>CAWUFW010001464.1:1595000-2175000 GCA_963921515.1 Calotriton arnoldi | reverse complement strand
GGTGTTGGTCTGATAAATGCACGCATCCCGGGAGGTCAGCGCTTGTCGGCATGTATTAGCTCTAGAATTACCACAGTTATCCAAGTAACAGATGGAGCGATCAAAGGAACCATAACCGATTTAATGAGTCATTCGCAGTTTCACTGTACCGGCCGTGCGTACTTACACGTGCATCACTTATTCTTTGAGACAAGCATATGCTACTGGCAGGATCAACCAGGTAGCCGCACCTGCTGACAGGGTGGTGGTTTGGGAGCCGCGTGCCTGTCTCCCCGACCGGCAATCTTTGCACACCCCTCCCTCTCAGGAGTCTGCTAGGGGAAGAGGGGTGGGGAGGTGCAGTCGCACGGGCACCAGCGAGCCCAGCCGTCTCCCCCGGAAGGGAGAAGCGGGCCGAGGCGCAGCCTGAGCGAGACGCAGGGGTGCTGAAGCCTGGCGGCGGAGGCAACCCTCGGAACGGTCATTCCGAGCTGCTGCGGAAATGCGCTGGGCGGAGAGGGGTGACGGCGTGGCGCACGGGGCCTACGGACCTGCCGGCCGGCAGCGTCCGAGGGCCTGGCGCCACCCGACCCCTTCGGGTCGGACCACTGAGGGGGCGCGAGCTGCCGGGGCCACTCGGCCTTCGCTCTGCTGGGTAGGGTGCAGGCCCTCGGGTGGGACGGTCCATGCAGGGTGGAAGCTCTTTGCTTGAAAAAACAGCCGAGGCTGGCCAAGCAGTTCATCCCTAAACGGACCGAGAGTGCCCAATCGATCAGAGTACGGCCGGGGCCTCCCTTGGCAGGCCGCCCTGCGCAGGGGATGCCGGATACGCGTCCCTGCCCGCTCCCGGGGCGAGCAGGCTCGGAGGAAAGGCCCATCGGGAAGGGGCTGAGAGGCAGGTGTGGACCCAGGCCCTTGGCGGCCTCGGCGGGCATGCCCGGGTCCTGCCTTCCCCGGTCTCGGAATCGCCGGACCTCACGGAGGTCTGACTGACCCTCTCCCTAGTAATCCGGAGGAAAAATACCCCCCTTTCTTGTAATCCGTGCGCACCAGGTGACGGAGGGGATCCAAGGTGCGAACGTGCCCGACCTCCTGGAGCCCTCTCTGGGATCGGGGAGGCAAATGAGCCCTCATCGGGACTTTCAGGGAAGCCCGGCCATCTGGTCGCCCCATTGGAAAGCATTGCGCGCGACCAGATGGCCGAGGGGATAGATGCAACCAAATGGACGAGGGGAAAGGCGCGACCAGATGGCCGGGCTCGAAGGGCGGCCATCTGGTCGCTCTGTGCCCTAACGAAAGGGCGAGCAGGCGCCGGGGCATGGGGGGCCGGAGGCCCGGGGCCCCAGCTGTGTCTCAGCCATGGGGCTGCGAGGGGGAGCCGACGGGCCCTCCGACCCGGGGCCCGCGGACACCTTGACAAGCAGGCGAAGCGGGGGAGGTCTGCATGGGACCGACGGACCCCCGTCCCGGGCCCTTGGCGGAGCAGCAGGCCGGAAGACGGGGCCCAGGGTGGGAGCACCCGACCCGGGGCCTGCAGGGCACCTGGACCCAGCCGGGGCTCCCAGTCCCAGGCACCCTGCCACGCGGCAGGCCCGAGGACACAGCCCGGGGTGGGGAGGCCGCCCTCCCCGGGGCCCTCAGGAGCCCCGGCCGGAGCTCCTGAACCCAGCCAAGCAGGGAAAGGCTCCCCGGGCACGACAAAACCCCATCTCGGGTCTTCGGCAGAGCGGCAGGCCGGGGGACGGGGCCCAGGGCTGGAGCACCAGACCCGGGGCCCGGATGGCCCCTGGACCCAGCCGGGGCTCCCAGGCCCAGAGGTGCAGGGGAAGACTCCCAGAGCCCGCGGGACCCCATACCGGGCACCCTGCCACGTGGCAGGCCCGAGGACGGAGCCCGGGGTGGGGAGGCCGCCCTCCCCAGGGCTCTCGGGAGCCCCGGCCGGAGCTCCTGAACCCAGCCAAGCAGGGGGAGGCTCCCCGGGCACTATGGAACCCCGTCCCGGGCCCCTGGTGGATCGGCAGACGAAGCCCAGGCCGCCCTCCCCAGGGCCCTCAGGGGCCCCGGCCGGAGCTCCTGAACCCAGCCAAGCAGGGGGAGGCTCCCCGGGCACTATGAAACCCTGTCCCGGGCCCCTGGCGGAGCGGCAGACAGAGGCCAGGGCGGGAGCGCCCTGCCCGGCGGGGCCCCTGGACCCAGTCGGGGCTCCCGTGCCCAGAGGCGCAGGGTGGGGCCTCCCCGGGCCCACAGGACCTTGTCCCGGGCGCCTGCCACGCGGCAGGCCCGAGGACAGAGCCCGGGGTGATAACGCCCTCCGCAAGACCCCTCGGGGAGGGCCCCTTCAGAGCTCTTGCACCCAGCCAAGCAGGGGCAGGCTCCCTGGGCGGAACCCCGTCTCGGGCCCCTGGCGGAGCGGCAGGACAGGTGACTGAGCCTGGGGCCCCTGGATCCCGTCGGGGCTCCCGGGCACAGGTGAGGCCTCCCCGGGCCCAATGGCCCCCATCCCGGGCACCACACCACACATTGGACAGGGGGACAGAGCCCCAGGCTGGGGGGCGGCGCGTCCTGGCCCGCCCGGCTGCCGGCTGAGGACCGCTAGGCCGAGAGGGGTTTTGGAGTACCGTGTCCCTAGTAATCCGGAGGAAGGGTACCCCCCTTTCTAGTAACCCGTGCGCACCGCGAGACTGAGGGGACCCAAGGCGCAGACGCGCCCGACCTCCTGGAGCCCTGGCTGGGATCCGGGAGGCAAACGAGCCCTCATCGGGACCTCCAGGGCAGCCCGGCCATCTGGTCGCCCCATTGGAAAGCATTGCGCGTGACCAGATGGCCGAGGGGAAAGGCGCAACCAGATGGCCGGGCCCAAAGGACGCCCATCAGCCCTCCCTGCGCCTTAAAGGATGGGCTCCTGCCTGCCCTGGAGGGCTCGGGGCTCTGCTTCCCGGGGGCTCATCAGAGCCCTTAGCTGGGTCTCGGGCACAGGGCTGCGAGGGGGGCCCCCGACAGAACTCTGACCCGGGGCCCGCAGGCACTTTGACACGCAGGCGAAGCCGGGGAGGCCTGCCCTGGCCCGATGGACCCCCGTGACAGGCACCCGGACCCTCGACTGGCCGCAGGACGTGGGCTCCCGCACCCCAGGGCCCGCCGGAGCATAGGCCCCTCAACCGGTCCCCGCTTCTGAACCCAGCCAGGCCGGGGGGGGGGGAGCCTCCCCAGGCACCAGGGAACCCCGTCCCGGGCAGACGGACCCTCGGCTGGCCGCAGGACGTGGGCTCCCGCACCCCAGGCCCCGCCCGAAGCCCAGGCCCCGGGCCTGGTCCCTGCTTCTCAACCCAGCCAGGCCGGGGGGATCTGGGAGCCTGCCCGGGCATGAGGGACCCCCGTCCCGGGCACACGGACCCTCGGCTGGCCGCAGGACGTGGGCTCCCGCACCCCAGGGCCCGTCGGAGCCCAGGCCTCGGAACCGGTCCCCACTTCTGAACCCAGCCAGGCCGGGGGGGTGAGGGGGGTGGGACTCCCCGGGCACCCTGGACCCTCGTCCTGGGCAGACGGACCCTCGGCAGGACGGGGGCTCCCGCACCCCAGGCCCTGCCCGAAGCCCAGGCCCCGGGCGTGGTCCCTGCTTCTCAACCCAGCCAGGCCAGGGGGATCTGGGAGCCTGCCCGGGCACGAGGGACCCCCTTCCTGGGCACACGGACCCTCGGCTAGCCGCAGTACGTGTGCTCCTGCACCCCGGGGCCCGCCGGAGCCCAGGCCCCGGGCCCTGCTTCTATGGAGGCGGGTGGCGGAGCGGAGTTCCACTGAGGTTTTTCATAACTCCGTGGAACTAAGCGTAGTGGCACTACGCCAGCTCCGCCCAGGGTTAGTAAATATGTCAAATCTAAACTTATGTGGAAACGCCACTACCGCAGAATCTTATAATTTGAGAAGTCCTGGCCTTAATATATGCTAGCACTAGGGGTAGGGGTAACTCATGTAGTTCCAAGTAGTGTAATCACACGGAATTACCTAAGAATTCCGCCGGATTATGCTTGAATTATGCGATGAGATTAGTTCTGCGTTAAGCGCTATTTCTTAGCGAAAAAATGCCCCCTCGCCTCAAAAATGGAAGCGAGGATGCATTTTGTGCTGAGTAATAGCGTTAAATGCAACAGAACACAAACACCGAGCACGAGCGGCTGCTCACACTTGCTAAATGTTCTCTGGATTTATACCCAAATAACTCTTAACTATGCGAATAGGAGTAATCACATAGATGGGGGACTTAGGGTGAAGTTGCGCTATCTCCCAATTCCAACATTGACTAGTCTGTAGTTAGTCTCAACGTGGGAATTATTATGGAGCCCTTATTAGCCCTTGAAACATCACCTGTATCAATTTTGGATGCATTTGAACAGCTAAATAATTCCACAACTGCCATTATGAGGGATATGTCGAGCAAACACAGGGGTACAAAACTGGGCTGGTTTAATAAAGCATGCAGGCAGGCAACCACCTGCGTGAGGCCCTTAATACCAAACCCCGTAATCGGGATATCATTAAGGAAGCAAGAAGGACCAATAAATTAGCTATTGGGAAGCGGAAAGCTGAGCTCATAGAAGCCGCATGGGAACGGCTGGTGTCTACCTGCACCATTAGGGACTCTAGGGGTTTTTGGACAGCTCAAGATGACATCGTTTCTTCCATTTCTCCAGCTCTGTGGGCGGCCCACTACCACAAGGTGTATGCACTGAACACAGCTGTGCCCATAGCTAAGGGTAATGGTGGTGGCCTGTACCCACTTGAGATCAGGTTTGACCACGAGGAGGTTTATGCAGCTATTATGGGCAGCCCCTCCAATAAAGCTCCTGATCCAGATGGTATACCCATGGATTTATACAAGGCAGAACCACACCTCTGGGCCTCAGTCCTGACTAACATATTGAACACTGCGACCCAGACAGGTTTATCTCCGTCCTGGAAATCTGCTACTATAGTCCCAGTTTTTAAAAAGGGGAACAGGCAGGACCCCACCTGCTATAGACCGATTTTCCTGCTAAATTCAGTCGTCTAGGTGGTGGGTCGTATTGTTTTAAAGCGTGTAGAAGCATGGGCTCAGGCTAATGACATTATCTCCCCTGTCCAATATGGATTTAGGGAAGGAATGGGCACGTTAGAACAATGCATGAACCTTAACCTCCTTATAGGGAAATATGTAGTGGCGAAACAGGGGTCCATTTGTCTTGCATTTATGGACCTCAGTAGCGCCTTTGACCAGGTGAACAGGTCAAAGCTCTGGGATATCCTAGGTGTATTGGGACTACCAGCGCATCTGGTCAATTTCCTTAGACCCTTACACATGGATGTGTGATGGCGCCAATTCTATTCCTGCTATATATAAATAGCTTGAACACTTGTTTGATTGAAAATGGGATGGACCTGCCCAAGATGAAGTCAGCCAGTGTGCCCACCCTGCTTTATGCTGATGATGCAGTATTGATGGCCAGAACGGCAAATGGGCGAAAGCTATTGGTCGATAAGTTTGTCAAACTTATGGAAGAATTGGATCTGGACACAAACATCTCAAAGACTCATTATATGATCTGTGGGAGGAAGGTTACTAAAACCAGACCTATTGACATTAAGAGGTGAACAATTACTAGGGTTCCTACCTTTCCTTACCTGGGAGTTTTATTTGACCAGCAGAACAATTGGCTTACCTGTATTTCCAATTGATGTTCTAAATTTAGTCACGCCTGTAGTGCTTTGTTTAGATTTTCTATGTCGATAGGTAATAAGCTAATTCTGTCCTTACTGCAAATCTATAGAATGAAATGTCTTCCAGTCCTGACATATGGTGCAGCCTTATGGGGGTGATCCAGCAGGAAGAGGACCGATTCTGCAGAAAATTATTGGGCCTGGGTCTAAATAGTGCATCCTTCTTTGTTTATGAGGAATTGGGTCTGGAATATGTGGAGGATCAAGTCAAACTGTCCCATTGTTACTTTGGATTTCAGTTTGGGCCGATGAGAGGCTGAGGTTCAACAGGAGTGTGATTGAGGACTGTTTGGGATGTACCTATGGCAACAAGATTCTATGGTTAAATTATATTAAAACCGCCGCCCGCTCCCTAGACTGTATGGATATTCTCTGCATAAGCGGTATTTATTACAACTTTTCAAATCGAGGGGTTTTACTCTATTTCGAGCTGCCTTTTTACATTTACAGTTATTGCCTCATCATGTGAGGATGTTGGAGGTCACCGACTATCTAAAAGGAGCCTTATACTGGAATAAAATAACATGTGCCTAGCTTATAAGGTGAATGATAGGTTGGCTTGCTGTTTTTTAAACTGTAATAAAGGACAATAGAATGTGCGATTTGATCGAATTAAGATGGACTGTATGTTTTAATGTTTTTAAGATTTTTATGTTTCTATCTTTTATGATTATGATGCATAATCGAATAAAGATTAATTGAAATTGAATTGACATGAGTAATCACAAAATTATCGGTAATTCTGCATCAAAGAATAATGCAGAATTGCAGTAATTACTCCGATTACTCCAGCATAATCAAAATTCTGCCCAAGGCTTGCTAGTACGTTAAGGGAGACGCACCGATTCTTATTTTGAAATTATTACTTATTTATATAAAACATTATGTTCAATGAAATGTGTTCGAGTGACTTACACAGTTTTATATAAACACAAAGAGTTACTGAAGTGTCCCGTCTAATTGGTGTGTTTTCGCCTAATGGCGACAGGAAGCTGACAAGTAAGAGCTCTGCCAGCTGCGCATTAGTTTGTCTATTCAGCCCAGGCCAATTGGTGTTTTTAACTCCCCGTTAAAAGCAGCACGCAAAGAATTGCTTCTTTCTTCTACAAAGGGCTGTCCAATATTTGTCAGATTTGCTGGTCTGGAGTTTAATGAATGGCAGAAAAATACACTGATTGATATCTGAAAACAAACCCAATGAAAATAGGGGAAAAAAAGTGCATTCAGCAATTCAACAAACTGTAAAGTGTCAGCGTGGGAAAATAATTGAGAAAATGGACGCCAAACAAGGGCCTTCCACAGAGATGACAAACAGCTCAAGGTTGGGGCTACCACCATGAGAGGCTGCTTGCACTCGGAGCAGCAACAAACATGTCTAACACACACAAGGGTCGAAAAATGAAACAAGCACTGGCAAAGTTTCGGCAATTCGAGCACCTATAGGCGTTGTCAATGTTATTGTCTTTTAGCCATGTGTTATGGAGTGGAGTGGAACTATGTGGTTGGCATGGAATTGTCTGCTGTGGAATTGTGCGGCACGGAATTGTGTGGTGCTGAGTGGACTTGTGTAGTGGAATTATGTAGCATGGTGTGCAGTGGAATTATGTGGTTCAATCAATCAGGGAATTATGAAGCGCGCTACTCACCTGTGAGGGTCTCAAGGCGCTGGGCGGGGGAGAGGGGGTGGTTGCAGCTCAGAGTCAGCCGAAGAGCAAGGTGTATAGGCTCTTCCTGAAGATGTGCAGAGAGGGGGAGCGTCTGATGTTGATCCAGAGCTCGTTCCAGGTCTTTTCTGTGATGTGGGAGAAAGCGCTCTCACCCGCTCTGGCTCTGCCGATGCGCGGGGTTTCGGCGAGGTCGGCAGATCGGAGGTTTTTCTTGGGTACGTGGAAGGAGACTCGTTGAGGTATTGGGGTCCGGTGTTGTGGAGGGATTTGTAGGCATGGGTGAGTAGTCTGAAGGTTACTCTCTTCTCGACGGAGAGCCAGTGGAGGTCTCGCAGGTGTTGGGTGATGTATTAATGTCGTGGGATGCTGAGGACGAGTCTGGCTGCGGTGTTCTGTATGGTATGGAGCTTGCTACGCAGGGATTTGTTGATTCTGGCGTAGAGGGCATTTCCGTAGTCCAGTCTGCTTGTTATGAGTGTGTGGGTGACGGTCTTTCTGGACTCGGGGGTGGGGGAATCCATTTGAAGGTCTTGCGAAGGATGCGGAGGGTGTTGAAGCAGGTGAAGGCGACTGCCTTGATCTGTCGGGTCATGGTGAGGGAGGAGTCAAGTATGATGTCGAGGTTCCGGGCGTGGTCCGTGGGAGTGGCGGGGTTGCCAAGGGCTGTGGGCCACCAGGTGTTGTCCCACATTGAGGGGGAGGGTCCGAGGATGAGGACTTCTGTCTTCTCCGAGTTAAGCCTCAGGCAGCTACTGCTCATCTAGGATGGGACATCTTTCATTCCTTCCTGGAAGCGGAGTCTGGTGGTGTGGGGGTCCTTCGTGAGGGAGAGGTTGAGCTGGGCGTCGTCGGCGAGGATACTATGCTGAGTCCATACTGTCTGACGATGGCGGCGAGGAGGGCCATGTAGATGTTAAAGAGCGTGTGGCTGAGCGATGATCCTTTGGGTACTCCGCAGTTGATTTCTGTGGGTCCGGAGAGGAAGGGCGGGAGTCTGATTCTTTGGGTTCTGCCAGTGAGGAAGGAGCGGAGCCAGTCGAGGGCAGGTCCCTGTATGCCGGCGTCGTGGAGTCTGGTGGTGAGAGTGTGGTGGAAGACTGTGTCGAAGGCTGTAGAGAGATCCAGTAGGATGAGGGCCACGGTGCGGCCTTGGTCGAGGAGAGTGCAGATGTCATCTGTGGCGGCGAGGAGGGCGGTCTCGTTGCTGTGGAATCTGGATTGAGAAGGGTCGAAGATGGAGTTCTCTTCGATGAAGTTAGTTAGCTGGAAGTTGACGATCTTCTCTGTGACTTTGGTCGTGAAAGGGAGGAGAGAGATGGGTCAGTAGTTTTTGAGGTCCGTCGGGTCTGCAGAGGGCTTCTTGAGGAGGGGCTTGACTTCTGCGCATTTCCAGTCGTCGGGAAAAGTGCCGGATTCGAAGGTGGCATTGATGGTGCGTCGTAGCTCGGGTGCTATGGTGGCGGTGGCTCTGTGGAAGATGTGCGGAAGGCAGGGGTCAATGGGGGCTCCTGAGTGAATGCTTTTCATGGACGTGGCGGTGTCCTCGGAGGTGATCGGGGTCCAGGCGGAGATGGTAGGTTGGCTGTCGTTGCTGGGGGAAGGAGTGTCTGGTGTCTGTTCGTTGAAGCTGTCGTAGAGGGTCTTGATTTTCAGATGGAAGTAGGAGCCGAGTTTGTTGCAGAGGTCCTGGGAGGGTGTGACGTCTGTGGCTTCGCTAGGGGGCTTGGTGAATTCCTGAATGATGTTTAAGAGTTCCTTTGAGTTGCTGGAGTTAGCGAGGATTTTGTTCTGGATGAAGGTCCTTTTGGTAGATCTGATGAGTTGGTGGTATTCTGTCATGGCGTTTTTGTAGGTGGTTCGATCTTCAGTGGTTTTGCTGTTTCTCCATAGCTTCTCGAGACGTCTGCAGGTGCGTCTGGATTCTTGAAGTTCAGTGGTGAAACCAGGTGGCCTTGATGGGGCGCTGTCTGTCGGAGTTGGGGAGGGGGGCAAGCTTGTCTCCGCAGTTGGTGATCCATCTGTGAAGTTCTTTGGCTGCAGAGTTGCCATCATGTGGTTAGCAATTATGTGGTTTCGAGTGGAGTCATGTGTAGTGGAATTATGTGGCATGATGTGCAGTGGAATTATGTGGTTAGTAATTATGTGGTATCGAGTGTAGTGGAATTATGTTGAGTGAGATTATGGGCCATAGAGTGTAATTATGTGGAGTGGCATGTAATGTAGTGGACTTATGAGGTGTGGTGTTGATTTTTGTAGCATGTTGTAGAATTATGTGGTGTGGATGTATGTGGTGTGTAGTGGAATTATGTGTTGTGGAGTGGAATTATGTGGTTTGGAGTGGAATTATGTGGTTTGGAGTGGAATTATGCGGTGTGGAATAAACTGTGTGGAGTTGAATTATGTGGCGGTGAGTGAAAATATGTTGAGTGATGTTAGACCTGGCATCTTTTGGTGCGTTTCCCCTGTCTTTTTGCTTCTGACCTCCTGGTTTTTGTGGTACTCTGGATCTTGTTTTTGCTGGTTTCGTGTTTCTGCGCACTTTAACACTGCTGATCAGTACTAAAGTGCAAGTGCTCCTACTGTAAATTATGTTTGTGGATTGGTGTTTCCATGATTGGCTTATTTGATTTACTCCGAAGTCCCTAGTACAGTGCACGGTGTGTGCCCAGGACCTGTAAACCAAATGCTGCTAGTGGGCCTGCAGCACTGATTGTGCCAGCCACACCAGCAGTCTTTCAAAGGGTTTACAGACCTGCCACTGCAGTGTCTGCGTGCAGTTTCTATTGCCATGTCGACCTAGCAAGTGCACCCACTTGCCAGGCCCTAACATTCCCTTTTTTTCAGGTCTCATTGACGAAGACGCTACAAGCTGACTTGGACGCCACTGCCTGCACCGTGGTTTGGTGGCACCGCTCGTAAGTTACACAACGTACCGCCCTGTCCCACACCGCAGCCTGGCCCAACGACATTGACGCCATTGACTCCAGTTCATCAGCCTACGACAGCGCTTCAACAACAATGACACCGCTGCCTGCACTGTGACCTGCTAGAACCACAACAAGCACCGTCCCACTTCGCACCGCAGCCCTGGTGACTGATGCCGCTGGATGCTGTCACCAAGCCGATGCCTGCACCGCGACCTGAGGACACCGCACGCCGCACCGCTGCACTGTGACCCACAGCCCTACACCCGCCGACGCTGGCGCTCCCGACTTAAACCGCACAGAATTCGACCTGCAACGCATGTGACTTCAAGGGCCCACGACTCCTTCACTGACCTCCGAAACCGACGCCTGCCGATGCCGGCTCATCGGAGCTCATCGAAAGGTCCCCGGCGCCCTGCATTTCCCGACACTGTAGCTGGCGCAACAAGATAAGCAGAGGAAGGCAGAGATGGAACCGTAAGCATACAGCGATGCTCACCATTTTGATTCGCAAAGCTACTGCATGAAAAGAAGGAAGCAACATCGCTCACAAGGTGTTTACAAATGGGACCCGTATCTGACCTGCTTCAGATCTGTGTGCCTACATTCTTCAGTCTCATCATTTGCGATAGTGCTAGGACGTGGCTTCAGCACGTCATAGCACTATCGCAAAACAACATCAAATAAGTATAGCAATTAGGATAATAAACTATTTGTCATGCATGATTACTGCTGCAGACTTGAGGTTTTTGTGCTCTAAGTAACAGTTTTGAAAAATAAGCAACTATATCATACTATTTGTGTTGAACAAAGAGAAAAGTAGTTTCTAATACTGCTCGTAAAATGGGAGCAGTGGATGGATACTAATACTTGGTCCAAGCTCTGGGGGAGGGCTAAACACAGGAAGAGGCATGACGCATGCATGCCATGGACAAATGGGGAGAAAGAATAGGATAGCGATGATGGACCCAGCAAATGGGAAGCCTATGGGCGGGCTGAAGCCCACAAAGTATATACAGCATGTCTCTTCGAGACAGCACATGCGTTGTCTAGTCGAGACCTACAAATAAAGTTACTGCCGTTTCCTCTGCAGGTACTTATTCACTTCCCTGTCTATATAAAGAGCTGCATTCAACCAGTGCTGCTAGGCACTTTCATTAAAGCTTCAAGGAGCTGCATTCAACCAGTGCTGATTGGCACTTTCAGTAAGGCTGCTCCATGTACATGCAGAAGAGACACACAGTTTACAAAACAATCTAAAAGCATCCCTGCAGCTCGGGGAGAGCTGCAGGAGAGGCTGTGATGAGTAAAGGATAAACAATGCAACAAGGAAAGGCCCCGTTAGTGCTCATTTGTCAGTTAGCAGCATATCATGCTGGTGAGCAAGAAAGCAGCACATGGGTGATACAGCAAGAAAAGCACTCCCATGGAGTGCTGAATGAAAAAGAAAAAAGTAATTCTCTGGATGTGAGCAGTAGAAGAATACAAGTCAACCAATCAAACGTAAGGTAAACAGGCTATGCCTCAAAGAAGGGGAAAACACAGGAAGAGGAATGCAATCCATCCAATAAACAGTAAGCTATTATTTAAGAGTTTTATATAGCGCTGGCCAGACTCGAAGGTATCGGAGCGCTTTACAACATTTATAGTGAGGAAATCGAACACACAGTATAACAATAGTAAACATTGAATCGTGACGAGTCCAGTTCAGGGAGGGGGGACAAAGGAGCGAGTCGAGAGGTAGGTGATGTGGAAGCCTTCATTATCAAAGTGACTATATGCTGCAATGGGCAAGATTCTACGTTAGGGGGCAGTTATCCATTCGGAAGAGTACGATTGAGGAAGAGGTCTTTGAGCTGACTTTTGAATTTTGAGAAGGAGGGGATGGTCCTGATATGGACTGGGATGGAGTTCCAGATTTTGGGCGCATTTCCAGAGAAGGAGCGTGATAATGTTTTTTGTTTGCGAGTTTTTGGAGGGATGAGAAGTAGAGTGTTGGTACTCCTGAGGTTCCTTGTCTGACCGGCCTTATTGAGTTTGGAGGCCAGGTAGGCAGGTTTCCCAGTGTGCAGCGCTTTGTGTGTGAGACAGGCAGTTCTGAAGTTGGCACGCATTTCGATTGGGAGCCATTTTAACTCTCTGAGAGCAGGGGAGATGTGTTCATATTTCTTTACTCCGGTGACCATCCTGGCTGCTGCGTTTAGAGTTGATCTGAGGGGAGCTAAGTGGGATTTTGCTGTGCCTGTGAGGGTTGCGTTCCCGTAATCCAATCTGGACAGCACCAGGGATTGAGTCGCCTGTTTGAGGTCGTTGGGAGGGATGAAGGGTTTTATTTTGTTGAGTAGTTTTAGGTTGAGGAAAGCGCTCTTTGCGGTGTTCTTGATATGTTTGATCATGTCTAAGTTTGGGTCGAGAGTGATTCCCAGTGATTTTACGGAGTCGGCCGGGGTGAGATTGCAGTTGAGAGCATCGATAGAATTTAGCCATTCTGTGATGTGGGGGGTCTGCTCCTTGTTGGAGATGAGAAGGATTTCCGTCTTGGTTGAGTTTCAGGTGATTGAGGGATAGCCAGTGTTGGACTTCTCTTAGGGTGTCGTTTAGTCTCTGAATGTCACCAATGGAGGAAGTTTCTAGGTAGATCTGGGTATCGTCCGCATAGAGGTGGAAGGGAATGTTGGCTTTTCTGAGTATGATGGTGAGGGGCTCCATGTAGATGTTGAATAGTTGAGGGGAGAGAACTGATCCTTGAGGGACACCCCTGCTAATGGGGAGTAGGTCAGACGTGAAGTTTTGAATTTTTATTCTTTGGATGTGGTTCTGCAGAAAGGAGGTAAACCATTGCAAGACCACCTCTTCAGCTCCGACCCTTTCTTGAAGTACCCTGATGAGTAGTTTGTGGTCAACCATGTCGAAGGCTGCCGATAGGTCCAGGAGTATGAGTAGACCGCATCGGTCCGTGTCGAGTGATTTGTAGACATCATCAATGACATTCAGGATCGCTGTCTCTGTGCTACAACCTTTTCTGAAGCCCGATTGATGAGGGTCTAGCAGGTTGTTACTGTCAATGTGTTGAGTAAGTTGGCGAAGAACACATCTTTCCAGGATTTTGGCTAGGAATGGAAGATTGGAGACAGGCCTGAAGTTGTTGAGATCGTTTGGGTCGGAGCCCGGTTTTTTTAGTAATGGGGTGACTTGGCCGATTTTGAGGCAGTCTGGCATGACTCTGGTTCTCAAGGAGCTATTTATAATCTTGGTCCAGAGCGGGGCAAGGGTGAGTTTGAGCTTTTTGGCCAGTTGGGCAGGAATAGGGTCCGAAATGTATGATGAGGGTTTGGAACTGGTAATCATTTTGATGATCTCTGCTTCGGAGACGGGGTTGAATGATATCCAGTTGTTAGGGGGGTGCCTGGGTGGGTTGTTATCTTGTTTGCCGGGGAGCGGGCTATCGTTGGGAGGTCGGCGGTGGTCGTCCAGGGAGAGCTCAATCTTGGTGATTTTTATCATTAAAGAAGTTGGCAAAGTTGTCACATAGGTCTTTGGAAGCCTGCACTGAGGATGAGGGGGGCTTGGATGTTTGTTGTCTAATGAGATTGAAGAGTTCTTTTGGGTCGATTTTTGGCATTGTCAAGTGCATCACAGAAGAAGGCAGTTTTTTCATTCTTGATGTGTTTTTATATTTTCTGCGTTCAGACTTGAGTTGATCAAGGTGGATTGTGGACAGGTTGTTCCGCCAGAGTCTTTCTGCAGCTCTTAGTTGTCTTCTTTCTGAGTTTAGGTCTGTGTTGAACCAAGATCTAGATGGAATGTTTCTGACTCTTTTTTGTTTCAAGGGAGCTATTTGGTCAAGTATGGAAGTCATTGCTGCATTGTAGTGCAAGGTGAGTTCAGTTGTAGAGAGGTCGCATGAGGTGGTGGGAAGGAGTGAGCTTACCCTTTCTTCCGGGTCAGCCAGGGGAATCTGTCTTAGGTTTCTCGCCCAATGGGGGGATTCCTGTGTACGAGGTAGGCAATGGATCGATTGGTTGATGTGGAAAAGAATGATGTGGTGGTCTGACCAGTCAAAAGGAAGGATTTGGTAGATAGAGACTATATCTTCATGGGCTATGATGGCATCAAGGATTGAGCCTCTGTTATGAGTTTGCTCAGTGCAGTGTTGGATAAGGTTGTTGTTGCGTAGAAGTTCGTTCAAGTATTGGATCAGAGAGTTATTTTCCTCATTCCAATGTAGGTTGAGGTCACCTAGTATTATGTTGTTAGAGTCCAAGAGTGAGCAGTGTATTATCAAGTCGGAAAGGTGTTCTCCGAATGAGGGGGTGTTGTCTGGCGGGTGATAGAGGAGATGGCAGTATAGCGTTTTGTTGTGAATCGTCTTAATGGTGGAGGTTAGGTATTCGAATGTGTTGTATTTGAAGGAGTCCGCTGCTCTTGTGGATGATTGCAATGCCCCTGCCTCAATGGTTTTTTCTGCCTTTATTGATGATTGAGAAACCCGGGGGCACAAGCATGTCAATGATTGGGGGAGAGGACTCATTCAACCAAGTTTCAGTGATGAACGCAATGTCAATGTCATGGGTGAGGATGGTTTCTGCCAGTTCTGTTGCGTGTTTGGTAGCAGATCTGCAATTTATGAGCATGCAGTTGGTCGTCCCCTTGTTGCTGAGTTTCTTCGTTAGGGGGGCCATGGGGATATTAGTTAGGAAGGCTGGAGGCCTCGGCGTGCTAGGTGGGGCGTGGTCTCTTCCAAATCCAGTGATAACCTGGATCTGGGAGCTGGGGATGACATTAGAAGATGTGTCATATGAGTTGGCAAGATCGGTCGCCTCTCTCATGGTCATTGCAGCACTTGTTCTTTTGGGTCTCTGAGGCTGGTTCAAGAAGGGGGTTGTGTTCCAGCTGTGCCATTGAGCCTTGGGAGGCCTTGTGTGTTTAGTGTTGGTAACTGTGGGTGTAGGGTGTGGGCGTTGGGTGGGCTCCAGAGGTGTGGTGAGGTTCGATAAGATTTTGTTGATGCCCTGTATTACGATCTCTAGCTGGCTTTCCAGCAGGGCAAGTCTCTGAGTCGTATTCATAGAGGAGGGGGTAGGGGAGTCTAGGATCAGGATGTCCTGAGCAGGGCAGTCCAGGGAAGGGGAGAAATTGTCCGTGGGAGTGTGGATTACAGTGTTAGTTTTGCCTGTGATGTCCCGGAGGATAGCCGTGGACATGTGGTGTGGAAAATTACGTAGAGAATCAAGCTGCGACTTCTTGAGTGCCGGTGAAAGGTGGGAGAAGGGAGCCATTGACCGAGGGTCGGTTTCAATGGTTGCTTGTTGAGAGTAGTATTGTGGAGAGGGGGGGGGTGGAGGTGGAGGTCGGCAGGGGGTTGGAGGGTCTCAGCAGAGCCGTATCTCAGATTTGTTCTAGGTGAGAGGTATGTATTGTGCCAGTCAGGGGGGGTGCAGGAGGAGGAGAGGGTGGCGTCAGGGGGGGATAAGTTGGAGTTGGTGGAATGTGTCTTGGCGTGGTTGTGAGAGTTCTCCAGGGGGGTCAGTCGGTCAGGGAGTTGCTCGAGTGGGAATAGCGTGGATGAGTGAGGACGTTGCGTAGCGAGGGGAAGAGAGAGTCAAATGAGTCTAGGTTGTCATTGTTGGCTTGGATCAGGACTGTACGGTTGCTGCAGATGGTCGCAAAGGTGTTGCCTCTGCGTGTAGGGCAGTTTGAGATTGAGATCGTCATTTTGCAGCTGAAGGGGGTGGTAATTGTTTTGGATATGTGAAGGTGGGTTTTAAGAATGGTGATCCATTTCGTAGGGCTCTGGGTGTGGAAAATGAGATCCATTTTCAGTTGGCCTTTGGAGGAACAGTGGTATATGTCAGCGAGTAGTGTTTCCGGGTGTTGTCTAATCAGCCTGTGTTTGAAGTTTCTTTTCGCTTTGAGTGAGAGATTGGGGGGGAAGATGATGGAGAAGGAGTTAGGGCCATGGGGTTTCAGGCAGCTTGGTGCAGAGGCGTGGCGGGCAGTTAACGTGGCAGGTATCATTCTGTCTCAGTTAGAAGGGAGGATTACCCCCCCAGAGCTCTCCCCAGTCTATTGGTCTTAGAAGGGTAGGGCTGGGAGGTGTTGGGGACTAGTTACATTCTCAATATCATAGTGGCAGTTAGAGATGAGCACCTTCTCATTCTAGGAGGGCGTGCTTAAGCATTCAGGTCGACAGACTAAGTGACGGTTGGATGTGAGCCCCTTCTCTTTCTAAGAGGACGTGCTCAGCATTCGGATCAGCAGCGTGAAATTACTGGACTCAGTGGTGGGAGAATTCCTCTCCGCACCACCAATTTGTTGTTCTGCGAGTCCCTAGGCGAGGTCAGGATGTGTAGTACCTTCGCGCTGCGGGTCCGTTGCCGTCGAGAAGGGGAGCACAGCGTAGGGGTTGGGGGGGCAGAAGGGATTTACACTAATGAGTGATCCCAGAGCCCAGGGGCACGCTCTTAGAGCTCTTTCTCCGCGGCCATCTTGCCAGTGAGGTTTCAGTGTTATAAGCTTCTCATGATTATAAAACTAAAGTGGGGCTGAGCCTCTCTCTTCTTTTATCAGGCTAGTGTGGGGCTGAACCTCTCTCTTGGATTGTATCTTCGTTATTCCAAAGATTAAGTTTGTGGGTATTCCAGTGTATATGTGTTTTGTGAGTATTCCCGTGTATATGTGTTTTGATCGTTTTCTATGTCATTATACAGAGTTGTCTCTCAGGAGTTAGGCTAAGTGCCACTTTCGTGCTGCGGGACCGTTGCTGCCGTGACGAGGTGTCGAACGGGCCGACACCCGCCCTCCATTTGTGACCTGATGAGCCGCCATCATAGGGTCAGGTACCCGGTATTTCTTTTAGTAACCACTGCACGATGAATTATAGTGTCACCAAATGTATTTCACTTAAGCAAAGAGTACTTGCAGGCTGCTTTCCAAAACGTCTGTGACATCCAAATGACAGGCGGTGTAGCAATTGCAAACTGTTTTCAAGAAGTCTGTGACACCCAAATATCAAGCAGTGTCAAGCGGAGTCAGGTGGGACATCACCCGCCCTCCATTTTGTGTCCCGATGGGCCGCCATCTTAGGGTCAGGTATCAGGAGTTTCTTTTTGTAATCACCTCACGATGAGTTATAGTATCCCCAAGTGTGATTCACTTTGGCAAAGAGTGATTGCAAACTGATTTTCAAAAAGACAACTGATTTTCAAAAAGTATGTGACACCTAGAAAAGTGTCATCTTGCCAAGACTTACAGTTTAAGTAGTGATTTTTGCAGAAAGTATATCTTCCATGCAGGAATTAAGAGGTTATAATGCCAGGACTGTGCCCTGTGCGAAAGGGGGCATTCACTGAAGATCAATGAGGCAGAAGTCTTCAAAAACCGCGTCTCGCCGATGGGCCGCCATATTGGGGTCAGGTACCTAGAAAAGTGTCATCTTCCCTAGACTTACAGATAAAGTAGTGATTTTTGAAAAAATAAATCTTCCATGCAGGAATTAAGAGGTTAGAATGACATGACTGTGCCCTGTGAGAAAGGCGGCATTCAATGACGATCAATGAGGCAGAAGGCTTCAAAAACCCTGCCTCGTTGTTATTGCGGACAGCGCGATGGAAGTATCTGATCATGAGGAGCCGCCATCTTAAGGTCAGGCATCTAAGTTTTCGGGTCAGGCATCCAAGTTTTCATGACCGCTCCTCGCCGTTGCAGAGGCAAGCGCGTCCGAGGTGGTTAATCTTAGGGTCTGGTGAGTAGACCCTTGCTCTGAGTTTCCCAGTTACTCACCAGCGCTGTTTTCAGTTCTGGGTTATTAGTGGCAGACGGAAGCCCCGAGCGGGAGGAGGCCCCTCGCTCTGGCGATCGATTTCGCTCGGTGCGTGCCTCCCCTCGGTCTTAGAGTTGCATCACTCTGCCTGTCGCCAGCTGTTTCTTGAGACTCTCGCTGGTCCAGTGCGTGGTTGTCCTGGACCGCCAGTTGAGGAGTCCGCCGATCGCTTCCCTCCAGGGCAACTGTTCCAGCCCTGGAAGCAGCGAGGCGCGGATCGACGTTTCCTGCAGTTGGCCGACAGAGCGAATTCTGCAAATGAGAGGAGTGACAATAAATCCAACCAATAGTAAGCAACAGGCGGGATCTAAGCGCACTGTAAGCTTTTGGTCGGGTTGTCAAGAGGCTTCTGCCTCCCAGATATCTCAATGTTGCCTAGTGGGCGAGACCTAAAAACGTTTCACTGCTGATGAACATGTTTTTGTTAACAAGCTGAGTCTCCTTGGCGACTAAAGACAGATACCACAAAAAAAGGGAAGGCACCCAATATAGGCATGGCGTAGAAGGATGTCAGTCCTAAATGCCAAGATTTCACCCAGTGGCTTTGTGAGCCCCCGATCCTCAGTCTCAAGGGGGGAGGGGTGAGAGGAGGGCAAAGGGAGGCTGCTGGTCCTGTCCTCCCTGTAAATCCACATTCCAACTCCAGTGGGGACGTGGGACTCCCCAAGCAGTATTTATCAAAGATGACTGACAGCACTGACTCAGTCTTAGTTCTTGCTGCTGCTATGGGTGCTGCAGTTCACAGGCGCGTTCATCTTGCTAGTGGCCGGCCTGCTTAAGACTACAATCACTAGACAGCCTACCAGAGCTGCTTCAGTGGGCAGGCGACACAGGGACTCGGAAACAGAGACTGATTGTGCACCCAGCGAGGGAGAATATCAGAGCGGCAAGGGATGCATGGGTGCCAGACGATACTTGAGGAAGAACATCAGTGCACAGAGGGCTACATGGGTAGCAGACGACGCTTGATGGAGAACATCAGAGGGCAGAGGGTTTCAATATGGGTACCAGACGATGCTTCTAGAGGCAGGCAGAGCAAGTGGAAGGCCACAGAGAGCAGAAGGAGCTCACTCGCACCATCACCTGTTCACAGCACTGCACTAGTCACACAAAGGTTTTATGTGTGTCTCTTCAGACACGTGTGTAACATGCAATTCAAAACTGAAGGAGAATGTACAACCTTGTGGCCCAATTCTTGGAATATGTTGCAGTAAAAAGCCCAATTTCTACACCATATAAAACCAGCATTAGAAATGCAATAAGTCTCGCATGCATTGGAGTTCGAGCTATAGGCGTTGTAAATAACAATGTATTTTACCCACTCACTGCCTCAGCCAAGCACAGCCCAGTTTGTAAAGACTGTGTGTGCATGGCAGGCAGAGAAGGCAAGAAAAGCAGGGGTGTGTAGGCATATTTAGAGAGAGCGCGAGTCCTGCACTATTGAGGACCATATCGCTGCTTATCAATTGTTAAAACGATAGAGGTAGAAATATGAAGAGGGGTGGATAGATTGACGGAGAGAGACAGGCAAGCAGACAAATCGAGCGAGAGATCGACAGGGACGCAGACAGCTCTATTGGTGTTATAATTGTAAATGTTTTCTACTTATTTATTTTGGAGTGGAGTGGATGGATGTGGTTTGTAGCGGAATTATGTGGTATGTTGTGGAGTAGAATTATGTGGATAGAAATTATATGGTATTTAGTGTATGGGAATTATGGGGAGTGAGATTGTGTGTAATGGAGAGTAATTAAGTGGTATGGTATTTTGTGTTGTGGAGTGTTATGTAGTAGAGTATAAATTTGTGGTGTGATGTGTATTTATGTGGTGTGGATTGTATGCATGCGGTGTGTTATGTAATTGTGTTGTTGCTTTGTATTATGTGGTTTCTTGTTAAATTATGTGGTGTATAATGGAAACATGTTGGGTTGATTGGTGTGGAAGTGTGTGGCATTGAGGGAAATTATGCTGATTGTAATTATGTGGCATGCTGTGGAGTGTATTTATGTGGACTGTTGTTATGTGGCATAGATTAGTTTTATGTGGGGTGTATTTATGTGGCAGTGAGACTTTGGCAATGCTTGTTGATACACTCGCATGTGTGCATTTTAACTGCCATGTTTTACAGAACAACCACCATGGCAGGGTCTGCACCGAGAGACGTTAATCGAGTAGTGAGACTCCTCCATGCTAATTGCAGCACGAGGGAAATTTATTATATTTTCCCTGGTTGACCAGTGCCCCTTCCTCCTGACTGACTCTAGTACGAGTCTGTAATTTAGTTGACAAGGTGACCAGTGCCCTATACTTACTCACCAGCTTTCCTAACTTTTGGTACCCCTTTGACTTCAGACAACTAATTGAAAGCCAGTATTGACGGATTCCATGTGGGAGGCTGCATGAACCACAATAGAGTCACTATACATTGACCATCAACATCAAGAAGACTTTTCCTAAACCTCCGGCCAAATGTAAATGCCTGGGTCCCCAGAACCCCTTGTCCTGAAGAGACCCCGTAACTCGAGAGGGTCGAAACGTCGACTACAAAAGGAGGGAGAGTCCTAGGACATTAGAAAAACTTCTAATAAGTGGATTTAAACTTTATTCCATAAGGGACCTCCCCCACTACTCCAATAACTAACTGTTTCTTTTCATTAGTCACTGTATAATATGTCATTGTTGGTTATGGTCACTACTCTAAGTTGGCAGGGTATGCCCAGACGTGGGTCCCTTGCTCACTTTGCCACTGGATTCAAGATAGCCTGGCTGATGAGGGTTAGGAACCCGAAACCGGTCCCAGGATGCTTGTTTCCGGTCCAGGGAAGACATGGCTTGGCAGTTCGGGCTGGACTGTTCCCATGAGGCACAGGGTCAGACTGATTTGCATATGGCCATGTCTGAACTGGGGTGGTGGAGTGAGCTAAAGAATGATGATGGATTAAACCCAGATCAGTTGACTGGGGGTGAGTGCTTGCAATGTTCAACGCTCCGTCCATCATCCCCTTTGGTTTCACTACTCTGGGGCACATGTCACCTCAATCACCTTTTATCCTGTATATAGTGTGAATACACAGCAATTGTTTTACTCTTCTTTCATATGATTGTCCTGCGCAAAATAAAAATTACGCCCATGTTCGGCTGAAGTGGGCTTGATGGAATCTTCTTGTTGTATGTGGGCTTCAATTTCAAAAACGTTGATTAGTTCATTATTGAACCAATATAATAACAGTTAGAAGGATACAATTTGACGTTCTAACCACAAACTCTGACTTGTATGCAAGGAACTAACACTCCTTGCTTTATTCTTACATTTGTTGTTCAAATGAGTTCCTTGTTAACAATTGTTTGTTGGCTGAGGATCTGCAAACAAGCATTTGCAATGCAATAAGTCTCGGATTTGCGAGAGTTTAAGCGATTGGCATTGTAAATGCCAAGGCCTTTTATCTGTTTTGATAATTAACACATAAATAAAAGGCATGGTCAATTACAATGCTAATAGCTCAAACTCTTGTAAATGCGAGACCTATTGCATTTCAAAGAAGCAGCCGCCATTGTCCGGGGCTGCTTGGAAAGTGAAAGCGCGCATGGCGCACTTAATGTTGCAGGAAAGCATGTCGTGCCTGCAGTAGGAGAAACTCATTAAATAAAATAGTGCTTACAGACAAAATAAGACAACTGAAGTAAAAGGGCCAGTCCTCACGAGAGGTTACAAATGAAGACAAGGCAGTATTAAGGAGGGACTGACAAGCCTATTAACGAATCAGAAGCCAGCATTTACGAATGACAATGACACAAGCCAATGACAAATATGGGAGGAGAGTGGGAGGGCCTATTGTAAACAAAGAAGGCTTAACCTAAACCCCACCAATATTTACTGTGTTTTTTTTTTTTTTTTTTAAACAAACGTTCCGAGTACATGGTTGTGATGCATTACTTGCATGGTTGACGACCTCGATTTGACCTTTATCACACAGGGTCACTGAAAGATTATTTGATAGAGCAAGCCTGTCATGTAGGTCTCCGTTGTGTTTAGGAATCAGGCTGCATAATTTCCACCTCCGATTTTCCTAAATTGAATTTTTAAAGCATGCAGTAAACAGTTTTTAGGATACTTGTTTGAATATTCAGTGGCTATGACAGAAACAGCCTTACACACACAAAAAAAAAAAAAGGACGCGCCTGAATAACAATTGTTTGTATGTTGCGCTCACACATGTGTGTGGTTCTGAAAGTCGTCGGGATTTCAGGTAATGCCATCGTTAAAGCGAGAATGCGAAGTCTTAATAAATAATCTAGTTGGGTATAAATATCTTAATCGAAAATACACATTTAGTACAGCTTAAAAGGGCTGTTATGTTATGTTAAGGATATTTATTGAGCGCTCGATTACCCGAGGGTGTCCTGGCGCTAGTTACCACTCCGTCGGCTAAAGCAAGAACAGGCAGGTTATTTATCAAACAATAAATGCGCTACGATTATGCGAACATGACCTAATTTACACTAAATTAACAAACTCAAAAAGAGGGTTTTTTAAGGAGTTCGGATCTCGTAAGGGACCCCCAGATTCGCGCACGCCAGCTAGTGCTGCCCCTCCAGATCTTACAGTGCTCAGGTATCCATCTGTAGTTCCTATGGGGAGGTGGCTGCCAGAAAAGTTCTGAATGCTTGCAACACCCAATAGGAGCGCAGGTCATATTAGCACCGTAAAAGAATCAGTGGCAAATGAGCACCAGCTCGCCCATCAGCACCGCCTTATGTTACCTGCTTTTTCCTCAAAGCCCACTTGTGTGGCCCATAAAAGGTCTTACACAAACAGTTTAAAAGCGTCTGATAGGATAAACCTACATATATTTTGGTCTACTAAATTACGTTGTTCTCATGGGTCAACCTATTGACTACTGTAGGAATTATCTTCGGAGGACAGGCCATAGCAGACTGCCAACGCAAACTGCTGTATAACAGACGCTACCGGCACAAACGGCCGATCTCGCAACGACTTGTAGAAAGCCCTTCGCGTGGCAATCCAGTGTACTATAAACATAATACAGAAGGCTTTGCAGATCCTCTGCAGTGTCCCATTTCTTATGCACCCAGTATCCCCTCCAACCTGCCCTCCCCAAAAGCAGCTGCCGATTTTCCAGATCCCTGGGGAAGCCACAACAATCACAACACTCAAAATGTCCAACCTGTACCCACATAAACAAAAGAATTAATGACCACCAATGCTCACACTTTACCACAACCGGTCTCCAAGATGGAGGGGAAAAAGGAGGAAGAGAAGCGGAGCATGCTGAGATGAGAGCGACAGCTTCTGCCATAGACCGAGGCGAAGGACTAGAACAAGACTATTTCACGTGGCCGCCATCTTGGACTAATGAGCTACATTACATAAAGTCATATGCATGTTTTAGATGCATGGGGAATATGTGATTTGCCAGTAATCCCAGGATGCCGAGACTCAAACCTGGTTGCCCAGTTGTAAAGTGGGCAGCTCTGGCCATAGTGCCACATCCAGATACTCTTCCCTATCTGTACGAATTAAGTAATGTTCCCGGGTCACTCACGAGCCAAAGATTAAAACAGAGAATGCACATGCAGGTGCACCTAAACAATCATGCAAGCAAACATTAAGGCACAAGATACTAGCATGAAAACCCACACATTCCCACATGATGAAACATAAGACTTGTGCACATGCAAGTAATACTCATACATAGGCACATAAACAGACACACACACTAACTTCATAACACAACAAGATCAAAGTGGAAAACTAATTACAAATACACAAAATTGTGGCCAAGAAGTGTCGGAGGAGCATGGGCATCTCTTCGGTTTTGGACCCAGGCGGAGAGGAGCTGCAAGCAAAACATACACCCTACAGTTTCGGACCGCAATCAATGCATGGGTTACAGAGCCGTGCGGTGTTTCAAATACCATTGAAGCGCTTTTTTTGAACAGGAAACATTGTTACAGATGTAGGCAGCCTTACAATGCGCTCGGAGGGTGGGGGAAGGGCTCATAACGCGAAGCAGAAGGGTGAAGCAAAACGGGCGGAGAGCAACATTTAAAAACACAGCGACCGCCCAAATGCATCAATAAAAAAAAAGTTCTCCCAAACAGGAGACAAGCAGAAGTACACTGTACTTTACCAGTGCTTCTCAACATTGAAAGGAAGTGAGGTATCTGCTGCAGGAACGAGACAGGAGGCAGCAAAGAAGAGCGACACTGGAGTGAACCAATGGCAAGCAGGAGGTGGGAATAGAGTTGCTTTATTGATTAAAGCAGGTTTTGCAGACAGCGCATGCACGCTGCCTAGTCTAGACCTACAAACATTTTAGGGAGGTTTGGTCTTGCTCACTCATTTGCTCACAACCATTTGGAATGCAGGTCAAAGGTGGGTGAGATGGCAGATGTGGGGAGGCAGGATTTGGGAGATGGTGGCTACAGAGAATGGGGATGTGGAGGAGGGCCCTGGCTGCTTCCATGAGTTCACCCGCACTTACCGATGGACGCTTCCACCGCACCCCCTGCACCTTGGAGGAGCCTGGACCCAGCTCCTTGAAGCCGAGGGAGGCGGTAATGGTAGGGAAGTGGGAGTCCTCGAAGAGGGTTCCACTCTCCAGGCACTGCTGCTTCAGGCTCTCATAGTCCTGGTTCAGGAACTTGACGGCATTGCTGTGTTCGCCGACCCCGTCTGCCTTCAGACGGTCGATTTTCAGCTTGGAGGCGATCCCACCAAACGGCATCATATTGTCACCACTGAGGAAAGAAAGGAGAAGGGAGAGTGAGCGCTTAACTAGGCTCTGGCCACATGAGGTGTGTGTAAGAGAAGAAAAGACGCTAAGCAGATGCAAACTGAAATATGATAATAAGTGGAAGGGACAAGCAAAGTCTTAACCACAGCAAAACAAACAAAGAGCTACAGGTGGGCTCCACACTTCTGTGCAGCACTGCAAAGACAACCGGCAGAAAGAATCACAGGAACACACAGGTTGGTGTGCCTAGTTCCCTCGTGTGGTCCCGACATCATCACTGTTCACATGCACCGAGGGATTGCAAGAGAATTTTATGGATTCATATTATTGTACATTATTAACAATGGGCAAAAGGTAATTTTACACTTGATTCCATATATACAGACTGATTTAATACGTTTGCTTTTGAAACACGTTTTCTATGATGTGCAGAAGTGTGTTTTCCAACTAGATGTTAACTAGGCCACATTTTAAGGAAAAACACAATCTCGTCCAAGATGGAAATCATCTCCGTCACTCACGTTGTGCTTCCCTCCCACCCCCGCACACATCCTCTCCCCACAAGCTCCACGGCACACAGTCAAGCTGTGATGTGTTAGGCTATTTCCACTGTTATCAGTGTCCTGTTCACAATTAACTTTCATTGTCTCTGAGCTCCAGCACAATTACAGACCACCTCCTGCACAGCTCCAACACAAGAACAACCT
This sequence comes from Calotriton arnoldi, assembly GCA_963921515.1. Lineage (NCBI taxonomy): Eukaryota > Metazoa > Chordata > Amphibia > Caudata > Salamandridae > Calotriton > Calotriton arnoldi. Next base: position 2,149,392 of record CAWUFW010001464.1, on the reverse strand, counting down.
TCGGTATCATCTCCAGCTCACGCACAAGTACAGACTACCTCCTTTACCTCCCCCCACTCCAACACAAATACAACTCCTGTACTACCTCCAGCTCCTGCACAATTACACACTATCGCATTAACTTTCCCCGCTCCACTAGAAATACAAACTGCTACACTACCTACAGGTCCAGCACAGTTAGTTACAGACTATCTCCTTTACTTCCCCCCACTCCAACACAAGTAAAAATATACCTTCCTAAACTACAGCACAATTAAAAACAACATCCTGCACGCACCACAACTCCAGCACAACTACACAGCACCGCCTTCACTACTCCCAATTACAACACACGTACACACCCGCAGCCCCAGCAGAATTACAGACACCTTCTTTACTCTCCCAGCACAAGTGCAGCCCATTTGTTTCTCCACTCCACCTCAAATAGTAGGATGGCTCACCTCCAACACAAGTACAGACCACCTCCTGCACTTCCCCAGCACAATACAGACCACCCTGTGCTTCCCCTGGCTTTAGCACTAGTATGTACCACCTACTTATCCTCTCCAAATCCAAACCTATTACAGACCTCCTCCTGCGTCTCCACCACTCCAATAGGTGAACGAGCAACCACCTGTACCTTTAAGCGCCAGCACAAGTACAGACCACTCACCTCCTGTATATCCCCCAGCTTCGGCTGAAGTACAGATCACGTCCTGTACTTATCCCTACGTAAGCAAAACTGCAGACCACCTCCCGTGCTGTACAAGTACAGACCACCCAATCACCAATATCTAACGCCCCCTCTCCCCCGGTCCGGACCTAGCACAGACCACAATTTACACCTTTCATCTCTGGACGGTCATAGGGCACGCACGACCCACACAGACCGATAGGCCTAACCGTGGGGTATGGGGGTTGATACCCCTCAAATAAATGGGCAGGTAGTTGGGCCGGGGGGCCCCCGAGTTGGTTCTGATATTTCTGTTTTTCTCGTTGTGCACCAAGAATAAAAGACAAAACAGTGACCTTTGCTGTAAAACAGGAAAGAGAGAGACAGAGGTAAACATCTGGTGGCTCATATTCAAAATGTGAAACCAGATAACCTGGAATCAATACCGGCTTCCCTCTTGTCCACATTGTGTGATTCTAGGCAAACATTGTATTTGAGATCTCCTTTTACTTTATTACATCTATGAGAGCACTTTTTAAACCCCCAAGTTCAGGATGTGCAAAAGCTCAGCTTATGATTGATTTAATGGACTATAGAGTTGCTCATCCAGGCCACTTTTAGGGTTTGCATGACGATTTTAGGGTTTAATTGAAGGGCATGGGGGCTATTCACACACTGCTTTTCATAGTACACTTACCCTACAGTAGTGGTACATACATACTACAACAAGCTATTTGCTTGTTTCGTTCTGGCGGCTCCTCCGTTGGAGCAGAGGAGCGTCACCGCACGTAAATGCCCCCAAAGCCCCAGAGATTAAAAATAAAATGGTAATTTATTACTGGTTTTTCATCGCCCCGTTCTGAGCGGAGTGTCAGGACTGAGTGGGCCTGCTGATTGGCAGCGAGAGGAACGGTGGGCAGAGGGCTGCCTTTGCACTGTTTAAAGTGCGCATGTCTCTTTGGCCGGCCGTCTTGCGACGGCCAGCCTGACATGCGGACTTTAAACCCTTCAGCCCAGCTGTCTTAAGACAGCTCGGTGTGTGCCGTGATGGAAAGTGTTTGGAGTCATGCGTGCTTGTAGAGAGGTGCTTCCATCAGGCGGCAGCCATCTTGCTGCTGCTCAGAGGTGAGCAGTGGAGTGCACAGGAGTGAGAGGTACATAAGCAGACGCTCCTCCCTGCCAACGAGTCTCCCTCTAAGGGGTTGTTAGGGTCGGCCTCATTTCCTTACCTACACATTCTTGGAACAATCCGAAATTATTTAGTTCCAAGGGCAGAGTACACAAAAAAAAAATCAATTGTTTATTAAACCATAATGTTGTTCCCTATGCAATTATTATATTACCATTTATATTGTTCACACCACAAAGGAAATTTTCTCCTAGCATTCCTTCTAAGTTTGTGCAGCTGCCGATAGGTACCTATGCATGAGGCAATCTGTGGATGGGGCCTGTGCAGAAAGCACTCTGTATGCAGCAGGGTACCTGTGGTTGGAACGGTTTACTCAAGTAGTTTTGGAAGGCGCCCTTTGAGTAGTTACCAGTGTATGAAGCCCCTTTGGGTAGGTAGACGTGCATGATGCACCCTGTGGGTAGGTACCTGCTTAGGCAATACATGTGAATAGGTACTTGTGCAAGGGGAACAGCGGGCGGGTACGCATGCAGGAGGCACACAGTGGGTGGGTACGCGTGCAGGAGGCACACAGTGGGTGGGTACGCGTGCAGGAGGCACACAGTGGGTGGGTACGCGTGCAGGAGGCACACAGTGGGTGGGTACGCGTGCAGGAGGCACACAGTGGGTGGGTACGCGTGCAGGAGGCAGTCTGTGGTTAGGTACCGATGCATGATGAAGCCTGTGCATACGTACCGTTGCTGGAAACAGTGTGGGTAGGTATGCGTGCAGGCGGCGCCCTGTGGGCAGGTTCGTGTGCAGGAGGCACTCTGAGTAGCTATTAGCGCAGGTGGAGCCCTGCGGGTGGGCACCTGTGGAGGTGACAACCACACCCTGTGAGTGTGTGCCATTGCACGTTGGTATCTGTGCAGTAAGCACCCTTTGGGCATGTACTTGTTCAGGTGACAACCTTTGGGTGGTACCTCTGCTGGGGGCAGGCTTTGGGTAGGTACACATGCAGGAGGCACTCTGTAGGTAGGAACCTATGCAGCAGGTAACCTGTGGTCGGAAGCCTGAGTAGGACAAATACATGGTCAGGTGCCTGTGTCAGAGGGCATCTGGAGGGTAGATAACAGTATAGTAAATCCCTGTGGGTGCAGAAGACCCCTTGTGACTAGACATTAGTGAGGATGCACCCTCCAGTAGGTACCTGTGCAGGTAGCACCTTTGTATCCAGGTGTCTTGTGTAGATATTCAGGGGGTGCATTGGGGGTAAGTACTTGTGCAGGTGGCACGCTCGCAGTACGTACCTTGGAGGAAGCGCCTTTTGTCCAGGCGCCTTGTGGGTAGGTCGTTCTTCAGGGGGTGCCTTGTGAGTAAGTACTTGTGCAGGTGGCACCCTCTGGGTAGGTACCAGTGCAGGTGACTCCTTGTGGGTAGGTATCTCTTCAGGGGGCGCCTTGTGGGTAAGTACTTGTGCAGGTGGCTACCTTGTAGGTAGATACTCATTCAGGAGATGGTACATGTGGCTAAGTGCCTGTGGGTATGTGAGTAGGTGTCTATGCAGGAGCCACCTTGTGGGTAGATGTCTGTTCAGGGGACTCGTTGTGGATACGCACAAGCTCAGGAGGCCCTCGGTGGGTACCTTTGCAGGTGGCATCCTGAGGATAGGTACCTGTGCATAAGGAATGGCATCTTAAGGGGATGTTTTGCTGCTACCGGTCGCATTCTTTAAGGCAGCACGATTCGTTTTTGGAAGCTCAGTTCACACAACCTTCCTCACCTTGCCCCACCCCGCCCCGCCCCACCCCGCCGTGGCATGGCATCCCTCACACTGGCTGCTTACATGCAAGTGGTGGTGTTATACATTGGAGTGGATCGATCGTCAGACCCGAGCGCTCGGCCTTGGCTCTGAATGTTTAATTTTCATTACTCTTCTGTATATATTTTTTGGCTCGGGGACAGGCCCTGAGGTTCCATTGAGGAGTAGGATATTGTGTTGAACGTCCCTTTGGTTGCACAGTGACAGCCAACCTGAGGCTGTGAGGTGAAGATCAGAGCAGCAGCCTCGAGGCCTGTCTGGAGACAACCGGGCACCTGTGCCCAAGGGATGGGCAGGGACGCAGCTTAGTCAGTGAGATTCGGGGCATGTGAACAGTGGCGGCTGGCATCTACATGGAGGTGGGGACGGGCCTGCATGCAAAGTTACATTAAAATAATCAAACACCAACAGGAACACAACGTCCTCCGCTCTGGACGTCTTCTTTCACCCACGGAGCAACTGGATGTTGCAACTCCCTTGACTAATCCTGGCGCTGCTCACATGCTGATAACCAGCATGTGAGCAGCGCCTGATTTGATGGAGCGGCTTCACTCGGCGGTCCCCAGCGCACTGGGGTCTTGCACTTGCTCTCAACCAAGCGGTCTTAAGACATCTGGGTTGAGCGGTTTAAACTGCGCATGTCTGGCTGGCGGTCGCAAGACTAAGCACACTGCATGGAGTACGCTGCTACTCAGCCACCCAGATGTGCTTCGGGGCTGCATCAGGGTTACAAGGCGCTAGACAAACAACTGCAATGCAGTCCTATATGGTTTTAATATGTGTTTTTAAAAGGTTAATTAGCAAAATCCAGCAAACATGGAGCAAAAAATAGATCTGTGTTCTTTCCAACACAAAAGAAAAGATAAGGACAGAGAACATTCAATTCCGGTGTTAATAACACAGGCCTGTCTTCATTTAACAAATACTGCAGGAAGGTGGCCACCTTTCCATCACTCCACTGCACACTGGCACGCGCAAAGGCGCTTTGTGCACGCAGAGCCACTGTGTGTATGCAACGTCCCTTTGCGCACGGACACTGCACGTAAAACACGTCACAAATGCGATGCATTCAGAAGATGTTTGTTTGGAGTGGGGGGGGATGAGTCACTGAACACATTTTGGGGTTTTATTACACAACTAGCTCCAGCCGAGGCGCCTGCCCTTCCTCATTCCTTCCTAGAACAATGGCTGCGGCTGGTTGTGGTGCTCGGGGCTCTCACGCCGAGGGCCCTGTGGATCTCAGGGTTGTACCTTCCGCCTGTGAGTGGAAACGCGTCGATACACGAGGAACAATGTGTTAAATCAACAGAACATGTGCGTCCATGGCAGGGGCCGGAGCCAGCGAGAGGGGCTGGGGGGGGGGTCACAGGCATGCAGCCGCGTGTGTGGGGGAGGGGCTGCCCGCACTGCTGCAGACCTTCACTGCAGAAATGACCTCACTCAGAGGGACTCCACCGCCCCAGGCTCCCAGCACAGCAAAGTGCACACTCAGCCGGTGTGAGATCCATTAGCGAAATGCGTTGTTTTGTGTACACGTTTCCCCTCGGCGCAGCTCTCTCCTGTCTCCTCACACTCCCTCCCCAAGAGAGACCGTGTAAAACAAACCATGGGGAGGAGGGGCAGCTGTGCTGGGATCGGTGGGGGGGGGGGAGCTGCGGGCGAGGGAGCTGCGGGCGAGATACAGCTGACACGGGACAGCTGCGCTAGACAACTACAAAACCCGGCACCAGAACACACAATGGATCATAAACATAGTCACAGGGATGATCAACAGGCACACGCCCAAAACGGTCACACGGATGATAAACACACACGCACTCAGTCTTATTTATTTATTTTATTTATAAAGTTTTATATAGCGCGAACATGACCCACGCGGGTATCAGAGCGCTTTACAATATACAGTTATTAGACATTAGATGGTTGAGGTAGTATACATACATTCGGTATTCGCCATTCAGTACAGAGAGGTAGATAGTAGTATATGGGTAGCATAGGTGACTGGTAGTCAACATTTGAAAGGATTTATAAAGCGCTGGCTAGACCCGGAGGTATCAGAGCGCTTTACATGAGAATCAGACCATAGTTGCAGGTTACATCGTTACAAAGGTTACACAGTTATTAGAGCATAGCTACATAATTACATGTTAGGTCGAGACAAACAGTAAGGACATATATGTAAGGGAAAAAGCAGGCAAGGGGAGAGATACAAGGGGAGAGGGGGTAGGAGCAGGGGGAGTAGATATAGAATGAAGGGGGAAAGAGGAGGGGAGGGTGAAAGACACAGCAAGAAAGAAGAGGGGAGGGTGACGGGGGCACAAACCGATAAACGCATAATAGCTGCGTCCAAAGTCCAGTAAACTGTGATCCCAGGGAAGTGGCATCATTCCCCCATCTCCGTTGCGAGAGGCTCCCTATTAAGCAGTGGACTCTCTCAGAGGGGTCTCTGAGACTCCAAGGTCTACCTACTGGATCCTTCCCCAAAAGGGGAGAGGAGTGCTTTGGCAAGGGGCGCCATACCAAACCTCAACTGTGAGTGGCTCCCTTAGCGCAGTGGACTCTCTCAGAGGGAACACTGAGACTCCAGAGTAAAAATATTGGATCTTTCCCCAACAAGGGGAGAAGGAGTGCTTAGTCAAAGGGCACAAGGGACAGGGGGCTAGGCAGCGTAGCAGACAGGGGGAGAGATTCAGGGGAGAGGGGATAGGAGCAGAGGAGGTAGACAAAGAATGAAAGAGGGAAAGCGGTGGGGGAGGGTGAGAGACAGAGACAGAGAATGAAAGAGGAGGGGGGAGGGTGAAGGGGGTACAAAACGGTAGACATTCAGAAAGAGAACACAGAGGTCAAAGTTCTGTGCGCCCTTAGCCAGTGCAGTATTAGATCCAACGAAATCACCGGTCATGGTGTTATTGGGAAGCGCAGTCAGCTTCATCCTCCAGCTCACCCCAGGTCAAGAGTGGTGAGAGGAGAGGTGGAATGGAAACAGTTTCAAAGTCTGCCGATCTTCCCCATTCCCAGCGGGAGTAGTGAGTGTTAGGCATCTGTGTACGATCCCAGTGGTAGGGGGACCATGGGCGCCTCAGAGGCCAATGGTGATGCCGCACCCGGAAAATGGTAGGCCTTGTTTATTTAGACCACAGGCACACACTCACGCAGCCCCTGCTGCCAAGAAAACACAGCACACAAACACATATCTTAAAAGCATACAGTCAACTACTACAACAGTCAGAGGCACAAGCCCTAAACACGCACAGGCACAGAGATCCTAAACACATAGTGGTGTAGATCCAACAAACCACAAGGGCGGGGAAGGACAACATACAAACACATTCACACAGACCATAAAAACACAAAGGCCATAAACGATCAAACCGATCCTAAACCAGTGGTCGAAGTGGGCGGGATCGGCAGGGCACGGCGTGCCCCTACTTCTTTAATTCTAAAGATTCCGTTCCCCCTACTTTTTTATTTTGAAAATGCGTCCCAGGACGCAAGAAATCGCTATCGCCTATAGATAAAGCTCGGCCTTCCTGGCGTTCGTGACGGGCGGGGCGGCAGAGAAGTAACAGGACTCTGTCTTTTCCTTCTTGCCAAGAGAAGACAAAGACAGTGTCCACTTCTGCTCTGCCGCTTCAGCTGCCCCCCACCCACTCTTTCCTTCTTCCCTCTCTTTCTGTCTAGCAGTTCTTCTCTTACTGAAAACCGTGGCTTCAAGACGGGGTTCTCACTCTCTTTCCTCTCCTTTCTTTTATTTGCTCCCCTGTGAAATGGATCCAAAAAAGAAAAACACTTTTGCTGGAAATGTCGTATTATTCTGACATTTTAATTCCAAAGTACAACATCGAGAATAAAAGGTTAAAAATATGAAAAATAACTAAATAAAGTAAGACAGAGTGGTCGCAAACTGGCCAGATTGATTTTATTCACACCCAAACACATTAGCACCACTTTTACAGAGTTTGCCAGTGAAGCACTATTTTTGTTTTCTTGGCTTTGTTTTCCCTGGGCTTGGAACTAGTGCACCAATCCTGGAGGTACTGCAATGTGTGGATTGAAAAACAAAATGTGTACTGCGGCTCTGCGTCCAGCGATGTTGTCTTTTTACCATACTGCTTACGTTTTGTAAGGATATAAGCAATGGACATTGAAATGGGTCCCTTCTGGGCCCTGTAGTCTTGTCCTTCACTTTTCAGGCAAAAGCACTCACTGATATCTGAACAGTGAGTGTAAAAGCGTTAAGGTAACCATGTTGTTCCTGCTTACATTTCACATGGTTTGATAAATTTTGCATTCCCTATGAGTGTTTGCTTTTTCAAGGATGTTGTTACTTTTTAGGTCTCGCCTAGCGACGCAGCGCGAAAGCGCTGTCACTAGCGAGATGTATTGTTACCGACTTGCTTCGGAAGGGAGACAGGAGATGTGCACGCGCAGGACGGACTGCAATTCTGAACGCGCCCGTCAACACGCACGTACAGACACGCGATGTGCACATCTCCTGCCCCCCTTCCGTCCTCGCCAGCCGCAAAACATGAGGCTGCCCCGCTCCTTCTCCGTGCAGCTTCACCAGGAGCCTAGTGTCCCGAAGACCGGAGGAGCCCCAGGCCGGTGCCAGCCTTGCCTCTTGAACCCCAGGTAACGCTCGCGGCTGTGTACGCGCTGGGTAACTGCTTTCCTGTTCACGGACCGGCTCTGTTACTCCGGCGTGGAAACCTCGTTAACTTTAGTGAGACTCGTGCACCAGCCATATATTAAACTCCTTACCCTGCTTCCGGCGATCGTTCACCTCATGGAGGGGCAGGGGAGGGAGTCTTATAGTCACACTCTGCACCGATGCGAATACTGAGATTGAAATAGGTACAAGGTTAAAAATACGGGCATACACGCTCCGCTCCTGATGATTAAATGGGAGAGAGGGCAGTCACACAAGATCATGAGGGCGGAGGTTCTAAATACCATTTCACTCACTTCGTCAAAGATCTCCTATGCCAGATCACCTAGAGTGTATCCCTGGTCTGTTACTGATGTTACTCACGTCTGTTGCCGGATGTTGTATTAAGTGCCAGGCTCGGCGCTTGGTCGATGACATCTAGCTGGCCATCGAGTGTTTTTGCCACATTGGAAATGTAGTGTGAGAACCTAGTATCTCTCTATACTCTCCCGCCTGGGAAAACAGGTTCACGAGGGCCGTGCTACAGCTAAATAAACATACGCCACTGCTTTTCTAACATATATAGCCATGCATATGAAACACAGCAGCGTTAGTAGCACATGCAGTTAGGGCATAATTGTTGTTGGTTTCAATCTCCCTCTGGTGACTTGTTTAGAATGGAATCTTATAGGGTTTTTTTTTCATGGAGATAAAAGTTCACGGGCCGTGATGGCAAGCATAAGAAATTCACGGTGGCCGTGAAGACAAAAATAGTGACAAAAAATATATTATGACAAAAATTAGTCTATTGTAAATGCATATGAAAAAGCAGTGATATTTAGCTATGCTGCTCGGGCTTGATTGTTTTTTATTTTTTGTCTCTCTATGGTGAGTGACTTGATTTGGATAAGTGCTTTCTAGTTTCTACAAGGAGCAGGTCTGCTGTTTCATTATGTTGCAGGTTGAGATTATCAGTGAAGCTCAGACTTATGTTTGAAATAGATGAATATGATTCACAAGCTCCTTGTATTGACTTTTCTACACCTGTCCCTTTTACAAAGCACCATTTAGCCACGTCAGGCTTTAATTCTGACAAGACATACTTCACATGCTAGCACGGGCAGCTCAAACATGCTTTACATTACATAGACATCTTTTGCAGCGCATGCCACTTGGTACATCTCAGGTAAGAACTATGGAAATGTTTCTTTTGTCGACAAATGTATGCCGTTGTTTTTCAGCTGGGAAGCAGGTTTATGCACGGAGGGAAATATGCCTGTGGGGTAGGTCTTTGCATAAAGGTTTTGTTGCCTGCTGTTTTTGCCTATTATTTCCAATGCCACGTCTCCCCGGGGTTTTCGGGAAATAATACCAAGGTGTCTTCCCCATGACATGAAGGGTCAATTGGGCTCAGCTAATTTAGATGTATGTGGCTCTGCACCATTTGTTCCCCATGTGAGCTTTCTAAACTGTCGTTCATATAAAGAATCCCTAGGCAACCAATTGGTTTTAAGGAAATATCAGACCATTAATCTGTGGTAATAGCAATAGACTCAATGTACCACTGTTAATTATAAAAAAATTTTTTTTTTATCAATACAAAACTATTGTTAAAATGGCTGCAGAGCTCATAATTTCAAAAATTTCTATATAGACAGTAGATGTACAAAAAAAAAATCACAAAACAGTACAACGCAATTTCAGACCTAGAATATTTATTTGCGATGTCACATACAGCTAGTGCAACTGTATATACCTTGAGATAACTTAACAAGGAGAAGTCTGAATACTCACAAAAAACAATATGGCATCACAATGTGTACAAACAATACATAAGAAATATGAAGACAGTAAAATTTGTGCAAAATAAGACAAAATGGTGGCTTATAAAATCATGCAATGATGGTTCTTCAATATATCGACGCGTTTCGGCGATCATGGCGCCTTCATCAGGAAAGCCACATTGAAAAATAATGGCAGAACCATCACGATCAAGTCTGTCTAAATGCACTTCCGAACGGATCCCAGTAACGCATCCAACAGTTACAGGTGGAGGAATAACTTCTCAATATGTTGACAAACCATATGGTAAGGTTTAGGTAGATAACCAATCAATAAGAGAACTGCAATCGATAAGGCAGAATCCTTATTATATATCAATGACTGACACAAAGGATAAGACGTAGGAGAAAAGCATTCCTATGTCCATGATAACTGGTAAATTCCTATTGCAGAAGACGCGGGAGTCTTCAATTTGGCGCCAGCATTTGAAAATGCTTGCGGGCTCAGGGCCTCAACGGGCACTTATGTCTACGAAGGATATTTCGAAATATGGTTTGTCAGCATATTGAGAAGTTATTTAAGTACAGAGCATCGACGCAGTGCTACACATGTAGTTCAATTGCCCAAACAATGTGCTATCAATGCAATGGAGTGCACTAGCATAACGAAACTTGAGGGCCCCCCCCTGCAAACTACATGGAGGGGCCCCCCTCCAGACTCAGGAGCTGTCACGCCAGGGTACTGTGCTGAGGGGGCCCTCTGGAGCTCGTGGGCCCTCCCATCACATAGTGGGGGCCTTTGTTATGCCACTGATGTAATGAAGACTTAACCAAAGGTAGAACAAGCATTTGCAATGCAATAGGTCTCGCATTTGCGAGAGTTTGAGCTATTGGCATTGTAAATGACAATGCTTTAACTATGTGTTTTGAAAACGTGCAAGCGGTGCTTATAGTCCTTGCTTACAAGATGCAAGGCTGGCAGTAACTGCGCCTCTTTTACTGCCAGCCTTGCTTCTATAAGTACAAAGTGCGTATTTACACACCGTTTGCAAGTTTTGAAAACACATAAATAAAAGGCATTGTCATTTACAATGCCAATAGCTCAAACTCTCGCAAATGCGAGACCTATTGCATTGCAAATGCTTGTTTTATGTAGGCCGCATATTGCTCTTGTCTAGTGCGTAATTTAAATTGAGCTGCATCCAGGTGTTTATAGCCAGCAACAATTGGGTTGTAGTTGAAGGCAGTGTGAGTTTTTCTCAGTGGGGCAGTATGGTGTTCAGTGGGGAAGAGGAAGTGGTACTATGGCCACAGCTGCTGAATTTGGAACTGGGGAACCAGGTTCAGCCTTAATAACCAGTCAACCAGACCACTCTCCTGAGGGAGCACAATCCCATGCTGGACCTTAGAAGGCTTCGCAAGACCTTAGAAACCCCGGTGTCGTAGCACCAGCAGGTGGACCCTAGCATGACAAGTGTAGGTTAACCTTCAAGGCTTGTCCACCACTATCTATACTGAAATTCACCTCCAGTCTTGCGGGCAGGCCTATGAAGCAGCACACCCTAGAACAACAGTGACCCTGTCACTGAGATCACAGGACCCTTGAGAAGGGCCAGCTCTAGGGCGGTGCAACCGGTGTGACCGCATCGGGTCCTGACTTTAGGTGGAGGCATCATGTTTGCAAGTATATTATGGTTTTAAAAGCGCTTGCTGCCTCCTTCCTGGCCTCCAGCAATTTTCGGTAACAATAAAAATGTCATGATGACTCTGGTGATTGATGTTCTTCCTAGAGAGAGATCGGAATTTTGTCTAGTGGAAGTTTTGACTCATGGAAAGGTAGCTCAGAGGGTTAATGTACCTGCTGCAAAGAACATGTACCTTGCAGATCACAAAGTGCACATAATGTAAATAGGTCAGTGGGCTACTGCTTTTGTCAGAGAGACCCTATTGTTACTTGCAGTTTATAAGTTAAAATCCTAACAGAGAACAGTGAGCTATTAACTGTCATCTAAGAGCTGCATACAAACTGCAAGGTATAAATTAGAGCATTATGTTTTTTCCCCAGTCTTTGATTATCCTAATGTTGCAAAAAGTGTTCTTTTGGACAGAAATCAATTCTGATTATTAAAGAGAACCCCCAAACATGGTATTACGTTTTAAATTCTGAGTTTGTGTTTCTCCAGACCAATCACTATTAAACTATACGGCCTACTAGTATGGTTGTGATGTGACTCCTACACCTTGTAGTCCTTAGTCTTATGTAACATTTTCTATACAGTGATTTACACACGTATAATTGATTGTCTCTGTGTAATGTGTGTGATGTAAAGTTCTCCGACACCCTACAATAGTATGAGTGGCACTGTAAATCAAATTAAATGCAGCTGAGAGAGAGTGTGGTTATGGAGACTTGAGGGGCACTGTTAAAGGGTGGTAGTGAGGGAATCCATGGCAGAGGTGGTCATTGGGGGGCACCATCAAACATCAATGCACAGGGCACCACCAGTGCTAAGGCCGGCCCTGCCCTTGAGGCCAGTCTGCTTCACCCATTGGTACCGCCATTGGCCTTGTTTCAGCAGTGGTAGCTGCAACTCACCAGGGATTGGCAATGCAGGATTTGCACGCACACCAAACTAAGTTCACAAACTTCACAGTCTCTCTGCTTCATTCACAAGCACTTTTAACATGTGCTGCCTGCTGTGGGGCCACTGGAATTAATTATGCCGCAAAGGAGGACAAAATTATGCCGCAGTGTTGACTAAATTATGCATTAAAAAAAAGGCTGCCGCGTAATGCAGTATATTTTCTGATATTTTTTTTATTTTGACATGTGTACACTTGCTAACAGTCTCTGGAAAGATTTTTCCTTATTAGTACCAGTGTAACATACAAATGCAGCAGTGAGAAAGGTGATCAGTCAACCTTTGCAATAGGCCATCCACTCCGCAGCAACACAAGTCACATTTTTTATAAACTTTGGATACGTTTGAGCTACAAACAATTTATTAGTTTAAATGATCAGATCATGCAGCAGATCTTGCATTATGAGGCAAATATGGCAGAGCCATTATTATTTAGAAAACATTTGCAAACTAGGATATTTTGCCATTCATGTTTGAACTGCTGTTGTGGAAAAAGGAGAAGTGCTGATGACAGAAACTCCATGGCTCGGAGACAAATGGCTTGTGCTTCCACATTTTATCGTATTTGGGACATTCTGTGATTAGAAGCATTTCCCACTTTGTGAATATATTTTAATGTCAATAACTCATTATAACCTTAAATAATCATGTGTATCCATTGGTTGATTAAACTGGGCAGTGAAATGTCAAACAAATACTAAAAATTGGGATGTTTGCGCATTCTGGCCACACCTCTAGCTCCGCCCACTGATCCAATCCTTGGGTTATTCCTGGCCTCTGATTCTCCGCCCACAGTTCCCCTACTTTTTTTCCCTCACTTCGACCACTGTCCTAAACACGCAATCACACAAAGCCTAACAACAAACAGCCACTAGTTTTAAACCCACAGTACTTACAAAGATCCTACGAACAGTCACACGGATCATAAAAAGTAACCACATAGATCATGAAATTGAGAGATATCTCTCTCTCTCTCTCTCTCTCTCTCTCTCTCTCTCTCTCTCTCTATCTCTCTCTCTCTCTCTCTCTCTCTCTCTCTCTCTCTCTCTCTCTCTCTCTCTCTCTCTCTCTCTCTCTCTCTCTCTCTCTCTCTCTCCTCTCTCTCTCTCTCTCTCTCTCTCTCTCTCTCTCTCTCTCTCTCTCTCTCTCTCTCTCTCTCTCTCTATATCCTGTCTGTATCTACTTTTAAAAGTGGAAAAATACAGATAATTGGCTTCTTTTGGGTGACTCTATGCTGAGTTTATTGACTTTCAGGCCAGTAGCTGTACATATTGCCAGTATAGGGAGTTATAAAGCTCACTGAGATTTGCTTAAATTAATTGTTGCATTTCTCAACAGGTATTTGTGCTATTATGCCAATTGTTTGATGTGTGTATTATATTATTTTGGCAGTGTAATTTGCTAAAACGCGACAGGCATCAAAGTATGAGTGCACGTCTATCTGTTAAGTAAATGTGGAAATATACGAGTTATCACATCATCTGTTCACAAAACAAAATAAATATGGATAAATACAGACAGCAAGAGACTGGTTTGAGTAGAAAAGGTTTCTCAGCAATTCATTTTAAGCATGGCCCACTCTCCTACTACCCTCCTTTAGCCTCACTGCTGCAGGTGAAACCTGCCTCCTAGTTCTTACTTTCTCTGTCTCAGGGTTGCTACCCTCAGAGATCAGGACCTGGGACACAGCCCTCAAGGCAACCACAGACAATGCAGTATCTAGGATAGACTCACCTACCCATCTCTGTTTCTCAGGGTCCATGCCAACCACCACTGCTTCTTGCCCTCCCCCAGGTTTCATTCTGCCCCATCAATAAAAATTGGGATGCAAACCACCACCTGCTTACTCCTTATGGACAACCTCCATACTACCAGGGGGTGCTATGGAGCAGACCACCCAGTCCTGCCTCTTCAGGGTCACACCTTACTTACCTTCTCCAGGGAACCACATTGCATCCCTCTTTACTGAGAGGACAGGCTCTGAAGCCAGCCTTAGAGCACCGCAAAGAACGCTAGTTTGCATAGGGACGCTAAATTACACTATGCTACCAGGTCACTATGGATCTAGATCTCAGAATGAAGGCCAAACACCATGGCATTTATTTACTAAAGTATGCATTGGCGGGTGCATATCACAACGCAATAAAGCATACAGGCCTTTAAAAAGTAAGTAGATTGACACTAACTTTTGTGTAGCCTTTCAGCGTGTAAGCGCCCTTACAAAACATTAGTAAAAGAGGGTCCATGCATCCACTCTCAGGCTTTCGTTTTTACAAATTATTGTTATCAGGTGCAGCAATCCAACTGATCTTAAACATTGGAGGACTACAATTCCCAGAGAGCAATACTTTGTTCAAATAAACAGGCTGAACAGGAAACAGTGTTCCTCTCTACAGAGAGACCAGGTTCTACATGAAGTTTGAGGCAAATTAAAAAATTGTTCAATCCACCTGTTCTCCAGAAAACCATTAATGTCAAAACATAGTTTCCCTGGTTAATATGTTGGATAATAATGGAAGGGAGACCTTGTAGAACAGAGGTAGGGCATGGCAGTCCCACTGGAGGGCTGAGAGGGCAGCACTCACCCAAGAGAGCCCCAGTGTGGGAGAGACACTCCTTACTCACAACAGAGGGAGACCTTGTGGCACAGAGAGCAAGGCCTTGCCATGCCAGATGGAGGGTGAGAGGGCAGGACCCACCGAGAGACCCCAACTGTGGAAGACACCAGAGGGAGACCTTGTGGAATAGAGAGCTAGGCCCTGGCAGACCCACTGGAGGGGTGAGAGGGCAGGACCCACCTGAGAGAGCCCCAGTGTGGGAGAGACACTCCTTACTCAGAGCAGAAGGATAGACCTGGTCTAAGACAGAGCTAGGTCTTGACCACTGGAGAGGTGAGGGGACAGGACCCAAATGATCCTGATGGTGGGAAATGCACTTATATAGCGAAACAGAGATCCATGCCTGCCCTGAACATGTCTGAACTGGGGTGGCGGAGTGAGCTAAAGAATGATGATGGATTAAACCCAGATCAGTTGACTGGGGGTGAGTGCTTGCAATGTTCAACACTCCGTCCATCATCCCCTTTGGTTTTGCTATGTTCGCCCTAAGTTGGCAGGGTATGCCCAGACGTGGGTCCCTTGCTCACTTTGCCACTGGATTCAAGATAGCCTGGCTGATGACGGCTGTAAGCCAGAAACCGGTCCCAGGATGCTTGTTTCCGGTCCAGGGAAGACATGGCTTGGCAGTTCGGGCTGGACTGTTCCCATGAGGCACAGGGTCAGACTGATTTGCATATGGCCATGTCTGAACTGGGGTGGCGGAGTGAGCTAAAGAATGATGATGGATTAAACCCAGATCAGTTGACTGGGGGTGAGTGCTTGCAATGTTCAACACTCCGTCCATCATCCCCTTTGGTTTTGCTATGCCCTGAACATGATGGCAGCGGGAGGAGTGGGAGGACAGGTGTAGAGAAAACAAAACCGGACGTGAAGAAGCCAACTGAAGGAATTTAACCGCTTCGCTGCGGCCGGAATTCCGCCCAGGTGCTGGACATTCCGATCGCGGGCGTGGCTCGGACGGCCCCCGCGCGTCGTGAGCACACGCCCACCGTGACTCGAGCACGGAAGAGGTTCAGGAAGAGGAGATAGGAAGAGAGACAGGAAGTTCGACAAGGAGGTGAGAGGGTAATACACCCCCCCACCCCCATGCCATGGACAATCTTCCAAACAGAAATACAGCGAAGGGACCACCTGGGCTTTCTATGGTGGAAGCTGCACATTTGACAACATTATATGGGTGACGTCAGCAGCAGGACAAAAGTGAAAGAAAAGAAATGAGAATAAAAGACAAAGATGTGTGGAAGGAGAGACAAGGTTTCAAGCAGAGGATGGAAGAGAATAGGAATGTGTGAAAATTGTACTTTAACACAGAAACACAGGATCAGCTCATGTACTAATAACATATTTAGAAAATGTTTAAATAGTCATAAAACACAGTGCAGAGTTTTTGGTGATATAAAGCAAAGTATAAAAGGTCTGAAAGCACAGCCAAGGCATGTCAGCAGTTGCCTGGCTGAACCTATGAGAAATGCTCTCCAGCCTGCGTTCACTATTCCAACCTCGTGCTATTGTTGTGTGACTTACTTAAGCAGAGGAATGCCAAAGACAGCAGTGGGAAAGGGTGGGCGTGAATTTTTGGAGATAAGAATGTGTGTTTGTGCTTGCGTGTATGCTTGTGTGTGGGTCTGAGGGGTTAAAAGCCAGGGAATGGTGGAGGAGGTGGGGCAGAGGCAGCCTACTTACAAGTTCCGGTTGCTGTGGAAACCAGGAAACAGCCACTGGATCGTATTTCAAAGGCAGCCACGAGGAAGAAGCAGGAAAAGGACACCAGCTGGAAAAACAGCAGCAGCAGCAAGAACAACAAGGAAGTCCAGGAAATGCAGCAGGAGTGCAAGGCAGCAGCAACAATAAAAACATTGAAGCACTCCAGACCCTTCGCCAGAGCATATTTATGGCCCCAGTTCCCGGCATTTCCTGATGTTAAATCTGCAATTTCTCTGATTGGAGGACAATCACTGATGACGCTGTATGCTTTCACGATGTCCTCCAATCAGAGAGCGCCTTAAGATGCCACTATTCGGAATCCAAAACGAAGAGCAAACGTTTTGGATTCCAGATTCAGGCAGATCTAGGCAAAAGTGCGATGGGAATGCGCGACCCCCTTTCTAGGACTCCACGCCCCCCCTGGGGGTCGCGCCCCACAGATTGAAGACCCCTGCGCTAGAGTCACAGAGACGCTAGAGTCACAGAGACCCTAAACACACACAGACCCTAAACACTCACACACGCACAGATCATGAAAACACAACCACGCTGATCACAAAGACACACAAACAATCACACAGATACTAAACACACAAGGCACAGATCCTGAACACGCACAGACACCCGTCCTGAGAGTTACATGGTGGTTGACGGAGAGCTACATATTGTGTGTTCCATCTTTGCACGCCATGCACTCAAGGTTACACTGCTGTGCAGATACACAAATCAGCCATCACAATTACCGAGAGTTACTTCACCGCGTGTCACAGGCAGGCACCTCTGTCACATCACTGGCAGGTAACACACACAGGTACAGGGTCAGACTGATTTGCATATGGCCATGAATGAACTGGGGTGGCGGAGTGAGGTAAAGAATGATGATGGATTAAACCCAGATCAGTTGAATGTTCAACACTCCGTCCATCATCCCCTTTGGTTTTGCTAGGTATCACTGTGAAAGGCAGCGAGTCTTCTAAGACCCTCAATGCTGCCCGGTGCAGGGTTCCACCTCTAATTCACTTTGGGTTCGCTATCAAAATAATGAGGCAAGCGCTGGAAACTGGAAGACAAGAAAAAGGTTTATTTCTCATGAGGAGATCACGTCAACTGAGACACCGGGATGTCTGAGGGAGGTGTTCTGCTGACAACTCCTTTGGCTCTTCCTTTTATACAGGTTTGACACAATGCATTTGTTTCATTAACATGGTTACACAAGCTTGGGGTCCCCGCCCGGGCAGGTTGTCACACAAGCCCAACAGTAATTCTCTTCCCACCCAGGTCAAACAGACAATCTTATCTTGCAGCTGGACCTTGCTTCAGGGTCTAAAACATGTGAGACCGGCCAGATCTAAGAGTCCGTTCTGTTGATAAAAACAGGTCCCATTGTTGGTAACACCAAGTCTTGCTGTTTGCAGTGCAATAAATCATGTTGCAAGAGTCTTTTTGGTGTTTGGAACCTGTTTGTGTAACTAGGTGCAGTGAGGGGTAGAGTGTCCAATGGTTTGCCTGAAAACAGAGATGAGAGGAAAAACGAGTTTGTGGCAGCAAGTGGCGCTGAGGTTTGTTGTGGCAATAGAGTTTATAGCCCCCAGCACACGTACCAGGTCGGTCAGAGGGTCAGAGGGATGCTAGTAAGGGCAGGGTGAAACAAAGGTGACCAACAGAGTACAAAATGACTGTGATAGATTAAAATGACTGCAACTTATATGCACATAGAATTCCACCAGACAAAATGGCGCAGGTAATGTTCACAATTGTAGTTTTGCTTTTAACAACACACACAGCTCATACATGGAAGCAGAGAGCAACCCAGGCTGAGTTTTACTTCTGTCCCGAAGAGCGCGAGGCCTGGCCTTTGGAGGAGTCCGGCAGAAGGAAATGCCGGAAGTAAGGGTCTGTGGCAAGGAAGCGCCAACCACCTCTGCTTTTGCATCTGGGGCCAATAGCAGCTTTCCTTGCTGAGAGCACAGTGGGCATATAAGATGGCAACATTGGAGATGTTCCTAATGGGTTGTGTTTGCAGAACTTAAAAATGCATTTGGACTAGAGCCCTACAATCTTGAAAGAAAGTCTGGCTTTTCTCTGACCACCAATGAAAACTTCTCAAATGGGAGGACCAAGTCTCGCTTCCTCAGCCTGAAAGTGAGTTGCACTGCTGCGTAAAACAGCATTTCTGCAGGCCTGGGTCTGCAAGCGTTAGCACACTAAAGCCAGCCCTATCAGCATTGGAATGCTTGTTATTGGAGCAGCACATCACACATGGACCTGGGAAACGTGGCAGCTATGCTTTGATACCGCACACTGGTGCACCCGGTGACGTCCTCTCGGCAGACACAGCATGGCCTGCACACGCATGCACCCTGCTGCAGTGCTTCATTTGAGCCGGTGCTTTCCGGTGCTCAGCACCAGCACTTAATTGGTTTCCGGTGCTCGGCACCAGCACCTAATTGTCAACACCATACTTCGAACAGTCTACCACATGGTGGCGCTGCTCATATAATTTAGAGATGAGCAGAACAATGGTAGTTTTGGAATACAATATACATTAAAATTGCTAATACTTGCCTCCCCAGCCATTTCTTTAGCTTTGGGGACCTGGAATAATCTGAACTGTCGCATTTACACGCAAGAGAGATGCTTAGTAGTTATTTTGGCAGCGATGACAAGGACCATGGGTGGTGCAAGCTGCAGTGACCTCCTGGTCAGAGCCCTGGCACTTAATATTTTAAAAATTAAGCACTGCCCTGCGGGGAGACAGACTGCACGAATGGCAGCAGAGCACTGGGGTCTCAGCTCTGCAGAAGGGATGGAGAGAGCCTGTAGCCAGCCTGCACTCCAGACCCTGGGAAGACAGAAGTCTCATAGGTATAATGTTGTCCCAACGCCATGGACTGGGTGTTTTATAAAGAACCACCATGTCTCTGAGCCACCCCTCGGAGTGCTATGAGACAGTGTACACATACAGAAATAAACGCAACAATGGACTTTAGAAGATACCAAAAGAAGCAGTATCAGTGTGAGGAAGGTGCTTCGAAGGGCGTGCGCCAGACATGATCTTAGCGGGTGTATGTCCTGGGTTACGCAGACACACTCCAAAGTTATCAATAATCTTTCAAAGAGAACACGGATGCCCACACCCAGAAGACGGATGCCCACACCCAGAAGACGGATGCCCACGCTGAGAACACGGATGCCCACACCCAGCACCATTTCTCTAGCTTCTGTTGTACCGAGGATTTTTTTTTTTTTTACTGGACTTCCAAATACTAAAAACTGAGTGTCAGATATATATATATATATGTATATATACACATATATATATATATATTAGTCACAGAAAAAAAACCTTAAAGTGAGGTTATAGTTACACTGTGCATGGCGAGGGTGTGAGATACAGTTAATTTAGGGCACAATTATAGAGTTTAAAATAGATTTTTTTTACTGACATATTCACCTAAGAATAACATCACTAACATTTGTTTTATTAAGTGAATTTCTAGTTGTTTTTTTTAAACGTAAAGTACTATTTTATTACCATACCTTACAATGCCAACCCCAACCTGTGCGTGGGGCTGGGCGCAGGCCTGTCCTGGTGGTACAACAGAGAGCGACACAGTTCAAGCTCTGAGAAGGGATTGGGCATTCCTGATGCGTGCCACTGAGAAGTTATTTTGCAGCTACATTTGAGTGCACAGCTTCATTTTAAAATAGACTGGAGTGTGGTTCGAAAAATGGTATAGATGTCAACTCGTACAGTCACCCATTGGCTACCAAGCAATATGGCCTTGCTTTTGTACATAATGCTATAGTCCGATTTTAGACCTCACTATGAACTTGAAATTCTCTACAGAAAATTGATGAACGCTTTGGAGAAAGAGCACACAAAGTGAAAATACAAAAATACACTGAACACTGCAATGCCACTAAAGGACTACCACTGAGCCAGTCTTGACTAAAACATAAAACAAGACACAAACTTTTTCCCTGCTATGTTCGAGATGAATTCTAAATAAGAGATCTCTGCCCGGCCTCCAAATGAGTGGAGAACAGACAAGAGAACACTGGAATATCTGGTGAATGTTGAGGGCTCAGAAATCATAAGCATTGCCAGATGTTGTATGATGGAAAGCTGGCAAGATGTAAGGGGGAATAGTTTGTTCCTCAGGGGAGCAGAGATGAAGGAAAGAATATTAGGAGTAAAACATGGATCCCGTTGCGATTACGCACAGAAATCCTCTACGGGGTTCTCGAAGGGATGCCGCTTTAATATCGACTCCGGCATATCTTGGACAAAATATTCAAGACCAAAATATCAACAAGGTAACTACATACAAGCAGGGCCACTGGACTTATGCAATTGTGCAGCAGTTGCGATTTTTCGCATAACTTTAGATTTGCCGCATTTGCCACATAATCCATCATCTGCTGCATAATGTGCAGATTTTAACAAAACAAAATGTTTCTAGCTCAAACGGTTCAGAAGTTACAAAAAATGTAGCAACACGTGTTGCCGTGCAGTGGTAGCCATTTGCAAACCAACCTTGACTGGCCACCCTTATGTTGCTTATTACTATATTTGGTTGTTAAACCGGTACTAATGAGGTGCAACCATTGCTCAGTGTTAACAAGTGTAAAAATAGCAAAATAATGAAAAAATACTACCACCAAAAGTGCTGCATTACGCCGCATAATTTGCCTTTTCTTGCCACATAATTCAGCCCTTCCCTGAAGCATAATTCAGCCCTCCCCTGACGCATAATTCCAGTGGCCCTGTATATAGGTAAGTAAAGGTTTACTTGATTACAGATATATGCCATGACTATATATTTAGATATAGTTATAATAAATAACCGGTAACTATGTAATATGGGCCTATATTGCCATCAATGAGTTCTGGTGGGATTTATAAACCACAAAGTCATAGGCCGCGTGGTTTATAAATGTCACCTGAACCCCAACATGGCAATAAAATACCATACTACTTGCAATGTATTTTTTAAGTTACCTGATTTATTAATTGATTTTGAACACACTTTACAAAAAATGTGTTGCATTTGGCATCGTCTATTTAGAATTCATTGCTTGCCTGACATTGCAGCTATGTCTGTCAATATTTTGAGAAATATTTGTTTCTGTTGGCGATCATGTGCTAATATTTAAAATATGTTTTGTGCTAATATTTATAATTTGCTTTATGCAACGATGTGTTTTATTACCAGTCAAGTGTTTATGCAAATAACACTGTAAGGAATTAAAAACTTATTCTAAAATATGCTTTTCTTTTATAGCACTTTAGAGTAGGTTTAACATGACATACATATTGTTGGAAGCCGGAGTCCCCGTCCTGCGCCACGGTCACAAATGCGAGACCCGGGACTCCTCCCTCAACGTTAGGCCAAGTAAGGACACCGTTTGAGATAGCCCTGCTCACCCCCTTAGTAGCTTGGCACGAGCAGCCAGGCCCATCTCCAAGGCACAAGTGTACAGTATGTGCAACCACACCCACAGCAACCCCCTGGTGACACCACAAATGGACTCCACACGAGTTTGATAGAACGAGTATAAACTTTATGTAAAAAGATATATGATCAGACCACACGATACATAAGCCAACATATAATAAAGGGTAATATTCGTTCCGGCTGGTTGGTAGGTTCAAATCCCAACCACCCCTTTCAAAATGCTCTGCTGGTCATAATGCTAGAATCACACACGTTGCAATGGACAAACAATAGTGCACTGCGTAACGATACAATCCTGTGCTGGGCAAAGGAATAATAATACAATGCGTAACAATACAACCCGGTACCTGCAATGGGAGAAATAATGCAATGCGTACCGCTACAATCATGTACTGCGCAATGAAGGAATAATGCAATGCGTCACACCCCAATCACGTACTTTGCAATGAAGAAATAATGCAATGCGCACCGCTACAATCATGTACTTTGCAATTAAGGAATAATGCAATGCGTAGCTACAATCATGTACTTTGCAATGAAGAAATAATGCAATGCGGGCCGCTACAATCCTGTACTATGCAAGGGAGAAATAATGCAATGCGTAGCGCTACAATCGTGTACTTCGTTATGCAGAAATAATGTCAGGCGTCATAAGACAGTCCGGCAGTTCGTTAGCAGCAATATTGGCAATGTGTATTACGACAGTTAGCCTCTTCGATAACAGATGCCCCCCACAAGTATCAACGATGACAAAGTACAGCTTCTCACTCGGGCCCCAGCACTGCCACTCCTGACCGCAGTACGGGCCCCAATCTGAGCCGAAGCAAAGGCTCACGCCGCCAGAAGGTCTGAGAGGCCGAGAGTGTGTCCCTCCGAGCCCGCACCCCGCCCAGGCAGTGATCCACGTTACCTGGGGGCGCGACCCCACTCTCCTCTCCTCCTTCAGCGAACTGGGCCTTCCGTGTAGAACTTTCTCAATGGGCCTCAGCGGCTCGGCCGGGCAGCTCAGCTCCTCCGGGCTGCCGGTCCGGGCCGCGACTGTTAGGAAGGTCTCAGGCGGCCGCAGGGCACACGTACCCCACGCCCCTGAGATTACGTTACTCCGGGTGCACGTTCACCACAGCACCCTCCGGGTCTCCTCTGGCACGAAGCCACACACACAACGCTGATGGGACTTCACGTCGACTCAGAGTGCACGTTCACCAGGCACTTCCTTCCTGCGGTCTTAGTTGGCACCAAGACCCGCACACCATGTTGCAGAGACTCACTTTCTTCCGGTGCACACGATGATCAGCCGATCACCTCCACAGTCCCAGGTTGCACCAAAGCACGCATGCTGCTTCACTGAGACTTACTCCAACTCCGGTGCCCCGATATCCAGGCGCTCTTCACCAACGCCTTCGGCCGCACCCCGACACGCTCACCGTGTCCGAGCCTCACTTCTCCTCCGGTGCACTCGATGACAGGCGCTCTTCACCAGTGCCTCGGGTGCACCCCGATACGCACCCTGCGCGTCCGAGACTCACTCCACTTCCGATGCACACGTTGACCAGGCGCTCCTCACCAACGCCTCCTGTGCACCACGACACGCACCCTGCGCGTCCGAGACTCCCTTCACCTCCGATGCACCCGCCGACCAGGCACTCTTCACCAACGCCTGTGGTGCACCACAACACGCACCCTGCGCATCTGAGTCTCACGTCACCTCCGATGCACACGCTGACCAGGTGCTCTTCACCAATGCCTGCTGTGCACCACGACACGCACCCAGCGCGTCCGAGACTCACGTCACCTCCGATGCACACGCTGACCAGGCGCTCTTCACCAACGCCTGCTGTGCACCACGACACGCACCCAGCGCGTCCGAGTCTCTCTTCTTCGTGTGTCCAAGATAACAGGGCACACCTTCCGAGGGTCTCAAGCTGCCACAACACGCGCCCACCGCGTCGCTTGAAACTTCTCCGGAAACTTTTATGTTCCTGTGTTTCCAAACAGGGAGCCAGCTCACCTCGGGCCCTTGGGGGTAACAAGACACAGCACAAAGCACAGTCTTCTTCAAGCAGGGGTACCCAGCGCACACAGCACAGTCCCAACAGCCTCTTCCTTGGTTAAAACAGCAAACTGCAGACCAGCCCCAGATCACGAAGCAAGGGTTGGTCCTTCCCAGCAGTCTCTTCAGTTGTTCCTTCCTTAGCAGAGGTTCCTCTTGACCATGAAATGGGTCCAAGCCTTTTCAGTCTCAATCCATTTCTGTTCCAAGGTTCAGGGGTCTCAGCTCTCATAGTTATACCCCTAAATATCTTTGAAGTTCGTTGTGCTCCGGGGTCCCTGACCCCTGCCTAAATCAGTTCTGGGTGTCTCCCTCCCAGTGTCACCTTTCTCCCTTTGATACTGGGGGTCTGGATCCTTAATCACTCAGCAGGAGATGGGTCAATTGTTTTATAGCTGTAACCCAGGCCTCTTCACCTCCCACTGCTTTTCCTCGCCTACTCTCCAGATGCAGGTCAGCCTGGTGCTATCTCAACCCCTCCCTGGGTCAAGACCTCCCCCAGCTCCTCTCCCCTCTCAGATCCAGACAGTCAATCCACATTCAGGAGAGACACACAGAAATGCTTAAAGCACAAAACTCAGCCACTTTCTAAAAGAGTGGTTTCTGAACACACAGTGACAAAACCACTTTCATAGAAAGATGTGTTATGACGCTGTGAGTTCATACATACTAAACTTCACCTCTCCATTTTAAACTTATGGGAAACTAGGCTAACAAACACAATACCCAGCCTCCCCCATTCTGTCCTAAGGGCAGGATGGCCTTTCACCAGTGAAAAACGAAATGGAGTGTTTTTCACTGTCAGGACATAACACACACCTCAGTATATGTCCTGCCTTTTACCTACACTGCACCCTGCCCAGGGGTTACCCGGGACCTACCACAGGGGTGCCCACTGTGTACGCAAAAGGGAAAGTAAGGCCTGACAAGTGGTTGCACTTGTCAGGACAACGTGCTAACTTAGCAAACTGCGCGCAGGCCCTACACTGCAGGCCTGCGTTCCCTTCTCCGCGCGCCTTTGCATTACTAGCCCTGGCACACACAGTGCACACTACTAGGGACTTTACTAGTAAAGCAAACATACCAATCATGGCCAACCAATTACCATTACACAGGGAACACTTGTACTTTGACACCGATCAGCAGTGGCAAAGTACCCAAAGCATCTAAATTAGCAACTCTATGTCAGGAAAACGGTCTAGGGGGAAAGCAAAAAGTTTAGGGAACTTTAGCCAAAAAGGCCAAGATAGATATAGATATATAGATATAGATATAGATATAGATATAGATATATATAGATATATATAGATATATATATATATAGATATAGATATATATATAGATATATAGATATAGATATATATATATATATATATATATATATATATATATATAGAGAGAGAAAATAAAGGATTTTTTGCTGACATATTGGAAAATAAAAATGTCCAATGTTTATTGTCCCACACTGGTAGATGCTTGCATCAGTGATGGGCCTGCCAGGGTGAGCTTGTCAGGTGTACTGATTAATGCTCTGGGAACAGCACTGTTATTATGAAGGCGTTTATTTTTCTTTACCAGCAATGAAAGAAAGAAATGCTGTGTTAACCACCAATTTAATATTTGTATTTGTTTTTGAAAGCTAAATATCCTGCAAATGTATCCAGCACTGTCAACTGAAACTACTGGGAAGCGTTCAATATGAAGGTCCAGTGGCGGGCCGCATAGGGCGTGCTGCGGGGCAGGGTCCACCCCGCAGCACGCCCTATGCGGGCCGCCATTGTGAAGGTTTACCTATTTTATACAATATGCACTGATAAAATCAAAGGTTAAAGTGAGGTTATAGTTCGGTGTTGAACTGGGAAAATAATTAAAGTTTATAAATAGGAAAAATGCTAAAATTCTCCAGTTTTAGTTTAGTGAACTTGTGCACCATCATGCACTGCTTATGACCCCACAAATTACATCACTCATGACAAATTAAATATCATCATTGATGATATCCCTAATGACATCTCAAATGACATTCATGATGACATCAGTGATGACATCATGCAGCGACTGTGACAGTGACCTGGCTTTGTGGACTTCAATGAATTCAACAAGCTACGCCTGTACCCAATTTTCCATCGCAAATTAAGTGACAATGGACATAAACTTTGGCCACATGTTCGGCACACGGCATATCGGTCACTCACTCACCCTTGGTGGATGTTACCCTCTTTTTAGTGGTATTCACCCACCTAACAAACAAAACACCTCCATATACTTTAATGGGATCACCCACCAAAAAAGAGTTTGTTCTCTATTCACCTCAATGAGATCATCGACTTCACAAGATCCTCCATTTTAAGTTAGAAGGCTGAAAGGTATGCATTAGCCACTGATGAGACACCTTTAGCTAGGCCTTTTAGACACCCCTCCGCAGTTTGGTAAAATACACTACACATATTACTGAGATGAGCACAATAGCATACCACCCTAGAGCCATGCTTATAACCACACTGGGGTTTAAACCATCTCTAAGTGGCAAATCCCTACATTTCTGCATTATTCAAGAATCAACAATGCATCAAACTCTTCAGTGAACATCCACAGATTATAAATGTCTATACCACTGTATACAGGCCTGGAGAAATCTACTTGCCATTTCATCTTGTCACATTTACTCTGGTTCAAAGACAGAGGTCAAATGTCAGCTCATGTCTTCCTACAGATTGCTGCTTGTTTTATCCTAGAGATTTGGCTTTACTTTTCTTTCTCTGACTGCAAAGTTAGAGGAATTTTGAAAGTGAACTGTCTGACAATAGCACTGGGCACACAATATTAAATAGCTTGTAAATGAACAGTAAAAAGATTTCAAAATACATTTCAGTAGTTGGAAAATCACTCTTTTTTCATAATTCTGAAGAGCGATTTAAACAAAGATTTGAAACTACTGATAGATAATAATAGGATCAAAACAATTCTATGTCAGGACCGGAGGCTTTGATTATGCTTTTCTTTCTCCGCTTTTATTAATACACAAATCTCACAGCAGCCACAAAAGCAATATAAATGACTTTAACCCAATAACATATGAAAAGTTCATTTAAGTCCAAGAAAAAACGAACAAAAGTCTGAACCCAGACTACAAAACCCATAAGTCCATCGGGTGTGTTACATAACAAGTCCTTCCTCAGTGTCCATGTCGGATAGATAGGTCCTCCATTTTGCTTGTCCCTCCTCTTTCTTCGCTGCTTCGCAGTTAGTCAAGTCGTTTTTCTATCTCTTCCTTATATTTGTTAATTATTGCTTATTTGCGGTTGTTTGTGATCCCCGGAGCACTGGGTCGGTATCGGACAGTGCCCGGGGAGATTTGTAGTCTATTTTGCTGGCTTTGCTTTTCCAGATTCCTTGCGGCTGCGGGAGCGTTTGCGCTCCTTACGCGGCCGCCTCCATTTATCCGACGGTGCTTCACTCGCCCGCTAGGGGGGGCTCACGCGTCTCGCTGCTCCCGCGGCGCGGTCTCCTCAGATGAGGAGCTGCGCTGCGTGAGCTGCACCACCGTGAGCCTTGTCCCTGCCGCCACACCTGAACGGCCTACGGGGTCTGTATTTCCCCTGATTGCCTGTAATTAATGCCCCGGTGGCAGGTCAGTATTGCGGCTCAGGAGAATTTTGCACGTTGTTCTCTTTGGCGCGCTGGGTGTCGGTTTGGGGTCCTGTCAGCTTGCTGAGGGCCTGTGCGCTCCTGAGGCAAGTGCAGCCTCGATTGCGGTTTTACTCCGCACTTAATACTCTTGCAGCCTTTATGTCTGCCCACATTGGTTTCAGTTTTTTTTACCAGACTTTCAAACGCCTGAGGCGGCCACCTCTGATTATTGTCCATTCCCATACTGTTACCTGGCCAGTGTTCAGTTGCTAGTTCCATTGGTTTTCTGTTGTTTGCCACCATGGAACAAGGGGATGTGTATGAGGAGGAGGAGGTCCAGGAATACCTCCCCTATGATGACGATTTTTTTGAGGCAGTGGACAGCTCCATTTACAGGTGTGTAAATGAAGTTGTGGGTCCTATGGAACAACGCCTTTCGGACTGCATTGTGCAGGAGTGCGCCAAACTGGCGCAAGCCCACTTAGGGCCCCCGGCCCCTGTTAGTACCCCAGCCTCTGGGGAGGGTCCCCCGCCATCTAAGAAGTGTTGTTCAGGGAGGGGGGGGGGACCCCGAAGGGGCGCATGGGGTGGATAAAGATGCTTTCGAGCACCTCAGAAGCGCTTTCCTAGCGAAGACGGTTGTTCCCCCCCCCGCGCCTCTTCCTGCCCCGGAGCCTATTGAGTCTCCCGCGCCGGCTTCCCCTGCTCTTGACGGGGACTCACCAGGTGATTCAGATGAGGATGTTTGAGAGCGGAGTGTCCGCGTCCCACTTTGGAGGGGAAGGTAGCCTTCACCCCGGAACTATACTCCAAAATGGCCACTTTTTTGGCCAAATACATAAAGGACCCCCGTAAGGGTATAGTTCGCTCTTGGCGCTCCTGTCAAGATAAGTTGCTGGATGCGATAGGACCCCTTACGAAGATATTGGACATGGCGGAAGAGGCGAAAGTGACGGGTTCCACCATCTCCCCCGATGTTCTGTCGAACTGGGCGCAACGGGCGGTTATCTTTTTGGGTAACGCCAATTGTGCTCTATCGACAGAATGTCATCGATCTCTACTAATCAAGTTGGACCCAAAATTGGGTGACTTAGCCTCCTCGGAGGCGGGGGCGGTTGCACAAGGGGGCCTCTTTGGGGTCCCTTTTGTCAAAGAGCTGGGCACATTTGTAGCTACATTCACCTCGTTGGACAAAGCCCAGTCCAACATAAAGAGAGTCTTTCAGCCCAGTTTCTCCCAAGGGGCCGGTCGTGGCAGGGGCCGCTCGACCGGCCGTGGTGGCCAGCAGAATACCATCAAGGGACAAGGCTCCGGGCGGGGGCAGTATAACTCCACCGCAAATTACACCAACTTTTATCCCAC
This sequence comes from Calotriton arnoldi, assembly GCA_963921515.1. Lineage (NCBI taxonomy): Eukaryota > Metazoa > Chordata > Amphibia > Caudata > Salamandridae > Calotriton > Calotriton arnoldi. The sequence continues at coordinate 2,119,913 of CAWUFW010001464.1, read as the reverse complement.
CAGGGGACAACGATTCCGAGGCCGTGGCGGCTTCAGGAACAACGCCGGTGGCAGTGGTTCCAATGGTAAGTGTGTTGCCTGCGACGCAGGTCCGTATCAGGGGTCAGCTTGCGGACTTCCAGGGTGCTTGGGCGGCTATTACAACAGACGCTTGGGTCTTGCAAACTATCCGAGGGTTTCACATCGAATTCTACGATCTCCCTCGCCAGGAAGGTTTCCCACGTCCCATCACCTTCTCCGTTGAGGATGCACAGCTGGTCGACGAGGAGGTATCCGAGCTGCTCCGCAAAGGTGCCATTTGTCGCTCAGCTCTGCATCCACACGGGTTTCTCAGCAAAAAAAATTTTGGAAGACAAAACCGATGGGGGTCGGCGTCCGGTGATAAACCTCGAAGAATTCAACGGGTGGCTGGTCTACCGACATTTCAAAATGGAGGGGATTCATCTCCTCCGGGACGTCCTTCTCCCAGGCGATTGGATGGTCAGTCTGGACCTCAAAGATGCCTATTTAGTGGTTCCCATCCATCCTCCACATCGGCGGTTCCTGCTGTTTTGCTGGAAGGATCAGATTTACGAGTTTACCGCCCTTCCGTTCGGGCTCTCATCGGCACCTTGGTGCTTCACAAAAGTACTCCACCCAGCGGTGGAGTTCCTTCGGAGTCAGGGCATACGTATGATTGTTTACCTGGACGACATCCTGCTCATGGCGCAATGTCCCAGGAGGTTAGCTGTGCAGTTACAGCAGACGGTGTCTCTCTTGCAGGGGTTGGGCTTCGTCATCAATGGAGACAAGTCAGTCCTCACCCCTGCTCAGAGTGTAGTGTTTCTCGGTTTTGTCGTGGATTCCCTTCGTTCTACCTTAAGCCTGCCGTCTCGGAAAATGGCCAAGATCCGGCACGAGTTGAGGCAGACTATCTCAAAGACTCATACCTCTCTCCGTCAGATTGCCAGGATGGTGGGCCTTCTCTCCTCACCCATCCAGGCAATCTTTCCGGGGCCCCTCCACTAACGAGCCCTACAGCGCCTGAAGGCACATCATCTCAGGAGAGGCCTTTCATACGATCAGAGGGTTCCCCTCTCGGCGGAGGTAAAGGAGGAAATGTCATGGTGGCTCACCCACATGGAGGCATGGAACGGCTGGGCGATCTTTGGGTCGGCCCCGGACCTGGTCAAAGAATCCGATGCCAGCAGGTCGGGGTGGGGCGCCCGCTGCGGGGAGTTCTCCACCGGCAGCGCCTGGTCGTTAGACGAGCAGGCGTTACACATCAATTGTTTGGAGCTCCTAGCGGGGTCTTTCGCCGTTCTATGCTGGACCAGGGACAGAGTGAGTCCATGTGTCTTGTTAAAGATGGACAACGTCTCTGCGGTCCGGTACGTCAACCACCTAGGAGGCCCTCGTTCCCGAGCCCTGGCAAATCTGGCAAAGGAGTTTTGGGACTATTGCCTTGCCCGGCACATATCCGTGACAGCGGAGTATCTGCCGGGCCAAGCCAACCAAGTGGCAGACTGGCACTCCAGGCATCTGAGGGATTCCAGCCAGTGGAAACTGGATATTCGCGTTTTCAAGTGGTTAGCCACCCTCTGGGGGCCTTTCTCAGTGGATCTCTTCCCGTCCCACCTGGATTACCAGCTCCCGCGCTTTTTCAGCTGGAGACCAGATCTCCTTGCAGTGGCAACGGATGCGTTCCTACAGGAGTGGGGTCAGGAGAAGGGTTATGCCTTCCCTCCATTCTCGGTGGTGGTGCGGACGGCGGCCCAGATCCGCCGCCAGAGGGCGGAGGTGGTAGTGATGACGCCGTGTTGGAGATCTCAAGTTTGGTTTCCGGTTCTACTGGAACTTTCTTGGGATTCTCCAATCCTACTCCCCCTGTTTCCTCGTCTCCTTCTGAATCCGGACGAAGAGCAACACCATCTAATCACCCATGGTTCTCTCCGCCTCATGGCATGGCGGCTTTCAGGCGACGCTGGTTGCTCCCATGACTTTCGAAATCGGCTGAAGTCCTCTTATCCAAACCCTGGGCAGACAGTACCTCAAAGCGTTATCGTTCCGCCTGGACGAAGTGGATGCGTTGGTGTCTTCGACGGGGTTTGGATCCCATGGTCGCAGGTCTCGTTCCCATTTTGAATTTTCTAGCAGAGTTGGCAACGGACGGCCTAGCGTATCGTTCTATTAACGCGGTGCGTTCCGCGATTTCGGCGGCTCATTGCCCGGTGGAGGGGGCTCCGGTTGGGTAGGACCCTTTTGTCTGTAGACTTCTGAGAGGTATTCGCTTTTCGTTACCTCCGGAACCGCGCTATTCTGTTCTGTGGGACGTCAATCTAGTCTTGAATCTCTTCCTCTCTTGGCAGCCCAATACATACCTTTCTTTGAAGGAAATCTCAGCCAAATTGGCCATGCTCTTGTGCTTGGTCTCCTGCCGCAGAGTTTCTGATGTTCGTGCCCTGGACATCTCGGCGAGAGTTTTTTCTTTAGTCTTCGTCTAGGACGATTTCGTACCCAGCTTTTTCTGATGTCCCCAAGCTGTGTTGTGAATTGTCTCAAGACATACGAGGATATGACTCTAGAATTCCGCCCTCCGGGCGAACGCCAACTTCTTATTGCCTTAAGAAAACCGCACAAAGCAGTCTCCTCACCCACTATAGCCAGGTGGGTGCGGTGGGTCATGCAAGAGGCGGGCATTGACACAAAACAGTTCGGTGCTCATTCAGCCAGGGGTGCAATGGCTTCCAAGGCTTTCTCCCTGGGAGCCCGATTGGAGGACTTAATGCGCGCTGCAGATTGGTCCTCGGATTCCACCTTTAAGCGGTTTTACTTCAAACCGGTCGTGGATGTCGCACAGTTAGTGGTAAGTAAGCTTTAAATTAGCATAATCAGATCCTCCGGTCCTGACATAGAATCGAAATTTGCCTAGCATAGTAACAGTAAGTTTCAATTCTATTAAGGACACGGAGGCGAGGATTATCCCTCCCAGGGCACGCTCTCGTGCGAACCCTCCCGTATGTGAGTAAGTAACAAGTTTTCAGTTTCTTGATGACACTATCATTGTTCAAGTACGATGTTACGGTTTTCTCATTAGCAATGTTATGCTCGAACTTTGACTGAGATGATTGGACCTCTGGAGATCTTACGTGGTTTCTTTGTGTTTCAGGGAATGACGGTTCAAAACAGGACCAGTAGCAATGTATCGTGACTCGCACGAAGAAAGAGGAGGGACAAGCAAAATGGAGGACCTATCTATCCGACATGGACACTGAGGAAGGACTTGTTATGTAACACACACGATGGACTTATGGGTTTTGTAGTCTGGGTTCAGACTTTTGTTCGTTTTTTCTTGGACTTAAATGAACTTTTCCTATGTTATTGGGTTAAAGTAATTTATATTGCTTTTCTGGCTGCTGTGAGATTTGTGTATTAATAAAAGCGGAGAAAGAAAAGCATAATCCTCGCCTCTGTGTCCTTAATAGAATTGAAACTTACCGTTACTATGCTAGGCAAATTTCGATTCACAATACTTAACTTGGTGATGTGCAAATAATAAATATTGCTGAAACCCAATTTTCACACATTACTGTTTGTATGTTATCTAGTTTTAGCAGTAAAACTGAATGTCAGTGGGAAGGTTTGTAGCCATTCCGATGGAAAACGTCTGTCTGTAAATGACAATGTGCTACCACATCACGCTGAAGTAATATAGTTATTAAAAGTGAGAGTTTTTAAATGTAAACTAAGAAACATTCCTGCACCCTCTCTGATGACAATGCTATTAGTGAACTAAGAGGCAAGTCAGGGGTCATGTGCACCTTAATATGGGCTAGATTTGTATTCTGTATACGCAAAAAGGGGGAGAGGGTCCAAGGGGGAAAAAAGTATATTTTAAGACCTGCGAGGGTTAGCTCCCCAATCTTTAACCATAACACAACAAAGAACCTTCGGGTCTAAGACGATAACGAAAAGAAGAGAGACAACATCGAAATAAACACCTAGGGGAATGGTTCCCAAACTTTTTCGACCTGTGGCTCCCTTGAACTAATTGGCAGTTGGCCGTGGCTCCCCATCATGTCACTTTTTTTTTTACCTGTGGGGGGATGTAAGCCCGACCTTTGGAGTACTTCCAGTTTTCTCCCTGAAATGAATTGGGATGAAGCCGATGAAGGTATTATAATTATATTTGTAACAAAATTAAAATATATCAGTCGTTTAATAAAAACTATAATTGGTTAAGTGAGAAATGATACAAAGCTCTTGCTTACTATGAGTTGTGAGATAATACTCATCATGATGTAAAAAAGACAAACTACAAGCCCCAGAATGCACTACCTTAAACGCTAAAAAGAGCCAAAGAGCAGCCGTATGCGTGCTGTTCTGTGCATTAAAGGAAGCTTGCATTGTTGCAACCCCTGCTGTATCTGTTTATGGTCAGTTAATGACGCTTTGAGAAACTTTCAATTATGAAAAAGCTAAAGCGTCTCCTATTCCCTCATCCTTTTCGTTTCTCAACCTCTTGTTGCTGCCTTTCCTCTTCAGACATTCTTTTTCTCCCTTTATGTCCTGCTTTCCTTCCCTTCCCCTTTGATTCTTTCACACTTTGTTCTACCCCCGTGTATTCCTTCTTCCACCTGCTGCTTGCCCTTATTTTCTCAGACTGAAAGTCTTGGTGTCACTTTTAGGTTCCTGTATTTCTCTCATCCAAGAAATAAAACACACGTGGCCGGCCCAGTCTGGAGTGATTTAACAGCCTCTCCGATGCCCAGGTTGCTGCAGTCTGAGCTGCGATGTTTTGTCCGAGGTAGTAGGCGCTTTATCCATGCAATTACAATACAATTCAAGAGACCTTATTAAAGGTTTTATAATACTTACTCATTTAATTTGAGAGGCCTTACTCTTCTTGTCACTAACATGGAGAAACACACGGAGGGAAGAATGAGGAACTTTCACGGAGGCTGAGAAGGAAACAGGTTATTACAGTGACGGGGTTATTACATGCTTCCTGCCGGGCCTTGGCTGAGGGTCAGACTGGGGCCGGGAAACTAATCCTGTCTGCAATGCGGCCTATTTCCACAGCGAGTTTGCCCACTGAAATTTCTGACTTGTAAAATCCGGCACAGTGTTTCCTCACACGAACAAAGTGCAGGAACAGCAGCCAGCATATAAATACACAGGCTGCTTAGGGGTCACGAGTTTGACATGTTCCCCTTCTTTACATTAAAGTAACAAGCAACTTAAAGCAGGGAGTATTAGTGTGAAACCAACCTACTTGTCTCTTCAGAAGATGGTCCCCAGAGGCACGACAGAACACGGGCAGCAATAACGCTCAACAGTCATTGCTGCGAATATAGGCAGAGGCTACATGAAAGCACGTAGCCCCGCGTATGGCGGCTGTGCGCTCTTTGGTCAAACATGATTAATTATCATACTGGTGGCATTTGTAACACCCCTGTGTGTAATTTAAATACGCTTTGCTTGCTGCCTTCAGGCTGACAGTAGGGTAGGGCGTAAAAAGACACATCATTTTTTAATTGCTTACAATACGTTCTCACATGATTACAAGCTTCCTCGGCACAAGCTCTTTCCCACATCGTGCGCGCCGCCCCTGGCTACTCCTAACGGCGCACCAGGGAGCCGCGGCGCACAGTTTGGGAACCACCGCCCTAGGGGTATTCCTTTATCAGGACGAAATCCCTCACCCACCAAAGGTGGCATGCTTCATCATTGGGATTCTCCTCGTGATGGGAAAACCTTGTCCCGCCACGGGCTACAACCCCCTCTCTGAGAGGGAGTAGCTCAGGGATGTTTTGTTCCTAGTCTTGGTTGTACTAAATCCAACAATGATGGGTAAAAAACTAGGTGGGGTGAGGTACGCAGCGCAAAAGAAACTAAAGTAGTGAGGAAGTGAGATAAAACTAGGTACCAGGTACGTAATACAACTTTATTAGTTCGTCCTGGGGCCAGGATTAAAACAAGGGTACTAGAAGGGGTAATATATACCTGCAGGTTGGTGACGAGAAGGAAAAAGGTCTACATGTTTCAGCCTATTGACCCTCCACAGAGGTGTCCCGGCTTTCGTCAGGACCGGGGTTTGCTGCTCCTTGATATATTAGTCTTTTCTCACACTAATATAAATCGTGAAGAAAAGTGTTAGAAAAGTGTAGAATCTATGAGAAAAATTTCTAAAAGAAATTCTAAGTAAAGGACGATACAGAATACAAAACCAGTGATCTTTTTCTTCTGTGATGATTCACTGGTGGTATCCGTACACTACGGGGAATCGCCTCACCTTAACCTGGCATACAGCTCAGGGAGGGGGCACCGCTCTCGCAGTCGGTACTCCAGGCACGAGGAACTGCGGTCATGCCTCGGCGACCCACGTGAAGTGTGCTCAAGCTTTACCTTTGATAAAAAGGGAGTATTAATTGCACCAGAAACTTTACTGATGGGTAAACCTTGCACCTTACAACTTCCACCATGCACAGCCACACCTGTCTCCAGCACTAACACTACTTCCATTCTATGCACCCACACATTTATACACAGTAATTCGATGCTGCATTTGAATCGAGGCCTTTTATTAACAGCTTCCTTTTTAAATGATGTAAGAGGTTACGGAGTAATGGGAACTGCAGTATCAAGGATGATTTTATCAGTGATGTCATCAAAAACATCATCTGAGCTCTCATCTGTGACGTCATGTAACATGCCATGAATGATGTAATATGTGAGGTCATAAGCCGTGGATTGCGGGGGGCGCGAGTTATAATTAGTTCACTAAACTATAACTGGTGAATTTTAATGTTTTTTTTAACATTCATTATCTCACGTCAACACGTAACTATAACATCCCTTTAACCTTTGTTTTTTTCCAGTGAATTTCTGTCGTTTTACGATCATATTCAAACTTGAGTATGCACCCAACCCCCTCTGGAAATCTGTCAACGCCTCTAGCCAGGCCCTGCATCCACCCCCCTGCGGGTGGATAACCTCCTAAGGTTCACAGCCTTCAGTGGAGCACGGTGCGGGGGAGGGGTCTGCTCAGGCCTGGCATCCAGCCAAGCCCTGCACCCAATTCCCCATGGGTGCCCACCCCGGTTACACACGGCAAATGCCTTGCACAGCGAGGGGTTGGCTACAGGGCCTGGCCTTAGGCCAGGCCCTGTACCCTACCCCACCCCCGGTTGGCCAATCCCCCCTCCTCCATGCAGAATGCCAACCCCCACACTGCATACAGCCTTCAGCTGTGTATAGCAGCTCCTCTGCAATGGCGGAGGAGGGTCTCCCCACTGAGAATGAAAAACAAAACGATAATAAAGCAATTTTCACTGGCAACTGATGCTGCTGAGTGTAGGGTGGAGCCAGGCAATCCTCTCAACACTAGCGAGGGACTGAGAGGAGGAGTGGAGGGCACTTGTAAGTGCGCATGTCTGTTTGGCTGGCTGTCATAGGCCAGCCAAACAGACATGCACACTTAGAATTTCTCCACTCAGCTGTATAGTACAGCTGGGTGGAGAAATGACACAGGCTCCCAGTACCTTTGTGAGCGCCTAACCAGGCCGCTTAGACCAATCCAGACGCCGCTCTCACAGCATGAGAGCAGCGTCTGGATTGGGGAGGGAGTCTGGGAGCCTGTGCTGGCCCAGGACTTCCCGAAGAGGAGCACCGAGGCGTCCGGCAGATGGAGCGGCAGTGGGAGAAGCAGGTATGTGCGTTTCTTTTTTATTATTTGGCCCCGAGCTGCCCCACCATTTTATTTTGGCAGCAACTGCTGCTGAGTAACAAAAATAAACTGATCACAAGACACCACAATAAACGGTGTTTTAGAGGGAATTTTAATCCAGGGTGTATAAAACCAGAGGCCTATACTTAATCTCAAATTACCTTTTTTACTTTTTAATTACAGTTGCAGAGGGATCAGTGCAGTTCGAAGATCAGCCTTGTCGTATTTAATAATCGGTAAATATTTTATGAGCAGCTGGTATTACGACAATATTTTAGTACATACCTGCTCTCCCAACAGTTATTTGAACCCAGGATTCCTGAGTTGAGCTCCAAAGTTTCCAGTGATGTTGCATAAACTTTAAAGCAATTACCAGCACCGGTAACTAGAAGTGCTAAACGTTAAGATGCACCTCTGCTGACTGAAACGCAACAAACGACAGAAAGAAAACTATTGCTCGTTTACTGAAATGAAAGGAAACTAGCACTGGCAAAGCACATAGGACCGACTTTCCTATGATGCATGTGCAGACAGACAACGCTGTAGCCAGAGATACACATGCACCGAGAACATACACACAGGCAACATGTACAGTAAAACAGGCACAAAGCACACAACATGGCCGACGGACCGCATGCATACAGGCACCCCCACCTGTGCATCACTGTGTGTTCAATGACACCAGTACGCGCTGCCTGTGTTTCCATGTTGTGTGTGTGTGTGCTTGTGATCTGGCTTGCATTGCGTGTATGTATATCTGACTGTGTGCGAGTTCTCTGTGCAAGCACGGCTGCATGTAGTGTCGATGGTCTGTGCATGCATTGTAGGAAGACAAGACCTGCTGGCTTTACCAATGCTTGCTGAGATGGTGCAGAAAGCTATAATAGCCCCATGCCCATGTTTTATCTTTTTAAACCGTACACTTTCGAACCCCTCAGTGACTCCAATGTATTAGTATTTTTATTCCTTGGGTTTCATTCCTCAGCAGTCCACAGTCTGCAACACAAAGCAGGACGCGCAGGCAGAGAACAGCAAACACCGCGTGGATGACTGATAGAAACCGGCGTCACGGACACCTCAGCACGAGCCAGGTCACAGGCGTGGATGACCGAAAGAAACCGGCGTCAGCCACCACGGACACCTCGGCACGAGCCAGGCCACAGGCGTGGATGACCGATAGAAACCGGCGTCACGCGCCACGGACACCTCGGCACAAGCCAGGCAACAGGCGTGGATGACTGATAGAAATTGGCATCACGCGCCACGGACACCTCGGCACGAGCCAGGCCACAGGCGTGGATGACCGATAAAAACCGACGTCACGCGCCGCGGACACCTCGGCACGAGCCAGGCCACAGGCATGGATAACCGATAGAAACCGGCGTCTCGCGCCACGGACACCTCGGCACGAGCCAGGCCACAGGCGTGGATGACCGATAGAAACTGGCATCAGCTAGCACGGACACCTCGGCACAAGCCAGGCCACAGGCGTGGATGACCAATAGAAACCGGCGCCACGGACACCTCGGCATGAGCCAGGCCACAGGCGTGGATGACCGATAGAAACCGGCGTCACGCGCCACGGACACCTCGGCACGAGCCAAGCCACAGGCGTGGATGACCGATAGAAACCGGCGTCACGCGCCACGGACACCTCGGCACGAGCCAAGCCACAGGCGTGGATGACCGATAGAAACCGGCGTCACGCACCACAGACACCTCGGCACAAGCCAGGCCACAGGCGTGGATGACCGATAGAAACCGGCGTCACGCGCCACGGACACCTCGGCACAAGCCAGGCCACAGGCGTGGATGACCGACAGAAACCGGCGTCACACCCACGGACACCTCGGCATGAGCCAGGCCACAGGCGTGGATGACCAACAGAAACCGGCGTGACACCCACGGACACCTCGGCACGAGCCAAGCCACAGGCATGGATAACTGATAGAAAACAGTGTCACGTGCCACGGACACCTCGGCACGAGCCAGGTCACAGGCGGGAGGCCATCTGGAGCCAGGTGAGCCGGAGACCATCTGGAGCCAGGTGAGCCGGAGACCATCTGGAGCCAGGTGAGCGGGAGACCATCTGGAGCCAGGTGAGCGGGAGACCATCTGGAGCCAGGTGAGTGGATGCGCCCTGGGAGCTTATAGTAAGAGAGCTGACATAGAAGGTGGCCATCAAGAGCCAGGGTAAGTGTAGAGGCATCAGAAGAGCAGGGTGAGCAGGAGGAAGAATCCCGGAAGTCAGGGTGTTCAGGCAAGTATGAGGAGACAGGGAGAATCTGTCTGTGCCAGGCACCAGGGGGAGGAGTGGTGAACCAGAGAGAATCTCAGGATCCAGTAAGAGGTTAAGAGTGTCGGAGGTCAGGGTCCGTCGCATGTCCTTGGGAGCCAATGGGGCTCGGAGAGAAGAGTGCGAGTGTCTGTGTTACTCTGATTCTCAGTATCAGAAAGATGGGAACCTTTCATAAACACCGCAGAGAGACTTCCATTCAGCCTGAAAAAGCTAGAATTTCGGAATGGGACTGTGGAATGCTCTAACAGGCCATGCACCACTGATTAACCTTAAAGTCTTTAGTATTTTAGGGGCTTAACCAGTGTCTAAAGATGGCTTGCAGTACTCTCCGATTTATATGTGTTTTACTCATGCATTCATTCAGATTTCTCCTGCCCAGTTTTTGTCTAGTTCCCAACCTTCACCCTCCGATTGTTTATGCCCCCTCAAACAAAAAAGCTTTAACAAACAACCATTGCAATAGGCAGAAACAAGTTGCCAGCATTGCAAGAACAAAAGAAAACTGAGGAAATGTTTTATTGTAAATACTTTTTTTAATATGGTCGTTCAGTTTTACATAATGCCTTCTTGGTCATATATAAAGTAACAAAAATGCTTCTGACACTTTTTATTATAACTTTTCAGCATGCTGAACAGCAGCCACACTTCTCTACAGCACAGCTTGAAGACATTGGCAAAGTCAATAGCTCTGGCTAAACACTTATAAGGCCCCAAAGGCGAGACCTATTGGCTATGCCAATGCTTGTTTAGATGGTCATCGTGCAGTCACGTAATGCCCCTCTTTATTAGTATATGGCTGCTTCACTGACAACCCAGGAGAATGTACTCCGTAGGCTGCAGGGGTGTGCTGCTCATGCAGGGGCACCCTCTCACTTATAACCAAGCACCCTGCCTTCAGGATTGTAAAGGCCTGCTATAGGGGCGACTTATAGGTTTTAAGTGCAGTGACCCTTAGATATAGTAAACATATATCTTTCGTAAGTGGTGCATGCACCAACTTACACAGGCTGCAATGGCAGGCCTGCAATTCCATTTTGAATGGTCTCTCATGGGTGGCATAATACATGCTGCTGCCCATGGGAGATCTCTGGGGTACCTATGCCCTGAGTACATGGGTACCATATACTAGGAACTGACAAGGGTACCCCAGTATCAAATCTGGGGTGTACCTAAGTAAATACACAACAGTTTTAGGAGAAAGCAGATAGACCGGGGTCCGGATTAGCAGGATCCCAGTCAGACTAGTCAAAAACAGTATCACATCAAGCAAAAAGTGGGGGTAACCATAAGAAGCAGATCCTACTTTCCTACAATACGCTATTGGGTGATTAGCCGCGCTTCATAAATTCTGATTGATTGATACAAGAGGGCCTACACTGGGTAACAGAGTCAGTCAGGCTGGACAGCTTCCATGCAAAGGCTCCCTATGCAGCTGCCAACCGCTCATCACTGCCTGTCACTCAGCCAAGCGACCATTCCAAGAAATCAATACTCCATCCACAGCCAACAGTGTCACTAGCTCATGCTGATAGTGGCGGCCACTGTCCTGCAGCTGGACCCCAGTCAGGCCATCTACCTCACGTTTTAGACCAATCACTCATTCAACATTCCTTCCTTTCTTTAGGATGCTTCTGCACACATCCCCTCTGCCTGGAAATTTAATCTGAGATAAAAAAAAGTGTTTTTAAAAACAAAATACCAACAATGTGTGTCAATTTTCAAAATCTCAAGGCAACCAAAGACATTATTTGTATTTTAGCAAAAGACACACAATTGATGGACGGAATGCAGAACAAATCAAAACATTCACCCCCAGTCAAGAGATCTGGGTTAAATCCATCATTCTTTTGCTCACCATGCCACCCCAGTTTAGACCTGGCCATTTGCAAATCAGTCTTAACCCTGTGCCTCATGGGAACAGTCCAGACCGAACTGCCAAGCCAGGTCCTCCCTGGACTGGAAACAAGCATCCTGGGACCGGTTTCGGGGCATCACCCCTCATCAGCCAGGCTAGCTTGAATCCAGTGGCACAGTGAGCCCGGGACCCACATCTGGGCATACCCGGCGCACTAAGGGTGAGAAAGCAAAAGACACACAGATGATGGACGGAATGCAGAGCAAATCAAACATTCACCCCCAGCCAGATCTGGGTTAAATCCATTGTTCTTTTGCTCACCATGCCACCCCAGTTTAGACTCAGCCATATGCAAATCAGTCTTAACCCTGCGCCCATGAACCCCAAGCTCTTTATGCTGTCTGCCCTCCCATGTGTGCCACACTTCTTATACTGTCTGGCTGCCCATGAGCCACAAGCTTATCAAGCAGTTTGTTCCTTCACCCAAAGCTCAGGGCACCGCTCTCCCATGACCTATGACCTTCTCACACTGCCCATGTGCCCCAAGCTCTTCATTTGGTCTGTGCTCCTGCCACAAGCTCCTTCTGCTGTTGCTCCAGGCACCCAGTCCTACTTACAAGCCTGAAGCCGGTCCTAGGATGCTTGTTTCCAGTCCAGGGAGGACCTGGCCTGGCAGTTCGGGCTGGACTGTTCCCATTGGGCGCAGGGTCAAGACTGATTTGCATATGGCTGAATCCAAACTGGAATGGCATGGTGAGCAAAAAAAACGATGGATTTAGGCCCAGATCTCTGTACTGGGGTGAATGTATGACATTGTTCTGCATTCTGTCCATCAATTGTTCTTTTGCATTTGTCACCCCGAGTGGGACGGGTATGCCCAGACGTGGGTCCCGTGCTCTCCATGCCACTGGAGTCAAGCTATCCTGGCTGATGAGGGCTGAAAGCCCGAAGCCGGTCCTAGGATGCTTGTTTCCAGTCCAGGGAGGACCTGGCCTGGCAGTTCGGGCTGGACTGTTCCCATTGGGCGCAGGGTCAAGACTGATTTGCATATGGCTGGGTCCAAACTGGAATGGCATGGTGAGCAAAAAAACGATGGATTTAGGCCCAGATCTCTGTACTGGGGTGAATGTATGACATTGTTCTGCATTCTGTCCATCAATTGTTCTTTTTGCATTATTTGTATTTTACACAGGAAAAATCTGCAACACAGATTTGAACTTTCACTCGTAATTGGTGTTCGGTGATGTTTATTAGTTTCTAACCTTGGAATTTAGAAGCTCCAGGAATTTCATCTGCTGTAAGTACCAATCTCCAGCACATCTTTCCACCAATTTTTTTCACTCCCTTTTTTGCACCCATCACCTCCTGTAATCTTTATACATACATTCCACCAAATTATGCATTTTCCTTATTAAATCTATTTAACTCTAAAAATAGATTAATTCATATTTGTTTCGTCAACTTTTGAAAACCACCGCTCAGATAATCCTTTCCCCATCCTGATGATGACCCATTATTTACTTGAGGGTCGAAACGCTGTCAACGACATTAGCAACTTGCCTAGGACAGTTAGTATTACAGAGGCTGTCCCTCTCTACAAACTGTTATTTAACTTCTACATTAGGTGCTATTTTTTTCTGTTCCACAATTTACTGATACTTGTTATCTTATGTTGCACCTGTGTTCACTATCTACACCGAGCACCCTCACCGCACTGCTCCTTCAATGTTGTTTATTATGGACGTCTTTATTTCATTTAATTTTTTTCTGTGATTGAACAATACAAAAGAATTCAACAAATTTATATTGTATGACGTATACTCATTCCTTAATGTTCTTTCTCTCTAATAACTAATCTATTGGTCGGTTCAAGGAATTCAACTGTTTTAATTGAAGAAAAACCTTTTTGCAAAAAAGAACCCTCTTTGGAACTCTGCTGCGGTATACCCAGAAGAGGACTGCGCCGCCTGCGGGTTGATGCCAGCCCGTCCTCATACGGCACTACAAGGCTAAGTGTTGCGAAAACCATTACCTGTGAAACCTAATCTCTTGCAGCAGGACCAGGGGCGGATGCAGTTACGGCGTTTGTGCCAGAACAGCACAATGTAAATGGATTTGTGCTCTCGGGAGCACCTTTGTGGGAAAGGTTTTGTGCTTTTGATACTGAAATACAATGTGTCAGAGGACTGACCTACGGCACTACTAAAAACACTGTCTTCGCCCTTGTGTACTCTAATGTAATGCTGTCTTTGTATAGAACACACTCAGCAATTACTCAGTGACTGAGCGCTTTAGTGCAGAGCTCGTCAGTAGTTGTGGGTATCCCAAAGGTAGAGCTCTGAGAGGGCAAAGCCCATGGGTTCACCCACAGGCATTCCCAGGTCCAAAGTGGAAGCGTGGTTAGTAATGAATGTAGGGTTTCCCTATGGATGGGGGGGGGGACTTACAGTCTGCTGCCAACACCCATGTAATTTTGATGTGCGCAGTTGTTTCTGCGGGATGTATGGGAGTGGGGGCGCAGGCTCTCTAACTCTGCCCCTAACATAAGTAGACTGATGCCTCAGGTCTCACCAGACCCCGGGCTGAATGGGCTGGTTACTGCCGTTCCTATATGGTGTACGGGGAAATTGAAGCACACAAAAGGTGATGGGAGGCTTAATCATTAGCAATAGCTCTGGGTAGCACTCCAATCCATCGTTTATTTGCTCACCATGACATTCCCGTTTGGAGCCAGCCATATGCAAATCAGCCTTGATCCTGCTGCTCATATGCACAGTCCACCCCGAACTGCCAGGCCAGGGATGGGGGAATTAACTTCCCTCTGTATGCCTACAAGCAAAATTAGCAGGGTGGACGGTCTTGTTTGTTTGTAGCTCCAGAAAGGGCGATTCAGGGAAGGGAATATTTTAAGAAGGAACCAGACCCTAGACCAGCAGAACGCAGCGAGGTCCCAAAACAGGCCCGCATCTGCCCAGGGTGGCACAGAGAGGCCCTCACACCCCAAATGGAAGTACAAGTGTGGAAAGGCCTACCTACGTCAAGGTTTCAAGTTGTCCCAGAGTTCACTCTTACGGCTAATCCGATTGACCTAAACGTCAGAACATGTTGCTATAATTTTCTGTAGACATCTTGTAGGGCCCAGAAACTCCGATCTTGAAATCAATATGTTCCAAATCGGAGTAGTGTGGAATCAGTTGGGATTACACCTTCTAGCGCCAGAGGCATGGCTCGGTGTCCGCTGCAATCGTCGCCCCCACCCCCTGCCTTCACAAGCCTGCGTCCCAGCCAGGCCACCAGGTACCTGACAAGCGTACATGCCACGCCTACCGCCCACCCATCCCAGCGCCGTTCAAGGGGATTCTCAGCCTTGGATAGTGACAGTTAAAAGCTGCCATGACCACCCTGAAGTACCGAGCTGAACATGGACACAACCCGGAAGCGCCTCAGTGCCTACCCCATGTACTCAGTCACAAAAAATGCGGCCGTGTACCTTGCTCCTCCGCCACTCCCAGCAGTTCAGGCATGGCTGCCCGGCCTGCAGTGATGTTTACAGCCACCCCTGCCTTTCTGGATCACAGTCACTGCCAGCAACTTCCAAGGACCACTCCTCAGACACCTTCCATGCTCTCCACGTACATGAACCGAATGTGGCTGGGCGGGCCCGGCTCTGCTGCCCCCGCCCGCCCGCCCGCAGCGCTGCAGACATGGCCGCCCGGCCTGCAGTGATGTTTACAGCCAGCCTCCGTCACGGGCCCTGCCCCTCGGTGCTCAGTCGGCGCTCGCTCCCTCCCTCCCCGTGGGGAGGGCTCTCGGTAGCAGCGCTAACCACATCCTGGCCCTGGGACCCGTAAGAATATTCATTTCGCATTATGTTGCACCTGTGTTCACCAACTACACCGAGCACCCTCACTGCACTGCTTCTTCAATGTTGTTTATTATGGACGTCTTTTTTTCATTTAATTTTTTTCTGTGATTCAACAATACAAAAGAATTCAACAAATTTATATTGTATGACGTATACTCATTCCTTAATGTTCTTTCTCTCTAATAACTAATCTATTGGTCGGTTCGAGGAATCACAACTGTTTTAAAAAACCTTTTTGCCAAAAAGAACCCTCTTTGGAACTCTGCTGCGGTATACCCAGAAGAGGACTGCGCCGCCTGCGGGTTGATGCCAGACCGTCCTCATACGGCACTACAAGGCTAAGTGTTGCGAAAACCATTACCTGTGAAACCTAATCTCTTGCAGCAGGACCAGGGGAGGATGCAGTTACGGCGTTTGTGCCAGAACAGCTCAATGTAAATGGATTTGTGCTCTCGGGAGCACCTTTGTGGGAAAGGTTTTGTGCTTTTGATACTGAAATACAATGTGTCAGAGGACTGACCTACGGCACTACTAAACAAGCATTGGCATAGCCAATAGGTCTCGCCTTTGGGACCGTATAAGTGTTTAGCCATGCAACAGTTGATGTTATTGCACCAAGGATATTGTGCTGCATAACTAAACACTTATAAGGTCCCAAAAGCGAGACCTATTGGCTATGCCAATGCTTGTTAAATTTGGCATGATCCTCACATAGTTGAATAGACAGGGGAAGTTTATTCCAATAAGATGGCACCAAATAGGAAAATAATTTAATGTGATAACTCCTCCACACAGAGCTTCCAAGGGTCAACTCCCTCCTAACCCCACCGACTTCTTTCCAGAACAGCATACAAGCCAACCCCATTTTACACAGCGATTCTTGTTAAGAGGCCAAAGTTTAGAAGTCATGGCGCCAAATGAAGGAAATTGGATGAAATAATGAAGGAAAGCTAAAAGGGGTGTTTAGAGGCAGAGGGAAAACAAATGAGCAACTGTAAAAGCAGATGCTGTCCATACGCAGAGACAAGTGGAAAAGAGTACAGAGGGTAGCAAAGAAAAGTAAGCAGATGGAAAGAACTGAAGAACAATGTGATAGAAGAGAAGGAAGCATGAACGTAAGGCGTTACACCAGGAGGAAACAGAACACAGTGTGACAGAAGACATGACAAATTCAAAGAGGGGACCAAGAGAAGCAAAGACGTTCAGTATGCACACCAGAAGACAACATTGTAAAAGGGGAACATTTTTATTTATTTACACAGATTTCTATAGCAGAGAATAGGTATATTGGGCTTCAGAGCACTGTGCAATACGCTGCATATAGTTAACGTTTGGGAAGAAAGGTATTAATTAGGAAAGATGCTTTTAAGGAAGGAATGGTTTTCAATTAACTTCCAAACAGAGAACATTCAACCAGGCCATCGCGCACGATGGAAGGTTTGTCAGCATTAGGACACTGGAATGTTTACACCTGAAAGATCAAATAACAAAACAATGATTGCAGAAACTTCAAAAGAAGACAGAACAAAGGGGAAAGGGAACATACGCTCAGGAAGGGACAGAGTCGCAGGAGGGAGCGAGAGAATGACCAAGCACTGGCCTGGGAGGAAGGGAGCCAGCCAGCCTGGAAGACAGTTAAAGTGAGGTCTCTGAACCCTGTGATTATTTCAAATACATTTTCATTAACCGGGTGTGATTCCATTACACGAGTCATTATGTGGTTGATCGTACGTGGAGTAAGTAGTATCTTGTCTCTTTCTTTATGTGCCTGCTGCCGGTTGTGTTTTCTGCTCCCTCCGCTTCCACCAGAGGCACGGGGTGGGCGTGGCTGTTGTTTCCCGCCGGCCCACCGCACGCCGCCGCTGCTGAATACAGTAATTAGAGCGGGCCCTTGCAGCGCCAGGATCTGATGAATGGGCTGACGAGGAGCCGAGGCACTTTCGCACTCGGGCGCCACCAGGAGAAGCAGTTTTTTCTTACACTTGAAATCCCAATCGCATTTCGATTAGATACCCTTGAAGGAAGGTTTTATTTATTTGAAGAATATTGTTTTTAATAAAGCCTACATTGCCCAAATGGTGTCAAAGCGGTTTAATAGAAAATAAAAACCACAATCGGGTATTAGATACACTACGCAATTCTTGGTAGGGGTGGGTGAAACGTTTCCCCAGAAAGCAAAGCGTGCAATATTCGCCCTTAGAGAATCTTTTTCAGATTCAGCCAGCCTGGTGCTCTGGCAGCTTTTAGAGAATGTTTGACAGGGTGAGATACCGGAACTGACGCATAAATCGTTTTTGCATTACAGATACAAACACCCAGCTCTAGAGCGTCTGTACAAGGTGAACACAAATCTTCAAGTAGATTTAATCCAAGCGAGGCATTGTATGTACTCCAAGCATGCATAGAGTATAATATAGGGTGGTTTCATAAGAAGACACTGAGTACAGCAGTGAAAAGAGAAGCGCTCTGTAAGAAAGCAGAGGCAGTGTGGATGGAACAGGGGTTGTTTCATCTCTGTTGAAGAAGAACAAGCATTGGCCGCGCGGCCGTGAAAGTCGCGCGGCTGCGAAAGTGAAAGCGATTGCGCTCCAGATGGCGCCTCGGGCACTGAAAGCTGGCGGCTGCGCGCGTGCACGCTTGCGTTAGGCCAGCAAAAGCGTGTGGGGTAGCACTTTGAAAACCCCACTTACAAAATGACTCGCAGAGCAGCGCATGCGCTGGCTCAGGCGAGACCTAAAAACACTGTCTTCACCCTTGTGTACTCTAATGTAATGCTGTCTTTGTATAGAACACACTCAGCAATTACTCAGTGACTGAGCGCTTTAGTGCAGAGCTCGTCAGTAGTTGTGGGTATCCCAAAGGTAGAGCTCTGAGAGGGAAAAGCCCATGGGTTCGCCCACAGGCATTCCCAGGTCCAAAGTGGAAGCGTGGTTAGTAATGAATGTAGGGTCTCCCTATGGATGAGGTCGAGGGGGTTGGAGGCCTTACAGCCTGCTGCCAAAACCCATGTGATGTTGATGTGCGCAGTTGTTTCTGCAGGATGTATGGGAGTGGGGGCGCAGTCCCACTTACTCTGCACCTAGCGTAAGTAGACTGATGCCTCAGGTCTCACCAGACCCCGGGCTGAATGGGCTGGTTACTGCCGTTCCTATATGGTGTACGGGGAAATAGAAGCACACAAAAGGTGATGGGAGGCTTAATCATTAGCAATAGCTCTGGGTAGCACTCCAATCCATCGTTTTTTTGCTCACCATGACATTCCCGTTTGGAGCCAGCCATATGCAAATCAGCCTTGATCCTGCTGCTCATGGGCACAGTCCACCCCGAACTGCCAGGCCAGGGATGGGGGAATTAACCTCCCTCTGTACGCCTACAAGCAAAATTAGCAGGGTGGACGGTCTTGTTTGTTTGTAGCTCCAGAAAGGGCGATTCAGGGAAGGGAATATTTTAAGAAGGAACCAGACCCTAGACCAGCAGAACGCAGCGAGGTCCCAAAACAGGCCCGCATCTGCCCAGGGTGGCACAGAGATGCCCTCACACCCCAAACGGAAGTACAAGTGTGGAAAGGCCTACCTACGTCAAGGTTTCAAGTTGTCCCAGAGTTCACTCTTACGGCTAATCCGATTGACCTAAACGTCAGAACATGTTGCTATAATTTTCTTTGGACTCTTGTAGGGCCCAGAAACTCCGATCTTGAAATCAATATGTTCCAAATCGGAGTAGTGTGGAATCAGTAGGGATTACACCTTCTAGCGCCAGAGGCATGGCTCGGTGGTCCGCTGCAATCCTCGCCCCCACCCTCTGCCTTCAGAAGCCTGCGTCCCAGCCAGGCCACCAGGTACCTGACAAGCATCCATGCCCCGCCCACCCATCCCAGCGCCGTTCAAGGGGTTTCTCAGCCTTGGATAGTGACAGATTAAAGCTGCCGTGCCCACCCTGAAGTACCGAGCTGAACATGGACACAACCCGGGAGCGCCTCAGTGCCTACCCCATTGACTCAGTCACAAAAAATGCGGCTGTGTACCTTGCTCCTCTGCCACTCTCAGCAGTTCAGGCATGGCTGACGGTCCTGCAATGATGTTTACAGCCACCCCTGCCTTTCTGGAGCATAGTCACTGCCAGCAACTTCCAAGGACCACTCCTCAGACCCCTCCCCGCCCGTCCCCCCATGCTCTCCAGGTACATGAACCGAATGCGGCTGGACTGGCTTTGCCCCCACCCCACAGCGCTGCAGACATGGCCACCCCTGCCTTTCTGGAGCACAGAGTCACTGCCAGCAACCTCCCAGGACCACTCCTCATCCCCCCCCCCCCCAATGCTCTCCAAGTACATGAATAGGAACGGCTGGACTGGCTCTGCCCCCACCCCGCAGCGCTGCAGACCTGGCCGCCCGGCCTGCAGGAATGTTTACAGCCACCCGTGCCTTTCTGGAGCATAGTCACTGCCAGCAACTTCCAAGGACCACTCCTCAGACACCCCCCCGTCCCCCCATGCTCTCCAGGTACATGAACCGAATGCGGCTGGACTGGCTCTGCCCCCACCACGCAGGGCTGCAGACATGGCCGCCCGGGCCTGCAGTAATGTTTACAGCCACCCCTGCCTTTCTGGAGCAGAGTCACTGCCAGCAACCTCAAAGGACCACTCCTCACACACCCTCCCCCCACCCCATGCTCTCCAAGTACATGAATAGGAACGGCTGGACTGGCTCTGCCCCCACCCCACAGCGCTGCAGACATGGCTGCTCGGCCTGCAGTGATGTTTACAGCCACCCCTGCCTTTCTGGAGCATAGTCACTGCCAGCAACTTCCAAGGACCACTCCTCAGACACACACCCCCCCCGTCCCCCCCATGCTCTCCTGGTACATGAACCGAATGCGGCTGGACTGTCTTTGCCCCCACCCAGCAGGGCTGCAGACATGGCCGCCCGGCCTACAGTAATGTTTACAGCCACCCCTGCCTTTCTGGAGCACAGAGTCACTGCCAGCAACCTCCAAGGACCACTCCCCCTCCCCCTCATGCTCTCCAAGTACATGAATAGGAACGGCTGGACTGGCTCTGCCACCACCCCGCAGCGCTGTAGACATGGCTGCCCGGCCTGCAGTGATGTTTACAGCCACCCCTGCCTTTCTGGAGCACAGAGTCACTGCCAGCAACTTCCAAGGACCACTCCTCAGACACCCCCCCCCATGCTCTCCAAGTACATGAATAGGAACGGCTGGAATGGCTCTGCCCCCACCCCGCAGCGCTGCAGACATGGCTGCCCGGCCTGCAGTGATGTTTACAGCCACCCCTGCCTTTCTGGAGCATAGTCACTGCCAGCAACTTCCAAGGACCACTCCTCAGACACACACCCCCCCCGTCCCCCCCATGCTCTCCTGGTACATGAACCGAATGCGGCTGGACTGTCTTTGCCCCCACCCAGCAGGGCTGCAGACATGGCCGCCCGGCCTACAGTAATGTTTACAGCCACCCCTGCCTTTCTGGAGCACAGAGTCACTGCCAGCAACCTCCAAGGACCACTCCCCCCCTCCCCCCTCATGCTCTCCAAGTACATGAATAGGAACGGCTGGACTGGCTCTGCCACCACCCCGCAGCGCTGTAGACATGGCTGCCCGGCCTGCAGTGATGTTTACAGCCACCCCTGCCTTTCTGGAGCACAGAGTCACTGCCAGCAACTTCCAAGGACCACTCCTCAGACACCCCCCCCCATGCTCTCCAAGTACATGAATAGGAACGGCTGGAATGGCTCTGCCCCCACCCCGCAGCGCTGCAGACATGGCTGCCCGGCCTGCAGTGATGTTTACAGCCACCCCTGCCTTTCTGGAGCATAGTCACTGCCAGCAAACTCCAAGGACCACTCCTCAGACACCCCCCCCCAATGCTCTCCAGGTACATGAACCGAATGCGGCTGGACTGGCTTTGCCCCCACCACGCAGGGCTGCAGACATGGCCGCCCGGCCTGCAGGAATGTTTACAGCCTCCGTCAGTCAAGCCCTGCAGCGGCCCCTCGGTGCTCAGTCGGCGCTCCCTCCCTCCCTCCCCGCGGGGAGAGCTCTCCGCAGCAGCGCTAACCACATCCTGGCCCTGGGGCTGGGACCCGTAAGAATATTCATTTCGCATTGGCCGCGGGCGGGCCGGTCTGCACGTCCCTGCTCAGTGCAGTGGGGTCGGTTTAAAGCCACTGTCCAGAACATTTCAGGGCTCAGAGAGTACACCCTCTATAGGTGCCGTATGGGATGTGCGCGTTCCCTGGGAGTCCTGCACACGGTGGAGGTCTGCGCTCACCTTTATACGCGCGAGCGAGCTGACATCATTCATAAATAACACAACTGTTGGTTGGTTGAAACTAAACTGCTGACTAATGCAGCTTTAAGCGTCACACAAAACGAACCATAGCCGATCATCAGGCATTTTGTCATTTATGTAGTACCCACGTACATTAAGTGTGTAGAACTTGAATGCTACATAAAAGATAATTTAACACATTTAATTGCTTTTTTTTCAAACTAAGAGCGACTGGGGGTGTACTAAATCACTTCAATTTTTGGTGCACCTATGCCTCTAGTGCTTACCTCCATTTGCAGGTGTGCCTTTTTCTCACAGGCGCGAGCTCGTCACATAAAATGCCTCGCGAGATATCGATAAGGAAGTGGTTTGAGCAGAAAGGTCTCCCGGCGAAACATTTTTCTGAATGAGTGAGGCTCCAGTGTGTAAAAACTATACGAAAAATGTGTAATGCATTTTTTTTTTAAACTCCACTGAAAGCCAATTTCCATAGCCAATGGCCTGGCAGTCCGGACTGGAAGCACTGAGAATAACTAAAAGCAGAGTTATTGTAGGTTTTTCATACATTTAAAAATAAATACAATTAGAGAAACGGATGGTTTTCGGTTTGTATTTACCTTTAAAAATCAAATCAAAATGGAAAACTGGGGGCCCTGTTTCAAAGTATACATTAAAAGGAGCATGGCGAAAGCTGATGGACTGGTGCCCGCACACACTGCCTACCTAACACTGGATGGAACCTCTAGGCCTCGCACTCCAGGAGCGGAGGCGAGAACCATGGACTATTTATTGACAATTGCAACCAGACCGAGTTAAAATACTAATCCGTGGTCTCCTGAAACGGGTCTTACTGGGATAAAACACTAGAACTCATCTGGAGCTTCCAAACCAAACCAAGACCTTAACCTTAACCAATACACTACGGGCCTACACCAACTAAGAACCGGGACAGACAACGTTTGAACAAAACAACACAACCGCGTGGAGTCCAGAACGTGTGGACGCCTCCCAGCTACAACTATTGCTCAGAATTCACTGCCCAACCCCCCAGAAATTCACCCTAGAACCATAGGACTCTTCCTGGCTGCAACATCTACCTAAGACATGGAACTAAAACCATGAACTGAACTGGATCAGAAATGCTCCCAAAAAAGATAGATGAGGAACCTTGGATGCTTAGTGCTTCGAGGACGCTCCAAGATGAGAGACTAGAGCGGCTGGACTCCTTCCGACCTCAATCCGCTGTCACTGGAACCCATGAGTGCTAGAACACGCAGGCCCCCAAGGAGCCAGGGCTGCAACCCAGGAGCTTCTACGAACTAGAATGTCTAGTATGAACAATTCACTGCTACGAACAAAAGTCCTGCCTACAAAAATGGATTCGGAACTCCCGGAGTATTCCTGAGGAGAACTGCTTTCCAAGAGCCAAGTCCAGAACCCATGGAAATTGGGCCACACTACCTTCAAAGAAGTGTCACTAGACCCCATTCACAGTGGACAGGACAAACTCTTAAAGAGCAGAAACTAGTCTAGAACCAATGGCTCCTGGTCATACATCTCAAACAGCAATGAGCAGATCCTGTCTTTTCTTCCGTAGAACGTCTCCCCAAGGGCCTACATTAGAATCCAGGGACTCCACCTGACTAGAACCTCTTCATACGAGTGGACATTAGGATCCGAGGACTCCTTCTGAGCAGACCTTCTCCCCCAGAACTATGAAAGGCCACACAGACTACCGCCCAGTCACTCCTGGGCACGCAAACAATTCAACCCCAGAGCGGATACTGCAGCCCATACCCTCCTGACCCTCAAGTGCCCCTAGACCCGGCAGGCCTTGTCACCTTACTGCAAGAGCTGTAAAGAGTAATCTATCAACTGCTGACCGCACTGGTCATTCATGCAAATGATAGAGTACATCTCGCACCAGTCTCACGGCATCTCACGGCTCACCTTGAATTTAATATAAAAAAAAGCATACAATAATTTACAACAATCTGAAGAGACAAATTTGATGCTGAATCTGGTCCTGACTTAGAAATAGAAGTCTGTGACAAATATGAATCATTAAACTTTTCATAAACAGTTTGTAGAATAGGTGAAGTTCTACAAGCGCTAAAGTCCACTGACTCTTGGACCACTTCAAGAGCTGAGATCAGACCCCCGGGGTACCAACCAGTGCAGGCAGCACGTTCCAGGGTCTTCAGTGCGACACATGACCCAGCCCAGGGACAGAGTGTGAAACGTGTTTACAAAGGGATCATGGAATCCGAAAATCTTGGTGCGCCCCTGGACACAAGGCCCGCGTATGGAACCAGGCCCACGCAAGAGCTGCCCGGCAGATGGAAATACACCCTAGCTCCAACTCTGGCCGTGAAAAGCTGCTGGCGTGGATTTTAATATCCCTTAATTGCATTACCGTCCCTGCTATAAATAGGCCCCCACACCCACCCTGTGAACAAAGAGTGAGATCTAGGCAGGAGCACACCAAAGCTGGATAATCCAGTGTGTCCCAGCCCTGGCGGACAGAGCCTGGGGGAGGCGAGCAGCTCCGCAGAGCCACAGGACACAAGTCAACGGTGGGACTGAACCACCCGCTCCGGGGACTGAACCACGCGCTCCGGGGACTGAACCACGCGCCCAAGAAGAAACCTGTCTGACACGACCCCTACTACAGGACCGGTTACATCACTCACAGGACTGCAGGGCGTGGCTGTGGGCCCTGAGAAAGCCGATAGGTCATGTGACCGGTTGTGGCATGAGGAAGTGACTGACAGTACATAACTCTAGGTGCAAATACATACTAAAATGGCAGCGATGCTCCATCGGTTTAATACACTTTAAATGCAACATACCTATTACCAGTGTCTAATTTGTATCAATAAATAAACAAACACAGTGCCCAACATGTTTCCTAGAAGTCTACCAGCAGCGCTGCTGGATGCAGAGGCCAACAAATACCAAGGCGCCATAGTCTTGATCCCATCACGTGTCTCTTTCTTCCCCGCCCTACAATTCTCATCTCTTTATCTCGCTTTTGCAGGTACTTTATCACAGCTGCTTCCTCCCATTGTCACCGTTTTCCTACCTTCCTCCTCTCTCCCTATTCTGCCCTTCTCTCTCCTGCTCACTTTCAAAACCTAATGATCAAATATAAGACCTGGTCCTTAAGATAAGAGTACCGTTGCCCACCAACCAAAAGCACCAGCACAAATTAAACGGAGGTTATTATACCACTTCCAGCCCCTATTCTCACCAAAAGGATACCATCATGGGAGAAACTAGCACTGACACGAAGGTACGAACGAGCAGAAACCTACAGAAAGACACCAGCACGTGCACATAAGACAAGGATATAGTCAGGACTACTGGAATTATATTGATTCTGCAGTCGCGTGATTTTCCTCTTAAGTATGGATTTGCCGCATTTGCTTAACAAGCCGTCATCTGCTGCAAAATGTGCAGATTTCACCAAAAAGAAATTTTGTTTCTTGCTCAAAGTGTGTTACCACAAAATAGCGGACTCTTGAAAAGGTTACCTAGTCAACTTTCAGTTGTCAATTTCCGTATCCAGGGGTTAAACTGGTACGAATATGATAAAACTTCGCTCAGACAGTATTAATACTTGTTAAAACAACAAAACAATGCTGCTACAAATTTGCTGCATTATGCCCCATCATTTTCCCCATCTCGTTCCATAATTTTGTCAACCCTGCAGCATAATTTTATCATCTACTGCCGCATATTTCCGGTGGCCTTTGGTCTAGTCCAAACTGTGAACATATAGTTAAAAGGAGAGGATGGGAATCAGCAAACAATCACAATGCACCAGGCAGCCTACAAAAACATAGTCAATGGCGACAATCAGTGCACCACAGAACAAGGAAAGAGCGCAGTGATGAATGAAGACAGGGAGAACAGACCCGTTTCAGTGCAGCAAACCCAGGCCAAGCAAGGAGGAAGGAGAGGAGGTAAACAAGGAAGAGGCCGAAGTGGTCAGGCGCTGTAACAACAAGGGCGGCTCAGAGAAAAGCCACACTAGATGAAGACACCAACAATGTTCTGAAGGTCCCGCAGTTGCTGTACATCTTGCAAAATACCTATTGTAAAGTCCCAGAGGCCGTGTTCACAACCCTCAATAGTGAGCTCCAAACGAACATGCCGAAAACTGGAGAAGATCTGGCTCCACGAACGGACAGCGGACAGCTACGCCGCCCACAAGAGCGCCACCCGCAGTCACCATCACCTCATCAGATCCGCCAAAAGGGCCTCACTCAAAGACCGCCTAGAAAACAACGCACACAACAGCAAAGAGCTCTTCAACATCGTGAAGGAACTCTCCAACCCCAGCTCCAACACCAACGACATCCAGCCGTCGCGAGACCTGTGCGACTCACTGGCCACCTTCTTCCACCGCAAAATCGCCGACATCCACGACAGCTATAACACCACGACCGCCCCGGCAACCACCGAGACCACTGCCCCCACAACCACCAACCGCCTGCTCTCCTGGACCAACATCAACGACGAGGACACCAGCGAGATCATGAACACCATCCACTCCGGTTCACCGCTAGACCCGTGCCCTCACCACATCTTCAACAAAGCCAGTACAGCCATCGCGCCCCATCTCCGGAAAATAATCAACATCTCCTTCGAGACAGCAACCTTCCCGGAAAGCTGGAAGCACGCCGAGATCACCGCCTTACTCAAGAAACCCAAGGCAGACCCCAAGGACCTCAAGAACTTCCGACCCATCTCTCTGCTCCCGTTCCCCGCGAAGGTCACCGAGAAAATCGTCAACAAACAACTGACCCGCTACCTCGAGGAGAACAACATCCTGGACCCTTCCCAGTCCGGCTTCCGCAGCAACCACAGCACCGAAACCGCCCTCATCGCCGCCACCGATGACATCAGGACCCTGCTAGACAACGGAGAAACAGCAGCCCTCATCCTCCTGGACCTATCAGCCGCCTTCGACACGGTCTGCCACCACACACTACGAACACGCCTTCACGACGCCGGGATCCAAGAGAAGGCCCTGGACTGGACCACATCCTTCCTTTCCGGCAGAACACAAAGCGTCCGCCTCGCCCCCTTCCGATCCAAGGCCACCAAGATCATCTGCGGCGTACCCCAAGGCTCCTCCCTCAGCCCAACGCTGTTCAACATCTACATGGCACCCTCGCCCACGTCGCCCGACAGCACAACCTCAACATCATCTCCTACGCCGACGACACCCAGCTGATCCTCTCCCTCACCAAAGACCCTCACACCGCCAAAGCCCACCTCCACGAAGGAATGAAGGCCGTCGCCGAATGGATGAGGACCAGCCGCCTGAAGCTGAACTCGGACAAGACGGAGGTCCTCATCCTTGGTTCCAACCCTTCAGCCTGGGACGACTCCTGGTGGCCAACATCACTGGGAACAGCCCCGCCACCCACCGACCACGTACGCAACCTAGGGGTCATCCTCGACCCCACCCTCTCCATGACTAAGCAGGTCAACGCCGTTTCCTCATCCTGCTTCAACATCCTCCGAATGCTCCGCAGGATCTTCAAGTGGATCCCCACCGAAACAAGAAAAACAGTCACCCAGGCCCTCGTCACCAGCAGGCTGGACTACGGAAACGCCCTCTACGCAGGAACGACGGCTAAGCTCCTGAGACGGCTGCAACGCATCCAGAACGCCTCTGCACATCTTATCCTCGACATCCCCCGATGCAGCCACATCACACCCCACCTGAGAGACCTGCACTGGCTCCCTGTCAACAAGAGGATAACCTTCAAGCTCCTCACCCACGCACACAAAGCACTCCACAACTCCGGACCAGCCTACCTCAACAGACGACTCAGCTTCTACACCCCCACCCGCCAGCTCCGCTCGACCAGCCTCGCCCTCGCCACAGTCCCCCGCATCCGGAAAACGACCGCCGGCGGCAGATCCTTCTCCCACCTCGCCGCCAAGACCTGGAACACCCTCCCCACCAACCTCCGACAGACCCAAGACCTACTGGCCTTCAGAAGACTCCTCAAGACCTGGCTCTTCGATCAGTAGCAGCACCACCCCTCTCTTCCCCCAGCGCCTTGAGACCCTCGCGGGTATGTAGTGCGCTTTATAAGTGACATGATTGATTGATTGATTGAGCTATGCTCACTTCTATGGGACGGGGCCCACCCGAGAATAGCGTTACAAACAATACAGCGAAACCCCTACAATGGGGGGCTTGCCCTGCCGGATACCAAAGCCTACTACAGATCGGCCCATCTCATTGTCATTAATGAATGGACCCACGCCCCAGGGGACCACCCTACCTACAGGCTAGAAAGGCTACAATTTAGAGAGCGTACACAATTACATTTTATCTATGGTGGCAAAGGCTATACCCGACTCCTTCCAGCTACCCAACGCGTGCTGGAGGCGTGGAAGAGTGCTGAGAAGCAAATGAAATGGGACATGAAACCAACAAGGGAGACCCCGTTGTGGGAGGGAACCAGACTGACGGAAATTCGGAAATTGAGAGGCTTTAAACAGTGGGATTTAATAGGGATCTCTAAAATAGGGGATGTATTGCAGTCAGGCACACTGGCCCCATTTGCCTCGCTGCAAGCCACGTATCAGCTACACGACACTCAAGCCTACGCCTATCTCAGACTAAAACATGCCTGGCAGGCGGAGGGACTGGACACACAGACACTGCCGGAATATGCCCCCTTGGAAGGCAGACTTTTACAGGAAGAGATTCTGACCCAAGCCATCTCACTGACTTATAAAACACTGCTTAACAATATGCCTGACAGACTAGGCCCTCTTCGGACTAAATGGGAAGTTACCACGGGTCCACTAGAGGATATCGACTGGGAAGCCGCCCTCATGCACCCAAGGGAAGTAGCTATTAAATTACGACTACGGCTCATTCAGTATAAAATCCTTCATAGAACCTACTTCGACAGAGCACACCTTTATTCCATGGGGAGAGCAGACAACCCAGATTGCCTTAGATGCCAAACACAACGCGGTACATTCATACACACCCTCTGGGAGTGCAGTAGGGTCCAAACCTATTGGAACAAGATAGTACATGAACTAAACAACATACTAGAGGCCCAACTTGAGCTGGACATAAAATTCCTTATACTGGGAATCCCCACAGACATGGACTTGACTAGGCATAAACTTATGTTGGCTAATTTGGGGCTTGTAGTAGCCAAGCGGGATATAGCTAGGTATTGGGGTGCCCACCGACTCCCTACACTTAAAGAATGGAGAGCAAGCTGGGATTTATATATGGTCGCAGAGAAGGTAACATACAAGGCGAGAGGTTGCCCCCGGAAGTTTAGAAAGATATGGGTGCCGTGGATAAAATATTATGGGCTAGAACTGGGCGA
This sequence comes from Calotriton arnoldi, assembly GCA_963921515.1. Lineage (NCBI taxonomy): Eukaryota > Metazoa > Chordata > Amphibia > Caudata > Salamandridae > Calotriton > Calotriton arnoldi. The sequence continues at coordinate 2,090,516 of CAWUFW010001464.1, read as the reverse complement.
TGAAGAGGAGGAATAGCTCCCGCCACTAGGAGGACTGGGGAAAGGGATTTGGTGATGGCGAGACCGGACCTATCATTGACGAAGGGGCTTGAATTGGATCTGACCCTTAGCATAAATATACGTACTGTGTGGGAATCTAACCTCGTGCTCTCTTTCAGAGGAACTGTTGATACATATTCTGCCCTATGCCAACTGCGACTGCCCACCCAATTTGTATCGTGCATTCATGATTTTTATGTTTGTGAATTCAAATTATTAAAAATGAATAAACATATTTAAAAAAAAAAAACAATGTTCTGAAGGGAAGGAAGCCATCTTTTAACACCCGCTGACTCTATGGAGAAACGAAAGAGACAAAATGAAGGGAAGGAAAACATGATTCTAAAGAGGGAGTTGGCGGGGGAGCGGTTTTTGCTCTACTCACTCATCCGAAGGGTGGTGGCCATGATGCCCAGTAGGCCGGATGTGGCCTGAGTCTTCCACATAAATGTTTCCTTTTACTAGCTTACATCGGTAAGTTGGTCAATCAAATCAAGGTTCTCCAACCCCCTCGATGTTTGGTCCCACTTCACGCTTTAGGAAGTCCATGTGAAGTCACAAGAGGGGGCGGTGGCTGAAGAGGTGCTTGGAAAGCGAGCACACAGTCTGCAGGTGTGGAAGAGGGCCAGACATCACCCGGCTTCTTCCCCAACAATTCATGTCCGTCGAGGCAAAGGCACCCGGTTTTAGGGATCTTTGTCTTTCCGATAGGTGTTGGATAGTCCACCCAATAAAGAGAGGACCAAGCATCGTGACCTCCCCTCTGCCCGCTTCTACCTCCCTCGGGAGTAAGGATCACTTTCAGAGTAGACGAGGAAAAGTTGCACATTTTCTCTCGCAAACTTCCCATAATTCTTGGGAATGCTACAGTTACTACTCAAAGTTCAAAAAGCTTTTTGCACGTGGGTTTTCATGATAGAATTGTGACGTCAGATCAAATTTTAAGCTTCTGCTGTAAATAAAAAAAGTTTAGCGACATCCATTCAGTTAAGAACTTGTGAGAGTAAGGGCGTTCATTACCTTGCAATAAAACATTCATTTTCACAGCAAACGACCACGTGCGAGAAAAAGTCGCCACTTGCGAGGAAATAATGTGAAGTTTGCAGAGAACACATATCGCAGTGCGCAATTATAGGAAAAGCATAGAAACTCTTTGGATAGGCCGATAGTCAGAAAGATGCTAGACTATGCTCGCGAAAACAAAAACGTAACTTTGCACCCATCTAGTTGACACTCAGTTTCCCCATCCCAATGTCTCTCAATCAAGATGTCCATTTGTAGAGACAGTGATGCTGCAAAGGCTGGCCAGCCATACAGACAAAGACCTCAAGATCTGTCGGAGGCGAGTGTCTTCGCAGGCACGAGGACGATCTGTCCCAAGATGCCGCTGTAGCCCCATGGGAATGCACAAGTGCCCACTGCTGGTCTTTGCCCAATGCCACGCCAACAAAGAAATCGCTGGGCATTATGTCCTACATTCACTCATACTTGGAGGCTCCATTTTACATTTTAAGTCAACATGCATTTGGTAAGCACATTAATTCAGTAGCCTCCTGCCTTACTTTAGAATTTGTAAACCCTGAATTTACATAATCAATGGTCTCCTGGACCGTGGCCCAGGGGCAGATGATTAATTATATTTTCAGGCAGACAGGCCACTTACTCTGTCCTTTCTCGACTCGTCAATATCTGTGTTCCCGCCTCCTCGGAGGCGGCCATTGCTGCAGATCCACTCCACCTACTGGCCTTGGCTGGAGTCCTTCCTCATACGTGCGCCCCACCTTCTTTACGCCTACATACTCCTGGTGGACTGACAACTTTATTATGACCCCTGGGAAGGATCAGTCCCAAAACAGCAGAACATCGATGCAGGTAGTATTACTCAGCAGCGCATAGCCAGCACGTTGAAGCCTTTTCATCAAACCTTGGACAAGTCAATTACGTTCCTTCATTGCCAGCTCTGATAATCCTTCGATAAACACTTCAATCACACCTTCTGCCCTCATCGACACTTCCGCCACTCAAGTTCAAAAAGGGTTCTTCTCCAAGAGATGTTGTCAACTCAAAGAAGCCCTCTCAGCATCTGGATATTTGAATAAGAAGGGGACATGTGCTCACAGGCTTGTACTACTTCAAGAAAATCTTGGCTTGCTTTTTAGACCTTCACAAAAAGGCCTTTCGCTGCAGCTGAAAACCACTCACACTGCAGTGAAGCGCCGTGTACTGCGGGTGGTGGTCCCTCGTCCCAGGTCCCTCTCCTGTCCACTGCTCCTAAGCCATTCTGCGGCAACCACCGCATCCGCTCAATCCCCATATCCTGGCTACCTGTTGCGCAACAACTCTCACCTACTGAGCACAAGCAGCCCCCGCCAGCCTTCCACCTGCCTGGACATGGGCTGGTTTGTGGCAGCCCACACACCACTTCCAATTAGACCTATGACCTTGTATCACAGCTCTTAACTTCCGGGTCAACGCGTCAGAAGATGAGCAGGTCAGACATGGCGATGCTTCAAGTTGGACTGCTGGGACTCCATCTGTTGTAGGTTCTCCGTTACTGGATTCTATCAGCTGTGGATTTGGGGTTCCGGGTGACGGGGGTTCCATGGTGGAACCATCTGCTGTGTTTTTCCTACTGCCAATTACTGTAGGCACCGCCATTAAGTGGAAGGAATTCAACATTTGATTCAACAATTTTAAAGGGGCCATCCGGTAAATGATGTCACAATACAGCGCAAATCCCCAGGTGGCGTCATCAAACAAAGGATCCTTCTAGAAAGGTTATCGTTGGTGATTGTGAGAGAGGCGGTATGGATACAAAGTACTGCTGTCGTTCCCGTATTCTTGATGGCCCCTATAAACAACTTGAATTATAGTTGCTTTTACTATTGGGAGGGGGCGGGGAGCACCATGTGCTTCACTCATCACCAAGGTTTTTATCCTGCTTCTAATTTCATTTTTTCTTGTCTCTCTCAGATCTTTTAAAATGTATTTAATGTGAGACTGTTTTAAATAATTGTACAATGCTTTGGCGAAGGCGCATTTAAATTCAACCAAAATAATAAATACATTGTTTAAAAAAAAAAAAAAGATTTTGAGCCAAATTCAAAGAAAATATATCAACATAGATGGCCCGATAAATGATGCTAAAGGGGAAAAAACGGCCACTGACTTGGACAGGTTTAACTTTGCCATCACTTGCATGCGAACATTTCTTCCCAAAGGCGTTGGTGCCTGCACTTTACACGGCCTCCCCACAAATCGAACCCTGGTCCCTCTTCATCCCCCTCCTGACCCAAAACTGCAAACCTCACTTTGTTTCTTTCCTCCAAATTAATATTTCACAGGTCCCGCATTCAAGCAACAAACGATCACGGGATCTGTCGTGGCAAGGAGAGCTGATCGTGTACAGTGGTGCACCATACATGTGCATAATGGGTGGAATTTGTAAGTAAAAGTGTGTACTTGTTCAATAAAAAATAAATTAAAAAAAAGTGTGTACTTGTGGGGATACTTTGTGGCAACATTTTTTTAGGTCGAGCCTGGGCAGTGCATGCGCTTCTCTGCGAGGCATGCTGAATCCAGGTATGGACCTGAAGCTCGCCCACTCTGCTCGCCCAACACGTCATTTTTTTTTTTAAACATTAAAGAATGGAGGCCGCGCGTCTTGTTTATGGACTGTTACTGTGTATTACAGCCAGTCTTACTGTTTCCATCCAGATAGGGTGGCTTCCCAAAAATATAACACTGTGGCTATGTCGTTTTTGGAACGCTTTAGTCCAAGCCCCTGAAGGAACCAAGCATAAGTAAAGACAGCGTCCCAAGGGAAATGAAAACAAGCATTTGCAATGCAACAGGTCTCACATGTGCGAGATTTTGAGCTATTGGCATTGTAAACAGGGCCGGACCGGTCGTAGCGGGCACTGGGCGATTCCCCGGTCGGCCGGTTGTGGGCCCCTGCGGGGGTGATTTTGTTACCAAGGGCCGGCAATATCACCCCCCTGTAACAAAATCAGCCGCAACCGGCCCTAGCAAACAGCTCAGCCGCACCACCCCCAAGCCCCAGGGGCCGGCCAAGCGATTTGCCAGGGCCGGTTTTGGTTCCCAGTCCAGCCCTGATTGTAAATGACAATGCCTTTTATTTATGTGTTTAAAAAACCTGCAATAATAAAAGGCATTGTGATTTACAATACCAATAGGTCAAAGTTTCGAAAATGCGAGACCTATTGCATTGCAAATGCTTATTTTACTTCTCATCCCCTATGCGTCTTCACATGCTTAGCTCTGGTCATGAATCGATTGAGGGCTAATAACTATTGTTATTGGACTGGCTCCTGTTCGGAAATGCTACTGGCTGCTATGCTTCTGTAACTTGTAGGGCAGAAATAAGGTGCTTAGAAAACAAAATAAAAATGACTTGATAAAACACGGCACCCTTTACCTTTACTTTTTAGTGTAGGTAACCGCCACAAATCTTTCATTTGTTTTAATAAATTAGTTTTTTCAGTTGATTATCAATTATTTTGTTGTATATGCGACTGTTTTTAGCTTCAGTAAAGTGCATGATGTCTTCTTGAGCCAAAGGAGACCGCCGCAGACAGGGATAAGGAAGAAAATTCTGAAAATATGAAATCATATTGAAAATTATCAGCACGTAGGATTTAAAATGGTCGGGAAAGTTACACACATAATTAAAATTGCATAAGGTTACTAGGAGAAGAGTATTGGTGGACACCTATTTTAAAGAAAAGAGATTATTGCCCATCAGGTTGTTTTTCTTCTATTCAGTGAGTCAGTTGGTTTCAGTGAATGAGAGGAAAGGAAGAAAAACGCAAATAAACCAAGAGAGGACAGGAGTCAATCACCAAAAAGATCTAGTGAGAGCGAAAAGAGGATGGATTAATAGAGTGACATTCCCAAGGCTCCTGGGAGACCCCACAAATTAGATTTACAGGAAAGGGAGCATTCCGCTCAATTTGTGTCAGAGAAAATGGAAGCCATTACGCCTTCCAAAATGGGCCGCATCCGAATTGAACATGTGTGGCGCATCAGGCCTGTGGCAGTGGGGGAGTCGCGTGTTTCCAGAAGCCGCCATTAAGGCCCAGACGAGCAAGGCCTACAATGGGCGGCTGGCCCTAGGGTGCTCCTAAAGTGCTCTAATGGAGGACGTCCAGTCAATAATGCGTCTCCACCCAAGGCCGCGATCCCGGATGGACCGTTCCACCATGGCGTGTCTTCTTACTTGCTTGTTGCTTTCACCATATTGTCTGCTCTGCACCACCATGCACGGTCACACTTGTTTTCAACGGCAACTGGGAAACGCCTAGGATTTGATTTCTCACTGGAAAATAATTTTCTGTTAACTCATGGGGACCATGAGTGCTAGATGTCTCTAAAGTCTAGACCCGGTTACCATAATTGCCACTTTTCGCCGTAGATATTACAGCATCATTTGGATACGCTGGCCCTCTGGAATACAAATTGCATCCACATCATATTACAACATCAATAACTGAAAAGAAATCAAAGTGTTTGTGTTTAAAGGCTCAACCAATCTCTCACTTTCACGTCTCAGGACAACTCTGTCCTCTCCTGTGGTCTGCGAGGTGTCTGATCTTGGGCAGGAATTGATGCTATTGTAACAAAGAATAGACAACTGTCCACCTGAGTTCCAGAAGGTATGTCGAAAAAGTACATTCAGCTCTTCCAAAAACTCATTGAGCCCTACAAAACACTACTGATGTCTTGCATACCTGTCAGCCCCCTCATCTGGCGGGTGTCGCCCTCTTTTTACTGATCTACACCCTTCTAAAGTGCATCATCCCTCCACTGGCTTCCATCAGGTGACCCTCTTTGCACACCTGCATTGGTCTCATTCAAGAGCCTACTGGCTGTCAGGGATGACCTTATCGCAGGGGTGGAGGGTGTCATCCCCTCACACCAGCGGCCAATCAACAACCAGATCTCCAGCAAGGTCCTCTGCGTGGGAAAACTCCACGGGGCTCGTCTGAAGAGTTCAGACACAGGAATGACTATGTCAAATCACCTGTTCAAGCGACTGACTGCCACTATCCTGTGCTCCCTGCTGTGATGGAGTTCACACAAGGTGAAAGGTCCCCAGCCTTGAATGACCTTCCTATCAGAGCGGTCTCATCTCAACCTGAATATTATTAACAATTATAATGGCAATAATAACATTATTATTGTCGCCGCTTCCAGGGCCAGGGGTTTGACCAGATTACCAAGGTGAGGGGGCAGGTACATTCTTTCAGGCAGGAATGTGAATTGTAACAGGCAGGCGGTGAATGAGTGTCACTCTTTAGGAGGGAGAGTTTGCGGTCCTCTGCTAGCACAACCGATCTCAGGGGTTAAACCTCCTTAGACAACTACCCCTTCACTGCTAGAATGTCAGCCAGGGCTGCTCAGAGAAGGCCCCCTTGCAGGGCCATACATATCACAAAATAAGTCACAGAGTGCCACCACCAAGGTGCAAGCCTTGCCATGTGTCTCACCGGTTCACAATAAAGAACTGCCCAGCAGTTCCATATTCACCGTCATAAAGTTCTTTATTTTTCAAAGTGCATTTATGAAGTGCCAGAGGCCCGGTGCAAAAAATGAGTGAAGGAAACCACTCGCAAGCCTTGCAAGGCTGTCAGGAGTTTGTGGCACATTTCTTTTTTTTGGGGGGGGGAGGGGAATACACATGCTAGTTTATCAACTTTCCAATTAAAACATTTATGAAAAGCACACAAGAAAAGTTGTAGCAATTATTTCTGCGATAAGGTGAACACCTGCACAGATATTGCAAAGACTGCTGGGAGTTTTAGCAATAAAATCACAGAAAGACCCACAGCTACCAAAAGCAGATCGCTGTGTTTAAAGACACATCCATAAAGCAAACAGATTTAGTTTTCATTAAGGGAAAAGATTCTACCATGCTTCACTATCTGACACCACCGTTACAGCTTGGACAGCAGCAGCGCAAGCTTCCCACACATATGCATGGCAAGTGGACCACAGGCATCCTCTCTAGCTACAGCTTGGACAGCAGCAGCGCAAGCTTCCCACACATATGCATGGCAGGTGGACCACAGGCATCCTCTCTAGCTACAGCTTGGACAGCAGCAGCGCAAGCTTCCCACACATATGCATGGCAGGTGGACCACAGGCATCCTCTCTAGCTACAGCTTGGACAGCAGCAGCGCAAGCTTCCCACACATATGCATGGCAGGTGGACCACAGGCATCCTCTCTAGCTACAGCTTGGATAGCAGCAGCGCAAGCTTCCCACACATATGCATGGCAGGTGGACAGCAGCAGCGCAAGCTTCCCACACATATGCATGGCAGGTGGACCACAGGCATCCTCTCTAGCTACAGCTTGGACAGCAGCAGCGCAAGCTTCCCACACATATGCATGGCAGGTGGACCACAGGCATCCTCTCTAGCTACAGCTTGGATAGCAGCAGCGCAAGCTTCCCACACATATGCATGGCAGGTGGACAGCAGCAGCGCAAGCTTCCCACACATATGCATGGCAGGTGGACCACAGGCATCCTCTCTAGCTTTCAGCTGACAGCAATCCCTGGTTCTAAGCGTGAGTTCAGCCAGCACACCTCCATGGTCTCTTGCCCTTGCCAATCAAAATTAATTTTGTGAAGAAAGGAACATGCAGTACTCCCAAGATGGCGCACATTATATTAAGGAGTGTGACCCCAGCGGCCATTTTGCTGACACGCCAAACGATTTCCCTCAATGGAGTTATCAGACTACGCAAGGTGAGTGGTTAACTGAACAATGTCGGTAAAGGTTAAAAGTGAATTAAAAACTGCCAGAACCTACCTCTCTTAGAGATATTGATAATCTCCACCGCAGAGCCACCGAATTAACACGGAGCATCCACAAGTCCATTCTGGACCTAAAGCACCTCCTTCACATCACCGAACTCTCCTTCTCGAATCTCTGGCTCTCGCAGAACGCGACCCACATCCCCTTCACGAAGCCCCTCCTTCACCCACTACCACTATCCCTGAGACACTTGCGCCCCGCAAGCAACCCTGCCACCTCTCGGAGGAGGAAATTCTTGCTCTCCTCCATACCTACAAACCCACCCCTGGCACGCTTAACCCCTCAGAACTCACGGAGGAAGAAGTGGTTGACCTCCTCAGTAGCTACGATTCTGCCTTGACAACCCCATGCCCCTCAGACCTGAGGGAAGAACACCCTATCTGCACGGTTGCAACCAACCCTAACAGATCTGCTACCCTCCGCATCAGAGGGGTGGTCAATAGCAACCTAGCTAGAGTTCCCATCTCTGCTTCTACCCTTGACACTCACTCCTACCCCTCCCTAGCCGGCCTCCTAATAAACTGCCGGTCAGCTGTAAAGCATGCATCTGACGTCGCCGACCTCATCCTGAGACATAAATCGGACCTAGCGATCTTGACTGAATCTTGGCTCAAGGAATCCTCATCGCCCTACCTAGACCTCTTAGTCCCGCCCAATTACAACATCGTAAGGATGGACAGGCACTCAAAGAAAAAAGGGGGTGGCATTGCCTGCATCTACCGCTCTAACCTCCTTGTTACGGAACTGCTGGTGGACCTTACAGACTCCTGCGAATACCTCGCACTCTCCATCTCCAACAACACCTCACAACTGTGCAAACTTCACATCTTTTACCACCCGCCAGGCAAGAATGACACCTTTATGGACCTCCTCATGGAAATCATCACAGCCAAGGTTTCTCCAAACTCTAATGACATTTTCCTTGGCGACTTCAACTTGCATTGGAACGATCCTAAGGACCCTCAGGTCAATGCCATCAGAGATTTCTTGGCCAATCAAGCCCTTACCCAAGCCGGCTCCCTCCCTACTCATTCGAAAGGCGCCACTCTAGACTGGATCATTGCTAAGGAATCAGAGGTCAAACTTATCTCTATTGACCCTTGTGATTGGTCCGACCACCACGCCGTCACCTTCCTCCTGCCCAGCACCCACAAGACATGGACACCTCAACCCGTGATTCCCAAACGATGGGTTAGAGACACCAAGAACCTTGATCACGAGAAACTGGCAGCGCGTTGTGAGACCGACCTCCCACCCCCCGCCCCCTCCCTCAGTGCACCTCGGTCGATAACCTAGCGGATCATTACTCCTCAACCATATCCGACATTCTCGATGACCTGGCACCACTAAAATTAAAAAGAACCCAGATCAAAGACAGAAATCCCTGGTTCAGCGGATCCCTCAACAAGGAAAGGAGATCCCTTCGACAGACGGAACGAAACTGGAAACAACACCCATCAGCAGCACATCTAAAACTTCTCCGCCAGGCCAGAAATGCCTACAATAAGAAAATCCTCAACTCTAAAAAGAATTCTTCAGAACTGAACTTGAGAACGCCAAAAATCGACCTCGCAAGCTGTTCGACTTGGTCAAACACCAATCCAACAAACTAGCGAAAACCTCCAAAGAAACACCTAAACCCTTAATATCAAGCGAGGAATTTTCTTCCTTCTTCTGCGACAAAATCTCTGCCATAGGAAATGAACTTAAATCCGCAACTCACCACCAAAATCAAAATCTGCCAGCTCTACCTCTTCTCTCCGCGTTGTCCTCCCAAACCTCACCCAAAAACCTAGCGCAGTGGTCCAACTTTAAAATCTATGACGAACACTCTATCTCGAGAATTCTTGCCTCCTTAAACCCGAACAATCACTTCAATGATCCTCTCCCTTCTAACTGCCTAGCTGGCGCCTCTCAGGCTATCATCCCTTCCTGGACCTCAATAATCAACGCCTCCCTCCTACAGGGCTCAATTCCTGTTTTGCTCAAGGCTGGCCAAGTTATCCCCATCCTAAAAAAACCCTCGCTGGACCCTGCTTCCGCTGAGAACTATAGACCCATATCCAACATCCCACTCCTAGCCAAAGTTCTGGAAAAATATGTGCAACAGCAGCTGAGCCTACACATCAACAACTTTCACCTGCTAGATGACTTCCAATCCGGGTTCAGACCTGGACACAGCACGGAAACCACCCTCCTCCACATTGTGGATGACGCCCTCCAAGCCCTCGACCAAGGCAAAACCTGTCTCCTAATCCTCCTAGACCTTTCTTCTGCCTTTGATACGGTTAACCACGAAATTCTCCTTGAACCCCTCAAACTCAGGATGGGGTTGGATGGCACCGTCCTTGAATGGTTTAGATCCTTCCTCCAAAGCCGCTCACAGAGAGTCTGAGTCCCCCAAGGATTAACCCTCTCCCCTACCCTCTTCAATCTTTACCTTGAACCTCTCACCGAGGTGCTTCGTGCCGCCAATATCTCCTACCTTATGTACGCCGACGATACACAGATCTACATAAAAATCTCTTCCCCGGAGGACATCTTCTCCCTGAACGAGGCCCTGAAGCCGACAGTCCATTGGCTCACCGCCAACCAGCTTAAACTCAATGCAAACAAAACTGAATTTCTTCTGATCTCCCCACCCAAACCCAATCCAGACATCCAGGAATGGATCAAGACCATCACAGCACTAAACTGCCCTCCTACCATTGTTGACTCGGCGAAATCCCTTGGAATAACCCTTGACGGCAGCCTGAACATGCGTGGCTATATAAACTCGATGGCCAAAACGGCTAGATTCCACCTGAGTTACCTAAGAAACCTAAAACCCTTCCTCGAAGTTTCCGACCTTAAAACGGCAATCCAGGCACTAGTCATTTCCAGACTAGAATATGGATGCTCTACTCTCGCAGGGCTACCCAAGAACTCTCTGGCCCCATTGAAAGCCTGCCTCAACACTGCCGCCAGACTCCTAACTGGCTCAAAGAAATTCGACCACATCTCTCCCCACCTCAAAGTTCTGAACTGGCTTCCCCTAGAGGCCAGAATCCAATTTACAATGGCCTGCATTACTCACAAAGCTCTTTACTCAAAAACTCGTGATATCCGGAGGAGCCAGAAACTCCCGATCTGCCAAAGACCTGTTGCTGCAACCAGCACGCTTCCGGAAGAAAAAAACCTACAATCGGGCCTTCTCTGGGGCCACTCCAAGAATTTGGAACTCTCTCCCACCCGCCATCAGAAGACTTCCGTCCTTGGCACACTTTAAGGAGACCAAAACCTTCTTAATGGGCAAATACCTTGTCTAATGAATACATCACAATCACCTCAGCGACATGTTCCACCCTCCACCTCGGCATTATCCACGGCTTCTACGGATGATACCTATTCCTGCACTCCTGGGCATCCCCCCCCAAGAGTTGAGACTGCGTGCTTCTCTTGTATAATGTATCCCCTATTGTACCCAATTGATCCCTCCCTTCCTAACGCTTTGTATACCACCCTTAATCCTGTAAAGCGCTCCAATACCCTCACGGGTCTGGTTCGTGCTCTATAAAACTATAAATAAATACATTTAAAAGACTACATTTGATAGAGACCTTGGCTATCTCTTTGCAGATTGATGGAATATTGTAAAACTAAGTCCAATAAAATAAAGGTGGCCAAATCACTAGCAGATGTGCAGGCCTGGTCTCGTGGCACAAGGTGATCTTAAATGGAACTCGCTGCCTGATCAAGTACATATAATATTTAAGGGTAACATTTTTAATTATAGAATTCAAAACTGTGAGGGGATTACTTACCAATATTTAATTTACAAATGAATGTACAAATTCCTATGAGGTATGTCATTGATTCAATTTTTGATTTTAATGTTATTTAGTCATTACAAAAATTGTAAATTGTGTTGATAGCTGTGTGGGTAGAAAAATTTGAAGTCCAGTACTCTTAGTAATCAGACACTAACTTAGTTACAAAAATCATTCGGTCAGCCTGCCTTTAGATTGTGTGGTAGATGAATTCACTTGATAAAAGAAAGATTTAAGAACTGGTATAAACTATGTCAAGTCAAATGTAATTGATATGTTTAAGAAAATATTGTAAAATATGCATAATAACGGATATACGATATATCATGAGAAACATATGATTTGTGACAGATATTGATGAATTGTAAATCTATGGAAATATGTTCTAATATAGAGGTCAGAGTGGGATATCACATAACTTGCTAAAACATATTGGGCCACATGCATCAAACTTAGGAATTGCGATTCCTAAGAAATCGCAATTCCTTATGCATGTAGGAATCGCAAAATTTTTTTTGATTCCTACACATTCCTTATTTGCGACTCGCAAATTGTGAAATCGCAAATAAGGAATGGCTTCCCATTCATTCCTATGGGCCTAGAGGCCCATAGGAATCAATGGGAATTGCATGCGCAATTTGCGAGTACCAAATAGGTACTCCCAAATTGCGCATGCAATTTCAAGGGTGCAAGGGTGCCAAAAGGACACCCTGATGCATCCCTGAAAGTGCAATTAAAAAACATGTTGCACACACACATGCCCCAAGGGCATGTTTGTTTGCAACATAGAACTTTGAAAAATGCACTTTTGTGCATTTTTCAAAGTTTTCGCAAATTACCATCAACTTTAAGTTGATGGTAATTTGCGTTTCTTAAAAGCGAAATCGCAAATTTTTTTTTTTGTTGCATGGCGTTTAGGGAATCGCAATTTGCAATTCCCTAAATTCATCACAAATGCAAAAATTGCGGTCGCAAAGGGGCAGATTCTGCGAATCTGCCCCTTTGCGATCGCAAAAACAATGATGCATGTGCCCCATTGAGTTAAATCAAAAAGTATAAAATGATTGAGTTGCTCTCACAAGAAATATAATTCAAGATTTTGCAACTTTACATTTTTTAATGTTGTTGCGTCTCCTTTTTTCTCGGTCTATCCTATTATTATGATTGGCTAGGAGTTCAATGAATATTAGTGAAATGGTTTTTAATGTTATTGATGGTCCTGAGGAAGCAAAATGATTTAATTTAGAAAGTTCGCGAAACACATGTTGGACTATGTTCTGCTGAGCCTACATTTTTATTTTTATTTTCTCTGAATAACAATATATTCTGTTTGATCAATAAACATGAGTTATTTTTATTGACCTGAGACCTCTACAATTTGTCGTGAATTAACTAGTAGGGATAGTGTCAGAGCGTGAGACACTAAGTGTGAGGTCTTGCTGGTCTCAAATAAGCCAATTCCCCTCGTGGTGTTTGGCATTCTTGGGGAGATGTTTATATTCTGTTTACTGTAAACACTGTTTAATGTTTGTCAAATCATTCAGCTGATAAATGTAAATAAAAGTGTTGGCACAGAGTACCTATCGCTAGAATACTGCGTACAGTTCTGACAGCCCCACCTGGCCAGTTGTGTCTGGTTTTAGACACTGTGTCCAATGCGGTTGGACCATCTCTGGCCTGTTTGGTGCAGTGCTAGAAGGTCACGCAGGAAGTGGTGTGCAGAGGTGCTTGTTTACTGATGAGCGAGTTTGGGTGCATGTGCGGGTGAGTGAATGAATGGATGGATGGGCGTGTTGATAGATGGGTGAGATCAATCAGGGAATTGTGACGTGCACTACTCACCCGTAAGGGTCTCAAGGTGCTGGGGGGGTGAGGGGGGGGGTGCAGCTCCGGTCAGTCGAAGAGCCAGGTCTTGAGGGCCTTCCTGAAGATGTGCAGAGTGGGGGCGCGTCGGATGTTGATCGCAAGCTTGTTCCAGGTCTTTGTCGCAATGTAGGAGAAGGCTCTTCCATCAGTTCTGGCTCTGCAGATGCGTGGGGATTCGGCAAGGTCGGTGGATCAGAGGTTTTTCTCGGGTACTTGGAAGGAGATTCTTTCGTTGAGATATTGGGGTCCAGTGTTGTGGAGGCATTTGTAGGCGTTGGTGAGTATCTTGGAGGTTACTCTCTTCTCGACGGGGAGCCAGTGGAGGTCTCGCTGGTGTTGGGTGATGTGTACGTGTCAAGGGATGCCGAGGACGAGTCTGGTTGCGGTGTTCTGTATGGTCTGGAGCTTGCGGAGCAGACATTTGTTGATCTCGGCGTAGAGGGAGTTTCCGTAGTCCAGTCTGCTGGTTATGAGTGCGTGAGCGACGGTCTTTCTTGATTCGGGGGGGAGCCATTTCAAGGTCTTGCGAAGGATGCGGAGGGTGTTGAAGCAGGTGGAGGCGACGGCGTTGATCTGTCGGGTCATGGTGAGGGAGGAGTCGAGTATGATGCCGAGGTTCCGGGCGTGGTCCGTGGGGGTCTGGGGGCTGGCGAGGGGGGTGGGCCACCAGGTGTTGGCCCATGCAGAGGGGGAGGGACCGAGGACGAGGACTTCTGTCTTCTCAGAGTTAAACTTCAGACAGCTGCTGCTCATCCAGGATGCGACGTCCTTCATTCCTTCATGGAAGCGGAGTCTGGTGGTGAGGGAGTCCTTAGTGAGAGAGAGGATGAGCTAGGTGTCATTGGCGTAGGATACTATGCTGAGTCCATGCTGTCTGACGATGGCAGCGAGGGGGCCATGTAGATGTTGAAGAGCGTGGGGCTGAGCGACGATCCTTGGGGTACTCCGCAGTTGATCTCTGTGGGTTTGGAGAGGAAGGGGGGGGGGGGTAGGGAGGGGGAGTAGTCTGACTTTTTGGGTTCTGCCGGTGAGGAAGGAGCGGATCCAGTTGAGGGCGGTTCCCTGAATGCCGGCGTTGTGGATTCTGGTGGTGAGAGTACGGTGGGAGACTGTGTCGAAGGCTGCAGAGAGGTCAAGTAGGATCAGGGCCGCGGTGTGGCCTTGGTCGAGGAGGGTGCGGATGTCGTCTGTAGCGGCGAGTAGGGCGGTCTCGGTGCTGTGATTGCTGCGGAATCCGGATTGGGAGGGGTCGAGGATGGAGTTCTCTTCGATGAATTTCGTTAGTTGAACGTTGACGATCTTCTCGGTGACTTTGGCCGCGAAAGGGAGGAGAGAGATGGGTCGGTAGTTCTTGAGGTCCATCGGATCGGCTGAGGGCCTCTTGAGGAGGGGCTTGATTTCTGCGCGTTTCCTGTCGTCGGGGAATGTGCTGGCTTCGAAGGTTGCGTTGATGGTGCGTCGTAGCTCAGGTGCAATGGTGGCGGCGGCTCTGTGGAAGATGTGCGGAGGGCAGGGATCCGTGGGGGCTCCTGCATGAATGCCTTTCATGGTCGATGTGGTGTCTACGGTGGTGACTAGGGTTGTTGTTGCTGGGTGGAGCAGTGGGTTCGGTGTCCGGAGCCTGTTAATTGAAGTTGTCATAGAAGGGATCTTATTTTCAGGTTGAAGTAGGAGTCGAGTTTGTCGCAGAGGTCCTGGGAGGGTGTGACGTCCGTGGCTTCGCTGGGGGGCTTGGTGAGTTCCTCAACAATGCTGAAGAGTTCTTTGAAGTTGCTGGCATTGGCGTGGATTTTGTTTCGAATTTGGTATTGGGTGGGTGGATGACAGTGAGCGACGGATAAATGGTTGAGTGAATAAGAGTTGACGGGCAGATGGGTAAATGAGGGTGTGGGCAGATGGGTGAATGAGGGTGTGGGTAGATGGGTGAATGAGGGTGTGGGCTGATGAGTCAGCGAGGGAGTGGTAGGATAGACAGGGAAAAATGTGGATAGATCAACAAGGAGTGGATGCACAAATGGGGAGGGAATAGTCCGAAGAACGTGGGAGAGAGGACGGCCACTGGAATTATGCGAGTCTGAAGCTGTAGCTTTCCGCATACTTATGAAAATTGAGGCTTTTGGTAAGAATCCACTATCCTCTGCATGATATAGCTCAAATGGATCAAAAGTTACAAAAAAAAGCACCAATATGCGGTTCTGCGCAACAGCACACCCTATCCAAAGGTCCCAATTGCTGGATTTAGGGGTTAAACTGGTACTAATAAGGTGCAACTTTGCCCAGATGTTATTAATGGCTGTTAAAATTACAAAATAATACTGTCACAGATTACATCACATTATGCGGCATTACTTGCCTTTCTTGCCAGATAACTTTATCAACGTGCCTCATAATTTGACCCCCTGTTGCAGCATAATTCCAGTGGCCCCGGCTACAGGGATAAAGCACCCAATGAGCAGAGGTAGTTCGACAGTTCTAGCACCAGCCGACACAGGACCTACAGGATGAGGCCTTAGGACCAGTGGCACACAGGAGCATCAAGTGCAAGGCAGTGAGAAAGAAAACAAGCATTGGCAAAGCAGATAGGTCTCGATGATGGGAGACCTGTTGGCTTTGTCAATCAGGTGGGGGATAGTGATGAAACAGATGACGTGGGTGGGAGGGGGGGAGACACAGGGTTGAAAAAACAGGGAGCAGTTGTGGATAAGTAAAGCACCACATTTATAATGCCTCGCTGCTGGGTTTTTAAGCAGGATAAACGGACTCACGTGTAGCCCCTCCGCTTTAAAAGTACTGGTGGCTGAGGCAGCCTCAAAGTGTCAATCATTCAACTGTTCATTGCAGGAACTGGCTGCCACGCCGGCGTCGGCTGAAGTAACAAGCCACGCACAGAGAGTATACGCATGCGCAGTGTGCTGGGTGTTAGCCCCGCCCCTCTCGTGAACAATCCTCCCAGGCGCTCTGGTTCTGCTAATGGATCGAGCGTTATCAGAATCAAAATGAGTGAAGGATTTTTACATCACATACCAACATTTTAAAAATAAAACTCTATGCTTAAAAGAAAGTAAAAACAAAAATTACTACACGTAATGTAAAAGAATTGGCAAATGTGACGATAAACAGGAATGGAGCTCGGAGCGACATCTGTCTCAGCAAAGGTGACGATAAACAGGAAAGGAGCGACTGAAAATACGTGCGCTCGTGTTACGGGCAGAAACCAATGAAATAAATAGTGTGCCAAAACAAACACAAATGGTCGAAAGTGAAAGCCTATTAGTAATAGGGCTGTGCTCCGTGGGAGGGAGCAAGATACCAAAAGGAGGAACAAATAACACATTAACCAGATGGAAGCAAGCCTTTTAGAAGGGCAAGCAAAATACATAGAAAGCGATGGGCGGGCTTTAAGCCCACAGAGTAGATACAGCTTGCCTTGAAGCGCCAGCGCATGCGCTGCCTAGGTGAGACCTAAAAACGACAAGAGCTACCTGGGACTGGGGAGATGGTTTTACCAACAGGGATGAGGGAAGCTGGAATGGCTGCGAGAAACTTTGTCATGGGAGAACTGCTTTTGCCACACAGCATCTTTTTTCCTGCACATTTCACAGCAATCGACATAGAAGGACCACAGAATGAAGAAGGTCTTCAGCTCCTGTATCAGGGAAGAAAAGCTGTCCACCCAAAGATGGTGAGGCACTTATTTGTATACAAGAGGATCACTACGCCAAGCTCACACCAGTGTGCACTGACCCTGCATACAAGACAAAGGTAGCGTTATGAATCGCAATATATCCCAATTAGGCTTGGGTAGTCTCCTAACCTTTTACCTACATTTACCTTGCCATAGTACTACATAACGGTTCTTGGTGCTGACCTTTTACCTCGTTAGGTGCTGCATAAATGTCGTGTGGTTTTCCCCGATAACTGGCTTCATTTATTATGCATGAGAATTCTCAGAATCACATCCGGTGGGGGTGTCTGGAATCAATCTCGGCACCAATCCCACAGTTTATGTTGTCTAAACGCGCAGATCCTATATAGATTTATAGGAACTACACGACATGGCGCCGGCAACGTTGGTTTGGTTCTTATTTAATGGTCAAATCTGAGTAGTTCAGTCGTGCTTTCTCAGAGACCCCTACTCACACCTACCCAGAGACGTCGGGAGTGGGAAGGGAAAAATCTGCCAAAGCTGAGTAGGCATATCCTATGTATTAGCTGTAGGTTTATTCAAGCTCGAAGGATTATAGTTCCCTGTTGTGCATAAAACCTTATCTCATTGTCCTTGAAACTCTTTCAATAATGTCTGCTGAGAAGAACGCTGTAGCAGCATTACATGCAAATGCAACAGGGGAAGGAGAGCAGGATGGTGCTATAAACATTTCAGAAATGCACTTATTTTAAAACTAGCAGAGTTTGGAGTCTCAGCATTAGGTGGGACTGTAACATTTGTGATTGAGGCACACAAATCATTTAGGACGGAGGTATTCTATTCATGGGTTAAATTCCCATCTGCAGATGCACGCACCACTACATTTCATTCTTACACTCCGGATGGAATACCAGAAGAGCACTGTCCGTACAAGGACACTGAAGTTCCACTCAGTTACCAGGAGCATATAAACTGGTTTAAAGGCGCCCTCCCACACACTACAGAAAAAGTGAGACTCGGTCCGCTCAGCAGAGCCGGAGCGACTTAGCCAGTCCTAGAGGCTTACACACTGCATCTAGACATTGACACATTGCCAATAGCAGACCTACGCCCACTTCACAAAGAAATAATACAACTTTAAAGAAATCTGACACAGTTCATTATGAGAACACTCACACTTCAACCTACAAGGGTTACACCAGCAGGTCAACTACAAGGAACTGCAACTAAAATGAGCCCACAAACACTGAACGCAGTCATGGGAAGAATGCCCACTAAACGTGAGCAAATGCCATTCTGGATAGCACAGAAAATCGCACAGTTAGAGGCAGTGTTTCCACACACAGGCCAAAAAGAAAAACACAGAATACTGACAATCTGCTTGCCAATGGGGATAGCTCCCCCGTAGAGGATTGTACCACTTGGGGTACAGTCTCCGCTGCCATCTATACCAGGACTCATGGCACCCCTTCAATAGCAGTGATACCAGAAGTATTAAGACAAATACAGAATGAGTATGGAGCAGAACCGGCTCTGAACTTGGGGATGAAATTAATAGGCAATTTTTCCCAGGTATCAACAATTTTGTTAGCAAACATAAAAGGTGAGGCAGCAGTGGTGGCTATACGCCAACGCCTAAGGGAATGCACTCCTGCACAACAGGAGCAAGAATTACCAAAAATTATCGAAGATACATACGCCGAATTAGGTAGAGATAATTTGGGAGCTAGAGCTACAAAACCACAAGTAATGGGTAGTCCTGAAAAGGATAATACCAAGCAAACACCTGATCCTTCAAAGAAGAAATGGGATAATAAAAAACAAAAAAATAGAGAGAATAGATCACAATCTGGGAGTGGGTCTCCTCAACAGGAGCCCTGCGAAAGGAGGTATAACCTTAGAAATCGTGATAACATTAAAAAACCTGACAGGTATCAGGATACTGATACACGTTCCTATTGTTCCTTTCAGGGTTAATCAAAAAAAACTCAGAGTGAAGGACGGTCAGAACACAGATCAGAAGAACGAACGAAGTCAAGAGACACTCATCGCAGTTCAGACTTGAATATCAAGCAAAAAGAAGATAAACCAAAATCAAAACCTCAATTTAAGAAGAAGAAAGTAGCAGGACTTAAAATAAGAAATGCCCAGGCTACTGAGGACTCAGCTTATGAATGGGGAATGGGCTCTGACAATGCTAGACAGCGCAGTAGAAGTAACAATAGCTCACCAGTACCTGATGGAATTTCTGGTGACAGCGGTGTTGAATGAACATTTCACGGTGGAAACACCGGATACTAGGGTAAGTGTCCCACACCAGTTATACAAAATAACACTCCACGTGGAGGGGGACATACCCAGGAAAGTAAAAGGTCTCTTTTAGGAGAACCTGACCTTTAGATACAACATTCTTTTAGCAGAAAATGATTGGCCACCTGAGTTTTTATGGATTGCCCAAAAGGAGAAACAGTAATTTTACCAGCCTTCTCTGACCTCGTTCAAGAATCACTGAAACATTCATACGTGCGGGAGTAGGCGGTAGCATTAGCTCCTGCATTATACCACAATCATGTAGGGTGGGATGCGGAGTCACCTCACCATGTAATGCCAGTGAAAACAACTCCAACTCCACAGCAACAATACCGAATAAAACATGATGCGGAAAAACAAGTTAGGGAGATCTTAGATCAACTTGAATATCAAGGTGTAATAGAAAATTGCACCTCCTCCATGAATAATACTTTGTTTCCCGTAATGAAACCCGATAATTCATATAGTCTAGTTTTAGACTACAGGCATTTAAACACATGCACAAAAACATTTGTAGTACAAAATGCACACAGTGCTGCATTGATGAATAACATTGTGCGGAAAAAATACAAAACACTAGATATCTCAAATGGACTCTTCTGCCAAAATATAGCGCCTGAAAGCATATATTTAACAGCATTTTCAGCCCTAGGCTCTTAAAGTCAATTCGGTCGACTGCCCCAAGGGTATAAAAACAGCCTTGGGCTGTTCTCAACAAGAGTAACAGAGTTGCTTCAACATTTTGATGAGGACACATTGTCCTATGTAGATGATATCTTTCTTACGGACGATGAATTATTGGCTCATTTGACCAGAGTGAACAACATAATTCTGGGGTTCGCCTCGGAGGGCTACAAATGTAACTTGAAAAAATAAAAAATTGCCCACCTCAATGTCCTATTTTTGGGTTATGAGCTCTCAAGTGAAAGGAAAAGCCTTGTAGCTAACTTTTTAGAAAAGTGTGCACTGGTCCAACCTCCAAAAACTCTGAAAAACTTACAATCCATTTTAGGATTCCTAAATTTTGGCAGAACATACATTTTGGATTACTCAAAAGAGTAAAACCTTTCTACAACTTAATCAGACCTGATTTCTCAGTTCAACACTGGACACAGGAACATACAGAAATACTATGTTCCTTACAAGCTGACATGATAGCTTCCAAATACTTACACACACATGTAAACACTACGAATTTGGTGATCCGTGTAGTCGCGGGTCAATCTGGATACACTTACCTAACCTTCAATGAAGGAGAAACTGTACCCATTGCATACAAATCACATTTGTACAGAAACGCTGATATGCACTTTGCATCCACTGAAAAGATTCTAACAGCAGTACAAACTGCTGTAGTGAGAGATCTGGCTTGGCAGTTCGGGCTGGACTGTTCCCACAAGGAACAGGGTCAAGACTGATTTGCATATGGCTGGGTCCAAACTAGGGTGGTATGGTGAGCAAAAGAATGATGGATTTAACCCAAATCCTTGTGACTGGGGGTGAATGCTTGCTGTCCAGCATTTCATCCATCAATTGTTTCTTTTGCATACGTAGTGAGAGAAAGAGCATTGGCTCAGGGGAAACGAATAATAGTCGTGACTCCAGTACCGGCCTTAGAGCTGTTACAAAAGCAAGCATTCCAAACGCTAAAACGTTGCATCCACGATGGATACAATGGGCTAATTCTCTCACTGCAACAGATGTAGACTACAAATTTGACTGTACATTGAAAATACTGGCATTTCTGCAGAATGAACAAGAATATCCTCTCCCGAATGAAATAATGCCTCTGGATCAGTATGAATATATTATTTACACTGACGGATCTGCTCAGCCTGCCGTAGTAAACAGCAATACAGCACAGCATGTGCGATTGTAAAGGGTCGTATGCGGGACGGCAAGTTCCGCCCTAGCAATACGCAGACGCAGCCTCTAGGAGATTGCAAGGCTCAGCTGGCAGAACTAACAGCCCTAGTACTGGCACTAAAAAACACGGATAGAGAATTCTCCACACTTATTGTGTGCAATTCATTTTATTGTGTCCAGTCATACAATGAATATCTTCACTACTGGGATCAGAATGGTTTTAAAGACTCAAAAGGTTGCACAATAAAGCATAAGTTGCTTTGGGAACAAGTGGCAGAGCTCAAAAAAGGCTTGCCGCAGGCTCACGTTATTCATACGCGGAGTCATCAACGTGTTGGCGTGCACGCTGAAGGGAATTCATTGGCTGACAAAGCCACCAAAGCAACAGTGAGAACTGCTGCCGTTGCAGCAATCACTCGTTCTCGCAAGAAAATAGACGGAGGCATAATGGTAGCTGTCATTGCTTCACGCAAAAACAGCTCAGCCATGCCAAAAAGCTTTACACTCAAGTACTCCTACAGGTTAGATGCACAAAATATACGTATGCTCAAACTCCAAGAGTGGGGGATAGAGTAATACCAAACATGGATCACAGATTAGGTTTAATTCTAGCTGCACACGAGGGTCTGGGTTCAGCACACTCGGGGATTACTTCAACAGTTTCACTACTGAAACAACGCTATTGGTGGCCAGGTTTAATGAAACAGACAAAAGCATTCGTCCTTAAGTGCGACATCTGTCAGCAGATGAAGGGTTCAACCGTAGCACACCCACCACAAACACACCTATTGATTTCAGACAAACCTCTCGCTTGTGTCTATTTGGACCACTGCGGCCCCCTACAATCTGACTGGGCTTACAAGTACATCTTGGTGGCAGTGGATTCATGCTCTAGATTCCTGTGGGTTTGGCATCAGCGCTCGGCTGACGCCCGAACTGTTATAAAGGATTTGCAAGTCTTCATAGGGACATACGCAACTGGCACATTACATTCTGACCGTGGCCCCGCGTTTAGCTCTCGGGCTTACAAGGAAGCCATGGAAAGTTTAGGTGTAGCACTGTGGTACTCCTCTCCTTATCATCTTGAGAGAAATTCGATTGTGGAAAGAAATAAACGGGACTTAAAGCAATCCTTAACAGCAAGGGTATGCGGCTCGGGTGGCAGTTGGGTCAATCACCTATATGGCGTCCAGAGAGCACTTAATAACATACCAAGAAGCTCCCTGGGAGGCCGTACTCCTTATGAGGTCCTGTTTGGGACGAGAATGTGGGTACCCGACCTCGATTGTGGCAGCACAATGGCGGATGAAAAGTATTTGACATAAATGATCGTTTGGCTGTTTTACAGGAACTCAATGAATTCTGGGCACTACAAAGCAACGTCCAAGTAAAACGCACCACCACTGGGGAAGTAAAATCAGTTACGGCAAGACCTGCCTGGGTCCCAAAAGTCAGGGATCTGGTCAGAGAAAAAATAGTGGATAAGAAGGAATTTGGGCCATCTTACAGAAAGCCTCTACATGTTCTGGCTGTCAAAGGAACATGAACGGTACTTCTTCCGCCTCTTGCCAGCAAAAAGTAAAGAGATCAGTCTCCATTGATCTGATCAAACCAGACTATGTGGCCGATACTGAACAGCAGGCCGCATGGGCTCCTGGGTAGCCGCCGATCTCCTCTCGCTACCATACAGGAGGTTCAGAAAGAAAGACTAATAACATTTGAAGATTCTACTCTATGAAATAACAAAGTTGCCAACAATGGAATGGAACTCGTGCCTATTGAAATTGAACATCAAAGCACAAATGAAACACAGATCTCAATTCGGCGTAATACCAACATCTATGTGAATATGTCTCAAAATGAGTCATCTGCCAGTTCAACAAAACCTGCTGAGCTACCAAAGATAGATCGAACTGCTTCTGGCTATTTCATCGATTTTGATACCTTCTCTCTGGATCCAAGTGAACCTGAGTCACCGCCAGCTCCAGTTTCCCGCAAAAAACAACTTCAGGAGTTCTACCTTTGGTTGGGAAAGACTTATCAAGTTTCACCCTAGCTACAGCTCTGGATAGCAAATGGTCTACTGTTCCTAGTCCTCTGGATAGGTTTGGTGACTGTCTTTTCCTTGCTACTGAATGGACATTATCTTCCAGAACGCTCCGCAGTATCACATGTGAACTTGGTATTAAAACCACATACATCATCTCACCGTGAACAGAGAGACCTGTCCTTTGTGAACATTACAGCAGTTCCTGAAGGAATAGTTTGGGATAGGGTTTCATATGATGAATTTGGTCCCACTGAACTGTTGAAAATGCCACATTTATTTAAAATGTCTTTAAATGATATCATCACCTCCAGTACATTGTCTGACTATTGGGATTTTGAAACTGTGAATAGTATGCTGTCTGAGTTAGAACAATCTGCTGCATTCTCGAAAAAGAAATGTATGATGATACATCTGATTTTGACACCATGTATTGTTACTAACGTTATGGTCATCATTTTCTGCATAAAGCAAGTACCGCACGTAATGTTTTCACATACCACCAATGGGAACATTGCCCAACACCACCGAAAGGTAGTTCACAAACGTTTGCACAAATGTTTGCTTATTTTTCAGGGTTTAACACTTCAGATCCACGCTCATATTATTATAATCTTGCACCTACATCTGTGAAGAAAAATATGCTTACTAACACAAAACAGATATACTCTGCATCCTTTATTTCCCAACTGTCTGAACATGGTTTCGACTTATGAAAAGACACTATAGACATTAAATCAGTCTGCAGGACTAAGGAATGGCAGTTTAATGAAACTGAGGCATTATTTAAAGCATGCCTCATACCACAGCAGATTATCTTCCTGAACGACACTGTGCAACAGACTTCCTGTCTTGGGTTAGCCAAGATGAAGGACTTGAACACACCTCATATTCCCTCGCCTTCACACTTTGAGGGATGGCAAAATTATACAGAACATTGTGAGGGTTCATTAGATGACATCATGCATGACGTTTCATACAATTCATCAGACTTCGATTGGAAGGGATGCTTAGTTTAGCCTATCAACACAAATAGGTAAGTATCCATAGACCAGACCTATGCTATGTACAACGAAATAATCAGGGAGTGGTGACATCCTACAGTGTTGGAAGTTATGCCTAGATTGGCTGAGAACCTCAACACTGTCCCAGGTGAAACAACACTGGTCCTTACTCTCAGATGACATGGATCTTGGGGATTTTTTGCTAGGTCCCCGGAGGCCACGTCCTAAGCGCTTCTTATACGCCATTTACAACGAAGTTTGGAAAATCTCTCAACACGAAGCTGCAGAGAGGTTGGGTGAAATTGATAGGGTTAACCTAGAAAAGGCTTTGGCAGTGGTTAACAATGGAATGACCATACTAACATCCAGGATTTATTCACTGGGCAACATTGTGTCTGCTGCTATAGATATAATGGAACAGGATCTGTCCATACTACAACAAAGGCAATCACAGTTACGATCAATTCTATTATTAACCTGGATGCTACAATCATTGCGCTCTGTCACGTGCCCTGGCGATATATTAACAGTACGTCTCTGTTTTCTGCTGATAATCTAACAGAAAGGCAGACAATAATGGCACAAAGAGTTGCAAAATATACAATGCTGCACATTGAAAAATTGGCCCAATTACCTTTTACAGTGGCAGAGTCACCGACCACAGAATGGCTAATTCATGGCCATATAACATTGCCAGTAACATCTTTCCAATTCCAATATTGCCTAGAAAAATAACAGGTAGGCAGATATGAAGTAATGGGTAAGGTGGGTAAGGACTTCATCCATGAATTTTGGGAATTACCGTATAGATTTTGATGCAGGAATGGGGACACTGGAGTGTTTCTCAACGGTACAGACTGCGAGACTTCATTAAGTGGGTCTCTAATGGTTCAGTTGCAAACCTGTCCCGTCATTTGAAAGGGTCCCCGGCAGCTGTGATTAATCCAGTGTTCAGGCTGCTCTTGAATGGGAGTTACTTAATGCTGAATGATCAAGGTTGTTGTGGGATGCTGCCAGGCATCGCATATCTTGTCACTGTAAGTTCCAGGGTCACTTGTTGTATGCAAGTATTGTTTCCACCGACCCACACAGTCTGGGAGGCGCCGTTATGGCCTTCGTTGAATGTTTCCTTTACACGGTTTGATTCTCTGAGCCGACTGAAAGCCATGCTTTTACAGAAGGATGTGCCCTTAACCTCAGCCCGAGAGACTTTTGATCTTCAGGTTGCAAGGTCCTCGGCTGAGATACAGGCACTGGTACGAACAAATTGCCCTTTTCATTTCAGAGAAATAGTACAGCATATCTTTACCATGTCTGATACAAAGGGTATAGTACACCTATTTAAGACCATAGGCTCTGGACTGTTAAGCACCTTTCAGACAGTCTTCGGAGTGATTCCAGCTTTTATACACTCCATGTTGGGAAGCGTTTTTGGAGAGCTTCCGCTAATCCTGCTACTGGTAGTGGGTATCCTGATTTTCATTTTTCTGCTACGCAATGGACGTCCCAGTCACCAAGGAGATGGAAAAAACGCTCTTGGAGCGACGTTACCATGATCGCATGGTACTCCATCTGGGCACACCTCAACTTCGGGAACTAAGCGAGTCTTGGTTCCCATCATTCTGACCAGTCTGGATTGACTGTGTTTTGCCTGTTTTCCGCTGCTTGTTCTGTGGACAAGAATGAGTGTTGGACGTCTGTCTAACACTTCCATCGGTTGCGCCTCCGGACGTGGTTGTATTGCTGGACCCGTTAAAGGCCCACGTAGTGCAGTGTCCTCAGCGTATTCCCATGTTGATGTCGGCATTCTTAGAGCCACCACGGGATGCTTCAGCTCCTGTTGGATTGGATACTGGCTCTACTGCAGGCACACAGGCTTTGGATGTTTCAAATGCTTCCTCAGCATCGGCTGTGGGAACTGAAGATCACCTTTGCACAATTGACCTAATCTGTGAGGTGTTACAAGGTCCGTCGTCTGCGAAGGCAAGCAGCAGTGATGTTGCATCTCCTACACAGGATACATAAACATTTGGCTCTCAGTGTGCTGGGAACAATTCGGCCTCTTTTCCAAAACAACCAAAATTGGAATGTTAAACACATTTTTTGTTTTTCTCGCCCTTAATGAGCACCATGGCTTTCAGGCGTACTCAGTTGCTCAAACTATATATGAACATATTTTAGAGGACTTATATAGCTTTTTACCATATATAAAGGACTTATAAAGTTTTTAAGCATTTTTAAAACTTTTAGAAGTTTTTATTGTTAACATTTAACAATGTTTTTATGATTGATTATAAGGAATTCCCTTCTTATTTTTGTAGTATATCGTCCAGTCGGATGAGGAGTGGGTGTTATGAATCGCAATGTACCCCAATATAGGCTTGGGTAGTCTCCTAACCTTTTACCTACATTTATCCTGCCATTGTACTACATAACGGTTTTTGGTGCTGACCTTTTACCTAGTTAGGTGCTGCATAAATATCGTGTGGTTTTCCCCGAAAACTGGCCTCATTTATTATGCATGAGGATTCTTAGAATCACAGCAGGATTACCATATTCTGCATAATAACTGGGTATAAGGTTCATCACCATCGTCATCCTCGGCCGACATGACACAGCAAGGTAGAACCCCTGAGGGTACCTTTTGGGTATATAAGCACCATATCTTTACTGGGGCAGGCAGAGGAGAAAGACGTCCATGCTGACACACTAACGCGAGAAGCTGAGGTTCCTGCACGCAGACACTCCAGCACGAAGTGGTCTGACATCCCCTGCGGGGTGTCTATTTCGAGACCAAGATGGGGTCCTTCGCTCTCCCACATCAGGTAATGTGGCTGGCTCTATCCTAAGGGGATTCTTGGCTATACACCTACATACATGCTAGGTACATTTAGGTACATCTAGTTAGGGTTAGCATCGTAGGAGTACGCATTATTACTGTCATGTATTTATATGCCAGCATATATCCATTGTTTTAGCAATATGGTAGAAATCTACCATCTATTTACTCTGTTGGTGCTTATACCAGTATACATCTGTTTCTGTCATATGGTTGTTGCAGCACACCTATTTTACGCTATGACGCTGGTTCAATAAATGCTTATTGAAACACATCCCCCATCATTTATTCTGTGTATCTCTCTGAGACAAAGTAAGCCACGAGTGACTGAGCGAAAAGTACTGTACTGTTTTCAAGATCCCTGAGGGGATAGTGTTGTCATTTTCGATAGTTGCCAGAAACTATTCGCTCCTTGGTAAGAGGGGTTCATGGTGGCACTGTGAGCTAGCTGGTATACAGGCGAACATATCCGGTGGGGGTGTTTGGAAACAGTCTGGACACCACTCCCACAGTTTATGTTGTCTAAACGTGCAGATCCTATATAGATTTATAGAAACTACACTACAGTAGCATTACTTCACAGAGCAATGATATGCGAAGATTCCTTCAACTTTCTGTCCCAGGGCCCAGACACTTTAATAAGAGCGCAAAAATAACCCTTGAGGAAGTAGATGGAAGAGCCAGGGGTGACAGGGTGCGGTAAATAGGAACTATCCCAAAATGTTAAAAAGGCCGCATCCGCTGAGGCTTTTTCATTATTTCCACCTGCAGTAGAACGTCAAAATACATGACTTTCCAAACTTCACAAGGAGATTTATTTTTCAGAAGCAGTATCACCAATCAACTAATTGTGTTGTCACGTTGCGAGGCATGAAATAGTACCAATAACAGTAATGCACTTTTTATGTAACACAATGCGTGCCGATCCACTTCTAGACGCTGAGACAACAGTGCTTGGTAACGCCAGAAGATTGAGGGGCCTGGAGGCTGATGTCCAACATAGTACTGCTACATCTGCATGCTGCCTGCCCATGAACCCAGAGCTCTTAATGCTGTTTGCCCTCCCATGTGTAAAAGACAGACAGATGATGGACGGAATGCAGAGCAAATCAAACCTTCACCCCCAGTCAATAGATCTGGGTTAAATCCATCATTCGTTTGCTCACCATGCCACCACAGTTTAGGCCCAGCCATATGCAAATCAGTCTTAACCCTGTGCCTCATGGTAACAGTCCAGACCGTACTGCCAAGCCAGGTCCTCCCTGGACCGGAAACAAGCATCCTGGGACCGGTTTCGGGGCATCACCCCTCATCAGCCAGGCTAGCTTGAATCCAGTGGCACAGTGAGCCCGGGACTCACGTTAAGCATACCCGGTGCGCTAAGGGCGAGAAAACAAAAGACACACAGATGATGGACGGAATGCAGAGCAAATCAAACATTCACCCCCAGTCAAGAGATCTGGGTTAAATCCATCATTCTTTTGCTCACCATGCCACCCCAGTTTAGAGTCAGCCATATGCAAATCAGTCTTAACCCTGTGCCCATGAACCCCGAGCTCTTTATGCTGTCTGCCCTCCCATGTGTGCCACACTTCTTATACTGTCTAGCTGCCCATGAGCCACAAGCTTATCAAGCAGTTTCTTCCTTCACCCAAAGCTCAGGGCACCGCTCTCCCATGACCTATGACCTTCTCACACTGCCCATGTGCCCCAAGCTCTTCATTTGGTCTGTGCTCCTGCCACAAGCTCCTCCTGCTGTTGCTCCAGGCACCCAGTCCTACTTACAAGGAAAGTTTTAGAAGCCACCCTACCTTCCTCACCCAGAGGAGAAACACGAGATGTCCATGCATCCCACATGGGTCGCACTCTCGTAGGTGCTGGGTCTATGTGGGACTAATAGTTTTATTGCCAGTGGCGGCCTTTAACATTTTGAGCAGGTGCAGCACACAGGCCGAGACTGCACAGCACATTCAAAACCTTTCAAAGAGGTTGGCACGTGTGTGCCTGTCCAGAGCACAGTTACGTAGGTTGTGGCTGGACTGCATGACCTAGCAGGTAAAGGCTACTTCTCAATACGTTGAAAAGTAAAGACTCAAAGACAGCAGGCCACAGAGTGACAACAGCAGGACTTTCAGGATGCAGACGTGGGATGTAATCCAAGTGAGAATGGTGTAGAACTTGCATATTCACTCGTTCATCGACCTATGCATTCCTCACAGTGCGTTAGACACTGGCTCCATAGATCTGTCTGCAACGTACATATTACTCATGCCTGGACTGTACACGTTATGTGAGCAATGAAAGCTTATACTAGTCTGCCCTAATGTACCTTTTCTGCGGAAAATGGAAGATTATTGCTCGACTAGAGAGAGTGGCTTGTTTTGCTACTGCCATGCTGTACCTGTTCTGTGAGAAAGCAAAGCTTGCACGCCTGCTGCCAGATTTGTATCGGCTGTAATGGGGAAAGCTTGTGGTTCTGTTGCCAGAGTTATACTTGTTCTCTGAAGGAGGGAAGCTTGTGCTGTTTCTGCCCAAGGTGTACCTGTTCTATCAAGAAGTGTTTCCATTGCAGTTGCCCTATGTTACGAAAAAACAAAGGATAAACGGAATGTACTTAAAAAAACATGCCCTATGAATCGGGGACTGTTCTGCAATATTTGATGTGAGATGCGTATAGTCCTGAGGAAGGTCCAAGACCACGTAGGGACAACCTTTGAGTGCTGAAACATGTCGATAGAAAAGAGCAGCGGGGACAGTTGTTCCACCTTCCTGTTTTTAATCTTGCGGTACTGTGACACCAGTAAACAAAACATGCTTTGTTCATTCATACACAATTTAAACATAGGAATGACAAAGGGAGAACAAGAATGTTGACATAAGGGACATAACCTCACCCAAATGAGGGAAGACGGTAGAGCCAGTGACCCCTCCGATGCATCGAAGTGCTCGATGTACTGATGAGGGTTCATCTTTCTATAGGAGTACAAAAATGTACTGTAAGTCCATAAGGGGTTTCATGCAGTTTCTTCCAGCAGTTTTGTATTTCCTATACATTTATCTCGGGTTACAAGTGTATAATCCATTAACACCCAATTCTCCCTCTTTAGCGTGTTTGCTGCCTGTGTTGTACGTGTCCTGTACTTGTGGGAGGATCATGTGATGTTCCTCCTGCTACGGTCACTTGTCCTTTATTTACTCTTTGTGTTAGGGAAGGCTGTGCTGCTGCTCTCCTTGTATTGTTTGGTAGAAAGCTTTACACTACCCAAAAGACAAAACGATTTGCATTGCCAATATTTGTTTTAATGCATCATGTGAAAGAAAGAGCACCCTCAGAGATTACTTTTCGTTTGGCATGTGATGCAAGCAGTTTTTTAAATGGACTAGAAGAGTTTGTAAAATGTTAAGGCAGCAGACAAGTGTATACATGTTATCCATAATACCTTCGGACAATTCTGGCACTTTGCATGCTAGGGCGTTGAGCATGTGATGAAACTGTTAAAAGCAACACTGCAAGCCCCCAATGCAACACGCTATTGGCTCAAAAGCCAGGTATCACATGGTAGTGCAAATTGCCAGACCTGTAAAATGCTAAATAAAATGTAGTTCCGGGCTTTCTTTAGAACGTTTTTCGTTACCAATGAGGGATTAAAGAGCCCAGTAGGTGAGAGGGTAGAGACAGCCTTTCAAATGCAAAGGTCCATCCAAGCAGCAACAGTTGGGTGTATCTAGAGGCACAGAGAAAGGAAAAACAATGTGCTGGCACCCCTCTTCCTGAGCCCATCCTCAGCCTATGGGTTGGTGCGATTTAGATGAAGCGCCTAGAACACCACTGTGATGCACCTTGAACAAGTGCAGCAGGTGGTTCAGGTGCTGCCCCACAAGGGCCTCCAGTGGTTTTTGCCAAGGTTTTCATAGGCGACCTTTGGGGGCCATGAGACCTCCTGACCACTGGTGAGATTGGCTAGAAGCCTTTCTTGGGGATAGCTGGGTGTACCTTTAAGACCAAGGCTGTGTCTTCATTGCCAATACTCTGCATAGCCAGGGCCCTCTGCCACTGATTCTTGGTCTGCATTTTCAGTTAAAAGATGACAGCCTGGGGGGCTCTTGGTAACAAGCATTGAAAATGCAATAGGTCTCGCCTTTGATTAAGTTAAAGCCATTTGCTTTGCTAATGGTATTGTATTCTAGCTTTGCATTATTTAGTGTATAGTTGTGATATGTGCATATATTTGCTCTCCCCTCGCCCCTTTCGTCTGCCTCATGCTATTGTAATCCTCACTATACAAAATTAACACACACTATTCTTCTATTCATTCACCTCCCAAATCTGAAACACGGCTCTTTTCCTACTAACGCTATGCTTTAAACTACTACACAGCTAACAAAACAATTCTAACTACATACAACTACACCATATCACAAATATACACTAAATAATGCAAAGCTAGAATACAATACCAATAGCAAAGCAAATCCTAGGTAGGCACTATTTTGTTGTTTCTAGTCCTTCTCTCTTGAGTGAGTAAACATTAGCTCTTGGTTGCCTGATCCAGGCGTATCAAGTATGGCATCCTAGGTGAGACACAATATTCTTTGATTGGCAGGTGGCAAGAAGGGTGCACATCACTCACTCAGCTTCAGGGCTCCCGCTGGGTGTGCCGGCTACACTCCATGGGGTGGGGGTGATGGGTCAGCACCAGGGGTCAGCTTCTTGCCGGGTCACATCTCCTGGAACGGCGTCAGGGGTGGGGGAGGGGGTGCTTCAGACAGAATTGGGGCGTATAATTTGGGCCCCACTTCCTGGTAGGGTAGAGCTCGGAACGGGCTTCAACACAGAATTGTGCACGAGGCAGAGGCAAAGCTTTAGGGGGGGTGTTACACCCCCTTAATAAATGTATTTTCAGGTAAATAGTTGGGTACAGGTGCTTTCAGTCGGGTATGGTGAGGTGTCTGTCGGATTTCACAAGGAATTTCTACATAAACGCAGACAAAAAAAACAAAAACACACACACACACTCTCAACCTCCCAGCTTTGAAAGTCTCCAAACATGTTGGTTATTTTGCTAAATATTGTTTCCCCTCACTTCCCCTACCAATCCGCATTCGTCTCCCATTCCACGGGCCCTTTATCCTCTCTCATGTGCCCTGCTTGTCCTATAATGTATTTTAACATTATGCACCAGCGTGATTGTCAGAAAATCTGAAGCTCAGCGACCCCCCACCCCCCTCGCCTCCCACCGCCCCCAATCTTATTGACCAAGCTCCGCCCCTTGCCCGGGGCCCGTGAGGCGCGCAGAGAATGAATCGCCTGCCCTGGCTCATTAAATAGTGTCAACTCAAGGCCTCCTGCTGAAAGGTGTAAACAAGTTGTAAACTTACATCAGCCAATCGAGAAGGAAGGCTCAAATAGTGCCATGCGCACGATCATCATCTGCCTGGCAACGAGGCGCTAAAGGAATGCCGGGTAGCAGCGCTTAGAAGGCTGCGTGAACGCTGTACCGGCCGCATTCAGTCAAGATATCAGTTCATAAAGCGGGCGGCCCCAGTCGAGGAAACGAGCAGCAGAGACAGCCGTTTCCTACGTTTGCAACTAAAAATCAGCCATCTCTGAAGCCTGCAGGCACACCTCAGACACCCTGAACAACCCACTGGTGTTAAAGCAGGAACTGGAAGGGCTGGAGGCTGGGCATGAGGTGATTGGTAGAGCTGGGTTTGGGGTGATTGGTAGAGCTGGCTGTGAGGCGATTGGTAGAGCTGGGTGTGAGGCGACTGGTAGAGCTGGGTGTGAGGTGACTGGCAGAGCTGGGTGTGAGGTGATTGGTAGAGCTGGGTGTGAGGTGATTGGTAGAGCTGGGTGTGAGGTGATTGGTAGAGCTGGGTTTGGGGTGATTGGTAGAGCTGGCTGTGAGGTGACTGGTAGAGCTGGGTGTGAGGTGACTGGTAGAGCTGGGTGTGAGGTGACTGGTAGAGCTGGGTGTGAGGTGACTGGTAGAGCTGGGTGTGAGGTGACTGGTAGAGCTGGGTGTGAGGTGACTGGTAGAGCTGGGTGTGAGGTGACTGGTAGAGCTGGGTGTGAGGCGACTGGTAGAGCTGGGTGTGAGGTGACTGGTAGAGCTGGGTGTGAGGCGACTGGTAGAGCTGGGTGTGAGGCGACTGGTAGAGCTGGGTGTGAGGTGACTGGTAGAGCTGGGTGTGAGGTGACTGGTAGAGCTGGGTGTGAGGTGACTGGTAGAGCTGGGTGTGAGGTGACTGGTAGAGCTGGGTGTGAGGTGACTGGTAGAGCTGGGTGTGAGGTGACTGGTAGAGCTGGGTGTGAGGTGACTGGTAGAGCTGGGTGTGAGGTGAGTGGTATGAGCTGGGTGTGAGGTGAGTGGTATGAGCTGGGTGTGAAGTCCAATGCTGACAACAACAGTGAGTGCAGGTGGTGAAGAGTGAGGCTCACTGATAGAGCAGAGTCTTTGGGTCAGTGCTGCATTAGCAGTGTGTGCTGCAGCAGAGGGCTGAGGTGCAGTAGAAGAGCCCTTTCACCAGTGCTGCATTAGCAGTGTGTGCTGCAGCAGAGGGCTGAGGTGCAGTAGAAGAGCCCTTTCACCAGTGCTGCATTAGCAGTGTGTGCTGCAGCAGAGGGCTGAGGTGCAGTAGAAGAGCCCTTTCACCAGTGCTGCATTAGCAGTGTGTGCTGCAGCAGAGGGCTGAGGTGCAGTAGAAGAGCCCTTTCACCAGTGCTGCATTAGCAGTGTGTGCTGCAGCAGAAGCCCGAGGTGCAGTAGAAGAGGCCTTTCACCAGTGCTGCATTAGCAGTGTGTGCTGCAGCAGAGGGCTGAGGTGCAGTAGAAGAGCCCTTTCACCAGTGCTGCTTTAGCAGTGTGTGCTGCAGCAGAAGGCTGGGGTGCATTAGAAGAGGCCTTTCACCAGTGCTGGATTAGCAGTGTGCGCTGCAGCAGAGGGCTGAAGTGCAGTAGAAGAGCCCTTTCACCAGTGCTGCATTAGCAGTGTGTGCTGCAGCAGAGGGCTGAGGTGCAGTAGAAGAGCCCTTTCACCAGTGCTGCATTAGCAGTGTGTGCTGCAGCAGAAGCCCGAGGTGCAGTAGAAGAGACCTTTCACCAGTGCTGCATTAGCAGTGTGTGCTGCGGCAGAAGCCTGAGGTGCATTAGACGAGCCCTTTCACCAGTGCTGCATTAGCAGTGTGTGCTGCAGCAGAAGCCTGAGGTGTAGTAGAAGAACCCTTTCACCAGTGCTGCATTAACAGTGTGTGCTGCAGCAGAAGGCTGGGGTGCATGAGAAGAGCCCTTTCACCAGTGCTGCATTAGCAGTGTGTGCTGCAGCAGAAGGCTGGGTTGCATTAGAAGAGGCCTTTCACCAGTGCTGCATTAGCAGTGTGTGCTGCAGCAGAGGGCTGGGGTGCATTAGAAGAGGCCTTTCACCAGTGCTGCATTAGCAGTGTGTGCTGCAGCAGAGGGCTGAGGTGCAGTAGAAGAGCCCTTTCCCCAGTGCTGCATTAGCAGTGTGTGCTGCAGCAGAAACCTGAGGTGTAGTAGAAGAGCCCTTTCACCAGTGCTGCATTAGCAGTGTGTGCTGCAGCAGAGGGCTGAGGTGCAGTAGAAGAGCCCTTTCCCCAGTGCTGCATTAGCAGTGTGTGCTGCAGCAGAAACCTGAGGTGTAGTAGAAGAGCCCTTTCACCAGTGCTGCATTAGCAGTGTGTGCTGCAGCAGAAGGCTGGGGTGCATGAGAAGAGCCCTTTCACCAGTGCTGCATTAGCAGTGTGTGCTGCAGCAGAAGCCTGATGTGCATTAGAAGAGGCCTTTCACCAGTGCTGCATTAGCAGTGTGTGCTGCAGCAGAAGGCTGGGTGCATTAGAAGAGGCCTTTCACCAGTGTTGCATTAGCAGTGTGTGCTGCAGCAGAAGGCTGGGTGCATTAGAAGAGGCCTTTCACCAGTGCTGCATTAGGAGTGTGTGCTGCAGCAGAAGGCCGAGGTGCAGTAGAAGAGCCCTTTCACCAGTGCTGCATTAGCAGTGTGTGCTGCAGCAGAAGGCTGAGGTGCAGTAGAAGAGCCCTTTCACCAGTGCTGCATTAGCAGTGTGTGCTGCAGCAGAAGGCTGGGGTGCATGAGAAGAGCCCTTTCACCAGTGCTGCATTAGCAGTGTGTGCTGCAGCAGAAGGCTGGGGTGCATTAGAAGAGGCCTTTCACCAGTGCTGCATTAGCAGTGTGTGCTGCAGCAGAGGGCTGGGGTGCATTAGAAGAGGCCTGTCACCAGTGCTGCATTAGCAGTGTGTGCTGCAGCAGGAGTCTGAGGTGCATTCGAGGAGGCCTTTCACCAGTGCTGCATTAGCAGTGTGTGCTGCAGCAGAGGGCTGAGGTGCAGTAGAAGAGCCCTTTCCCCAGTGCTGCATTAGCAGTGTGTGCTGCAGCAGAAGGCTGAGGTGCATGAGAAGAGCCCTTTCACCAGTGCTGCATTAGCAGTGTGTGCTGCGGCAGAAGCCCGAGGTGCATTAGCAGAGGCCTGTCACCAGTGCTTCATTAGCAGTGTGTGCTGCAGCAGAAGGCTGAGGTGCATGAGAAGAGCCCTTTCACCAGTGCTGCATTAGCAGTGTGTGCTGCAGCAGAAGGCTGAGGTGCATAAGAAGAGCCCTTTCACCAGTGCTGCATTAGCAGTGTGTGCTGCAGCAGAAGCCCGAGGTGCATTAGAAGAGCCCTTTCACCAGTGCTGCATTAGCAGTGTGTGCTGCAGCAGAAGGCTGAGGCTTTCACCAGTGCTGCATTAGCAGTGTGTGCTGCAGCAGAAGCCCGAGGTGCATTAGAAGAGCCCTTTCACCAGTGCTGCATTAGCAGTGTGTGCTGCAGCAGAAGCCTGAGGCTTTCACCAGTGCTGCATTAGCAGTGTGTGCTGCAGCAGAAGCCCGAGGTGCATTAGCAGAGGCCTGTCACCAGTGCTTCATTAGCAGTGTGTGCTGCAGCAGAAGGCGGAGGTGCATGAGAAGAGCCCTTTCACCAGTGCTGCATTAGCAGTGTGTGCTGCAGCAGAAGGCTGAGGTGCATAAGAAGAGCCCTTTCACCAGTGCTGCATTAGCAGTGTGTGCTGCAGCAGAAGCCCGAGGTGCATTAGAAGAGCCCTTTCACCAGTGCTGCATTAGCAGTGTGTGCTGCAGCAGAAGCCCGAGGTGCATTAGAAGAGCCCTTTCACCAGTGCTGCATTAGCAGTGTGTGCTGCAGCAGAGGGCTGAGGTGCATTAGAAGAGTCCTTTCACCAGTGCTGCATTAGCAGTGTGTGCTGCAGCAGAAGGCTGGGTGCAGTAGAAGACCCCTTTCACCAGTGCTGCATTATCGTGTGTGCTGCAGCAGAAGGCTGAGGTGCAGTAGAAGAGCCCTTTCACCAGTGCTGCATTAGCAGTGTGTGCTGCGGCAGAAGCCCGAGGTGCATTAGAAGAGCCCTTTCACCAGTGCTGCATTAGCAGTGTGTCCTGCAGCAGAAGGCTGAGGTGCAGTAGAAGAGCCCTTTCACTAGTGCTGCATTAGCAGTGTGTGCTGCAGCAGAAGCCTGAGGTGCAATAGAAGAGTCCTTTCACCAGTGCTGCATTAGCAGTGTGTGCTGCGGCAGAAGCCCGAGGTGCATTAGAAGAGTCCTTTCACCAGTGCTGCATTAGCAGTGTGTGCTGCAGCAGAGGGCTGAGGTGCATTAGAAGAGGCCTTTCACCAGTGCTGTATTAGCAGTGTGTGCTGCAGCAGAAGGCTGGGGTGCATTAGAGGAGACCTTTCACCAGTGCTGCATTAGCAGTGTGTGCTGCGGCAGAGGGCTGGGGTGCATTAGAAGAGGCCTTTCACCAGTGCTGCATTAGCAGTGTGTGCTGCAGCAGAAGGTGGGGTGCATTAGAGGGGCATTTCACCAGTGCTGCATTAGCAGTGTGTGCTGCAGAAGGTGGGGTGCATTAGAAGAGCCCTTTCACCTGTGCTGCATTAGCAGTGTGTGCTGCAGCAGAAGGTGGGGTGCATTAGAGGGGGCATTTTACCAGTGCTGGATTAGCAGTGTGTGCTGCAGCAGAAGGGTGGGGTGCAGTAGAAGAGCCCTTTCACCAGTGCTGCATTAGCAGTGTGCGCTGCAGCAGAAGGCTGAGGTGCAGTAGAAGAGCCCTTCCACCAGTGCTGCATTAGCAGTGTGTGCTGCAGCAGAGGGCTGAGGTGCAGTAGAAGAGCCCTTTCCCCAGTGCTGCATTAGCAGTGTGTGCTGCAGCAGAGGGCTGAGGTGCAGTAGAAGAGCCCTTTCACCAGTGCTGCATTAGCAGTGTGTGCTGCAGCAGAGGGCTGAGGTGTATTAGAAGAGGCCTTTCACCAGTGCTGCATTAGCAGTGTGTGCTGCAGCAGAAGCCGGAGGTGCATTAGAGGAGGCTTTTTACCAGTGCTGGATTAGCAGTGTGTGCTGCAGCAGAAGGCTGGGGTGCATGAGAAGAGCCCTTTCACCAGTGCTGCATTAGCAGTGTGTGCTGCAGCAGAACCCTGAGGTGCAGTAGAAGAGGCCTTTCACCAGTGCTGCATTAGCAGTGTGTGCTGCAGCAGAAGGCTGGGGTGCATGAGAAGAGCCCTTTCACCAGTGCTGCATTAGCAGTGTGTGCTGCAGCAGAAGGCTGGGGTGCATTAGAAGAGGCCTTTCACCAGTGCTGTATTAGCAGTGTGTGCTGCAGCAGAAGCCTGAGGTGCATTAGAAGAGGCCTT
This sequence comes from Calotriton arnoldi, assembly GCA_963921515.1. Lineage (NCBI taxonomy): Eukaryota > Metazoa > Chordata > Amphibia > Caudata > Salamandridae > Calotriton > Calotriton arnoldi. Next base: position 2,052,540 of record CAWUFW010001464.1, on the reverse strand, counting down.
TCACCAGTGCTGCATTAGCAGTGTGCGCTGCGGCAGAAGCCCGAGGTGCATTAGAAGAGCCCTTTCACCAGTGCTGCATTAGCAGTGTGTGCTGCAGCAGAAGGCTGGGGTGCATGAGAAGAGCCCTTTCACCAGTGCTGCATTAGCAGTGTGTGCTGCAGCAGAAGGCTGGGGTGCATTAGAAGAGGCCTTTCACCAGTGCTGCATTAGCAGTGTGTGCTGCAGCAGAGGGCTGGGGTGCATTAGAAGAGCCCTTTCACCAGTGCTGCATTAGCAGTGTGTGCTGCAGCAGAAGGCTGAGGTGCATTAGAAGAGGCCTTTCAGTAGTGCTGTATTAGCAGTGTGTGCTGCAGCAGAAGGCTGAGGTGCATTAGAAGAGGCCTTTCACCAGTGCTGCATTAGCAGTGTGTGCTGCGGCAGAAGGCTGGGGTACATTAGAAGAGGCCTTTCACCAGTGCTGCATTAGCAGTGTGTGCTGCAGCCGAGGGCTGAGGTGCAGTAGAAGAGCCCTTTCACCAGTGCTGCATTAGCAGTGTGTGCTGCAACAGAGGGCTGAGGTGCAGTAGAAGAGCCCTTTCACCAGTGCTGCATTAGCAGTGTGTGCTGCAGCAGAGGGCTGAGGTGCATGAGAAGAGCGCTTTCACCAGTGCTGCATTAGCAGTGTGTGCTGCAGCAGAAGCCTGAGGTGCATTAGAGGAGGCCTTTCACCAGTGCTGCATTAGGAGTGTGTGCTGCAGCAGAAGGCTGAGGTGCATGAGAAGAGCCCTTTCACCAGTGCTGCATTAGCAGTGTGTGCTGCAGCAGAAGCCTGAGGTGCAGTAGAAGAGGCCTTTCACCAGTGCTGCACTAGCAGTGTGTGCTGCAGCAGAAGGCTGGGTGCATTAGAAGAGGCCTTTCACCAGTGCTGCACTAGCAGTGTGTGCTGCAGCAGAAGGCTGGGTGCATTAGAAGAGGCCTTTCACCAGTGCTGCATTAGGAGTGTGTGCTGCAGCAGAAGGGCGAGGTGCAGTAGAAGAGCCCTTTCACCAGTGCTGCATTAGCAGTGTGCGCTGCAGCAGAAGGCTGAGGTGCAGTAGAAGAGCCCTTTCACCAGTGCTGCATTAGCAGTGTGTGCTGCAGCAGAAGGCTGGGGTGCATGAGAAGAGCCCTTTCACCAGTGCTGCATTAGCAGTGTGTGCTGCAGCAGAAGGCTGGGGTGCATTAGAAGAGGCCTTTCACCAGTGCTGCATTAGCAGTGTGTGCTGCAGCAGAGGGCTGGGGTGCATTAGAAGAGGCCTTTCACCAGTGCTGCATTAGCAGTGTGTGCTGCAGCAGGAGTCTGAGGTGCATTCGAGGAGGCCTTTCACCAGTGCTGCATTAGCAGTGTGTGCTGCAGCAGAGGGCTGAGGTGCAGTAGAAGAGCCCTTTCCCCAGTGCTGCATTAGCAGTGGGTGCTGCAGCAGAAGCCTGAGGTGTAGTAGAAGAGCCCTTTCACCAGTGCTGCATTAGCAGTGTGTGCTGCAGCAGAAGCCCGAGGTGCATTAGCAGAGGCCTGTCACCAGTGCTTCATTAGCAGTGTGTGCTGCAGCAGAAGGCTGAGGTGCATGAGAAGAGCCCTTTCGCCAGTGCTGCATTAGCAGTGTGTGCTGCAGCAGAAGGCTGAGGTGTATAAGAGCCCTTTCACCAGTGCTGCATTAGCAGTGTGTGCTGCAGCAGAAGCCCGAGGTGCATTAGAAGAGCCCTTTCACCAGTGCTGCATTAGCAGTGTGTGCTGCAGCAGAAGCCCGAGGTGCATTAGAAGAGCCCTTTCACCAGTGCTGCATTAGCAGTGTGTGCTGCAGCAGAGGGCTGAGGTGCATTAGAAGAGGCCTTTCACCAGTGCTGCATTAGCAGTGTGTGCTGCAGCAGAAGGCTGGGTGCATTAGAAGAGGCCTTTCACCAGTGCTGCATTAGCAGTGTGTGCTACAGCAGAAGGCTGAGGTGCAGTAGAAGACCCCTTTCACCAGTGCTGCATTATCGTGTGTGCTGCAGCAGAAGGCTGAGGTGCAGTAGAAGAGCCCTTTCACCAGTGCTGCATTAGCAGTGTGTGCTGCGGCAGAAGCCCGAGGTGCATTAGAAGAGCCCTTTCACCGGTGCTGCATTAGCAGTGTGTCCTGCAGCACAAGGCTGAGGTGCAGTAGAAGAGCCCTTTCACTAGTGCTGCATTAGCAGTGTGTGCTGCAGCAGAAGCCTGAGGTGCAATAGAAGAGGCCTTTCACCAGTGCTCCATTAGCAGTGTGTGCTGCAGCAGAAGCCTGAGGTACATTAGAAGAGGCCTTTCACCAGTGCTGCATTAGCAGTGTGTGCTGCAGCAGAAGCCTGAGGTGTAGTAGAAGAGCCCTTTCACCAGTGCTGCATTAGCAGTGTGTGCTGCGGCAGAGCCCGAGGTGCATTAGAAGAGTCCTTTCACCAGTGCTGCATTAGCAGTGTGTGCTGCAGCAGAGGGCTGAGGTGCATTAGAAGAGGCCTTTCACCAGTGCTGTATTAGCAGTGTGTGCTGCAGCAGAAGGCTGGGGTGCATTAGAGGAGACCTTTCACCAGTGCTGCATTAGCAGTGTGTGCTGCAGCAGAAGGCTGAGGTGCATTAGAAGAGGCCTTTCAGCAGTGCTGTATTAGCAGTGTGTGCTGCAGCAGAAGCCCGAGGTGCATTAGAAGAGGCCTTTCACCAGTGCTGCATTAGCAGTGTGTGCTGCAGCAGAAGGCTGGGGTGCATGAGAAGAGCCCTTTCACCAGTGCTGCATTAGCAGTGTGTGCTGCGGCAGAAGGCTGGGGTACATTAGAAGAGGCCTTTCACCAGTGCTGCATTAGCAGTGTGTGCTGCAGCAGAGGGCTGAGGTGCAGTAGAAGAGCCCTTTCACCAGTGCTGCATTAGCAGTGTGTGCTGCAGCAGACGGCTGGGGTGCATGAGAAGAGCCCTTTCACCAGTGCTGCATTAGCAGTGTGTGCTGCAGCAGAAGGCTGGGGTGCATTAGAAGAGGCCTTTCACCAGTGCTGCATTAGCAGTGTATGCTGCAGCAGAAGCCTGAGGTGCATTAGAAGAGCCCTTTCACCAGTGCTGCATTAGCAGTGTGTGCTGCAGCATAAGCCGGAGGTGCATTAGAAGAGACCTTTCACCAGTGCTGCATTAGCAGTGTGTTCTGCAGCAGAGCGCTTAGGTGCAGTAGAAGATCCCTTTCACCAGTGCTGCATTAGCAGTGTGTGCTGCAGCAGAAGGCTGGGGTGCATGAGAAGAGCCCTTTCACCAGTGCTGCATTAGCAGTGTGTGCTGCAGCAGAAGCCCGAGGTGCATTAGGAGAGCCCTTTCACCAGTGCTGCATTAGCAGTGTGTGCTGCAGCAGAAGGCTGGGGTGCATGAGAAGAGCCCTTTCACCAGTGCTGCATTAGCAGTGTGTGCTGCGGCAGAAGGCTGGGGTACATTAGAAGAGGCCTTTCACCAGTGCTGCATTAGCAGTGTGTGCTGCAGCAGAGGGCTGAGGTGCAGTAGAAGAGCCCTTTCACCAGTGCTGCATTAGCAGTGTGTGCTGCAGCAGAAGCCCGAGGTGCATTAGAAGAGCCCTTTCACCAGTGCTGCATTAGCAGTGTGTGCTGCAGCAGAAGGTGGGGTGCATTAGAGGGGCATTTCACCAGTGCTGCATTAGCAGTGTGTGCTGCAGAAGGTGGGGTGCATTAGAGGGGGCATTTTACCAGTGCTGGATTAGCAGTGCGTGCTGCAGCAGAAGGCTGGGGTGCATGAGAAGAGCCCTTTCACCAGTGCTGCATTAGCAGTGTGTGCTGCAGCAGAAGCCTGAGGTGCATTAGAAGAGGCCTTTCGACACTACCTCATTAGCAGTGTGTGCTGCAGCAGAGGGCTGAGGTGCAGTAGAAGATCCCTTTCACCAGTGCTGCATTAGCAGTGTGTGCTGCAGCAGAAGGCTGGGGTGCATGAGAAGAGCCCTTTCACCAGTGCTGCATTAGCAGTGTGTGCTGCAGCAGAAGGCTGGGGTGCATTAGAAGAGGCCTTTCGACACTACCTCATTAGCAGTGTGTGCTGCAGCAGAGGGCTGAGGTGCAGTAGAAGATCCCTTTCACCAGTGCTGCATTAGCAGTGTGTGCTGCAGCAGAAGGCTGGGGTGCATGAGAAGAGCCCTTTCACCAGTGCTGCATTAGCAGTGTGTGCTGCAGCAGAAGGCTGGGGTGCATGAGAAGAGCCCTTTCACCAGTGCTGCATTAGCAGTGTGTGCTGCAGCAGAGTGCTGAGGTGCAGTAGAAGAGCCCTTTCACCAGTGCTGCATTAGCAGTGTGTGCTGCAGCAGAAGCCCGAGGTGCATTAGAAGAGCCCTTTCACCAGTGCTGCATTAGCAGTGTGTCCTGCAGCAGAAGGTGGGGTGCATTAGAGGGGGCATTTCACCAGTGCTGCATTAGCAGTGTGTGCTGCAGAAGGTGGGGTGCATTAGAGGGGCATTTTACCAGTGCTGGATTAGCAGTGTGTGCTGCAGCAGAAGGCTGGGGTGCATGAGAAGAGCCCTTTCACCAGTGCTGCATTAGCAGTGTGTGCTGCAGCAGAAGGCTGGGGTGCATTAGAAGAGGCCTTTCGACACTACCTCATTAGCAGTGTGTGCTGCAGCAGAGGGCTGAGGTGCAGTAGAAGAGGCCTTTCACCAGTGCTGCATTAGCAGTGTGTGCTGCAGCAGAGGGCTGAGGTGTATTAGAAGAGGCCTTTCACCAGTGCTGCATTAGCAGTGTGTGCTGCAGCAGAAGCCGGAGGTGCATTAGAGGAGGCTTTTACCAGTGCTGGATTAGCAGTGTGTGCTGCAGCAGAAGCCGGAGGTGCAGTAGAAGAGGCCTTTCACCAGTGCTGCATTAGCAGTGTGCGCTGCAGCAGAAGCCTGAGGTGCAGTAGAAGAGGCCTTTCACCAGAGCTGCATTAGCAATGTGTGCTGCAGCAGAAGCCTGAGGTGCAGTAGAAGAGGCCTTTCACCAGTGCTGCATTAGCAGTGTGTGCTGCAGCAGAAGGCTGGGGTGCATGAGAAGAGCCCTTTCACCAGTGCTGCATTAGCAGTGTGTGCTGCAGCAGAAGGCTGGGGTGCATTAAACGAGGCCTTTCACCAGTGCTGCATTAGCAGTGTGTGCTGCAGCAGAAGCCCGAGGTGCTTTAGAAGAGACCTTTCACCAGTGCTGCATTAACAGTGTGTGCTGCGGCAGAAGCCCGAGGTGCATTAGAAGAGGCATTTCACCAGTGCTGCATTAGCAGTGTGTGCTGCGGCAGAAGCCCGAGGTGCATTAGAAGAGCCCTTTCACCCGTGCTGCATTAGCAGTGTGTGCTGCAGCAGAAGGCTGGGGTGCATTAGAAGAGGCCTTTCACCAGTGCTGGATTAGCAGTGTGTGCTGCAGCAGAGGGCTGAGGTGCAGTAGAAGAGCCCTTTCACCAGTGCTGCATTAGCAGTGTGTGCTGCAGCAGAAGGCTGGGGTGCAGTAGAAGAGCCCTTTCACCAGTGCTGCATTAGCAGAGTGTGCTGCAGCAGAGGGTTGAGGTGCAGTAGAAGAGCCCTTTCACCAGTGCTGCATTAGCAGTGTGTGCTGCAACAGAGGGCTGAGGTGCAGTAGAAGAGCCCTTTCACCAGTGCTGCATTAGCAGTGTGTGCTGCAGCAGAAGGCTGAGGTGCATGAGAAGAGCCCTTTCACCAGTGCTGCATTAGCAGTTTGTGCTGCAGCAGAAGCCTGAGGTGCAGTAGAAGAGCCCTTTCACCAGTGCTGCAATAGCAGTGTGTGCTGCGGCAGAAGGCTAAGGTGCATGAGAAGAGCCCTTTCACCAGTGCTGCATTAGCAGTGTGTGCTGCAGCAGAAGGCTGGGGTGCATGAGAAGAGCCCTTTCACCAGGTCTGCATTAGCAGTGTGTGCTGTAGCAGAGTGCTGAGGTGCAGTAGAAGAACCCTTTCACCAGTGCTGCATTAGCAGTGTGTGCTGCAGCAGAAGGCTGGGGTGCATGAGAAGAGCCCTTTCACCAGTGCTGCATTAGCAGTGTGTGCTGCAGCAGAAGCCCGAGGTGCATTAGAAAAGCCCTTTCACCAGTGCTGCATTAGCAGTGTGTGCTGCAGCAGAGGGCTGAGGTGCATTAGAAGAGTCCTTTCACCAGTGCTGCATTAGCAGTGTGTGCTGCAGCAGAAGGCTGGGTGCAGTAGAAGACCCCTTTCACCAGTGCTGCATTATCGTGTGTGCTGCAGCAGAAGGCTGAGGTGCAGTAGAAGAGCCCTTTCACCAGTGCTGCATTAGCAGTGTGTGCTGCGGCAGAAGCCCGAGGTGCATTAGAAGAGCCCTTTCACCAGTGCTGCATTAGCAGTGTGTCCTGCAGCAGAAGGCTGAGGTGCAGTAGAAGAGCCCTTTCACTAGTGCTGCATTAGCAGTGTGTGCTGCAGCAGAAGCCTGAGGTGCAATAGAAGAGTCCTTTCACCAGTGCTGCATTAGCAGTGTGTGCTGCGGCAGAAGCCCGAGGTGCATTAGAAGAGTCCTTTCACCAGTGCTGCATTAGCAGTGTGTGCTGCAGCAGAGGGCTGAGGTGCATTAGAAGAGGCCTTTTACCAGTGCTGTATTAGCAGTGTGTGCTGCAGCAGAAGGCTGGGGTGCATTAGAGGAGACCTTTCACCAGTGCTGCATTAGCAGTGTGTGCTGCGGCAGAGGGCTGGGGTGCATTAGAAGAGGCCTTTCACCAGTGCTGCATTAGCAGTGTGTGCTGCAGCAGAAGGTGGGGTGCATTAGAGGGGCATTTCCCCAGTGCTGCATTAGCAGTGTGTGCTGCAGAAGGTGGGGTGCATTAGAAGAGCCCTTTCACCTGTGCTGCATTAGCAGTGTGTGCTGCAGCAGAAGGTGGGGTGCATTAGAGGGGCATTTTACCAGTGCTGGATTAGCAGTGTGTGCTGCAGCAGAAGGGTGGGGTGCAGTAGAAGAGCCCTTTCACCAGTGCTGCATTAGCAGTGTGCGCTGCAGCAGAAGGCTGAGGTGCAGTAGAAGAGCCCTTTCACCAGTGCTGCATTAGCAGTGTGTGCTGCAGCAGAGGGCTGAGGTGCAGTAGAAGAGCCCTTTCCCCAGTGCTGCATTAGCAGTGTGTGCTGCAGCAGAGGGCTGAGGTGCAGTAGAAGAGCCCTTTCACCAGTGCTGCATTAGCAGTGTGTGCTGCAGCAGAAGGTGGGGTGCATTAGAGGGGCATTTCACCAGTGCTGCATTAGCAGTGTGTGCTGCAGAAGGTGGGGTGCATTAGAAGAGCCCTTTCACCTGTGCTGCATTAGCAGTGTGTGCTGCAGCAGAAGGTGGGGTGCATTAGAGGGGCATTTTACCAGTGCTGGATTAGCAGTGTGTGCTGCAGCAGAAGGGTGGGGTGCAGTAGAAGAGCCCTTTCACCAGTGCTGCATTAGCAGTGTGCGCTGCAGCAGAAGGCTGAGGTGCAGTAGAAGAGCCCTTTCACCAGTGCTGCATTAGCAGTGTGTGCTGCAGCAGAGGGCTGAGGTGCAGTAGAAGAGCCCTTTCCCCAGTGCTGCATTAGCAGTGTGTGCTGCAGCAGAGGGCTGAGGTGCAGTAGAAGAGCCCTTTCACCAGTGCTGCATTAGCAGTGTGTGCTGCAGCAGAGGGCTGAGGTGTATTAGAAGAGGCCTTTCACCAGTGCTGCATTAGCAGTGTGTGCTGCAGCAGAAGCCGGAGGTGCATTAGAGGAGGCTTTTTACCAGTGCTGGATTAGCAGTGTGTGCTGCAGCAGAAGGCTGGGGTGCATGAGAAGAGCCCTTTCACCAGTGCTGCATTAGCAGTGTGTGCTGCAGCAGAACCCTAAGGTGCAGTAGAAGAGGCCTTTCACCAGTGCTGCATTAGCAGTGTGTGCTGCAGCAGAAGGCTGGGGTGCATGAGAAGAGCCCTTTCACCAGTGCTGCATTAGCAGTGTGTGCTGCAGCAGAAGGCTGGGGTGCATTAGAAGAGGCCTTTCACCAGTGCTGTATTAGCAGTGTGTGCTGCAGCAGAAGCCTGAGGTGCATTAGAAGAGGCCTTTCACCAGTGCTGCATTAGCAGTGTGCGCTGCGGCAGAAGCCCGAGGTGCATTAGAAGAGCCCTTTCACCAGTGCTGCATTAGCAGTGTGTGCTGCAGCAGAAGGCTGGGGTGCATGAGAAGAGCCCTTTCACCAGTGCTGCATTAGCAGTGTGTGCTGCAGCAGAAGGCTGGGGTGCATTAGAAGAGGCCTTTCACCAGTGCTGCATTAGCAGTGTGTGCTGCAGCAGAGGGCTGGGGTGCATTAGAAGAGCCCTTTCACCAGTGCTGCATTAGCAGTGTGTGCTGCAGCAGAAGGCTGAGGTGCATTAGAAGAGGCCTTTCAGCAGTGCTGTATTAGCAGTGTGTGCTGCAGCAGAAGGCTGAGGTGCATTAGAAGAGGCCTTTCACCAGTGCTGCATTAGCAGTGTGTGCTGCGGCAGAAGGCTGGGGTACATTAGAAGAGGCCTTTCACCAGTGCTGCATTAGCAGTGTGTGCTGCAGCCGAGGGCTGAGGTGCAGTAGAAGAGCCCTTTCACCAGTGCTGCATTAGCAGTGTGTGCTGCAACAGAGGGCTGAGGTGCAGTAGAAGAGCCCTTTCACCAGTGCTGCATTAGCAGTGTGTGCTGCAGCAGAGGGCTGAGGTGCATGAGAAGAGCGCTTTCACCAGTGCTGCATTAGCAGTGTGTGCTGCAGCAGAAGCCTGAGGTGCATTAGAGGAGGCCTTTCACCAGTGCTGCATTAGGAGTGTGTGCTGCAGCAGAAGGCTGAGGTGCACGAGAAGAGCCCTTTCACCAGTGCTGCATTAGCAGTGTGTGCTGCAGCAGAAGCCTGAGGTGCAGTAGAAGAGGCCTTTCACCAGTGCTGCACTAGCAGTGTGTGCTGCAGCAGAAGGCTGGGTGCATTAGAAGAGGCCTTTCACCAGTGCTGCACTAGCAGTGTGTGCTGCAGCAGAAGGCTGGGTGCATTAGAAGAGGCCTTTCACCAGTGCTGCATTAGGAGTGTGTGCTGCAGCAGAAGGGCGAGGTGCAGTAGAAGAGCCCTTTCACCAGTGCTGCATTAGCAGTGTGCGCTGCAGCAGAAGGCTGAGGTGCAGTAGAAGAGCCCTTTCACCAGTGCTGCATTAGCAGTGTGTGCTGCAGCAGAAGGCTGGGGTGCATGAGAAGAGCCCTTTCACCAGTGCTGCATTAGCAGTGTGTGCTGCAGCAGAAGGCTGGGGTGCATTAGAAGAGGCCTTTCACCAGTGCTGCATTAGCAGTGTGTGCTGCAGCAGAGGGCTGGGGTGCATTAGAAGAGGCCTTTCACCAGTGCTGCATTAGCAGTGTGTGCTGCAGCAGGAGTCTGAGGTGCATTCGAGGAGGCCTTTCACCAGTGCTGCATTAGCAGTGTGTGCTGCAGCAGAGGGCTGAGGTGCAGTAGAAGAGCCCTTTCCCCAGTGCTGCATTAGCAGTGGGTGCTGCAGCAGAAGCCTGAGGTGTAGTAGAAGAGCCCTTTCACCAGTGCTGCATTAGCAGTGTGTGCTGCAGCAGAAGCCCGAGGTGCATTAGCAGAGGCCTGTCACCAGTGCTTCATTAGCAGTGTGTGCTGCAGCAGAAGGCTGAGGTGCATGAGAAGAGCCCTTTCGCCAGTGCTGCATTAGCAGTGTGTGCTGCAGCAGAAGGCTGAGGTGTATAAGAAGAGCCCTTTCACCAGTGCTGCATTAGCAGTGTGTGCTGCAGCAGAAGCCCGAGGTGCATTAGAAGAGCCCTTTCACCAATGCTGCATTAGCAGTGTGTGCTGCAGCAGAAGCCCGAGGTGCATTAGAAGAGCCCTTTCACCAGTGCTGCATTAGCAGTGTGTGCTGCAGCAGAGGGCTGAGGTGCAGTAGAAGAGCCCTTTCACCAGTGCTGCATTAGCAGTGTGTGCTGCAGCAGAAGCCCGAGGTGCAGTAGAAGAGACCTTTCACCAGTGCTGCATTAGCAGTGTGTGCTGCGGCAGAAGCCTGAGGTGCATTAGGCAGAGCCCTTTCACCAGTGCTGCATTAGCAGTGTGTGCTGCAGCAGAAGCCTGAGGTGTAGTAGAAGAACCCTTTCACCAGTGCTGCATTAACAGTGTGTGCTGCAGCAGAAGGCTGGGGTGCATGAGAAGAGCCCTTTCACCAGTGCTGCATTAGCAGTGTGTGCTGCAGCAGAAGGCTGGGTTGCATTAGAAGAGGCCTTTCACCAGTGCTGCATTAGCAGTGTGTGCTGCAGCAGAGGGCTGGGGTGCATTAGAAGAGGCCTTTCACCAGTGCTGCATTAGCAGTGTGTGCTGCAGCAGAGGGCTGAGGTGCAGTAGAAGAGCCCTTTCCCCAGTGCTGCATTAGCAGTGTGTGCTGCAGCAGAAACCTGAGGTGTAGTAGAAGAGCCCTTTCACCAGTGCTGCATTAGCAGTGTGTGCTGCAGCAGAGGGCTGAGGTGCAGTAGAAGAGCCCTTTCCCCAGTGCTGCATTAGCAGTGTGTGCTGCAGCAGAAACCTGAGGTGTAGTAGAAGAGCCCTTTCACCAGTGCTGCATTAGCAGTGTGTGCTGCAGCAGAAGGCTGGGGTGCATTAGAAGAGGCCTTTCACCAGTGCTGTATTAGCAGTGTGTGCTGCAGCAGAAGCCTGAGGTGCATTAGAAGAGGCCTTTCACCAGTGCTGCATTAGCAGTGTGCGCTGCGGCAGAAGCCCGAGGTGCATTAGAAGAGCCCTTTCACCAGTGCTGCATTAGCAGTGTGTGCTGCAGCAGAAGGCTGGGGTGCATGAGAAGAGCCCTTTCACCAGTGCTGCATTAGCAGTGTGTGCTGCAGCAGAAGGCTGGGGTGCATTAGAAGAGGCCTTTCACCAGTGCTGCATTAGCAGTGTGTGCTGCAGCAGAGGGCTGGGGTGCATTAGAAGAGCCCTTTCACCAGTGCTGCATTAGCAGTGTGTGCTGCAGCAGAAGGCTGAGGTGCATTAGAAGAGGCCTTTCAGCAGTGCTGTATTAGCAGTGTGTGCTGCAGCAGAAGGCTGAGGTGCATTAGAAGAGGCCTTTCACCAGTGCTGCATTAGCAGTGTGTGCTGCGGCAGAAGGCTGGGGTACATTAGAAGAGGCCTTTCACCAGTGCTGCATTAGCAGTGTGTGCTGCAGCCGAGGGCTGAGGTGCAGTAGAAGAGCCCTTTCACCAGTGCTGCATTAGCAGTGTGTGCTGCAACAGAGGGCTGAGGTGCAGTAGAAGAGCCCTTTCACCAGTGCTGCATTAGCAGTGTGTGCTGCAGCAGAGGGCTGAGGTGCATGAGAAGAGCGCTTTCACCAGTGCTGCATTAGCAGTGTGTGCTGCAGCAGAAGCCTGAGGTGCATTAGAGGAGGCCTTTCACCAGTGCTGCATTAGGAGTGTGTGCTGCAGCAGAAGGCTGAGGTGCATGAGAAGAGCCCTTTCACCAGTGCTGCATTAGCAGTGTGTGCTGCAGCAGAAGGCTGAGGTGCATAAGAAGAGCCCTTTCACCAGTGCTGCATTAGCAGTGTGTGCTGCAGCAGAAGCCCGAGGTGCATTAGAAGAGCCCTTTCACCAGTGCTGCATTAGCAGTGTGTGCTGCAGCAGAAGGCTGAGGCTTTCACCAGTGCTGCATTAGCAGTGTGTGCTGCAGCAGAAGCCCGAGGTGCATTAGAAGAGCCCTTTCACCAGTGCTGCATTAGCAGTGTGTGCTGCAGCAGAAGCCTGAGGCTTTCACCAGTGCTGCATTAGCAGTGTGTGCTGCAGCAGAAGCCCGAGGTGCATTAGCAGAGGCCTGTCACCAGTGCTTCATTAGCAGTGTGTGCTGCAGCAGAAGGCGGAGGTGCATGAGAAGAGCCCTTTCACCAGTGCTGCATTAGCAGTGTGTGCTGCAGCAGAAGGCTGAGGTGCATAAGAAGAGCCCTTTCACCAGTGCTGCATTAGCAGTGTGTGCTGCAGCAGAAGCCCGAGGTGCATTAGAAGAGCCCTTTCACCAGTGCTGCATTAGCAGTGTGTGCTGCAGCAGAAGCCCGAGGTGCATTAGAAGAGCCCTTTCACCAGTGCTGCATTAGCAGTGTGTGCTGCAGCAGAGGGCTGAGGTGCATTAGAAGAGTCCTTTCACCAGTGCTGCATTAGCAGTGTGTGCTGCAGCAGAAGGCTGGGTGCAGTAGAAGACCCCTTTCACCAGTGCTGCATTATCGTGTGTGCTGCAGCAGAAGGCTGAGGTGCAGTAGAAGAGCCCTTTCACCAGTGCTGCATTAGCAGTGTGTGCTGCGGCAGAAGCCCGAGGTGCATTAGAAGAGCCCTTTCACCAGTGCTGCATTAGCAGTGTGTCCTGCAGCAGAAGGCTGAGGTGCAGTAGAAGAGCCCTTTCACTAGTGCTGCATTAGCAGTGTGTGCTGCAGCAGAAGCCTGAGGTGCAATAGAAGAGTCCTTTCACCAGTGCTGCATTAGCAGTGTGTGCTGCGGCAGAAGCCCGAGGTGCATTAGAAGAGTCCTTTCACCAGTGCTGCATTAGCAGTGTGTGCATCACCCATGATCAGTTGCTCCCCGCATCCCCCCATCCCTCCTTTCTGTCTTGAGGAAGACCCGCTTGCAGAGGATATAAACTGCCCTCATTGCACTAGGGTCGAAACGTCGACACTCTCCCCTACTCGGGGCCTGTACCTGTTATTATCCCAGCCCTACTTGCTTACAGACAAACGTTGTTTGCGCATTTTTGAGAAATAACAAAATGATTAACCATGAACTAACTAATGGACAGGCCTCAATGTAGAACTGGTGCAATCATGAATCACGACCAGTTTTACTAATAAGATTGTAATATAAATAATGATGAATCATTGTTTTTCTTGATTGGATCTCCCTCTTATATATTCTATCTTACTCCACGAGCACTTTCTTTCTTCACTTTTTCCCTTGGAGCTACCACTCCTCTGTTTTGAACATTGAATATGATAAAATGGTATGAAAAGTGACCGAATAAAATACGAGTCACATAAAAACAATTGTGTGTGCCTTTTTTGGATTTCTTTTTGGATTTTGAGGATATATTTGAATGTGTTTTAAATAAGTTAACGGTACATTATTGAATTAAACTGTATATGTACCCTATGCTGTCTATGATTGCTTCAGACAACTAAGATTTAACATAAGTCTAGGACCATTGTTTTTCTGCATTAGCAGTGTGTGCTGCAGCAGAGGGCTGAGGTGCAGTAGAAGAGCCCTTTCACCAGTGCTGCATTAGCAGTGTGTGCTGCAGCAGAGGGCTGAGGTGCATTAGAAGAGCCCTTTCACCAGTGCTGCATTAGCAGTGTGTGCTGCAGCAGAAGGCTGGGGTGCATGAGAAGAGCCCTTTCACCAGTGCTGCATTAGCAGTGTGTGCTGCAGCAGAAGGCTGGGGTGCATTAGAAGAGGCCTTTCACCAGTGCTGCATTAGCAGTGTGTGCTGCAGCAGAGGGCTGGGGTGCATTAGAAGAGCCCTTTCACCAGTGCTGCATTAGCAGTGTGTGCTGCAGCAGAAGGCTGAGGTGCATTAGAAGAGGCCTTTCAGCAGTGCTGTATTAGCAGTGTGTGCTGCAGCAGAAGGCTGAGGTGCATTAGAAGAGGCCTTTCACCAGTGCTGCATTAGCAGTGTGTGCTGCGGCAGAAGGCTGGGGTACATTAGAAGAGGCCTTTCACCAGTGCTGCATTAGCAGTGTGTGCTGCAGCCGAGGGCTGAGGTGCAGTAGAAGAGCCCTTTCACCAGTGCTGCATTAGCAGTGTGTGCTGCAACAGAGGGCTGAGGTGCAGTAGAAGAGCCCTTTCACCAGTGCTGCATTAGCAGTGTGTGCTGCAGCAGAGGGCTGAGGTGCATGAGAAGAGCGCTTTCACCAGTGCTGCATTAGCAGTGTGTGCTGCAGCAGAAGCCTGAGGTGCATTAGAGGAGGCCTTTCACCAGTGCTGCATTAGGAGTGTGTGCTGCAGCAGAAGGCTGAGGTGCATGAGAAGAGCCCTTTCACCAGTGCTGCATTAGCAGTGTGTGCTGCAGCAGAAGCCTGAGGTGCAGTAGAAGAGGCCTTTCACCAGTGCTGCACTAGCAGTGTGTGCTGCAGCAGAAGGCTGGGTGCATTAGAAGAGGCCTTTCACCAGTGCTGCACTAGCAGTGTGTGCTGCAGCAGAAGGCTGGGTGCATTAGAAGAGGCCTTTCACCAGTGCTGCATTAGGAGTGTGTGCTGCAGCAGAAGGGCGAGGTGCAGTAGAAGAGCCCTTTCACCAGTGCTGCATTAGCAGTGTGCGCTGCAGCAGAAGGCTGAGGTGCAGTAGAAGAGCCCTTTCACCAGTGCTGCATTAGCAGTGTGTGCTGCAGCAGAAGGCTGGGGTGCATGAGAAGAGCCCTTTCACCAGTGCTGCATTAGCAGTGTGTGCTGCAGCAGAAGGCTGGGGTGCATTAGAAGAGGCCTTTCACCAGTGCTGCATTAGCAGTGTGTGCTGCAGCAGAGGGCTGGGGTGCATTAGAAGAGGCCTTTCACCAGTGCTGCATTAGCAGTGTGTGCTGCAGCAGGAGTCTGAGGTGCATTCGAGGAGGCCTTTCACCAGTGCTGCATTAGCAGTGTGTGCTGCAGCAGAGGGCTGAGGTGCAGTAGAAGAGCCCTTTCCCCAGTGCTGCATTAGCAGTGGGTGCTGCAGCAGAAGCCTGAGGTGTAGTAGAAGAGCCCTTTCACCAGTGCTGCATTAGCAGTGTGTGCTGCAGCAGAAGCCCGAGGTGCATTAGCAGAGGCCTGTCACCAGTGCTTCATTAGCAGTGTGTGCTGCAGCAGAAGGCTGAGGTGCATGAGAAGAGCCCTTTCGCCAGTGCTGCATTAGCAGTGTGTGCTGCAGCAGAAGGCTGAGGTGTATAAGAGCCCTTTCACCAGTGCTGCATTAGCAGTGTGTGCTGCAGCAGAAGCCCGAGGTGCATTAGAAGAGCCCTTTCACCAGTGCTGCATTAGCAGTGTGTGCTGCAGCAGAAGCCCGAGGTGCATTAGAAGAGCCCTTTCACCAGTGCTGCATTAGCAGTGTGTGCTGCAGCAGAGGGCTGAGGTGCATTAGAAGAGGCCTTTCACCAGTGCTGCATTAGCAGTGTGTGCTGCAGCAGAAGGCTGGGTGCATTAGAAGAGGCCTTTCACCAGTGCTGCATTAGCAGTGTGTGCTACAGCAGAAGGCTGAGGTGCAGTAGAAGACCTCTTTCACCAGTGCTGCATTATCGTGTGTGCTGCAGCAGAAGGCTGAGGTGCAGTAGAAGAGCCCTTTCACCAGTGCTGCATTAGCAGTGTGTGCTGCGGCAGAAGCCCGAGGTGCATTAGAAGAGCCCTTTCACCGGTGCTGCATTAGCAGTGTGTCCTGCAGCACAAGGCTGAGGTGCAGTAGAAGAGCCCTTTCACTAGTGCTGCATTAGCAGTGTGTGCTGCAGCAGAAGCCTGCGGTGCAATAGAAGAGGCCTTTCACCAGTGCTCCATTAGCAGTGTGTGCTGCAGCAGAAGCCTGAGGTACATTAGAAGAGGCCTTTCACCAGTGCTGCATTAGCAGTGTGTGCTGCAGCAGAAGCCTGAGGTGTAGTAGAAGAGCCCTTTCACCAGTGCTGCATTAGCAGTGTGTGCTGCGGCAGAAGCCCGAGGTGCATTAGAAGAGTCCTTTCACCAGTGCTGCATTAGCAGTGTGTGCTGCAGCAGAGGGCTGAGGTGCATTAGAAGAGGCCTTTCACCAGTGCTGTATTAGCAGTGTGTGCTGCAGCAGAAGGCTGGGGTGCATTAGAGGAGACCTTTCACCAGTGCTGCATTAGCAGTGTGTGCTGCAGCAGAAGGCTGAGGTGCATTAGAAGAGGCCTTTCAGCAGTGCTGTATTAGCAGTGTGTGCTGCAGCAGAAGCCCGAGGTGCATTAGAAGAGGCCTTTCACCAGTGCTGCATTAGCAGTGTGTGCTGCAGCAGAAGGCTGGGGTGCATGAGAAGAGCCCTTTCACCAGTGCTGCATTAGCAGTGTGTGCTGCGGCAGAAGGCTGGGGTACATTAGAAGAGGCCTTTCACCAGTGCTGCATTAGCAGTGTGTGCTGCAGCAGAGGGCTGAGGTGCAGTAGAAGAGCCCTTTCACCAGTGCTGCATTAGCAGTGTGTGCTGCAGCAGACGGCTGGGGTGCATGAGAAGAGCCCTTTCACCAGTGCTGCATTAGCAGTGTGTGCTGCAGCAGAGGGCTGGGGTGCATTAGAAGAGGCCTTTCACCAGTGCTGCATTAGCAGTGTATGCTGCAGCAGAAGCCTGAGGTGCATTAGAAGAGCCCTTTCACCAGTGCTGCATTAGCAGTGTGTGCTGCAGCATAAGCCGGAGGTGCATTAGAAGAGACCTTTCACCAGTGCTGCATTAGCAGTGTGTTCTGCAGCAGAGCGCTTAGGTGCAGTAGAAGATCCCTTTCACCAGTGCTGCATTAGCAGTGTGTGCTGCAGCAGAAGGCTGGGGTGCATGAGAAGAGCCCTTTCACCAGTGCTGCATTAGCAGTGTGTGCTGCAGCAGAAGCCCGAGGTGCATTAGGAGAGCCCTTTCACCAGTGCTGCATTAGCAGTGTGTGCTGCAGCAGAAGGCTGGGGTGCATGAGAAGAGCCCTTTCACCAGTGCTGCATTAGCAGTGTGTGCTGCGGCAGAAGGCTGGGGTACATTAGAAGAGGCCTTTCACCAGTGCTGCATTAGCAGTGTGTGCTGCAGCAGAGGGCTGAGGTGCAGTAGAAGAGCCCTTTCACCAGTGCTGCATTAGCAGTGTGTGCTGCAGCAGAAGCCCGAGGTGCATTAGAAGAGCCCTTTCACCAGTGCTGCATTAGCAGTGTGTGCTGCAGCAGAAGGTGGGGTGCATTAGAGGGGGCATTTCACCAGTGCTGCATTAGCAGTGTGTGCTGCAGAAGGTGGGGTGCATTAGAGGGGGCATTTTACCAGTGCTGGATTAGCAGTGTGTGCTGCAGCAGAAGGCTGGGGTGCATGAGAAGAGCCCTTTCACCAGTGCTGCATTAGCAGTGTGTGCTGCAGCAGAAGCCTGAGGTGCATTAGAAGAGGCCTTTCGACACTACCTCATTAGCAGTGTGTGCTGCAGCAGAGGGCTGAGGTGCAGTAGAAGATCCCTTTCACCAGTGCTGCATTAGCAGTGTGTGCTGCAGCAGAAGGCTGGGGTGCATGAGAAGAGCCCTTTCACCAGTGCTGCATTAGCAGTGTGTGCTGCAGCAGAAGGCTGGGGTGCATTAGAAGAGGCCTTTCGACACTACCTCATTAGCAGTGTGTGCTGCAGCAGAGGGCTGAGGTGCAGTAGAAGATCCCTTTCACCAGTGCTGCATTAGCAGTGTGTGCTGCAGCAGAAGGCTGGGGTGCATGAGAAGAGCCCTTTCACCAGTGCTGCATTAGCAGTGTGTGCTGCAGCAGAAGGCTGGGGTGCATGAGAAGAGCCCTTTCACCAGTGCTGCATTAGCAGTGTGTGCTGCAGCAGAGTGCTGAGGTGCAGTAGAAGAGCCCTTTCACCAGTGCTGCATTAGCAGTGTGTGCTGCAGCAGAAGCCCGAGGTGCATTAGAAGAGCCCTTTCACCAGTGCTGCATTAGCAGTGTGTCCTGCAGCAGAAGGTGGGGTGCATTAGAGGGGGCATTTCACCAGTGCTGCATTAGCAGTGTGTGCTGCAGAAGGTGGGGTGCATTAGAGGGGGCATTTTACCAGTGCTGGATTAGCAGTGTGTGCTGCAGCAGAAGGCTGGGGTGCATGAGAAGAGCCCTTTCACCAGTGCTGCATTAGCAGTGTGTGCTGCAGCAGAAGGCTGGGGTGCATTAGAAGAGGCCTTTCGACACTACCTCATTAGCAGTGTGTGCTGCAGCAGAGGGCTGAGGTGCAGTAGAAGAGGCCTTTCACCAGTGCTGCATTAGCAGTGTGTGCTGCAGCAGAGGGCTGAGGTGTATTAGAAGAGGCCTTTCACCAGTGCTGCATTAGCAGTGTGTGCTGCAGCAGAAGCCGGAGGTGCATTAGAGGAGGCTTTTACCAGTGCTGGATTAGCAGTGTGTGCTGCAGCAGAAGCCGGAGGTGCAGTAGAAGAGGCCTTTCACCAGTGCTGCATTAGCAGTGTGTGCTGCAGCAGAAGCCTGAGGTGCAGTAGAAGAGGCCTTTCACCAGAGCTGCATTAGCAATGAGTGCTGCAGCAGAAGCCTGAGGTGCAGTAGAAGAGGCCTTTCACCAGTGCTGCATTAGCAGTGTGTGCTGCAGCAGAAGGCTGGGGTGCATGAGAAGAGCCCTTTCACCAGTGCTGCATTAGCAGTGTGTGCTGCAGCAGAAGGCTGGGGTGCATTAAACGAGGCCTTTCACCAGTGCTGCATTAGCAGTGTGTGCTGCAGCAGAAGCCCGAGGTGCTTTAGAAGAGACCTTTCACCAGTGCTGCATTAACAGTGTGTGCTGCGGCAGAAGCCCGAGGTGCATTAGAAGAGGCATTTCACCAGTGCTGCATTAGCAGTGTGTGCTGCGGCAGAAGCCCGAGGTGCATTAGAAGAGCCCTTTCACCCGTGCTGCATTAGCAGTGTGTGCTGCAGCAGAAGGCTGGGGTGCATTAGAAGAGGCCTTTCACCAGTGCTGGATTAGCAGTGTGTGCTGCAGCAGAGGGCTGAGGTGCAGTAGAAGAGCCCTTTCACCAGTGCTGCATTAGCAGTGTGTGCTGCAGCAGAAGGCTGGGGTGCAGTAGAAGAGCCCTTTCACCAGTGCTGCATTAGCAGAGTGTGCTGCAGCAGAGGGTTGAGGTGCAGTAGAAGAGCCCTTTCACCAGTGCTGCATTAGCAGTGTGTGCTGCAACAGAGGGCTGAGGTGCAGTAGAAGAGCCCTTTCACCAGTGCTGCATTAGCAGTGTGTGCTGCAGCAGAAGGCTGAGGTGCATGAGAAGAGCCCTTTCACCAGTGCTGCATTAGCAGTTTGTGCTGCAGCAGAAGCCTGAGGTGCAGTAGAAGAGCCCTTTCACCAGTGCTGCAATAGCAGTGTGTGCTGCGGCAGAAGGCTAAGGTGCATGAGAAGAGCCCTTTCACCAGTGCTGCATTAGCAGTGTGTGCTGCAGCAGAAGGCTGGGGTGCATGAGAAGAGCCCTTTCACCAGGTCTGCATTAGCAGTGTGTGCTGTAGCAGAGTGCTGAGGTGCAGTAGAAGAACCCTTTCACCAGTGCTGCATTAGCAGTGTGTGCTGCAGCAGAAGGCTGGGGTGCATGAGAAGAGCCCTTTCACCAGTGCTGCATTAGCAGTGTGTGCTGCAGCAGAAGCCCGAGGTGCATTAGAAAAGCCCTTTCACCAGTGCTGCATTAGCAGTGTGTGCTGCAGCAGAGGGCTGAGGTGCATTAGAAGAGTCCTTTCACCAGTGCTGCATTAGCAGTGTGTGCTGCAGCAGAAGGCTGGGTGCAGTAGAAGACCCCTTTCACCAGTGCTGCATTATCGTGTGTGCTGCAGCAGAAGGCTGAGGTGCAGTAGAAGAGCCCTTTCACCAGTGCTGCATTAGCAGTGTGTGCTGCGGCAGAAGCCCGAGGTGCATTAGAAGAGCCCTTTCACCAGTGCTGCATTAGCAGTGTGTCCTGCAGCAGAAGGCTGAGGTGCAGTAGAAGAGCCCTTTCACTAGTGCTGCATTAGCAGTGTGTGCTGCAGCAGAAGCCTGAGGTGCAATAGAAGAGTCCTTTCACCAGTGCTGCATTAGCAGTGTGTGCTGCGGCAGAAGCCCGAGGTGCATTAGAAGAGTCCTTTCACCAGTGCTGCATTAGCAGTGTGTGCTGCAGCAGAG
The DNA here is from genome assembly GCA_963921515.1 of Calotriton arnoldi. Taxonomy (NCBI): domain Eukaryota; kingdom Metazoa; phylum Chordata; class Amphibia; order Caudata; family Salamandridae; genus Calotriton; species Calotriton arnoldi. The sequence continues at coordinate 2,032,793 of CAWUFW010001464.1, read as the reverse complement.
GGCTGAGGTGCATTAGAAGAGGCCTTTCACCAGTGCTGAATTAGCAGTGTGTGCTGCAGCAGAAGGCTGGGGTGCATTAGAGGAGACCTTTCACCAGTGCTGCATTAGCAGTGTGTGCTGCGGCAGAGGGCTGGGGTGCATTAGAAGAGGCCTTTCACCAGTGCTGCATTAGCAGTGTGTGCTGCAGCAGAAGGTGGGGTGCATTAGAGGGGGCATTTCACCAGTGCTGCATTAGCAGTGTGTGCTGCAGAAGGTGGGGTGCATTAGAAGAGCCCTTTCACCTGTGCTGCATTAGCAGTGTGTGCTGCAGCAGAAGGTGGGGTGCATTAGAGGGGGCATTTTACCAGTGCTGGATTAGCAGTGTGTGCTGCAGCAGAAGGGTGGGGTGCAGTAGAAGAGCCCTTTCACCAGTGCTGCATTAGCAGTGTGCGCTGCAGCAGAAGGCTGAGGTGCAGTAGAAGAGCCCTTTCACCAGTGCTGCATTAGCAGTGTGTGCTGCAGCAGAGGGCTGAGGTGCAGTAGAAGAGCCCTTTCCCCAGTGCTGCATTAGCAGTGTGTGCTGCAGCAGAGGGCTGAGGTGCAGTAGAAGAGCCCTTTCACCAGTGCTGCATTAGCAGTGTGTGCTGCAGCAGAAGGTGGGGTGCATTAGAGGGGGCATTTCACCAGTGCTGCATTAGCAGTGTGTGCTGCAGAAGGTGGGGTGCTTTAGAAGAGCCCTTTCACCTGTGCTGCATTAGCAGTGTGTGCTGCAGCAGAAGGTGGGGTGCATTAGAGGGGCATTTTACCAGTGCTGGATTAGCAGTGTGTGCTGCAGCAGAAGGGTGGGGTGCAGTAGAAGAGCCCTTTCACCAGTGCTGCATTAGCAGTGTGCGCTGCAGCAGAAGGCTGAGGTGCAGTAGAAGAGCCCTTTCACCAGTGCTGCATTAGCAGTGTGTGCTGCAGCAGAGGGCTGAGGTGCAGTAGAAGAGCCCTTTCCCCAGTGCTGCATTAGCAGTGTGTGCTGCAGCAGAGGGCTGAGGTGCAGTAGAAGAGCCCTTTCACCAGTGCTGCATTAGCAGTGTGTGCTGCAGCAGAGGGCTGAGGTGTATTAGAAGAGGCCTTTCACCAGTGCTGCATTAGCAGTGTGTGCTGCAGCAGAAGCCGGAGGTGCATTAGAGGAGGCTTTTACCAGTGCTGGATTAGCAGTGTGTGCTGCAGCAGAAGGCTGGGGTGCATGAGAAGAGCCCTTTCACCAGTGCTGCATTAGCAGTGTGTGCTGCAGCAGAACCCTAAGGTGCAGTAGAAGAGGCCTTTCACCAGTGCTGCATTAGCAGTGTGTGCTGCAGCAGAAGGCTGGGGTGCATGAGAAGAGCCCTTTCACCAGTGCTGCATTAGCAGTGTGTGCTGCAGCAGAAGGCTGGGGTGCATTAGAAGAGGCCTTTCACCAGTGCTGTATTAGCAGTGTGTGCTGCAGCAGAAGCCTGAGGTGCATTAGAAGAGGCCTTTCACCAGTGCTGCATTAGCAGTGTGCGCTGCGGCAGAAGCCCGAGGTGCATTAGAAGAGCCCTTTCACCAGTGCTGCATTAGCAGTGTGTGCTGCAGCAGAAGGCTGGGGTGCATGAGAAGAGCCCTTTCACCAGTGCTGCATTAGCAGTGTGTGCTGCAGCAGAAGGCTGGGGTGCATTAGAAGAGGCCTTTCACCAGTGCTGCATTAGCAGTGTGTGCTGCAGCAGAGGGCTGGGGTGCATTAGAAGAGCCCTTTCACCAGTGCTGCATTAGCAGTGTGTGCTGCAGCAGAAGGCTGAGGTGCATTAGAAGAGGCCTTTCAGCAGTGCTGTATTAGCAGTGTGTGCTGCAGCAGAAGGCTGAGGTGCATTAGAAGAGGCCTTTCACCAGTGCTGCATTAGCAGTGTGTGCTGCGGCAGAAGGCTGGGGTACATTAGAAGAGGCCTTTCACCAGTGCTGCATTAGCAGTGTGTGCTGCAGCCGAGGGCTGAGGTGCAGTAGAAGAGCCCTTTCACCAGTGCTGCATTAGCAGTGTGTGCTGCAACAGAGGGCTGAGGTGCAGTAGAAGAGCCCTTTCACCAGTGCTGCATTAGCAGTGTGTGCTGCAGCAGAGGGCTGAGGTGCATGAGAAGAGCGCTTTCACCAGTGCTGCATTAGCAGTGTGTGCTGCAGCAGAAGCCTGAGGTGCATTAGAGGAGGCCTTTCACCAGTGCTGCATTAGGAGTGTGTGCTGCAGCAGAAGGCTGAGGTGCATGAGAAGAGCCCTTTCACCAGTGCTGCATTAGCAGTGTGTGCTGCAGCAGAAGCCTGAGGTGCAGTAGAAGAGGCCTTTCACCAGTGCTGCACTAGCAGTGTGTGCTGCAGCAGAAGGCTGGGTGCATTAGAAGAGGCCTTTCACCAGTGCTGCACTAGCAGTGTGTGCTGCAGCAGAAGGCTGGGTGCATTAGAAGAGGCCTTTCAACAGTGCTGCATTAGGAGTGTGTGCTGCAGCAGAAGGGCGAGGTGCAGTAGAAGAGCCCTTTCACCAGTGCTGCATTAGCAGTGTGCGCTGCAGCAGAAGGCTGAGGTGCAGTAGAAGAGCCATTTCACCAGTGCTGCATTAGCAGTGTGTGCTGCAGCAGAAGGCTGGGGTGCATGAGAAGAGCCCTTTCACCAGTGCTGCATTAGCAGTGTGTGCTGCAGCAGAAGGCTGGGGTGCATTAGAAGAGGCCTTTCACCAGTGCTGCATTAGCAGTGTGTGCTGCAGCAGAGGGCTGGGGTGCATTAGAAGAGGCCTTTCACCAGTGCTGCATTAGCAGTGTGTGCTGCAGCAGGAGTCTGAGGTGCATTCGAGGAGGCCTTTCACCAGTGCTGCATTAGCAGTGTGTGCTGCAGCAGAGGGCTGAGGTGCAGTAGAAGAGCCCTTTCCCCAGTGCTGCATTAGCAGTGGGTGCTGCAGCAGAAGCCTGAGGTGTAGTAGAAGAGCCCTTTCACCAGTGCTGCATTAGCAGTGTGTGCTGCAGCAGAAGCCCGAGGTGCATTAGCAGAGGCCTGTCACCAGTGCTTCATTAGCAGTGTGTGCTGCAGCAGAAGGCTGAGGTGCATGAGAAGAGCCCTTTCGCCAGTGCTGCATTAGCAGTGTGTGCTGCAGCAGAAGGCTGAGGTGTATAAGAAGAGCCCTTTCACCAGTGCTGCATTAGCAGTGTGTGCTGCAGCAGAAGCCCGAGGTGCATTAGAAGAGCCCTTTCACCAATGCTGCATTAGCAGTGTGTGCTGCAGCAGAAGCGCGAGGTGCATTAGAAGAGCCCTTTCACCAGTGCTGCATTAGCAGTGTGTGCTGCAGCAGAGGGCTGAGGTGCATTAGAAGAGGCCTTTCACCAGTGCTGCATTAGCAGTGTGTGCTGCAGCAGAAGGCTGGGTGCATTAGAAGAGGCCTTTCACCAGTGCTGCATTAGCAGTGTGGGCTACAGCAGAAGGCTGAGGTGCAGTAGAAGACCCCTTTCACCAGTGCTGCATTATCGTGTGTGCTGCAGCAGAAGGCTGAGGTGCAGTAGAAGAGCCCTTTCACCAGTGCTGCATTAGCAGTGTGTGCTGCGGCAGAAGCCCGAGGTGCATTAGAAGAGCCCTTTCACCGGTGCTGCATTAGCAGTGTGTCCTGCAGCACAAGGCTGAGGTGCAGTAGAAGAGCCCTTTCACTAGTGCTGCATTAGCAGTGTGTGCTGCAGCAGAAGCCTGAGGTGCAATAGAAGAGGCCTTTCACCAGTGCTCCATTAGCAGTGTGTGCTGCAGCAGAAGCCTGAGGTACATTAGAAGAGGCCTTTCACCAGTGCTGCATTAGCAGTGTGTGCTGCAGCAGAAGCCTGAGGTGTAGTAGAAGAGCCCTTTCACCAGTACTGCATTAGCAGTGTGTGCTGCGGCAGAAGCACGAGGTGCATTAGAAGAGTCCTTTCACCAGTGCTGCATTAGCAGTGTGTGCTGCAGCAGAGGGCTGAGGTGCATTAGAAGAGGCCTTTCACCAGTGCTGTATTAGCAGTGTGTGCTGCAGCAGAAGGCTGGGGTGCATTAGAGGAGACCTTTCACCAGTGCTGCATTAGCAGTGTGTGCTGCAGCAGAAGGCTGAGGTGCATTAGAAGAGGCCTTTCAGCAGTGCTGTATTAGCAGTGTGTGCTGCAGCAGAAGCCCGAGGTGCATTAGAAGAGGCCTTTCACCAGTGCTGCATTAGCAGTGTGTGCTGCAGCAGAAGGCTGGGGTGCATGAGAAGAGCCCTTTCACCAGTGCTGCATTAGCAGTGTGTGCTGCGGTAGAAGGCTGGGGTACATTAGAAGAGGCCTTTCACCAGTGCTGCATTAGCAGTGTGTGCTGCAGCAGAGGGCTGAGGTGCAGTAGAAGAGCCCTTTCACCAGTGCTGCATTAGCAGTGTGTGCTGCAGCAGACGGCTGGGGTGCATGAGAAGAGCCCTTTCACCAGTGCTGCATTAGCAGTGTGTGCTGCAGCAGAAGGCGGGGTGCATTAGAAGAGGCCTTTCACCAGTGCTGCATTAGCAGTGTATGCTGCAGCAGAAGCCTGAGGTGCATTAGAAGAGCCCTTTCACCAGTGCTGCATTAGCAGTGTGTGCTGCAGCATAAGCCGGAGGTGCATTAGAAGAGACCTTTCACCAGTGCTGCATTAGCAGTGTGTTCTGCAGCAGAGCGCTTAGGTGCAGTAGAAGATCCCTTTCACCAGTGCTGCATTAGCAGTGTGTGCTGCAGCAGAAGGCTGGGGTGCATGAGAAGAGCCCTTTCACCAGTGCTGCATTAGCAGTGTGTGCTGCAGCAGAAGCCCGAGGTGCATTAGGAGAGCCCTTTCACCAGTGCTGCATTAGCAGTGTGTGCTGCAGCAGAAGGCTGGGGTGCATGAGAAAAGCCCTTTCACCAGTGCTGCATTAGCAGTGTGTGCTGCGGCAGAAGGCTGGGGTACATTAGAAGAGGCCTTTCACCAGTGCTGCATTAGCAGTGTGTGCTGCAGCAGAGGGCTGAGGTGCAGTAGAAGAGCCCTTTCACCAGTGCTGCATTAGCAGTGTGTGCTGCAGCAGAAGCCCGAGGTGCATTAGAAGAGCCCTTTCACCAGTGCTGCATTAGCAGTGTGTGCTGCAGCAGAAGGTGGGGTGCATTAGAGGGGCATTTCACCAGTGCTGCATTAGCAGTGTGTGCTGCAGAAGGTGGGGTGCATTAGAGGGGCATTTTACCAGTGCTGGATTAGCAGTGTGTGCTGCAGCAGAAGGCTGGGGTGCATGAGAAGAGCCCTTTCACCAGTGCTGCATTAGCAGTGTGTGCTGCAGCAGAAGCCTGAGGTGCATTAGAAGAGGCCTTTCGACACTACCTCATTAGCAGTGTGTGCTGCAGCAGAGGGCTGAGGTGCAGTAGAAGATCCCTTTCACCAGTGCTGCATTAGCAGTGTGTGCTGCAGCAGAAGGCTGGGGTGCATGAGAAGAGCCCTTTCACCAGTGCTGCATTAGCAGTGTGTGCTGCAGCAGAAGGCTGGGGTGCATTAGAAGAGGCCTTTCGACACTACCTCATTAGCAGTGTGTGCTGCAGCAGAGGGCTGAGGTGCAGTAGAAGATCCCTTTCACCAGTGCTGCATTAGCAGTGTGTGCTGCAGCAGAAGGCTGGGGTGCATGAGAAGAGCCCTTTCACCAGTGCTGCATTAGCAGTGTGTGCTGCAGCAGAAGGCTGGGGTGCATGAGAAGAGCCCTTTCACCAGTGCTGCATTAGCAGGGTGTGCTGCAGCAGAGTGCTGAGGTGCAGTAGAAGAGCCCTTTCACCAGTGCTGCATTAGCAGTGTGTGCTGCAGCAGAAGCCCGAGGTGCATTAGAAGAGCCCTTTCACCAGTGCTGCATTAGCATTGTGTCCTGCAGCAGAAGGTGGGGTGCATTAGAGGGGGCATTTCACCAGTGCTGCATTAGCAGTGTGTGCTGCAGAAGGTGGGGTGCATTAGAGGGGGATTTTTACCAGTGCTGGATTAGCAGTGTGTGCTGCAGCAGAAGGCTGGGGTGCATGAGAAGAGCCCTTTCAGCAGTGCTGCATTAGCAGTGTGTGCTGCAGCAGAAGGCTGGGGTGCATTAGAAGAGGCCTTTCGACACTACCTCAGTAGCAGTGTGTGCTGCAGCAGAGGGCTGAGGTGCAGTAGAAGAGGCCTTTCACCAGTGCTGCATTAGCAGTGTGTGCTGCAGCAGAGGGCTGAGGTGTATTAGAAGAGGCCTTTCACCAGTGCTGCATTAGCAGTGTGTGCTGCAGCAGAAGCCGGAGGTGCATTAGAGGAGGCTTTTTACCAGTGCTGGATTAGCAGTGTGTGCTGCAGCAGAAGCCGGAGGTGCAGTAGAAGAGGCCTTTCACCAGTGCTGCATTAGCAGTGTGTGCTGCAGCAGAAGCCTGAGGTGCAGTAGAAGAGGCCTTTCACCAGTGCTGCATTAGCAATGTGTGCTGCAGCAGAAGCCTGAGGTGCAGTAGAAGAGGCCTTTCACCAGTGCTGCATTAGCAGTGTGTGCTGCAGCAGAAGGCTGGGGTGCATGAGAAGAGCCCTTTCACCAGTGCTGCATTAGCAGTGTGTGCTGCAGCAGAAGGCTGGGGTGCATTAAACGAGGCCTTTCACCAGTGCTGCATTAGCAGTGTGTGCTGCAGCAGAAGCCCGAGGTGCTTTAGAAGAGACCTTTCACCAGTGCTGCATTAACAGTGTGTGCTGCGGCAGAAGCCCGAGGTGCATTAGAAGAGGCATTTCAACAGTGCTGCATTAGCAGTGTGTGCTGCGGCAGAAGCCCGAGGTGCATTAGAAGAGCCCTTTCACCCGTGCTGCATTAGCAGTGTGTGCTGCAGCAGAAGGCTGGGGTGCATTAGAAGAGGCCTTTCACCAGTGCTGGATTAGCAGTGTGTGCTGCAGCAGAGGGCTGAGGTGCAGTAGAAGAGCCCTTTCACCAGTGCTGCATTAGCAGTGTGTGCTGCAGCAGAAGGCTGGGGTGCAGTAGAAGAGCCCTTTCACCAGTGCTGCATTAGCAGAGTGTGCTGCAGCAGAGGGTTGAGGTGCAGTAGAAGAGCCCTTTCACCAGTGCTGCATTAGCAGTGTGTGCTGCAACAGAGGGCTGAGGTGCAGTAGAAGAGCCCTTTCACCAGTGCTGCATTAGCAGTGTGTGCTGCAGCAGAAGGCTGAGGTGCATGAGAAGAGCCCTTTCACCAGTGCTGCATTAGCAGTTTGTGCTGCAGCAGAAGCCTGAGGTGCAGTAGAAGAGCCCTTTCACCAGTGCTGCAATAGCAGTGTGTGCTGCGGCAGAAGGCTAAGGTGCATGAGAAGAGCCCTTTCACCAGTGCTGCATTAGCAGTGTGTGCTGCAGCAGAAGGCTGGGGTGCATGAGAAGAGCCCTTTCACCAGGTCTGCATTAGCAGTGTGTGTTGCAGCAGACTGCTGAGGTGCAGTAGAAGAACCCTTTCACCAGTGCTGCATTAGCAGTGTGTGCTGCAGCAGAAGGCTGGGGTGCATGAGAAGAGCCCTTTCACCAGTGCTGCATTAGCAGTGTGTGCTGCAGCAGAAGGCTGGGGTGCATTAGAAGAGGCCTTTCACCAGTGCTGCATTAGCAGTGTGTGCTGCAGCAGAAGGCTGGGTGCATTAGCAGAGGCCTGTCACCAGTGCTTCATTAGCAGTGTGTGCTGCAGCAGAAGGCTGAGGTGCATGAGAAGAGCCCTTTCGCCAGTGCTGCATTAGCAGTGTGTGCTGCCAGAAGGCTGAGGTGTATAAGAAGAGCCCTTTCACCAGTGCTGCATTAGCAGTGTGTGCTGCAGCAGAAGCCCGAGGTGCATTAGAAGAGCCCTTTCACCAGTGCTGCATTAGCAGTGTGTGCTGCAGCAGAAGCCCGAGGTGCATTAGAAGAGCCCTTTCACCAGTGCTGCATTAGCAGTGTGTGCTGCAGCAGAGGGCTGAGGTGCATTAGAAGAGGCCTTTCACCAGTGCTGCATTAGCAGTGTGTGCTGCAGCAGAAGGCTGGGTGCATTAGAAGAGGCCTTTCACCAGTGCTGCATTAGCAGTGTGTGCTACAGCAGAAGGCTGAGGTGCAGTAGAAGACCCCTTTCACCAGTGCTGCATTATCGTGTGTGCTGCAGCAGAAGGCTGAGGTGCAGTAGAAGAGCCCTTTCACCAGTGCTGCATTAGCAGTGTGTGCTGCGGCAGAAGCCCGAGGTGCATTAGAAGAGCCCTTTCACCAGTGCTGCATTAGCAGTGTGTCCTGCAGCACAAGGCTGAGGTGCAGTAGAAGAGCCCTTTCACTAGTGCTGCATTAGCAGTGTGTGCTGCAGCAGAAGCCTGAGGTGCAATAGAAGAGGCCTTTCACCAGTGCTCCATTAGCAGTGTGTGCTGCAGCAGAAGCCTGAGGTACATTAGAAGAGGCCTTTCACCAGTGCTGCATTAGCAGTGTGTGCTGCAGCAGAAGCCTGAGGTGTAGTAGAAGAGCCCTTTCACCAGTGCTGCATTAGCAGTGTGTGCTGCGGCAGAAGCCCGAGGTGCATTAGAAGAGTCCTTTCACCAGTGCTGCATTAGCAGTGTGTGCTGCAGCAGAGGGCTGAGGTGCATTAGAAGAGGCCTTTCACCAGTGCTGTATTAGCAGTGTGTGCTGCAGCAGAAGGCTGGGGTGCATTAGAGGAGACCTTTCACCAGTGCTGCATTAGCAGTGTGTGCTGCAGCAGAAGGCTGAGGTGCATTAGAAGAGGCCTTTCAGCAGTGCTGTATTAGCAGTGTGTGCTGCAGCAGAAGCCCGAGGTGCATTAGAAGAGGCCTTTCACCAGTGCTGCATTAGCAGTGTGTGCTGCAGCAGAAGGCTGGGGTGCATGAGAAGAGCCCTTTCACCAGTGCTGCATTAGCAGTGTGTGCTGCGGCAGAAGGCTGGGGTACATTAGAAGAGGCCTTTCACCAGTGCTGCATTAGCAGTGTGTGCTGCAGCAGAGGGCTGAGGTGCAGTAGAAGAGCCCTTTCACCAGTGCTGCATTAGCAGTGTGTGCTGCAGCAGACGGCTGGGGTGCATGAGAAGAGCCCTTTCACCAGTGCTGCATTAGCAGTGTGTGCTGCAGCAGAAGGCTGGGGTGCATTAGAAGAAGCCTTTCACCAGTGCTGCATTAGCAGTGTATGCTGCAGCAGAAGCCTGAGGTGCATTAGAAGAGCCCTTTCACCAGTGCTGCATTAGCAGTGTGTGCTGCAGCATAAGCCGGAGGTGCATTAGAAGAGACCTTTCACCAGTGCTGCATTAGCAGTGTGTTCTGCAGCAGAGCGCTTAGGTGCAGTAGAAGATCCCTTTCACCAGTGCTGCATTAGCAGTGTGTGCTGCAGCAGAAGGCTGGGGTGCATGAGAAGAGCCCTTTCACCAGTGCTGCATTAGCAGTGTGTGCTGCAGCAGAAGCCCGAGGTGCATTAGGAGAGCCCTTTCACCAGTGCTGCATTAGCAGTGTGTGCTGCAGCAGAAGGCTGGGGTGCATTAGAAGAGCCCTTTCACCAGTGCTGCATTAGCAGTGTGTGCTGCAGCAGAAGCCCGAGGTGCATTAGAAGAGCCCTTTCACCAGTGCTGCATTAGCAGTGTGTGCTGCAGCAGAAGGTGGGGTGCATTAGAGGGGCATTTCACCAGTGCTGCATTAGCAGTGTGTGCTGCAGAAGGTGGGGTGCATTAGAGGGGGCATTTTACCAGTGCTGGATTAGCAGTGTGTGCTGCAGCAGAAGGCTGGGGTGCATGAGAAGAGCCCTTTCACCAGTGCTGCATTAGCAGTGTGTGCTGCAGCAGAAGTCTGGGGTGCATTAGAAGAGCCCTTTCACCAGTGCTGTATTAGCAGTGTGTGCTGCAGCAGAAGCCTGAGGTGCATTAGAAGAGGCCTTTCGACACTACCTCATTAGCAGTGTGTGCTGCAGCAGAGGGCTGAGGTGCAGTAGAAGATCCCTTTCACCAGTGCTGCATTAGCAGTGTGTGCTGCAGCAGAAGGCTGGGGTGCATGAGAAGAGCCCTTTCACCAGTGCTGCATTAGCAGTGTGTGCTGCAGCAGAAGGCTGGGGTGCATTAGAAGAGGCCTTTCGACACTACCTCATTAGCAGTGTGTGCTGCAGCAGAGGGCTGAGGTGCAGTAGAAGATCCCTTTCACCAGTGCTGCATTAGCAGTGTGTGCTGCAGCAGAAGGCTGGGGTGCATGAGAAGAGCCCTTTCACCAGTGCTGCATTAGCAGTGTGTGCTGCAGCAGAAGGCTGGGGTGCATGAGAAGAGCCCTTTCACCAGTGCTGCATTAGCAGTGTGTGCTGCAGCAGAGTGCTGAGGTGCAGTAGAAGAGCCCTTTCACCAGTGCTGCATTAGCAGTGTGTGCTGCAGCAGAAGCCTGAGGTGCATTAGAAGAGCCCTTTCACCAGTGCTGCATTAGCAGTGTGTCCTGCAGCAGAAGGTGGGGTGCATAAGAGGGGGCATTTCACCAGTGCTGCATTAGCAGTGTGTGCTGCAGAAGGTGGGGTGCATTAGAGGGGGCATTTTACCAGTGCTGGATTAGCAGTGTGTGCTGCAGCAGAAGGCTGGGGTGCATGAGAAGAGCCCTTTCACCAGTGCTGCATTAGCAGTGTGTGCTGCAGCAGAAGGCTGGGGTGCATTAGAAGAGGCCTTTCGACACTACCTCATTAGCAGTGTGTGCTGCAGCAGAGGGCTGAGGTGCAGTAGAAGAGGCCTTTCACCAGTGCTGCATTAGCAGTGTGTGCTGCAGCAGAGGGCTGAGGTGTATTAGAAGAGGCCTTTCACCAGTGCTGCATTAGCAGTGTGTGCTGCAGCAGAAGCCGGAGGTGCATTAGAGGAGGCTTTTACCAGTGCTGGATTAGCAGTGTGTGCTGCAGCAGAAGCCGGAGGTGCAGTAGAAGAGGCCTTTCACCAGTGCTGCATTAGCAGTGTGTGCTGCAGCAGAAGCCTGAGGTGCAGTAGAAGAGGCCTTTCACCAGTGCTGCATTAGCAATGTGTGCTGCAGCAGAAGCCTGAGGTGCAGTAGAAGAGGCCTTTCACCAGTGCTGCATTAGCAGTGTGTGCTGCAGCAGAAGGCTGGGGTGCATGAGAAGAGCCCTTTCACCAGTGCTGCATTAGCAGTGTGTGCTGCAGCAGAAGGCTGGGGTGCATTAAACGAGGCCTTTCACCAGTGCTGCATTAGCAGTGTGTGCTGCAGCAGAAGCCCGAGGTGCTTTAGAAGAGACCTTTCACCAGTGCTGCATTAACAGTGTGTGCTGCGGCAGAAGCCCGAGGTGCATTAGAAGAGGCATTTCACCAGTGCTGCATTAGCAGTGTGTGCTGCGGCAGAAGCCCGAGGTGCATTAGAAGAGCCCTTTCACCCGTGCTGCATTAGCAGTGTGTGCTGCAGCAGAAGGCTGGGGTGCATTAGAAGAGGCCTTTCACCAGTGCTGGATTAGCAGTGTGTGCTGCAGCAGAGGGCTGAGGTGCAGTAGAAGAGCCCTTTCACCAGTGCTGCATTAGCAGTGTGTGCTGCAGCAGAAGGCTGGGGTGCAGTAGAAGAGCCCTTTCACCAGTGCTGCATTAGCAGTGTGTGCTGCAGCAGAGGGTTGAGGTGCAGTAGAAGAGCCCTTTCACCAGTGCTGCATTAGCAGTGTGTGCTGCAACAGAGGGCTGAGGTGCAGTAGAAGAGCCCTTTCACCAGTGCTGCATTAGCAGTGTGTGCTGCAGCAGAAGGCTGAGGTGCATGAGAAGAGCCCTTTCACCAGTGCTGCATTAGCAGTTTGTGCTGCAGCAGAAGCCTGAGGTGCAGTAGAAGAGCCCTTTCACCAGTGCTGCATTAGCAGTGCGTGCTGCAGCAGAAGGCTGGGGTGCATGAGAAGAGCCCTTTCACCAGGTCTGCATTAGCAGTGTGTGCTGCAGCAGAGTGCTGAGGTGCAGTAGAAGAGCCCTTTCACCAGTGCTGCATTAGCAGTGTGTGCTGCAGCAGAAGGCTGGGGTGCATGAGAAGAGCCCTTTCACCAGTGCTGCATTAGCAGTGTGTGCTGCAGCAGAAGGCTGGGGTGCATTAGAAGAGGCCTTTCACCAGTGCTGCATTAGCAGTGTGTGCTGCAGCAGAAGGCTGGGTGCATTAGCAGAGGCCTGTCACCAGTGCTTCATTAGCAGTGTGTGCTGCAGCAGAAGGCTGAGGTGCATGAGAAGAGCCCTTTCGCCAGTGCTGCATTAGCAGTGTGTGCTGCAGCAGAAGGCTGAGGTGTATAAGAAGAGCCCTTTCACCAGTGCTGCATTAGCAGTGTGTGCTGCAGCAGAAGCCCGAGGTGCATTAGAAGAGCCCTTTCACCAGTGCTGCATTAGCAGTGTGTGCTGCAGCAGAAGCCCGAGGTGCATTAGAAGAGCCCTTTCACCAGTGCTGCATTAGCAGTGTGTGCTGCAGCAGAGGGCTGAGGTGCATTAGAAGAGGCCTTTCACCAGTGCTGCATTAGCAGTGTGTGCTGCAGCAGAAGGCTGGGTGCATTAGAAGAGGCCTTTCACCAGTGCTGCATTAGCAGTGTGTGCTACAGCAGAAGGCTGAGGTGCAGTAGAAGACCCCTTTCACCAGTGCTGCATTATCGTGTGTGCTGCAGCAGAAGGCTGAGGTGCAGTAGAAGAGCCCTTTCACCAGTGCTGCATTAGCAGTGTGTGCTGCGGCAGAAGCCCGAGGTGCATTAGAAGAGCCCTTTCACCAGTGCTGCATTAGCAGTGTGTCCTGCAGCACAAGGCTGAGGTGCAGTAGAAGAGCCCTTTCACTAGTGCTGCATTAGCAGTGTGTGCTGCAGCAGAAGCCTGAGGTGCAATAGAAGAGGCCTTTCACCAGTGCTCCATTAGCAGTGTGTGCTGCAGCAGAAGCCTGAGGTACATTAGAAGAGGCCTTTCACCAGTGCTGCATTAGCAGTGTGTGCTGCAGCAGAAGCCTGAGGTGTAGTAGAAGAGCCCTTTCACCAGTGCTGCATTAGCAGTGTGTGCTGCGGCAGAAGCCCGAGGTGCATTAGAAGAGTCCTTTCACCAGTGCTGCATTAGCAGTGTGTGCTGCAGCAGAGGGCTGAGGTGCATTAGAAGAGGCCTTTCACCAGTGCTGTATTAGCAGTGTGTGCTGCAGCAGAAGGCTGGGGTGCATTAGAGGAGACCTTTCACCAGTGCTGCATTAGCAGTGTGTGCTGCAGCAGAAGGCTGAGGTGCATTAGAAGAGGCCTTTCAGCAGTGCTGTATTAGCAGTGTGTGCTGCAGCAGAAGCCCGAGGTGCATTAGAAGAGGCCTTTCACCAGTGCTGCATTAGCAGTGTGTGCTGCAGCAGAAGGCTGGGGTGCATGAGAAGAGCCCTTTCACCAGTGCTGCATTAGCAGTGTGTGCTGCGGCAGAAGGCTGGGGTACATTAGAAGAGGCCTTTCACCAGTGCTGCATTAGCAGTGTGTGCTGCAGCAGAGGGCTGAGGTGCAGTAGAAGAGCCCTTTCACCAGTGCTGCATTAGCAGTGTGTGCTGCAGCAGACGGCTGGGTGCATTAGCAGAGGCCTGTCACCAGTGCTGCATTAGCAGTGTATGCTGCAGCAGAAGCCTGAGGTGCATTAGAAGAGCCCTTTCACCAGTGCTGCATTAGCAGTGTGTGCTGCAGCATAAGCCGGAGGTGCATTAGAAGAGACCTTTCACCAGTGCTGCATTAGCAGTGTGTTCTGCAGCAGAGCGCTTAGGTGCAGTAGAAGATCCCTTTCACCAGTGCTGCATTAGCAGTGTGTGCTGCAGCAGAAGGCTGGGGTGCATGAGAAGAGCCCTTTCACCAGTGCTGCATTAGCAGTGTGTGCTGCAGCAGAAGCCCGAGGTGCTTTAGGAGAGCCCTTTCACCAGTGCTGCATTAGCAGTGTGTGCTGCAGCAGAAGGCTGGGGTGCATTAGAAGAGCCCTTTCACCAGTGCTGCATTAGCAGTGTGTGCTGCAGCAGAAGCCCGAGGTGCATTAGAAGAGCCCTTTCACCAGTGCTGCATTAGCAGTGTGTGCTGCAGCAGAAGGTGGGGTGCATTAGAGGGGGCATTTCACCAGTGCTGCATTAGCAGTGTGTGCTGCAGAAGGTGGGGTGCATTAGAGGGGGCATTTTACCAGTGCTGGATTAGCAGTGTGTGCTGCAGCAGAAGGCTGGGGTGCATGAGAAGAGCCCTTTCACCAGTGCTGCATTAGCAGTGTGTGCTGCAGCAGAAGTCTGGGGTGCATTAGAAGAGCCCTTTCACCAGTGCTGTATTAGCAGTGTGTGCTGCAGCAGAAGCCTGAGGTGCATTAGAAGAGGCCTTTCGACACTACCTCATTAGCAGTGTGTGCTGCAGCAGAGGGCTGAGGTGCAGTAGAAGATCCCTTTCACCAGTGCTGCATTAGCAGTGTGTGCTGCAGCAGAAGGCTGGGGTGCATGAGAAGAGCCCTTTCACCAGTGCTGCATTAGCAGTGTGTGCTGCAGCAGAAGGCTGGGGTGCATTAGAAGAGGCCTTTCGACACTACCTCATTAGCAGTGTGTGCTGCAGCAGAGGGCTGAGGTGCAGTAGAAGATCCCTTTCACCAGTGCTGCATTAGCAGTGTGTGCTGCAGCAGAAGGCTGGGGTGCATGAGAAGAGCCCTTTCACCAGTGCTGCATTAGCAGTGTGTGCTGCAGCAGAAGGCTGGGGTGCATGAGAAGAGCCCTTTCACCAGTGCTGCATTAGCAGTGTGTGCTGCAGCAGAGTGCTGAGGTGCAGTAGAAGAGCCCTTTCACCAGTGCTGCATTAGCAGTGTGTGCTGCAGCAGAAGCCCGAGGTGCATTAGAAGAGCCCTTTCACCAGTGCTGCATTAGCAGTGTGTCCTGCAGCAGAAGGTGGGGTGCATTAGAGGGGGCATTTCACCAGTGCTGCATTAGCAGTGTGTGCTGCAGAAGGTGGGGTGCATTAGAGGGGCATTTTACCAGTGCTGGATTAGCAGTGTGTGCTGCAGCAGAAGGCTGGGGTGCATGAGAAGAGCCCTTTCACCAGTGCTGCATTAGCAGTGTGTGCTGCAGCAGAAGGCTGGGGTGCATTAGAAGAGGCCTTTCGACACTACCTCATTAGCAGTGTGTGCTGCAGCAGAGGGCTGAGGTGCAGTAGAAGAGGCCTTTCACCAGTGCTGCATTAGCAGTGTGTGCTGCAGCAGAGGGCTGAGGTGTATTAGAAGAGGCCTTTCACCAGTGCTGCATTAGCAGTGTGTGCTGCAGCAGAAGCCGGAGGTGCATTAGAGGAGGCTTTTACCAGTGCTGGATTAGCAGTGTGTGCTGCAGCAGAAGCCGGAGGTGCAGTAGAAGAGGCCTTTCACCAGTGCTTCATTAGCAGTGTGTGCTGCAGCAGAAGCCTGAGGTGCAGTAGAAGAGGCCTTTCACCAGTGCTGCATTAGCAATGTGTGCTGCAGCAGAAGCCTGAGGTGCAGTAGAAGAGGCCTTTCACCAGTGCTGCATTAGCAGTGTGTGCTGCAGCAGAAGGCTGGGGTGCATGAGAAGAGCCCTTTCACCAGTGCTGCATTAGCAGTGTGTGCTGCAGCAGAAGGCTGGGGTGCATTAAACGAGGCCTTTCACCAGTGCTGCATTAGCAGTGTGTGCTGCAGCAGAGGGCTGAGGTGCATTAGAAGAGGCCTTTCACCAGTGCTGCATTAGCAGTGTGTGCTGCAGCAGAAGGCTGGGTGCATTAGAAGAGGCCTTTCACCAGTGCTGCATTAGCAGTGTGTGCTGCAGCAGAAGGCTGGGTGCATTAGAAGAGGCCTTTCACCAGTGCTGCATTAGCAGTGTGTGCTACAGCAGAAGGCTGAGGTGCAGTAGAAGACCCCTTTCACCAGTGCTGCATTATCGTGTGTGCTGCAGCAGAAGGCTGAGGTGCAGTAGAAGAGCCCTTTCACCAGTGCTGCATTAGCAGTGTGTGCTGCGGCAGAAGCCCGAGGTGCATTAGAAGAGCCCTTTCACCAGTGCTGCATTAGCAGTGTGTCCTGCAGCACAAGGCTGAGGTGCAGTAGAAGAGCCCTTTCACTAGTGCTGCATTAGCAGTGTGTGCTGCAGCAGAAGCCTGAGGTGCAATAGAAGAGGCCTTTCACCAGTGCTCCATTAGCAGTGTGTGCTGCAGCAGAAGCCTGAGGTACATTAGAAGAGGCCTTTCACCAGTGCTGCATTAGCAGTGTGTGCTGCAGCAGAAGCCTGAGGTGTAGTAGAAGAGCCCTTTCACCAGTGCTGCATTAGCAGTGTGTGCTGCGGCAGAAGCCCGAGGTGCATTAGAAGAGTCCTTTCACCAGTGCTGCATTAGCAGTGTGTGCTGCAGCAGAGGGCTGAGGTGCATTAGAAGAGGCCTTTCACCAGTGCTGTATTAGCAGTGTGTGCTGCAGCAGAAGGCTGGGGTGCATTAGAGGAGACCTTTCACCAGTGCTGCATTAGCAGTGTGTGCTGCAGCAGAAGGCTGAGGTGCATTAGAAGAGGCCTTTCAGCAGTGCTGTATTAGCAGTGTGTGCTGCAGCAGAAGCCCGAGGTGCATTAGAAGAGGCCTTTCACCAGTGCTGCATTAGCAGTGTGTGCTGCAGCAGAAGGCTGGGGTGCATGAGAAGAGCCCTTTCACCAGTGCTGCATTAGCAGTGTGTGCTGCGGCAGAAGGCTGGGGTACATTAGAAGAGGCCTTTCACCAGTGCTGCATTAGCAGTGTGTGCTGCAGCAGAGGGCTGAGGTGCAGTAGAAGAGCCCTTTCACCAGTGCTGCATTAGCAGTGTGTGCTGCAGCAGACGGCTGGGTGCATTAGCAGAGGCCTGTCACCAGTGCTGCATTAGCAGTGTATGCTGCAGCAGAAGCCTGAGGTGCATTAGAAGAGCCCTTTCACCAGTGCTGCATTAGCAGTGTGTGCTGCAGCATAAGCCGGAGGTGCATTAGAAGAGACCTTTCACCAGTGCTGCATTAGCAGTGTGTTCTGCAACAGAGCGCTTAGGTGCAGTAGAAGATCCCTTTCACCAGTGCTGCATTAGCAGTGTGTGCTGCAGCAGAAGGCTGGGGTGCATGAGAAGA
Source organism: Calotriton arnoldi (assembly GCA_963921515.1). Taxonomy (NCBI): domain Eukaryota; kingdom Metazoa; phylum Chordata; class Amphibia; order Caudata; family Salamandridae; genus Calotriton; species Calotriton arnoldi. The sequence continues at coordinate 2,015,817 of CAWUFW010001464.1, read as the reverse complement.
GCCCTTTCACCAGTGCTGCATTAGCAGTGTGTGCTGCAGCAGAAGCCCGAGGTGCTTTAGGAGAGCCCTTTCACCAGTGCTGCATTAGCAGTGTGTGCTGCAGCAGAAGGCTGGGGTGCATTAGAAGAGCCCTTTCACCAGTGCTGCATTAGCAGTGTGTGCTGCAGCAGAAGCCCGAGGTGCATTAGAAGAGCCCTTTCACCAGTGCTGCATTAGCAGTGTGTGCTGCAGCAGAAGGTGGGGTGCATTAGAGGGGGCATTTCACCAGTGCTGCATTAGCAGTGTGTGCTGCAGAAGGTGGGGTGCATTAGAGGGGCATTTTACCAGTGCTGGATTAGCAGTGTGTGCTGCAGCAGAAGGCTGGGGTGCATGAGAAGAGCCCTTTCACCAGTGCTGCATTAGCAGTGTGTGCTGCAGCAGAAGTCTGGGGTGCATTAGAAGAGCCCTTTCACCAGTGCTGTATTAGCAGTGTGTGCTGCAGCAGAAGCCTGAGGTGCATTAGAAGAGGCCTTTCGACACTACCTCATTAGCAGTGTGTGCTGCAGCAGAGGGCTGAGGTGCAGTAGAAGATCCCTTTCACCAGTGCTGCATTAGCAGTGTGTGCTGCAGCAGAAGGCTGGGGTGCATGAGAAGAGCCCTTTCACCAGTGCTGCATTAGCAGTGTGTGCTGCAGCAGAAGGCTGGGGTGCATGAGAAGAGCCCTTTCACCAGTGCTGCATTAGCAGTGTGTGCTGCAGCAGAGTGCTGAGGTGCAGTAGAAGAGCCCTTTCACCAGTGCTGCATTAGCAGTGTGTGCTGCAGCAGAAGCCCGAGGTGCATTAGAAGAGCCCTTTCACCAGTGCTGCATTAGCAGTGTGTCCTGCAGCAGAAGGTGGGGTGCATTAGAGGGGCATTTCACCAGTGCTGCATTAGCAGTGTGTGCTGCAGAAGGTGGGGTGCATTAGAGGGGGCATTTTACCAGTGCTGGATTAGCAGTGTGTGCTGCAGCAGAAGGCTGGGGTGCATGAGAAGAGCCCTTTCACCAGTGCTGCATTAGCAGTGTGTGCTGCAGCAGAAGGCTGGGGTGCATTAGAAGAGGCCTTTCGACACTACCTCATTAGCAGTGTGTGCTGCAGCAGAGGGCTGAGGTGCAGTAGAAGAGGCCTTTCACCAGTGCTGCATTAGCAGTGTGTGCTGCAGCAGAGGGCTGAGGTGTATTAGAAGAGGCCTTTCACCAGTGCTGCATTAGCAGTGTGTGCTGCAGCAGAAGCCGGAGGTGCATTAGAGGAGGCTTTTTACCAGTGCTGGATTAGCAGTGTGTGCTGCAGCAGAAGCCGGAGGTGCAGTAGAAGAGGCCTTTCACCAGTGCTTCATTAGCAGTGTGTGCTGCAGCAGAAGCCTGAGGTGCAGTAGAAGAGGCCTTTCACCAGTGCTGCATTAGCATTGTGTGCTGCAGCAGAAGCCTGAGGTGCAGTAGAAGAGGCCTTTCACCAGTGCTGCATTAGCAGTGTGTGCTGCAGCAGAAGGCTGGGGTGCATGAGAAGAGCCCTTTCACCAGTGCTGCATTAGCAGTGTGTGCTGCAGCAGAAGGCTGGGGTGCATTAAACGAGGCCTTTCACCAGTGCTGCATTAGCAGTGTGTGCTGCGGCAGAAGCCTGAGGTGCAGTAGAAGAGCCCTTTCACCAGTGCTGCAATAGCAGTGTGTGCTGCGGCAGAAGGCTAAGGTGCATGAGAAGAGCCCTTTCACCAGTGCTGCATTAGCAGTGTGTGCTGCAGCAGAAGGCTGGGGTGCATGAGAAGAGCCCTTTCACCAGGTCTGCATTAGCAGTGTGTGCTGCAGCAGAGTGCTGAGGTGCAGTAGAAGAGCCCTTTCACCAGTGCTGCATTAGCAGTGTGTGCTGCAGCAGAAGGCTGGGGTGCATGAGAAGAGCCCTTTCACCAGTGCTGCATTAGCAGTGTGTGCTGCAGCAGAAGGCTGGGGTGCATTAGAAGAGGCCTTTTACCAGTGCTGCATTAGCAGTGTGTGCTGCAGCAGAAGGCTGGGTGCATTAGCAGAGGCCTGTCACCAGTGCTTCATTAGCAGTGTGTGCTGCAGCAGAAGGCTGAGGTGCATGAGAAGAGCCCTTTCGCCAGTGCTGCATTAGCAGTGTGTGCTGCAGCAGAAGGCTGAGGTGTATAAGAAGAGCCCTTTCACCAGTGCTGCATTAGCAGTGTGTGCTGCAGCAGAAGCCCGAGGTGCATTAGAAGAGCCCTTTCACCAGTGCTGCATTAGCAGTGTGTGCTGCAGCAGAAGCCCGAGGTGCATTAGAAGAGCCCTTTCACCAGTGCTGCATTAGCAGTGTGTGCTGCAGCAGAGGGCTGAGGTGCATTAGAAGAGGCCTTTCACCAGTGCTGCATTAGCAGTGTGTGCTGCAGCAGAAGGCTGGGTGCATTAGAAGAGGCCTTTCACCAGTGCTGCATTAGCAGTGTGTGCTACAGCAGAAGGCTGAGGTGCAGTAGAAGACCCCTTTCACCAGTGCTGCATTATCGTGTGTGCTGCAGCAGAAGGCTGAGGTGCAGTAGAAGAGCCCTTTCACCAGTGCTGCATTAGCAGTGTGTGCTGCGGCAGAAGCCCGAGGTGCATTAGAAGAGCCCTTTCACCAGTGCTGCATTAGCAGTGTGTCCTGCAGCACAAGGCTGAGGTGCAGTAGAAGAGCCCTTTCACTAGTGCTGCATTAGCAGTGTGTGCTGCAGCAGAAGCCTGAGGTGCAATAGAAGAGGCCTTTCACCAGTGCTCCATTAGCAGTGTGTGCTGCAGCAGAAGCCTGAGGTACATTAGAAGAGGCCTTTCACCAGTGCTGCATTAGCAGTGTGTGCTGCAGCAGAAGCCTGAGGTGTAGTAGAAGAGCCCTTTCACCAGTGCTGCATTAGCAGTGTGTGCTGCGGCAGAAGCCCGAGGTGCATTAGAAGAGTCCTTTCACCAGTGCTGCATTAGCAGTGTGTGCTGCAGCAGAGGGCTGAGGTGCATTAGAAGAGGCCTTTCACCAGTGCTGTATTAGCAGTGTGTGCTGCAGCAGAAGGCTGGGGTGCATTAGAGGAGACCTTTCACCAGTGCTGCATTAGCAGTGTGTGCTGCAGCAGAAGGCTGAGGTGCATTAGAAGAGGCCTTTCAGCAGTGCTGTATTAGCAGTGTGTGCTGCAGCAGAAGCCCGAGGTGCATTAGAAGAGGCCTTTCACCAGTGCTGCATTAGCAGTGTGTGCTGCAGCAGAAGGCTGGGGTGCATGAGAAGAGCCCTTTCACCAGTGCTGCATTAGCAGTGTGTGCTGCGGCAGAAGGCTGGGGTACATTAGAAGAGGCCTTTCACCAGTGCTGCATTAGCAGTGTGTGCTGCAGCAGAGGGCTGAGGTGCAGTAGAAGAGCCCTTTCACCAGTGCTGCATTAGCAGTGTGTGCTGCAGCAGACGGCTGGGGTGCATGAGAAGAGCCCTTTCACCAGTGCTGCATTAGCAGTGTGTGCTGCAGCAGAAGGCTGGGGTGCATTAGAAGAGGCCTTTCACCAGTGCTGCATTAGCAGTGTATGCTGCAGCAGAAGCCTGAGGTGCATTAGAAGAGCCCTTTCACCAGTGCTGCATTAGCAGTGTGTGCTGCAGCATAAGCCGGAGGTGCATTAGAAGAGACCTTTCACCAGTGCTGCATTAGCAGTGTGTTCTGCAGCAGAGCGCTTAGGTGCAGTAGAAGATCCCTTTCACCAGTGCTGCATTAGCAGTGTGTGCTGCAGCAGAAGGCTGGGGTGCATGAGAAGAGCCCTTTCACCAGTGCTGCATTAGCAGTGTGTGCTGCAGCAGAAGCCCGAGGTGCATTAGGAGAGCCCTTTCACCAGTGCTGCATTAGCAGTGTGTACTGCAGCAGAAGGCTGGGGTGCATTAGAAGAGCCCTTTCACCAGTGCTGCATTAGCAGTGTGTGCTGCAGCAGAAGCCCGAGGTGCATTAGAAGAGCCCTTTCACCAGTGCTGCATTAGCAGTGTGTGCTGCAGCAGAAGGTGGGGTGCATTAGAGGGGGCATTTCACCAGTGCTGCATTAGCAGTGTGTGCTGCAGAAGGTGGGGTGCATTAGAGGGGGCATTTTACCAGTGCTGGATTAGCAGTGTGTGCTGCAGCAGAAGGCTGGGGTGCATGAGAAGAGCCCTTTCACCAGTGCTGCATTAGCAGTGTGTGCTGCAGCAGAAGTCTGGGGTGCATTAGAAGAGCCCTTTCACCAGTGCTGTATTAGCAGTGTGTGCTGCAGCAGAAGCCTGAGGTGCATTAGAAGAGGCCTTTCGACACTACCTCATTAGCAGTGTGTGCTGCAGCAGAGGGCTGAGGTGCAGTAGAAGATCCCTTTCACCAGTGCTGCATTAGCAGTGTGTGCTGCAGCAGAAGGCTGGGGTGCATGAGAAGAGCCCTTTCACCAGTGCTGCATTAGCAGTGTGTGCTGCAGCAGAAGGCTGGGGTGCATTAGAAGAGGCCTTTCGACACTACCTCATTAGCAGTGTGTGCTGCAGCAGAGGGCTGAGGTGCAGTAGAAGATCCCTTTCACCAGTGCTGCATTAGCAGTGTGTGCTGCAGCAGAAGGCTGGGGTGCATGAGAAGAGCCCTTTCACCAGTGCTGCATTAGCAGTGTGTGCTGCAGCAGAAGGCTGGGGTGCATGAGAAGAGCCCTTTCACCAGTGCTGCATTAGCAGTGTGTGCTGCAGCAGAGTGCTGAGGTGCAGTAGAAGAGCCCTTTCACCAGTGCTGCATTAGCAGTGTGTGCTGCAGCAGAAGCCCGAGGTGCATTAGAAGAGCCCTTTCACCAGTGCTGCATTAGCAGTGTGTCCTGCAGCAGAAGGTGGGGTGCATTAGAGGGGGCATTTCACCAGTGCTGCATTAGCAGTGTGTGCTGCAGAAGGTGGGGTGCATTAGAGGGGCATTTTACCAGTGCTGGATTAGCAGTGTGTGCTGCAGCAGAAGGCTGGGGTGCATGAGAAGAGCCCTTTCACCAGTGCTGCATTAGCAGTGTGTGCTGCAGCAGAAGGCTGGGGTGCATTAGAAGAGGCCTTTCGACACTACCTCATTAGCAGTGTGTGCTGCAGCAGAGGGCTGAGGTGCAGTAGAAGAGGCCTTTCACCAGTGCTGCATTAGCAGTGTGTGCTGCAGCAGAGGGCTGAGATGTATTAGAAGAGGCCTTTCACCAGTGCTGCATTAGCAGTGTGTGCTGCAGCAGAAGCCGGAGGTGCATTAGAGGAGGCTTTTTACCAGTGCTGGATTAGCAGTGTGCGCTGCAGCAGAAGCCGGAGGTGCAGTAGAAGAGGCCTTTCACCAGTGCTGCATTAGCAGTGTGTGCTGCAGCAGAAGCCTGAGGTGCAGTAGAAGAGGCCTTTCACCAGTGCTGCATTAGCAATGTGTGCTGCAGCAGAAGCCTGAGGTGCAGTAGAAGAGGCCTTTCACCAGTGCTGCATTAGCAGTGTGTGCTGCAGCAGAAGGCTGGGGTGCATGAGAAGAGCCCTTTCACCAGTGCTGCATTAGCAGTGTGTGCTGCAGCAGAAGGCTGGGGTGCATTAAACGAGGCCTTTCACCAGTGCTGCATTAGCAGTGTGTGCTGCAGCAGAAGCCCGAGGTGCTTTAGAAGAGACCTTTCACCAGTGCTGCATTAACAGTGTGTGCTGCGGCAGAAGCCCGAGGTGCATTAGAAGAGGCATTTCACCAGTGCTGCATTAGCAGTGTGTGCTGCGGCAGAAGCCCGAGGTGCATTAGAAGAGCCCTTTCACCCGTGCTGCATTAGCAGTGTGTGCTGCAGCAGAAGGCTGGGGTGCATTAGAAGAGGCCTTTCACCAGTGCTGGATTAGCAGTGTGTGCTGCAGCAGAGGGCTGAGGTGCAGTAGAAGAGCCCTTTCACAAGTGCTGCATTAGCAGTGTGTGCTGCAGCAGAAGGCTGGGGTGCAGTAGAAGAGCCCTTTCACCAGTGCTGCATTAGCAGTGTGTGCTGCAGCAGAGGGTTGAGGTGCAGTAGAAGAGCCCTTTCACCAGTGCTGTATTAGCAGTGTGTGCTGCAACAGAGGGCTGAGGTGCAGTAGAAGAGCCCTTTCACCAGTGCTGCATTAGCAGTGTGTGCTGCAGCAGAAGGCTGAGGTGCATGAGAAGAGCCCTTTCACCAGTGCTGCATTAGCAGTTTGTGCTGCAGCAGAAGCCTGAGGTGCAGTAGAAGAGCCCTTTCACCAGTGCTGCAATAGCAGTGTGTGCTGCGGCAGAAGGCTAAGGTGCATGAGAAGAGCCCTTTCACCAGTGCTGCATTAGCAGTGTGTGCTGCAGCAGAAGGCTGGGGTGCATGAGAAGAGCCCTTTCACCAGGTCTGCATTAGCAGTGTGTGCTGCAGCAGAGTGCTGAGGTGCAGTAGAAGAGCCCTTTCACCAGTGCTGCATTAGCAGTGTGTGCTGCAGCAGAAGGCTGGGGTGCATGAGAAGAGCCCTTTCACCAGTGCTGCATTAGCAGTGTGTGCTGCAGCAGAAGGCTGGGGTGCATTAGAAGAGGCCTTTCACCAGTGCTGCATTAGCAGTGTGTGCTGCAGCAGAGGGCTGAGGTGCAGTTGAAGAGGCCTTTCACCAGTGCTGCATTAGGAGTGTGTGCTGCAGCAGAAGGCTGAGGTGCATGAGAAGAGCCCTTTCACCAGTGCTGCATTAGCAGTGTGTGCTGCAGCAGAAGCCTGAGGTGCAGTAGAAGAGCCCTTTCACCAGTGCTGCAATAGCAGTGTGTGCTGCGGCAGAAGGCTAAGGTGCATGAGAAGAGCCCTTTCACCAGTGCTGCATTAGTAGTGTGTGCTGCAGCAGAAGGCTGGGGTGCATGAGAAGAGCCCTTTCACCAGTGCTGCATTAGCAGTGTGTGCTGCAGCAGAGTGCTGAGGTGCAGTAGAAGAGCCCTTTCACCAGTGCTGCATTAGCAGTGTGTGCTGCAGCAGAAGGCTGGGGTGCATTAGAAGAGCCCTTTCACCAGTGCTGCATTAGCAGTGTGTGCTGCAGCAGAGGGCTGAGGTGCAGTTGAAGAGGCCTTTCACCAGTGCTGCATTAGCAGTGTGTGCTGCAGCAGGAGTCTGAGGTGCATTCGAGGAGGCCTTTCACCAGTGCTGCATTAGCAGTGTGTGCTGCAGCATAAGCCGGAGGTGCATTAGAAGAGACCTTTCACCAGTGCTGCATTAGCAGTGTGTGCTGCAGCAGAGCGCTTAGGTGCAGTAGAAGATCCCTTTCACCAGTGCTGCATTAGCAGTGTGTGCTGCAGCAGAAGGCTGGGGTGCATGAGAAGAGCCCTTTCACCAGTGCTGCATTAGCAGTGTGTGCTGCAGCAGAAGGCTGGGGTGCATGAGAAGAGCCCTTTCACCAGTGCTCCATTAGCAGTGTGTGCTGCAGCAGAAGCCCGAGGTGCATTAGGAGAGCCCTTTCACCAGTGCTGCATTAGCAGTGTGTGCTGCAGCAGAAGGCTGGGGTGCATTAGAAGAGCCCTTTCACCAGTGCTGCATTAGCAGTGTGTGCTGCAGCAGAAGCCTGAGGTGCATTAGAAGAGCCCTTTCACCTGTGCTGCATTAGCAGTGTGTGCTGCAGCAGAAGGTGGGGTGCATTAGAGGGGGCATTTTACCAGTGCTGGATTAGCAGTGTGTGCTGCAGCAGAAGGGTGGGGTGCATGAGAAGAGGCCTTTCGACACTATCTCATTAGCAGTGTGTGCTGCAGCAGAGGGCTGAGGTGTATTAGAAGAGGCCTTTCACCAGTGCTGCATTAGCAGTGTGTGCTGCAGCAGAAGCCGGAGGTGCATTAGAGGAGGCTTCTTACCAGTGCTGGATTAGCAGTGTGTGCTGCAGCAGAAGGCTGGGGTGGATGAGAAGAGCCCTTTCACCAGTGCTGCATTAGCAGTGTGTGCTGCAGCAGAACCCTGAGGTGCAGTAGAAGAGGCCTTTCACCAGTGCTGCATTAGCAGTGTGTGCTGCAGCAGAAGGCTGGGGTGCATGAGAAGAGCCCTTTCACCAGTGCTGCATTAGCAGTGTGTGCTGCAGCAGAAGGCTGGGGTGCATTAGAAGAGGCCTTTCACCAGTGCTGTATTAGCAGTGTGTGCTGCAGCAGAAGCCTGAGGTGCATTAGAAGAGGCCTTTCACCAGTGCCGCATTAGCAGTGTGTGCTGCGGCAGAAGCCCGAGGTGCATTAGAAGAGCCCTTTCACCAGTGCTGCATTAGCAGTGTGTGCTGCAGCAGAAGGCTGGGGTGCATGAGAAGAGCCCTTTCACCAGTGCTGCATTAGCAGTGTGTGCTGCAGCAGAAGGCTGGGGTGCATTAGAAGAGGCCTTTCACCAGTGCTGCATTAGCAGTGTGTGCTGCAGCAGAAGGCTGGGGTGCATTAGAAGAGGCCTTTCACCAGTGCTGCATTAGCAGTGTGTGCTGCAGCAGGAGTCTGAGGTGCATTAGAGGAGGCCTTTCACCAGTGCTGTATTAGCAGTGTGTGCTGCAGCAGAAGCCTGAGGTGCATTAGAAGAGGCCTTTCACCAGTGCTGCATTAGCAGTGTGTGCTGCGGCAGAAGCCCAAGGTGCATTAGAAGAGCCCTTTCACCAGTGCTGCATTAGCAGTGTGTGCTGCAGCAGAAGCCCGAGGTGCATTAGAAGAGGCATTTCACCAGTGCTGCATTAGCAGTGTGTGCTGCAGCAGAAGCCCGAGGTGCATTAGAAGAGGCCTTTCACCAGTGCTGCATTAGCAGTGTGTGCTGCAGCAGAAGCCTGAGGTGCAGTAGAAGAGCCCTTTCACCCGTGCTGCATTAGCAGTGTGTGCTGCAGCAGAAGGCTGGGGTGCATTAGAAGAGGCCTTTCACCAGTGCTGGAATGCCAGTGTGTGCTGCAGCAGAGGGCTGAGGTGCAGTAGAAGAGCCCTTTCACCAGTGCTGCATTAGCAGTGTGTGCTGCAGCAGAGGGCTGAGGTGCAGTAGAAGATCCCTTTCACCAGTGCTGCATTATCAGTGTGTGCTGCAGCAGAAGGCTGAGGTGCATGAGAAGAGCCCTTTCACCAGTGCTGCATTAGCAGTGTGTGCTGCGGCAGAAGCCCAAGGTGCATTAGAAGAGCCCTTTCACCAGTGCTGCATTAGCAGTGTGTGCTGCAGCAGAAGGCTGGGGTGCATCAGAAGAGCCCTTTCACCAGTGCTGCATTAGCAGTGTGTGCTGCAGCAGAAGGCTGGGGTGCATGAGAAGAGCCCTTTCACCAGTGCTGCATTAGCAGTGTGTGCTGCAGCAGAAGGCTGGGGTGCATTAGAAGAGCCCTTTCACCAGTGCTGCATTAGCAGTGTGTGCTGCAGCAGAAGTCTGGGGTGCATTAGAAGAGGCCTTTCACCAGTGCTGCATTAGGAGTGTGTGCTGCAGCAGAGGGCTGGGGTGCATTAGAAGAGGCCTTTGACCAGTGCTGCATTAGCAGTGTGTGCTGCAGCAGGAGTCTGAGGTGCATTAGAGGAGGCCTTTCACTGGTGCTGCATTAGCAGTGTGTGCTGCAGCACAGGACTGAGGTGCAGTAGAAGAGCCCTTTCATCAGTGCTGCATTAGCAGTGTGTGCTGCAGCAGAAGCCTGAGGTGTAGTAGAAGTGCCCTTTCACCAGTGCTGCATTAGCAGTGTGTGCTGCAGCAGAAACCCGAGGTGCATGAGAAGAGCCCTTTCACCAGTGCTGCATTAGCAGTGTGTGCTGCAGCAGAAGCCCGAGGTGCATTAGAAGAGGCCTTTCACCAGTGCTGCATTAGCAGTGTGTGCTGCAGCAGAAGGCTGGGGTGCATTAGAAGAGGCCTTTCACCAGTGCTGCATTAGCAGTGTGTGCTGCAGCAGAAGGCTGGGGTGCATTAGAAGAGGCCTTTCACCAGTGCTGCATTAGCAGTGTGTGCTGCGGCAGCAGGCTGGGGTGCATTAGAAGAGCCCTTTCACCAGTGCTGCATTAGCAATGTGTGCTGCAGCAGAAGGCTGAGGTGGATGAGAAGAGCCCTTCTACCAGTGCTGCATTAGCAGTGTGTGCCGCAGCAGAAGCCCGAGGTGCTTTAGAAGAGGCCTTTCACCAGTGCTGCATTAGCAGTGTGTGCTGCAGCAGAAGGCTGAGGTGCATGAGAAGAGCCCTTTCAACAGTGCCGCATTAGCAGTGTGTGCTGCGGCAGAAGCCCGAGGTGCATTAGAAGAGGCCTTTCACCAGTGCTGCATTAGCAGTGTGTGCTGCAGCAGAAGCCCGAGGTGCATTAGAAGAGGCCTTTCACCAGTGCTGCATTAGCAGTGTGTGCTGCAGCAGAAGCCTGAGGTGCATTAGAAGAGGCCTTTCACCAGTGCTGCATTAGCAGTGTGTGCTGCGGCAGAAGCCCGAGGTGCATTAGAAGAGGCATTTCACCAGTGCTGCATTAGCAGTGTGTGCTGCGGCAGAAGCATGAGGTGCATTAGAAGAGCCCTTTCACCAGTGCTGCATTAGCAGTGTGTGCTGCAGCAGAGGGCTGAGGTGCAGTAGAAGAGCCCTTTCACCAGTGCTGCATTAGCAGTGTGTGCTGCAGCAGAAGGCTGGGGTGCATTAGAAGAGGCCTTTCACCAGTGCTGGATTAGCAGTGTGTGCTGCAGCAGAGGGCTGAGGTACAGTAGAAGAGCCCTTTCACCAGTGCTGCATTAGCAGTGTGTACTGCAGCAGAGGGCTGAGGTGCAGTAGAAGAGCCCTTTCACCAGTGCTGCATTAGCAGTGTGTGCTGCAGCAGAAGGCTGGGGTGCATTAGAAGAGGCCTTTCACCAGTGCTGCATTAGCAGTGTGTGCTGCGGCAGAAGGCTGAGGTGCATGAGAAGAGCCCTTTCACCAGTGATGCATTTGCAGTGTGTGCTGCAGCAGAAGGCTGTGTGCATTAGAAGAGGCCTTTCACCAGTGCTGCATTAGCAGTGTGTGCTGCAGCAGAGGGCTGAGGTGCATGAGAAGAGCCCTTTCACCAGCGCTGCATTAGCAGTGTGTGCTGCAGCAGAAGGCTGGGGTGCATTAGAAGAGGCATTTCACCAGTGCTGCATTAGCAGTGTTTGCTGCAGCAGAAGCCCGAGGTGCAATAGAAGATGCCTTTCACCAGTGCTGCATTAGCAGTGTGTGCTGCAGCAAAAGCCTGAGGTGCATTAGAAGAGGCCTTTCACCAGTGCTGCATTAGCAGTGTGTGCTGCAGCAGAAGGCTGGGTGCATTAGAAGAGCCCTTTCACCAGTGCTGCATTAGCAGTGTGTGATGCGGCAGAAGCCCAAGGTGCATTAGAAGAGGCCTTTCACCAGTGCTGCATTAGCAGTGTGTGCTGCAGCTGAGGTGCATTAGAAGAGGCCTTTCACCAGTGCTGCATTAGCAGTGTGTGCTGCAGCAGAAGGCTGAGGTGCATGAGAAGAGCCCTTTCACCAGTGCTGCATTAGCAGTGTGTGCTGCAGCAGAAGGCTGGGGTGCATGAGAAGAGCCCTTTCACCAGTGCTGCATTAGCAGTGTGTGCTGCAGCAGAAGGCTGAGGTGCATGAGAAGAGCCCTTTCACCAGTGCTGCATTAGCAGTGTGTGCTGCAGCAGAAGGCTGAGGTGCAGTAGAAGAGCCCTTTCACCAGTTCTGCATTAGCAGTGTGTGCTGCAGCAGAAGGCTGAGGTGCATGAGAAGAGCCCTTTCACCAGTGCTGCATTAGCAGTGGGTGCTGCAGCAGAAGGCTGGGGTGCATTAGAAGAGGCCTTTCACCAGTGCTGCATTAGCAGTGTGTGCTGCGGCAGCAGGCTGGGGTGCATTAGAAGAGGCCTTTCACCAGTGCTGCATTAGCAGTGTGTGCTGCGGCAGAAGGCTGGGGTGCATTAGAAGAGCCCTTTCACCAGTTCTGCATTAGCAGTGTGTGCTGCAGCAGAAGCCTGAGGTGCATGAGAAGAGCCCTTTCACCAGTGCTGCATTAGCAGTGTGTGCTGCAGCAGAAGGCTGGGGTGCATGAGAAGAGCCCTTTCACCAGTGCTGCATTAGCAGTGTGTGTTGCGGCAGAAGGCTGGGGTGCATGAGAAGAGCCCTTTCACCAGTGCTGCATTAGCAGTGTGTGCTGCAGCACAGTAGAAGAGCCCTTTCACCAGTGCTGCATTAGCAGTGTGTGCTGCGGCAGAAGCCCGAGGTGCATTAGAAGAGGCCTTTCACCAGTGCTGCATTAGCAGTGTGTGCTGCAGCAGAAGGCTGGGTGCATTAGAAGAGGCCTTTCACCAGTGCTGCATTAGGAGTGTGTGCTGCAGCAGAAGGCTGAGGTGCAGTAGAAGAGCCCTTTCACCAGTGCTGCATTAGCAGTGTGTGCTGCAGCAGGAGTCTGAGGTGCATTCGAGGAGGCCTTTCACCAGTGCTGCATTAGCAGTGTGTACTGCAGCAGAGGGCTGAGGTGCATTAGAAGAGCCCTTTCACCAGTGCTGCATTAGCAGTGTGTGCTGCAGCAGAAGGCTGGGGTGCATCAGAAGAGCCCTTTCACCAGTGCTGCATTAGCAGTGTGTGCTGCGGCAGAAGCCCGAGGTGCATTAGAAGAGCCCTTTCACCAGTGCTGCATTAGCAGTGTGTGCTGCGGCAGAAGCCCAAGGTGCATTAGAAGAGCCCTTTCACCAGTGCTGCATTAGCAGTGTGCGCTGCGGCAGAAGGCTGTGGTGCATGAGAAGAGCCCTTTCACCAGTGCTGCATTAGCAGTGTGTGCTGCAGCAGAAGGCTGGGGTGCAGTAGAAGAGCCCTTTCACCAGTGCTGCATTAGCAGTGTGTGCTGCAGCAGAGGGCTGAGGTGCATGAGAAGAGCCCTTTCACCAGGGCTGCATTAGCAGTGTGTGCTGCAGCAGAAGCCCGAGGTGCATTAGAAGAGGCCTTTCACCAGTGCTGCATTAGCAGTGTGTGCTGCAGCAGAGGGCTGAGGCTTTCACCAGTGCTGCATTAGCAGTGTGTGCTGCAGCAGAAGGCTGGGGTGCATTAGAAGAGGCCTTTCACCAGTGCTGCATTAGCAGTGTGTGCTGCAGCAGAAGGCTGGGGTGCATTAGAGGACGCCTTTCACCAGTGCTGCATTAGCAGTGTGTGCTGCAGCAGAAGCCCGAGGTGCATTAGAAGAGCCCTTTCACCAGTGCTGCATTAGCAGTGTGTGCTGCAGCAGAAGGCTGGGGTGCATTAGAGGACGCCTTTCACCAGTGCTGCATTAGCAGTGTGTGCTGCAGCAGAAGGCTGGGTGCATTAGAAGAGGCCTTTCACCAGTGCTGCATTAGCAGTGTGTGCTGCAGCAGAAGGCTGGGGTGCATTAGAGGACGCCTTTCACCAGTGCTGCATTAGCAGTGTGTGCTGCGGCAGAAGCCCAAGGTGCATTAGAAGAGCCCTTTCACCAGTGCTGCATTAGCAGTGTGTGCTGCAGCAGAAGGCTGGGGTGCATTAGAGGAGGCATTTTACCAGTGCTGGATTAGCAGTGAGTGCTGCAGATGAAGATGGAAATGCATTAGCAGAGCAAGTAAAATGTAAAAAAGAACATAAAAGGAAAACAATATTGGCATGAGAACTGGCAAAGATCACACCTGGACACTGAAGAGAAGAGAGCCCCACAAAGCAAGGCAAACACACAAGAACATGCAAGGTGGTAACAGTGAGGAGGAACATTTCATATACAGCGCAAAAAAAGAAGCAGCAAGAGATAGTGCTTAACAAGAAAGAAGAGAAAACACAGTTAGTACTTGGTAGGAAGCAGGCAAAGACATCGCACGAGGAAACCAGGAAGTAAGGCAGCAGAGATGCGCACTGGGGACTAAGGAAGCAGGAAAGAGAAGTCAAGGGCGACGCAGAGATGGAGAGCCACTTAAAATAGTGCCAACTCCAGAAACATGGATACCACACAAGACCGGGCAAGCTAAGAAAACAAGGATGCACTGCAATTAGGGCTAGCTCACTAGACGCGGTTACACTGCTTAACAGCGCTAGTTCAGGATGCAAGGATGCACTGACAGGTGGGGCTAGCTCAATCAATACGGATACACTGCTTAACAGCGCTAGTTCAGGATGCACTGCAAGAAGGGCTAGCTCACTAGACGCGGATACACTGCTTAACAGCTAGTTCAGGATGCAAGGATGCACTGCAAGAAGGGCTAGCTCAATCAATACGGATACACTGCTTAACAGCGCTAGTTCAGGATGCAGGGATGTGCTGACAAACATGACTAGCTCACTAGACGCGGCTACACTGCTTTACAGCGCTAGTTCAGGATGCAAGGACGCGTTGACAGGCGGGGTTAGCTCAATCAATACGGATACACTGCTTACCAGAGCTAGTTCAGGATGCAAGGATGAGCTGACAAACACGACTAGCTCACTAGACGCAGATACACTGCTTTACAGCGGTAGTTCAGGATGCGCTGACAGGCGGGGCTAGCTCAATCAATACGGATACACTGCTTAACAGCGCTAGTTCAGGATGCAAGGAGAGCTGACAGACACGACTAGCTATACAGACATGGGTACAGTGCTTAACAGCGCTAGTTCAGGATGCAAGGATGCGCTGACAGGCGGGGCTAACTCAATCAATACGGATACACTGGTTAACAGAGCTAGTTCAGGATGCAAGGATGCACTGCAAGAAGGGCTAACTCAATGAATACGGATACACTGGTTAACAGAGCTAGTTCAGGATGCAAGGATGAGCTGACAAACATGACTAGCTATACAGACACGGATAGAGTGCTTAACAAAGCTAGTTCAGGATGCATTGTCAGGCGGGGTTAGCTCAATCAACACGATTCACTGGTTAACAGAGCTAGTTCAGGATGCAAGGATGCGCTGACAGGCGGGGCTAACTCAATCAATACGGATACACTGGTTAACAGAGCTAGTTCAGGATGCAAGGATGCGCTGACAGGCGGGGCTAACTCAATCAATACGGATACACTGGTTAACAGAGCTAGTTCAGGATGCAAGGATGCACTGACAAACACGACTAGCTCAATAGACACGGATTCACTGGTTAACAGCTAGTTCAGGATGCAAGGATGTGCTAACAGACACAAGTTGCTATACAGACACGGATACACTGGTTAACAGAGCTAGTTCAGGATGTAAGGAAGCACTGACAGTCTGTGCCAGCTCAACAAACAAGGGTGCCCTGCAAGACGATGAGACGAAGCCAGCTGAAGAAAAGCTAGTGCAGGTAACAAGGTTGCACTTAAAACAGGACAAACACAATAAAGAAGGATACAAAGCACGCTCCACAGCACATAACACGGATACACTGCTTGTTCAGGAAACAAGGACGCACTGAAAATGCAAACCCAAGAAACATGGGTACGCTGCTAAACAGTGCATCCTTCGATACAACAAGGCTATCTAAAGGAACAAGGATGCACTGCTAAAGAAACACGGATACACTGCTAAAGAAACACGGATACACTGCTAAAGAAACACAGATACACTGCTAAAGAAACACAGATACACTGCTAAAGAAACACGGATACACTGCTAAAGAAACACGGATACACTGCTAAAGAAACACGGATACACTGCTAAAGAAACACGGATACACTGCTAAAGAAACACGGATACACTGCTAAAGAAACACGGATACACTGCTAAAGAAACACGGATACACTGCTAAAGAAACACAGATACACTGCTAAAGAAACACGGATGCACTGCTAAAGAAACACGGATACACTGCTAAAGAAACACGGATACACTGCTAAAGAAACACAGATACACTGCTAAAGAAACACGGATACACTGCTAAAGAAACACGGATACACTGCTAAAGAAACACGGATACACTGCTAAAGAAACACGGATACACTGCTAAAGAAACACGGATACACTGCTAAAGAAACACGGATACACTGCTAAAGAAACACGGATACACTGCTAAAGAAACAGATACACTGCTAAAGAACGGATACACTGCTAAAGAAACACGGATACACTGCTAAAGAAACACGGATACACTGCTAAAGAAACACGGATACACTGCTAAAGAAACACGGATACACTGCTAAAGAAACACGGATACACTGCTAAAGAAACACGGATGCACTGCTAAAGAAACACGGATGCACTGCTAAAGAAACACGGATACACTGCTAAAGGAACAAGGATGCACTGCTAAAGAAACACGGATACACTGCTAAAGAAACACGGATACACTGCTAAAGAAACACGGATGCACTGCTAAAGGAACAAGGATGCACTGCTAAAGAAACACGGATACACTGCTAAAGAAACACGGATACACTGCTAAAGAAACACGGATACACTGCTAAAGAAACACGGATACACTGCTAAAGAGTGCTCGTTCAGGAAGCAATTGGTGCAACACAAGAATCAGGAAAGATCAGGAAACACAGGGTCAGTGGAACAGGAACACCGCATCAATGACAAAGCTGGGCTGAAGCACAGTCTTTAAGAGCTCGAAATAGAGAGCAAGCGCCTCGGGTGTTCAAGCAAGGACCTGCCAGGCACATTCCACCAGGTACCTTCCACCAGGTACCTTCCACCAGGTACCTTCCACCAGGCACCTTCCACCAGGCACCTTCCACCAGGTACCTTCCACCAGGTACCTTCCACCAGGTACCTTCCACCAGGTACCTTCCACCAGGTACATTCCACCAGCCATCCTTGGCCTGCATGGGTGGAGAGACAAGCATCATGCAGGGATTGTAGGAAATGCAGCCTTTGCATGAAAACATCCCCGGTGCCTAGTGCTTAATTTAGGCTGGTGGTTTCTGGTGCTCAGCACCGGCACTTAATTGTCAGCACCGGTGCTTATGACAGTCAGCCACATGGTGGCGCTGTCTGCCTCATTTAAATAAGAGCACACCAACAGCCGTTTATTTATACAATATACATTAACAATGATAAACGCGCCCCACCCATGCCATTCCTATAGCTTTGCGGGGCTGGAATAGAATAAATTGTCCAACTTTTAAGAGTGTGATGGTCAGTAGTTGTGCTGGCACTGTCATTGGCAGGGGCAGTGGGTGGTACACGCTGCAGTGGCCTCCTGCCAGGGCCCTGGAACTATTTTTTTTTTTTTTTTTTACAAATTTGGCACTTCCACAGAAGCCCTGAATATTTCCCAAGAAGGAGGAATCAGTATAGATTTATGTTAAAAAGTCAGACCGGGATCTGAAGCGAAGAGGCAGGTTCTGAGTACTGCCCAAGAGGCTGGACGTCAGCACAGGGTTATAACAGAAGGTCGCGTGGCCTACCCTAACACTGGCCAGTCCCACGGGTGTGGTTCATTCTGAGAGGAGGGGGCACGTGGAGAGATTCCCGACAGCTGTAGTGTGCCTCTAATCCTGGGGCAGTAGTGTGTGCTGTAGGCGAGGAGCTGTGACAGAGCAGTGAGACGAGACTGGAAAAAGTCTCAAATAATACAGATGAGATGCAGGAAAAACAGAAGCAAGACTGCAATCCGACGAATAAAAAACAAACAAAAAAAAAACAGATACGGCTAGTTAGTTTAAAGGGGGCCGCCTACAAAATAAAAGGGAAACCCCAGCACCACCCCCTCCTTGTAAAACAGCAGCAGGAACAAAAACAAACTGCACTTCCTGTTTGGAAGTTGTCGACACTATTCAAAAGCATCCTTTAAGAGATGATGTTAGTCCCGGGGCGCAGGAGTGGGGAAGACCAGGCCATGTATGGAAGAAACTCTGCGGCCTCGGACAGCACGGCGAGCACTCTCCGAAAGAGAGGAATGCGGCCTTCTGAAGCAGCGCCTCGAAGCCGCACACAATGCAGCGAGGGGCGGGAGCTTCGAACACGTGCACAGAGGACACCGTCCCGCAGCGCCAACAGAGCACACTGTCACCGTCCCCCACACACCGCGGCCTGTCTCCGTGAACTGCGTGTGCAGCTCCGCCAGATCTACATCACTTCCGCCCTAAACACTGCATGGTTTGGAGGGCTCTAGACAGAGGATATGAGGACAATAACATTAGGTAAACTAGAGACGCCTGTTTATTAGAGCGCTTAGAAACGGGAAGAGTGCGGCGTGAAGCGCTTCATGCCATCTTTTTATTCTGAGAGGACTAGGATCGCAGAGGATGCAGATATTATTCGCAGAGGAGGGTTCCACACGCGGCCCTGGACCTCTCCCAAGTCTAGAGTGATTAGACACAGATTAGGTTGTGTTCCTCTCCAGTCTCACAGCGCTTGCCGAGCGTTCGATCAACGAGGCGCTCTCGGTAGGAACAGAGATCTCTCTCCAGAGTCCTCCTCGCTGGTGTCAGCAGCACCAAGAGCTAATCACACTCAGAGCACGAACCCCAGGGCAGTGAGTAACTACGGGCTGCAATGGAAATGAAAACTTATTTCATGCATCAATGCTTAGTGTTGCTTCTAGTATCTATAGAGTGCATTATGGTACTTGCAGTCACCGTTATTTTTCCACGGTGGAAATGCCAGTTCTTTTTTAAATATTTAGCCTACAAAGTCATGCTACCCCAGCACTCAAGCATTAAAAGGTATTAAAAGTGACCAACTTTGGCCGCGCACGGCTGACGCGCGCCGGATTGATTTTTAACATTTATTTCAGGATTTGGGGCCCCGGAGACCCCCTTAGTTAGTCTGGGTTTTCTGCGGGGTCTAAAGAGAGTACAGAATCCACAAATATGCAAAGAATCCATGAACCCAGAGACAAAATCTATTTTTTTTTAAAGATGAATTGCAAAGATAAGGGGCGGGGGAACATCACTTTGGGCATCCCGCCGCAAGGATCTGGGGGGGGGGGGGGGACAGAGGAGCAAGGGAACGCTCAGCCTCCTCTCTTGTACCCTACTTCTTTTTATTGTTCCCTACACAGTGCTCGGTGCACCGCGTTGGGTAATGGCAGCCGCAAAAGACATTTTTCGGCGATGGCTAGCCAATCACAGTGTACAGATTCTGCTGCGGGTGTGCGGATTCGCAATGGACGATGGGAACAAAGTCTCCCTACCAATTATGTGTTTATTTTTTTTATTTGGATTCGCAGATCCGCTGCAGGATCACAAACCTCCACCCGAGCCCCCAAATTAACAGTTAGATGTCTCTTTAGAATATCTAAAGCCAGAATGGGGGCACGCTCCTTCAGATACCTCGCAGCAAAAGCGTGGAACACTCTACCTATGGACCTAAGAATAGAACCATGCGAAACTAAATTTCGCAAACAACTGAAGACATGGTTATTCCTAACAGCATACTAAACTTAGCATGCTGACCAGAGTGAGCGACCAGCCGTGATATGCAAATACCGTTGTTCCGTACCCTTTCAGTGTGCCTGTTCCAGCGCGGGGACACACCGGTGGTGTAACCATGCGCTCTATAAATGGCTAAACTAAACTCTGTAACCATCTGAAGCCCCCGCAGCGCCTTTCTGTAACTTGAACTTCTCAAAAACGACTGAACTGATTTACACCAAAGCAAGCAGAGGCGCCTCGGAGTAAACTTCTAGTTTTGTGCCAAGCTTAAAGTAATTCAGTTCAGTGGTTTTCGCTGTAGCGTATAACAAATTTTCCTATGGAAGTTAAAATGGAAAAGTACCAATTTTTATAGCCTTTTATTTTCCTCCTCCCCTGGGACTGATCAGTACTAAACTTGATGAGCCGAAACTTATCTACCACGCTAGCTGATTGGATAAGTTTAGTGCAGATTCAGTAAACAGCATCACATTATAACCAAAGAAAAAACGGACTTTTCAGTCACCCGTAGCCATAAATTAAAAGTTGCTGTAGCCTTAGTGTGGGTCCCGTGCTCTCCATGCCACTGGAATCAAGCTATCCTGGCTGAAGAGGGGTGAAACCCCGAAACCGGTCCTAGGATGCTTGTTTCCAGTCCAGGGAGGACCTGGCTTGGCAGTTCGGGCTGGACTGTTCCCATGAGGCACAGGGTCAAGACTGATTTGCATATGGCTGGGTTCAAACTGGAATGGCATGGTGAGCAAAAAAACGATGGATTTAGGCCCAGATCTCTGTACTGGGGTGAATGTATGACATTGTTCTGCATTCTGTCCATCAATTGTTGTTTTTGCACGTAGCCTTAGTGTGCTGCAGCGTCCCCGATACAACGTTTGTTTAACGTCAAACCCCCCTTTTCCCACGTTTCTCTAACTAGCGTCCATTTACTAGTGTTTGGTTCATACAGTAGATTCCCCTGTAACATGCTCCATCGTAGACCACACATGACACTCACTTTGCTTGAATCATAATTTTTGACAATATTCCAGAGATGAGAGCCCAGGGACTACATTCATAGCACACTTCTAGATGGTATTTTTCATCTTGAGGTTAAGGTTCCTATAAGTCAATCAAATTAGAACTAACCAACATTTGATTCGTGCAAAACTTAACACAGGACGGCTCCCTTCTTGGGCGAAGTCTCCTTTAAGACTTCCAGAATTAAATCTTGGATCTCTTTTGGAAAAGTTGAAGCCTCTTCTTGACTGATAATTGCCCAGTTAGGAAACTATTACTTCGATATTCAGTTGTGTTAATTCCTGTAAAGAATTTGCATACAGCTGCTATGTCCCACACTTAAAGCCCTAAAGAAAACTCCCATTGGGTTCCTTCTCAGACTCTCAGAATATTCAGGGCTAGAAAAGGGGCTCCAAAAATAACTAGGGGTTACTTTCCAATTTGGGTCTTGATTAAGGACGCCTATGAATGACCCCCAAATCATTTCCCATTATATCTCTGTATCACTTGCAAGCAGTCAAGCCTTTCTCCACTCGCAACTAAAACAGCTTTGCCTTCTTCTTGACACTGAACTAGCCACATATCATAGGCAGATTAAGTCACTGCTCTCAAGTTCATTCACAATTTCAAAATATCCAACTGGTCCAAAGCAGCTGTTAAACCTGTAAAACCACAATATGGCCTTTTTCGCCACTCACCCGCCTCCTCTTTCTGTGCCAAGGGTAAGGCACTAGTTTGTATACCTGACCTAATACTGCATGGGGTTTGTTCGCAAATTACCACACTGGCCCTTAGTGTGGTCTGGGAATAAGTTTGCGACATACATGTGGAGCGTAGACAGGATGTAGCCGGTGCAGTGTATTAGGTCTAAAAAGTTCAATGGTGGGTGTAAGAGCAGTAGGAGGCAAAAATGAAGGATGGTGAAATGGTAGGCACGAGGAGTGTGTGTGGTGGGACCTTAAATTATGTAACAGTCTTGATTTAGAAGAAATGAGGAAATTGCAGTGGAGCTGAAAAGTAATAAATTAAAAGTTTGACAGTAAGTCATGAATTAAAGATGTGGGTGGGGGGCTAGAGTGGGAAAACAAGCTAAATGCCCAGCTTTTGGGCAAATGGTAACTTTAGGTCATGTGGGAGTCAGGATTGCAAAGAGCTGTAGTTGGAGGTAAACAATATATAGATGGGGTTATCACACAGTGAAAGGCATTGTAAGTCATCATGGTCCTCAGAGAAATGGGGCAATACCCATGAGAGCGTGGTGCGCGTCTGAAGCCCATTTGTGGGTTTGGTAGGATACATTTGTTTATTGATGGGTTGTTGCTTAGAAGGCAACTGTTTTTTTGATTTAATGATATTAATTTTGAAAGTTGGTAATGAAACATACTGTTTCTTTGCCAGTGGTTTCGTTCTTGTTATCTGAGATCAGTGTTAGATGGTTTACGTTTTCAATTTCTTTGGCACAGTTCTCCAGTAAATTAGTGTCATCTCCACTAGCAGCAACGCGGTCATTTACTACTTATTTGCTGCAGCTTCTTTGGGCTCTAAGGAATTCTCCCTTTGTAATAATGTGAATAATGCTTTGTGGGAAGCAACTATCTGCCTGGAGTATGGCGTTGCCTGCATTTCATTGCCTTGTATATACATCGTCAGATCCAGAAAGTGCACTTGTTCATTTGAGATAATGGAGTACATTTATTGATCCCCTTGTTATCATTTATTTTCTTGATGTCGTCTTATAAGGTTTTCCTCAGTCCCTGCCCCAGAAGAGGACATGTTTAAGATTTTGTCATTTTTCATCCCAGAGACAATACTTAGCCACCTCACCCATCATCAGTTTGTAGGCATACAGTGGTGCGGATTTGATCCCATGGCTGTCCCTAATGTCTGGTAGCAAAACTCAGTCCTGAAGCTGAATATATTGTTGGTTAGACAAAATTGTAAAATGTCAATTATCATGTTACTAACTTCCAGAAATAAGCTGATCTTGAGGATAATGTTTTTTTTCTGCTACTAACCCGTCTAATTGTCTGATCGAATTATAGAGGCTTGCTGCATCAGTGGCGATGAAGAGATGGTTCTGTTGCCAGTCTAGGCTGTACAATTTGAGAAGTACATCTTATGTAAAACGGTAAACTCTTCATCAGGGGTTGAGGTGGCGGTCAGCACATTCCCTGATCCTGGAGCAAAATGAGTCTAACCGTGGTACTATTGGTTTGCCGTTGGTGGAAAGCCTTTTTTTGTGGATCTTGGGAAGTAGATAGTGGCATCATCTATTGAGACTGCTGTTCAGCAGGGTTGTAAGTTTTTTTTTTTTTTTTTTAAAGCAATATGATGCGGCCAGCGCTGGGCACATTATCGAGCTTTTTTTTTAGCTTCTGGCAGGAGGGCGGGGTGGGAGGCATCTCAGATGGTAAGCGTGCAACGCAGAGGGTGTAGATGCCTCCTGTCCTGCTCTCCCACCAGCAATAAGAACAAGCATTTGCATTTCAATAGGTCTTGCATTTGTGAAAGTTCGAGCTATTGGCATTGTAAATGTTAATGTTTTTAACTTTTTTTTTTTTTGCAGTGCAGTAACGTAACAGGTAAAACTATTTACATGTAAATGTAAAGTAAAAGCGGGCTGTTAATAAATAGAGGCGCGAGGCCATGCTGTGTTGGGAGGTGGAAGGGTCTGCTTTGGAGGAAATTCCACAATACACTGCAAGCAGACGAGTCCAAAGTGAAAGCGGCGCTGCGCGCCGCCATGCTGTATCGGAGGTGGGAGGGGTGTGCTTTTAAGGCAAGGCAAGAAAAAAAAAAACATAAGGGCACCGTTAATAAATAAAGGCGCATGACGAGTGCTGCTCGATGCTGTTTCGGAGGTGGGAGAAGTGTGCTTTGCAGGCAAGTCAAGAAAAAAAAAGCATATGGGTGCCATTAATAAATAAAGGCGCACGGCGAGCGCTGCTCGATGCTGTGTTGGAGGTGGGAGAGGTCTGCTTTTGAGGCAAGGGAAAAAAAAAAAGCATACGGGTGCTGTTAATAAATAAAGGTGCACGGCGAGCGCTTCTCGAGGACAGCTAAGCGCCAGCGCTGCTAGAAGACAGCTAAATAAAGTAATAGTGCTTACAAGGGTTAAAATAACATGCAGGGTAAAAAGCCCATATAACAGGGCCAGTCCGTATGGAAGGTTACAACATTTGAAAAGGAGGGACTAGTAAGCCATATCACCAATGAAAAGCCCAAGGGCAGTAAGAGGAGCCAATAGAAAAGATGGGAGAAGCTTAAAAAAGATGGGAGGGGCTTCAAGCCCATATCCTGAACACAGCATGTCTTGAAGAAACAGCACAAGAGCTGACTAGGCGAGGCCTAAAAAGTGGAGAAGCAGAAAATGAGTGACCTTTTCTCTTGTACTATACGCACCATACACAATTTATTTTTTATTTTATTTTCTGTTGTACTTGAATTTATGTAGCACTTCATGTCATGCCCAATAAGAGGTGCTAAAGCACTTTTGGCGAAAGAGTAGCATGCTACTCACAAGGCTGTGCTTGGTTTGAAGGGTATGGGTGAGTAGTGTGTCCTCTGTCGAAGTGTTTTGGTGTAGTGAATGACGAGCAGAGTGGTGCTTTTATCCTGTCACATGTTGCTGCGCTTGAGCAGGTAGTTAAGAGGAGTGAAAGGGAAAGCTTGCACTTACATTATATGGAAGGTTGTGGATGGAAGAAAGACTAACTTTAAGGAGCTGGTTACTAAGAAAAAAGACTTCACAAGGAAAAGAAAACACAGCTACGTCATCCTCAGTGAACACGAGAATTAGCTGCAACGCACATTATATCCCCGTTTCAGGTTATAGGTGAAATAAAAGAACAAGCATGTCTAACAGTGCATACCTGCATTACTTTGTATGCAAACAGGCAAGTAACAATGTTCTGAACTTGCGAATTTACAGAGTGTACTATGTTGTTAAAGTGAGTGCAGCTTGCCACACTCAAGGTTACTGTGAATTCTGCAAGGAAGGAGTCCCTGGATGCCAATATAGGGGCTATAGTATACCCCTCTGCTTTAGAATAAATATATTTACAATGCTCGATATATCAGGTTTATAAGTTTTCGTGTGTGGAATGAACAAATGTAGTTACTATCCTGACAGCAGCCCTGCCCCTCCTCCCTCCCTCGTTCGCAGAGTGTTCCAGAGTTATGTATTAATACCTATAAAGAAGCAATATATTTTTAAATAGTGTTCGGAAGTCAGGTTTTTTTTTTTCTTGCACATTTATATAGCGCGAACTCGACCCGAAGGTATTGGAGCGCTTTACATGAGCACCGGTTACGTTACACAAGGACACATTCATTTTTTTTGGTAGGCAGGGGAGATTAAGTGATTTGCCCAGAATCACAGGATGTGGACGCGACCCCGAGGCTCGAACCTTGGTTGCTCAGCTCCAAAGTCGGCAATCCAGCCGTCAGACCACATCCTGTCCCGTTCTGCCGTTTCTAAGCACTCTAAAGAACACTTGTTATTTTTATCCAAATTAAAGGCACCCAACTTGTCGACTTCGGAAAGATGAGAGGTAGACTCGGCCGTTCCAGGCAGGATCCTATCTAATGACCAGGATGAGTTTTCAGAACTGGTGCTGGCTGCCCGTGCGCGAGAGCAGGAGCCCCTGGACCCCTCCCTGCTCCGTCTCCCCCTCCCCTCCCAGTGCAGAGGGAGGTCTTCGCCTCCTCAGTCCGCCCTCCCGCCCTCCCTCCTTCCCGGTATGACACACCCGCCCCTCCGGGCGCACATTCCTCGGCCCGGAACAGGCCCGCCCGGTCCTGGTGATCACACTAGCCGGAGTTCGAGGGGGCGGGCGCGGCTCTCCCGGGGTACAGGCAGCAGGGGGTGGGGGAGGGAGAGACGGACGGACACCGCCTGGGGAGGGACGGACACCGCCGGGGGCAGAGTGGAGGGCGTCAGGTTGGGGAGCGGCAGGACACCGCCTTGCAAATAGCAAGGTTCGAACTACGCGATAGGGTTGACAAAATTATGCAGCACCAAACAGCAAATTATGCAGCATTCTAGGTCACATTAAATGGAACCACTGCTTCACTATTTTGTCGTTTTAGCACATACTAACACTGCATGTGCTCAGGTTCCACATCAGTAGTAACTTTTACCACACAAAACTGCGACCAGCAACTCAAACGTGACCCATTCACATTTGCAATGGGTCAATTTTAGCAAAATGTTTTGTAATGCCTGTGTGAACATTGTGTTGAGATATAGTGCTTACTTGTATAAATAAAGTGTTCCAATACCTGCGGGTCTAGTTCGCATTGTATTTTAAAAACTGCAGAAAAATGCACTAAGAGGTCAAAACAAAGCCTTAACATAAGGAAAGACAAATAGATGCCCATTTACTGCTGATTTGTACAAAGTGAAACCAGGAACCCTGTATAAATCGAAGCTTCCCCGCTTACAATGTGTGATCTTAGGCAAATAGTTTATTTCACCAAAACTCTTTCTTCATTTTTGTGTATGAAAGAACTTTCAAATATGTGAGCTAGCTATTGTATTAAACTATCACTTTTAATAAGTACTTCTCAGTGCAGAGCTATAACGTTCAGTAGTAACGTCTAAGCCTCCACATTTTAAATAAAGACACTTTTTTAAATTTTGAAGAGACTATCTCATTTTACGTGATGTTCGCTGTATGATTAACATAGCAAATATTTTCAGGGCTCTAAGATCCGAGCCAGACCCTTGGCTCGGCTCTGGCTCTCCCTGTTAATGTGTTGGCTCGTCCGCTCTAATCTGCGTGTGTTAATTGTCTGGGTGGGCTTGAGAACTTGCAGGGCCACAGACTCATATAGTTTCTCTTTCATTAAATAACCCATTGCTGCATAGGGTTGACTAATTCCATCGATTCTGTATGTGCAATTTGCACTTTATGGAAAGGTCTCATTGAAGATAATACGTCATCATTGGCACATCCCTCTAAACATACAACATTACAATATCATCAGATTACAGTTTATGGGCATCCCTCTCTGAGGAGTGCAGAGGCATCTGCTGGGCCTGAAATCTGGTTTGATACATTTTTAGTAATTTTATCAGCACGTTTAGTTAGTTTGAAAGGCCACGAATGCGAGCTCGTACCACAGGGTTGATTTTGCCACAGAATTTGATATGTTTTGTAAGCAATAGTTTCATCCCTTTTTAGGTCGAGCCTGGGCAGCGCATGCGCTGCTCTGCGAGCCATGCTGTATTCGAGCATGGACTTGAAGCCCCGCCCACTCTGCCCATATTTGTCATTGGTTTGGGTCATTGTCCCTCATAAATGCTGGCTTCTGATTCGTTAAAAGGCTTGTTAGTCCCTCCTTAGTACCGCCTTTTCTTCATTTGTAACCTCCCGTGAGGACTGGCCCTTTTAATTCTGTTACATGGCATGTCTTATTTAGTCTGTAAGCACTATTTTCTTTAATGAGTTTCTCCTACTGCAGGCACGACATGCTTTCCTGCAACATTCAGCGCGCCATGCGCGCTTTCACTTTCCAAGCAGCCTGGGACAACGGCGGCCGCTTCTTTGAAATGAAACAGGTATCACATTTACAAGAGTTTGAGCTATTGGCATTGTAAATGACAATGCCTTTTATTTATGTGTTAATTATCAAAACAGATAAATTAAAGGCATTGTCATTTACAATGCCAATAGCTGAAACTCTCGCAAATGCGAGACCTATTGCATTGCAAATGCTTTTTGAAAGAGTGGTATGACGGCAAATTCTGAACTCTTCAGTGATGTTTCATATTCTAGCAGTTGACCCAGAGAGGGCTTACAGGGTTTAAAACTTGGCAGCAGAGTTGGTTGGGTCCATGCTGCGGAGAGAAGAATAAGTGTGGGCTACAACAGCCCACATGTTACCCTAAGGCTGGAGTCACTCTAAGGGCTGGCAGTCTGAGAAGAGCAAATTGATCAGTTTGAAAAGATGTAATATCACACACACCACACTCTGAAAAGGCACTTGGCACTGTTAACAATAAGCCTGCAATCCGTGCATAAAAGCTTGACTCTAGTTTCAATATTATGATCGAGTTGTGATACCTCTTGGCTCTCATAATAAGAATATGACGTAGCTGTTCAACTGTAATAAGTTATTACAATTGAGTTGAAATATTATAATGCCGCCGGCCACAGCCAGGATGAAAGGCAGATCACAGAGCATCATCGCAGCTTCAGTTTAAATGATGAAAATGAGAACTGGCTGGTCCTCCTTCTGTTTTACTAAAATGAACAGTGATCAGCAGAAAGGAGATACTTATGGCAACATGTATATTTTCTGCCGAAATAGGTAATTACAGGAAGGACAGAATTCCTCTACATTTCTACACATTTTAGCTACTGAAGTTTCACTATGTATTTTATTAAACGGATTCTAATACCATTTTTGTAACAAATTGCTTAATGCTTTTTGGCGTGTTTGATTTTGCACTACGGATTCCGCTTTGGTTCTTCATGTCTGTAACCATACAATCTCTGTCACATGGAAGAGCAGGATACCAAGTATTTAAGAGGTTTGTGAGAAGGCAACGGTATGCCCATGTATTATTATGAATACATCTCCTCTCCTACACTTTTAAAGGCTACTGCAAGTCACCTCAGAGCTCCATTACTTTATAAAGGAATTCAGCCTTCAACCTCGTTCCTACAAATGGTCACAGAAGTCCTTGGTGACTAACAATATCAAAATATACAGCAGGTGTACTTTATTCCATATATCTTGTCTTTTATATAGTGCTTCACACTGCTCTTCTGCCGTTTCTAAGTACTGCAAAATTATAGGTGTTGCTGTTAAGATATATAATGGTACCCCATCTACTGGCTTCAAAAGGATGGACGGCAGAACTGGCCTAGCCAGGAATCAAACTTGTGACTTACAGACCACTGCTTTGCTCAGCAGCGAGCGTTTAACTCACCGAGTGATGTTGGATGTTATGCTGGGACACACATAATGCCAGTTAATCTCTTAACAGTCAGTTTAGTTGCAACTTGTATGAACACTTACGTACAGGAAGTGAACCAGATGAGAGTCCAGAGATGTCAGATGTCCTATCTCCACCCTGAAAAAAGCAGCCGAGGCGCTTTAACTCACAGCTATACATTCACACTGCAATGCTATTTCTAAATTCAGGTACAAAACTGCATTCCGTTGAATAACATATACAGTGGATTAAAAATTGAGAATATTCTTTGTCACAATAGTTCAGCGTCACCAAACAACACGTTTTACGTCACGTTGGTTGCGGACCGTGTATGTTATGTATGTATGTACATGGTATTTCTATAGCGTGAACCTAGCCAAAAGACAGCACATACGCTGGGCACACGGTCATCATATGCATTGGTTTTATTAAACTTGAAGGGATAAAAGGCTGAGCGGGGGCCTTCGAGATTCCAACCTGCAGCCTACAGGAGTCTGCAGTCGGACCCCAACCCCTGAAAGCTACCCTTCAGGCTCCAACCATTGCTAAGGAGGGCTTATGGATAAAGAAATTAAAACAATCAAAACACTTTATTTTATATCAGTAGCACATATAGTAGAAACTCCCTAGCACTAACAAGCGGGACATTAGCGCTTAAGCGCCAGACGCTTACAGGGGCCAGTGGTGAATGCGGAAATACAACAACAGCTCTTCAAGTTACACATATTTGTAATTTTAGGCACAGGGAGATGAAGTGATCTGTGCAGAATTGAATATGTTTGATCAAGTGTTATAACCGGGACCAAAACCCACTGCCTGTTGCCCACACAAACAGCAGAAGAAAACAGGCAAACATGGGATTTTAAGGGGCGTGTTCTGTGTAAGGATGGCAACACGAGGCACTGAATTTAGACAGCAGCACTATCCCTTACAAGCTCATTCATCTCACACCACAGCTATGCTTTGGGTGACCAAGAACTTACAGGCTCAGATCTCCTGCAGCAGATCTATCCCTCAAGTTACACAGATCTTACAAGAGTCAGCTTTCAAGAAGCAGATATATATTTTAGGTTTCATAAACTCTGCAGGCTGAGGCCTCACACAGCAGAATCCCTTGAGTTACACAGATCTTACAAGATGTTCAGTTTTCGAATTTCACTTTTCACTATTTTAAATTCTTAGTTTCTATTAAGCCATAAATCTGGCTCTTGCATGGTGCATGAACACTAAGTCTTACCTAGGCCCATTGGAATTATGCGGCAAAGGAGGACCAAATTATGAAGCAGGATTGACTAAATTATATGGCAAGAAAAGGCAAATTATGTGGCATACTGCAGCACATTTTATGTTTTTACTGCTGCATTATTTTGGAATTTTTACACATTAACACTATCTTGGCAAAGGTTTCACCTCATTAATACCACTTTGACTCCCAAATACAGAAATAAGCAACAGAAAGGTGGCCAGTAAACCTCTGTGAATGGCCTTCCACTGTTCAGCAACAAGTGTTAACAAGTTTTTAATAACTTTTGATCTGTTTGAGCTAGAAACTAATTTTTTATTGAAATCTGCTGGTTATTCAGCAGATGATGAATTATATGCCAAATCCAGAAAATCTATAATTATGCAGAAAACGCTCCCCCATTTTTCTCACCGCACTCTCCTCTCTTCCCGTCTTTCCTCCCACTCTCTCGTTGACTGTCACACCAACCATAAAACTGCTAGTCAAAAAGGAGAGTGACTCACAGGAATGGGGCAGCCTTTTTTGTCATGTGGTCCAACGTCACATATATGAAGTTAATTTGGGCTGTGAACCAGCAGCGTGCTGGGACTTTCAGGCCTCCAAGTTGGTGGCCTGCACCATGCCTCCCTAATCAAAGAAAAAAATAGATGCTCTGACGCAATTTAAAGGTAACATATATGATGTACAAATAAAATAAAAAAGACACCTTCCATGTGAAAAGCAAAGCTAAAGGTCCCAGAATGCAATGTTTCACTAAAAGTACCAGTGCTGGATGAAGGGAATAGTAAGCTAGACAGCTAGGGCAGTTCCCTGATCTCTCACCATCCCTGTCCCACACAGGCACCCCAATAACCACAGTGCCTGTTCACATCTGCTGTCCAGATCACGCTCACTGACGGCAGAACAACGATTCAAAATGCATTTCTTTAATTAAATGAAAACAAAACTACAAGTCCCAGAATGCAATGATTTGTTAAATGGCCAGACCGGAGCCACGACATTATGTGACAATCCTGCTCCAAAGGTGATGCTCATCTCTAAATGTCCTGAGCACACGGAGGTTGGAACGGAAAATCGCGTCGTTGAATTTAAAAACACAAGTTCCAGTGCAGCAGGAAGGGCAGCTGTTCATCACATAAGCAGCAGTCGCCTCGGGCGCAGCTGCAAACAAGCACGGAAAAGTTGTATTTTTTGCCGTTTCAGGTTTGTTCTGGTTTCTTTCCTTCCACGGTTTAACCATGTACTTGCTGGTAAGTGTCTGCTCTCTCCTACACAAGGTCTCTTATTGAGGCTCAAAACATGTTTAGAGAGTTGTAAATCTTTTCAGTGACTCTTCCTGCATATAACCGGAGGTTACATTTTAGTGACCAAACAGCCGCCCGAGTGAGCACCGGCCAGCAGCACATATATATTACACAAAAAAAAGCGGGTATGGCAGTGTTGCTGCTTCTAGAAGGGTCTGCGGCCCCTGTCCCCCTGCACTTGAGGGGTGGAGGGGCGGCACCGCAATGACTGCTGGGAAACCTACCTTTCACTTTACAGGAACAGATCTCCTGGGTGGACGTGCCCTGGCCGCAGCAATCCGCACCGTCCTCTCCACCTGCCTCTCCCACCTCAGTCAGCAGCTGCAGACAGGCCTCACTGCAGCATACAGGCACCAGTGCTGGGGGGCGTGGTCAATGAGAGGGGGCTGGGAACAGGGCACGGGGGCGTGGTCACAGAGGGGCTGGGAACAGGGCACGGGGGGCGTGGTCACTGAGAGGTGGGCTGGGAACAGGGCACGGGGGCGTGGTCACAGAGGGGCTGGGAACAGGGCACGGGGGGGCGTGGTCACTGAGAGAGGGGCTAGGAAGAGGGCACAGGGGCTGGGGAGCCGTGGTCACTGAGAGGGGCTGGGAAGAGGGCACGTGGGCTGGGGAGGCGTAGTCACCACGCGAGAGGGGCTTGGCCCAGGACCAGGAGGGTGTGGTCACTGAGGCAGTGGGCTGGTATCAGGACAAGGGGAGGTTTGGTCACTGAGTAAGGGGGGTGGGATCAGGTCGAGGGGCGGTGCGGCCACTCAGAGGGGCAGGGTGGCTACTGAAGAACCTTTGCTGGACCTAGATATGAGGAGGATGTTCACGGCTGGAGGGAGTGGGCCAAGGAGAGGAGCGGTCCCTCATGGTTGTGGGCTATGTGTGCTCACTGAGGAGGGGGCGCTAGGCCTAGGAAAGGTGTCACTGTAGAGGAGGTGTGGTCATGCGTGAGGGGGCTGGGACCAGGCTGGAGGGGAGGGTGGTGGTCACTCATGGAAGGGGGTCACTCAGGCGGGTGGTCTGTCACGGGGAGGCGGAAGGTGGTTGACACTCGAAGCAGGAGGCGTGGTCACTCAGGAAATGCAAACTGTCACCGAGAAGGGAGGCGGTGTGTGCTGGGTGCGGCCTCGGCGGGGCAGAGCGGTAAAACGTGCGGTTATTTCTGGCGGAGACTGGCTCGGCAGCAGCCTTCCGCTTTTCACCCTCTTTAGAAGAAAGGTGGTGAAACAAAAGCGCTAAAACTGACGTCACTGAGGCAATATCTTGGGCTGAAAACTTAGTTTCCAAAGCACTGGTTGCTCTGCTGTTGCATGCTCGGTTTTATTATTATTATTATTTTTGTGGGTAATCCACTGATTGCCCTCACCAGTGCATGCATGGCAGAGGCCAGCTTCTATAAGCGCCGAGCCCTCTTTTATCAAACGCATCTTTGTTTTTAGACCTTAATATAAATATATAAAGTTTACCATTTGACTTGAATGTTTTGCCAGTGGTATCAAATCTAATATTTCACAGAAAAGCCTTATTAAATGTGAATTATTTTCACTGTGCTGAAATCATTTGTAGCAAATTTACCGTCCCTAAGCAAACAACAAGCATTTGCAATGCAATAGGTCTCGCATTCACGCAAAGTTGAGCAATTGGCATAGTAAATGACAATGCCTTTTATTTATGTTTTGGGTTTTAAAACAGAAATTAAAGGTATTGTCCTTTACACTACTAATAACTTAAACTCTTGCAAATACGAGACCTATTGCATTGCAATAAAGGGCCTTCGCGACCGCTTGTTAGATTGTAAATATCAGAGGAAGAGACCGGCCAGCGACGTCTTCAAAGTAGTGGTAAATAGTGCAGTGAAGATGTGTAGGTGTTGTAAATTATACAGACACAAAGTGTGAAGTGAGAGTTACATATTATCCGAGCTATAAACACTAACCAAGTGCTCTAGCACTTTTCGCTCTGTGATTACACTGTTGCGGCTGAGGAGGAAGACCGGGAGGGGGGGCTATTTCCTGCCCTCGCAGTGATTTGAGTGTGCAGTGTGGCATTGTGTAATGTCATTGCTATCTTTGGCCTAATAAAAAACACTCCAGCTATAGTAGGGCCCTGGCTTCACCTCCTGGTGCAGGGCGGGCTGTGCTTTATGGCAGGCATGGAGGGAGGGAGGGATGGATGGTCTCGGCTACAACTTCGGCCTCGAACAGTGCCCCTGCTATTACTAGTGAGCGAGAGGCGCTGAGGTGGTGGTATTGGTGGTGGTGGTATTGGTATTAGTGGTGGTATTGGTGGTGGTGGTAATGGTGGTGGTGTTGGTGGTGGAGGTATTGGTGGTGGGTATTTGTATTGGTGGTATTGGTAGTGGTGGTATTGGTGGTGGTGGTATTAGTGGTGGTATTGGTGGTAGTGGTATTGGTGGTGGTATTGGTGGTGGTATTGGTGATGGTGGTGGTATTGGTGGTATCGGTGGTGGTATTGGTGGTGGTGGTATTGGTCTTGGAGGTATTGGTGGTGGTTGAATTGGTGGAGGTATGGTAGTGGTATTGGTGGTGGTGGCATTGGTGGTGATATTGGTGGTATTGGAGGTAGTGGTGGTATTGGTGGTGGTATTGGTGGGTGTGGTGGTAGTATTGGTGGTGGTACTCGTGGTGGTATTGGTGGTGGTGATACTCGTGGTGGTGGTATTGGTGGTGGTGGTATTGGTGGTGGTAGTATTGGTGGTGGTGGTGTTGTTAATAAAACAGGCTTTTGAAAACAACCCGTCAGGTGGCTTTAGTGCAGATGACTTGTAACACAGATGTGCTGTTGTCAGCTTCAGCCCATTAGCACACGATTATGTGGTACTTGGAATTCACATGACTTAATTCGCTAATCATTTCTAAATCCATTTTACTTGGAGGGTTGAAACAGACACAAGATAATGCCGGGTTAAAGTGATTGAAAGCAGGCGCCCGTATTACGGTGCGGCCGTGCTGCTTAAAAAACACACAAGCTGTTTCAGCTGATGCAGCCCATGTCCGGCCTGCAGTAAGAGAAACCCAATAAAGTAAATAGTGCTTACAGACTAAATAACAGGTCCCGTGTAACAACCGAAGTAAAGGGGCCAGTAGCCATGGGAGGTTACAAATGAAGACAAGGCCGTACTAAGTAGGGACTAACAAGCCTATTAACGAATACGAAGGCAGCATTTACGAAAGACAATGACACAAGCCAATGAATAGGGGTGCTTTAGCTGTCTCACTAGTGCCATGGTTTCCCCAAAAATAAAAGTTTAAAAAAAAAAAAAACCCATAACATACATGCATATAAATAAACATACAGGGGCTTTCCATCAGCCCTCTTCACCCCCTGTTCAAATACCATTCAGACTTTGCTTCTGCCACCACGGCATACACAGGGCATGTGCGGATGGGTCCGCCCACTTCAGCTTTTGGCCCTTTACTGTGTAACAGCATTTTTCATGTGCACATCCGCTTAAGAAGGAGCCCATTTCAGTGCCAGGGCTGGGCATATGCATGCCACCTTTAGACAACGGCTGCAAATGTTAGGGAAAAATAACAACACTGCAGGTTTGCTTAGGCCAGAGCTGTTGGTGCTATTAATGCTCGTTGTATTTCTCAGGGAGTCACCCTGGGTGACGGGTATCCAGGTAAGTACCGCCAGAGGCACTTCAGCTCCACCTCAATGCCCAACAAACGTGGCCTTGGAGGTCGGGCTGTAGTCTTTGGAGTGAGATCATGACTAACGTACATACGTTTGGAATAATAAGCAAAAACGCAAAGTAACGGAATGCTGCCCACAGAAATTGCAAGTGGCCAATCCTCATACACGCAGGTCCGGCCTTCACTTTCTCTTCAAACAGTAGCACACTTCGAGCCTCTGGATGAGCAGAAACAGCCAGCTTGTGAGGAGCCCTGTGAGACATCACGAGTGGTAGGATCCACTCGGGCTTTGCTAAGTTGGTGGATGTGTGAGGGTCTCAAGGGAGCTGTGGGGGGGGGTGGCAGCTAGGCAAGCATCTGTTGGCATCTAAGGGGCTCATGGCAGCTATGTGAAGGGCAGGTAGAGGCTTTGTGGCTGTGAGATGCTGTTCCAAGGTCTTTCTGGGGAATGTGGAAGTTTCTGGGGGTGCAGGCATCTTCTGGGTACTTTCTAAGGGCATCTAGGAGTTTATACGCGCAAGCAACACATCGCACTGTGAGTGAGGTTAAAAATGAGAGCCGGTGGGGCTGGCTATGCAATGGACGAATTGAGCTACATTAGTGTATATCTGAGAGCCATGTGAGGGGCACCAAGCACTACTGTTTTGTAGCACAATGTACCCACAGATACAATTGTTGTTTAGCACAACTTTGGATCTGTTGTCTTTTAGACTACATACTTCTAATAATGAGTACCTTTATTGACACTGCTCACACCACAAAGTGCATCCATGGGCATCAACAAAACGTAAATGATATAAATACTCATCGGCAATCCTTTTCTCGATCTTTGAAGAATAAGAGACTAAGCGGGCCAGCATCGTTTCAGGCCTGCAACCTTCAGGATGCACACATTAAGGGCCTACAAGACCCAGCATGCAACCTGTTGTTGGGTGAAAAACAGGGATTGGCTAAAAGGACACATGTGGTATGAGGTCACTCAGCAGTTGTGGCCTTCTTGACAACTCATGCCATGCACTGATGTTGGAGGCTCACCTGACCAGAGAAGTAGCTTATCATGCGCATCCTCTTGGGAGCTCGAGTCCTCGGCCAGGGCGTCAGAGGTGAGGCCGTACGGCAGGTCTGACCCCAGGCAGGCGTTGTACTTCAGCGCTTCGCAGGTAGCCATCTTCTTGCACTGGTCAAAGTACAAAATCTCATTGCCGGCTTGGGCACCCACTGGTCGAGGCAGCAGAAGCACCAACACCCACAACAGCCAGAACCCCCTCACCATGACTTGCTCTACCTAAGATATTTTGGGGGTCCTTTTCTTCACGCAGGCAGGACCTTGGGGGTCCACAACTGCAACAGTACAGAGTTTCTGGCTCATCTCAACCAGAAACACAGCAGCCCCTCCACATCCCACCTTGTTTCCTGGTGGATGGTCTGAGGAACCCCGATATCCAACAAGCTTTTGGGGGCCATCGTTCCATACTGGAGGACCCGAGAAGGTCCTCACATGATGTCCCACGTTGTTCTTTTGTGGAAGATTTCGGGATCCACCTAACCCAAGGGGTCTCCGGGGTTGGCCCTCCTCGTTTCCTATCGGAGCCTTGATGAACTCACCAAATCCAGCTGGCCCAAGTGGCCCCACCTGGATACCCATCAGAGGTCCCAGGGAGACCCCTCCAAATCCTTCCGCCTTCTGGTAACGTCACTCTTCTCTCTGGAGCCCAGGGATCCTACCAACCCACCGGGCCCAGTCCGGACCACCTCACTCACCATATGAATGTGTCCAGGGAACCCCCAAAGCCGTCTATAGCCAGCTGTGCTTCCATCTCGCTCCCCATCAGCGGACCGATTCTCATCCTCGTGCCAGCCAAAGTTTCGAGGGGGCGAAAAAATCCTCAACAGGCCGGCGTGGGAAATACGGAAAACCTTGGCCTCTCTGAGAATCTTCCCCTCCAGGACACCCCTCCAGGGCAGGATGGGGGCCTCCGGCCATCCATTCACACGTAGGCTCGCCCCCTCCTCCACTTCCAAGCTCAGTGGAACTTCAGGGCCAAACAGAGGTTTCTCTGTGCCATCCTCGCAGGTCCCACCGTAGGCACTTCCACGGAACGAGAAACAGCTTTCAAAAGCCAAGAAACAAGCACTCGTTGTGCCCCTTTCTTACCCCAATATAAATATTGTGGCGCGGCCTTACTGCGCTTTAGCCAAACCCTTGTTGTTTTCCCCTTTTTTACCCCAGCATCCAGAAGAAAAATCTTCCACAACGCCACTGTTTTACCCGTGTACAGAAGGGGACAATGTCCTGCGGTCCGCCTCGCCATGCTCCCTCTTCACCCCCTCCAAAAAACCCTCAGCGCCACCGTGCAACTTTCTCTTCAAGATACAGTCGCTTCTCCTCGGCTTTAGTTCGCACGATCTTCCGCGTCTGGTGAATTAAAAAAAAAGTGTAGCTATCCAACTTTCTGAAGAGAAGTTTCTTCGTAACGTTTGGAAAGTTAAGTTTCATCCTCCTCAGCGGCTCTCTTTGTGACCCCTTGTGTTTTTTCCCCTCTTCCCCTCCCTCGCTCCTTGGCGAGATTCTCTCAGGAATGCAACATGTTGGAGGCAGACTAAAGAAAGACAAAACAAGCATTTGCAATGCAATAGGACTCGCATTTACGCAAGACCTATTGCATTGCAAACAGTAGTCATCACGGACAACGGGAGGGAGGGCGGGGGAGGCACGGATAACGGGAGTGAGGTGGGGAGAAGGCACGGACAACAGGAGTGCGGGCGGGGGAGGGGGTGAGAAGGCATGGACAACGGGGGGAGGGGGAGGGGGGAGAAGGGGGCGAGAAGGTACGGACAACGGGAGTGCGGGCAGGGGGAGGGGGTGAGAAGGCACGGACAACGGGAGGGAGGGGGGAGTAGAGAAGGCAGTAGGAGAACCTCATTAAAGAAAATAGTGCTCACAGTCTAAATAACACGTACCGTGTAACACTCGAAGTAAAGGGGCCAGTAGCCATGGGAGGATACAAATGACGACATGGGCTTACTAAGGAGGGACTAACAAGCCTATAAACTAATCCGAAGGCAGCATTTATGAAGGACAAAGACACAAGCCAATGAAAAATAAGGGCACAGGAGTGGGCGGGGCTTCCCTCACATACTAAACTACAGCAGATCTTCACCAGAGCAGCGCTTGTGTGCTGACTCTAGGCTGGACCTAAAAATGTTAAACAACGATTCTCGTTTCCTTCAGTGTTTTGGCAATGACAGTGCGGCTCTGAGAGCATTAACCAGAACACCTCACAAGCTCACCCTTGCAGGCTCATCACTGATGCAACCATCTACCAATGCCTCAAAACATTGACAGACATCACTATCTCCGGCAAACAATGAATTGTAAACAATTGGGAGCATATATTCACTGTTACAGCACAATGGTTGAATTATTCAGTTTCTTCACCATTCTAGTAACTAATTATGTTATTCTGTTTCCTTCTATTGATTATTGTAGTGCACGTATTTTACACAAGATTCATCGTGCACCAATAAATATTGGAACACCAGGTTGTGTATCTCTTTAGGTATGCATAAGTAACCAAACGAAAAGGTTCTAGATCTGTTACCACGATTTCCTCAGGGTGTCAGGGTTGTCATGTTCTGAGCTTGCACAATCCATATATTACTTTGCCAGTTTAAGGGTACAGATGGTGCACTGTGAGCTAGCAGGACTTAGGCCAACATATCCCGATGGTGTGCGTATAATCAGTTTCACACAATCAGTTTCACACAATCCTGACGTTTATGTTGTCAAATAAATGCACAGTTTTACTTGTGAAAGTATAAGCCGTACGACATTGCGCAGCCAACGGTCTAGCTTGGGTTCTTATTCAATGGATCGCTTGAGTAGTTTTCTTTTGTTTACCTAAAGACCCCTACTCACCTTTTAACCGGATACGTCCATGGTATTAGAGAAAAATCCTCCTCAGCTGAGTAGGTCATCCCTATGTATTGGCTGTAGATTGTTCAAGCTTGAACCTTTCAAAAGGATCACCCCATAGTGGTACTGTAGGATGCTGGCTCTGTATATGCTATTGCCACCAGGTGGTGATACCGTGCACAGAGTCCAGGGGTTCCCCAAAAGTGTACACGGCTCAATGTAAAACCCAAAGTGCTCTATTAGTTGTAGTGTGGTCGAGCAGCCTTAGGCCTAACACAGAGGAGTGTAAGACATTTATTGCACACCAGTGATCAATAATGGACACACGAGTCAAGAAGGGGATCCAGACCAATTTAAGAAAATTATACTTTGTTTATATTTTATTTTAAGACCAGGGTCTTCGCATTTTGGTTAGTACGATTCTCATTATTAATACTTTTCGGATTTCAGAAATTTGACAGTGAAAATTTCAAAGCAGTTCAATATTGACCTGTGGAGGAAAACAATTGTGCGGTGTAACAGGTACCTATACCACTTACAGTTCCAGTCCAGTCTTTGGGTGTCTCAGGCCAACACTGCGGGCAGTGTTGGTTGTGGGGTACAGGGGGCACCCAAAAGGTGCAGGATCTGGTATCTATGCTTTGGCGGTGTCTTGCTTTACACTCCCAAATAAAAGAAATTCAACACTCCCCAGCAGAGGCACTCGGTAAAGCAAGAAAACACCTGGAAAGGGCACGGGGGGCTCCACACTCACCATATAAGGCACGTCAAAAGACAGTTTTCAGAATAATGCGTGGGGTTTTATTAGTGCAACACTCTCTAACAGAAAGACTTTCCCAGATTTCAAATGAATCAGATAAAACAACATGCAAATGTAAATATACTTATATAAATGTGCAAGCCAATAATAATGCAAATGCATGGGATAAAACACAAGCAGATAATTATGGTAAAATACATGCGAATAATAAACACAAAAGTCAGATAATAATGAAACATTCACAAGTGAAATGAAAGCAAAACATAGGCAGATAATCATAATGGACGTCCAATGCAAGAAACAAGCGCTGTCAAATGCAAGTAATCAAATGCAAGAAATAAACACTATCAAATGAAAGACTCAAATATCAACAGCATGTACACACAGAATGGAAGCATATAAAATATATGCACAGAATACATCAGATAATGCCAATGAACAAGAACCAATAAATAAAAATACTTCACAGGCTGGTCACTCAGCACTGACAAAAACATATGTAGAAATAACTCTATATCTATACATATATCTCAATACCAATGATCAGAGAAAATACCTCAGCGGCTGAAATATCTTCATCTTAGCCCACACAAGACTGGGGGATCCCAAATGACAATCCTGGCGTCAAGAAACTCCTCAAGCCAGGAAATGCAGCACTGAGCAGATGCGTCTGTCTCTCAGGAGAGACCCAGGTTTCTGAGCCAAGAAACCCCAGTTTTATAATATTCTCAGTGCACAAGAAGACACCCTCTACGCCAAGGAAACTTACTGGTGCTGGCCAAGCTCCTGCAAGCATTCCAAGGCAAAGGATTTTTCACGCATTCTCCTCGCGCTCCCACACTACATGTTCCAGCATCTTATCTTAGTGAAGCCCGCAAAAGTAGAAAACATCTCAAAGATACAAAAAACACCTTTAAAGAGGAAAACAATTCTGAACATGAATAGCCTAAATAACCGTAAGTAACCAGGGAGCCTGTTTATGTGTGCAGAACTCAGGCCAGATAGAGTCAGAATGCAAGATGGAATTAGAGCAAACTAAAGCTAATAGTTAAAACTTCATTTCTCAATGTGCAACATAATGCACATTTGCTCACCTTTGCCTACAGCTCTACACTCCGAGACAGAGAAGCACATTCCACACATTTCTCTCTGTCATGCTTTCAAACGCACATCCCAAATGCTCTGTTTCAGGAAAGGCTGTTTTGAAACACTCCTACTCTTAAGCTATAAAGAGACACAAAATGAAATCATAAGTCAAAATGCAAGTGCACAAAAAATGATGTCGTACATTCAAGATAGATTAAGTTAAAACATGTAGAGTCAATTAAAACAATGGTAGTCAAAGGTCATCACGTGGCCCCAATACATATGAGTGCATACAACTCTACAGGCGGTCGATACCGATGAATGATATTTACCATTGTGGTCGGCAGAGCGTAATGTAGCGGGTTGGTTTTCAGCAGACCGCCAACGCAGTTACCGTCGAAGTCGCTGGCGGCAGGTGTAGGAAGCTGGCTCTGTATATACTATACCAAAATGAGGTATAGTGTGCACAGAGTCCAGTGGAACCCCAAAGGTAGGCAGAGGTAAAAGTAGATAGCACCTTACTCTCTATTTGTGGTAGTGTGGGCGAGCAGTAAAGCTGTATCAGAGGCATTAAACATTTGTTGTACGCACTCTATCAGCAAATGATGTCATACACTCAAAGAGTGAACTCACACCAATTTTGTTTGTATAAAAATATTGTTTAGTTGTTTTATTTCTAGAACCAAGCCAAGCCTTGCACAGGTAAGTGAAATAAATGCTTCGCAAAATATTATACAGTGTTTACAAGTGAATGTAAGTTCAAATGCAGTTGTTTAAAATAGAGGTAGGTCAAGGTTTAGAAATTACTGTACAGATTACTTTTTAGTTACTTTTCAGATTACTTTTTAAGTTACTTTTTCTACTCAGTGTGATATGCCTAGATATCACACTGGGACATTTCCTAGAGAAAAGGTAAGTAAAATCAGTTTTGCACAATTGTTATTTTTCAGGTTTCTATGCAAATCAACTCCACACATAGAACATTTTTCAGAGAAAAAAAGCCAATGGATTCCTATGAAGAGAAATGTAGTTAACGGTCACCAGGTAAGTACTCGGTCTTTGGGGTTGAGTTTCTGGGGTTAGAACAAGGGTTCCCCCAGGGTCAAGGATGCACTCTTGTTACACCCTCAGCGGCACTAGGGCGGCCGGGTGCAGAGTGCTGAGGCCCAATGTTATCCAATGGGGGATAGGGGGCCTCCGGTTGGTGGCTGCTTACGAGCAGGCCACTGGTTTGTGGGAGCAAAGCTCCTGGTGTTAGGCTCAGGGCAAAGGGGGATCCTGTTTAGCACACAAAGTGCACCTGCAGCGGCGCAGGGGCGGCTGGGTGCAGGGTGCTGTTTTGGCGTCGGGTGCCCTGTTGGTTTCAATGGGGATTCTCCGGTTTCAACAAAGACTGCAGGCTCGGGATGAAGATCTTCTGGAGGTGACCACCGGTTGGAGAGGTAAGTTGGGCTGCTGGGACACTGTCGGTTGGGCCACCCAAGGCCATGGGGCTTCGGGTGCAGGGATGTCTTTAGGCGTCGGGTTTCTCTTACCAGCTCCGGTCGCGGTCAGGGGGAGTCTCCAGAAAGAGGCTGCAGGCTTCGCTGGGGGATTCGAGGCAGGTCAGAGATCACCAGATCTCGGGTCAGAATCGCCGGGGAGACCTTCTTGTGGTATTGGGCCACTCGAACTCGGGCCGTGGGCGACGGGTGCAGAGTGGTGCAGACTCGCGGATTTTGCCGGAGCCAGAGTCTGTGGGTGAACAAATCCGGTGTTCACGGGAGACAAAGTCTTTTCTTTGGAAGGCAGGGCAGGTTCTCGGGGTTCTTGAGGTTGCTGGCTGCAGGACACACCGGAGTTTCGCTTCTGCAGGTACAAGGTGGGGACAGGCTGGTAGGGCTGGGGCCAAGTCAGTGGACGTCCTCCTCTTCTTTGCTTTGGCACGGCTGTTCGGTCCTTCTTCTTCTTTTCTTCTTGGTCATTTCTTGTCTGAGGAGGCAAGGTTCAGGGGTGCCCCTAAATACTAGAATTAGGGGCGTTACAGGTAAGTAAAAGGTTGTGACCAATGGGTCCCATCCTTGGGGTGGGTACACCCCCTCTTATGCCTCACTCTGGTTGGCTGGGTCACCCCATCTGCAAGATGGCGGGGATTGAGAGTTGTGCTTCACCTCGCCTCCCCCACCTGAGGGGTGGGGTTGGCAAAGGTGGGCACACCTCCCTTCCTCACTTGGTTTTCTCACCGGTTCTCCCGCCCAAAGTGGGGGTCAGAACCGGTGGGGACCAGTTGCTGGAAGCAGCAAAAGGCCTGGGGAAGCTCACAAAGGCGGCAAGCCTTTGAAGCTTCTCCTTCGTGGACCCTGCCCATCCTGGGGGAGGAGGCTTGGCACCTTGTCCCAGGATGTGCATTGTTTCAGGCCCCCGAGAGCAGCAGACTCTCGACCCAGGGGTCCAGAAACATGTCTGGTAGTGGCAGCTGGGGAGCAGCCACTCAGCCTGGACACTAGTGTTAGGTCATTTTTCAGGGGGCATTTCTAAGATGCCCTCTGTGTGCATTTTTCATTAAATCCCACACTGGCATCAGTG
This sequence comes from Calotriton arnoldi, assembly GCA_963921515.1. Taxonomy (NCBI): domain Eukaryota; kingdom Metazoa; phylum Chordata; class Amphibia; order Caudata; family Salamandridae; genus Calotriton; species Calotriton arnoldi. The sequence goes on along the minus strand of CAWUFW010001464.1, from coordinate 1,973,209 downwards.
TGGGTTAAATGTGCTTCTGACCGCGTAGAGTTGCGTCGATACAAGTGCCGATCCTCTACCACTGCGGTCCTGGAGTTCGTGGGTAGCAGTGAGTCGCATCGACCCAAGGGTCGGTCCTCATCACTGAGGTTCGGGTACCGTGGATGCCGGAGATTAGAGCCTCTAGTCCGAAGGAAGGTTCTTGGCACTTTGGTGAAGGTCTCGAGGGTTTCTTGGAGGCCTTGCAAAATTTCTGGACGAACTGCAGGTCCAGTGGTCGAATCAGTTGCAGGTGGCGGGGTCCTTGCCTGGTTCTTTCTGCAGCGGTTCAGTTCCTGGTCCGGCAGCGGAGGTCTAATGTCTTCTTCTTTGATCTGTCGAATCTGAGTGCCAGGTCTAGGGGAGCCACCTAAATACTAAATTTAGGAAGCGTCTTAGGTGAGTAGCAGGTAGGGCCAATGGGCACCTTACCTGGGGTGACTACACCCTCTGTTATGCCACCCTCCTGTGGGAGGGGGCGTAGACATAGTCCTGATTGGAGCGGTTCCCAAGTCTTCAAGATGGCGGGGACTGAAAGTTGTGCTTCACTTCGCTTCCCCCACCTTAGGGGTATGGTTGGCAGAGGTGGGCACACCTATCATTTTGAGTTTTTGCACTGGTTTTCCCACCCAAAGTGAGGCTGTAAACCAGGGACTGCCATCTGCTGCTAGCAGCAGAGGCTGTGGGTTGCATTACAAATGCGGTAGGCCTTTGAAGCTTCCCTCTTTGAGCACTGGCCCATCTTGGGGGAGGAGGCATGACACCTCTTCCCAGGATGTGCATTGTTTCTGGTCCCAGAGAGCAGGGACTGTCTACCCAGGAGGTCAGAATCATGTCTGGTGGCGGCTGACTGCCTAGAGCCGGTCAGAGACCACACCAGGGTAGGTAAGGATTCCGGGGACACCTCTGAGGTGCCCTCTTGGTACATGGTACAATAAATCCCACACTGGCATCTGTGTGGATTTATTGTAAGGAGTAGTTTGGTACCAAACACTCTGATATTCAGTGGAGCCATTATGGTGCTGTGGAACTCAAGTTGTCGAGTTCCCAGACCATGTACTTTCTATGGCTTCACTCGCACTTAAAATATTAGGATATGGTGCCCAATGTTGTAGAAGCATATCTGCTCATGCAGATATACCCTCACCTTTAGTATAGTGCACCCTGCCTTAGGCTGTGAGGCCTGCTAGACAGTGACTGACCTATGTTGTCAGGCAGTGCTAGCTGGCATGGCATCCAGGCAGGGTGCCACGTCGACTTTGTCATTTTTTCCCCTCGCTGGGGCATGCAGGCTGCAAGGGCAGTGGCATGGTCCCAGTGAAGGGGTCCATAGGGACCCTCTTCAGCTCCCAGGCCCTGGGTACCCAGCGTACCATTTACTAGGGACTTACAGGGGGCAGAAATACCAATTGGGGATTTGTTTTATGGAAGGGGCACATGGCACCTGGTTGTCAAGTACCCTATGCACTACATTTGAAACCACATCAAAACCAGGCAAAAAGTGGGGGGCTAACCATCCAAAAGAGGCAACTTTTACAAAATGTTGACGACCAGGCATTGTCCTATTTCAATGACATATACTTAACGGATGATGACCTTTCAACACAGTTCACTAGAATGGATCGCATTGTCTTGGGATTCGCTCACATGGGCTACATATAAAATTTCAACAAATCAGAAATTGCCTACCTCAGTGTCCTGTTTTTAGGATACGAGCTGTCAAGTGAAGGTAAAAGACTTGTGACACATTTCTTAAAGAAGTGGGTGCTTTTACAACCAGCAAACACATTGAAGAAACTACAATCCATATCGGGTTTCCTAAATTTTGGCACAAATTACATTCCAGATTACGCAGAATGGGTAAAACCATTCTATGGCTTGTTCCATCCAGACTTTTCAAGTACGCATTGGACAACTGAACACACAAATTCTAAGTTCAGAGCAAGCTGACATGCTAGCTTCAAAACACTTACATGCACATGTTACAACAAACCTGGTGAATCGTATAATTGCGGGAGCTTCAGGATACACCTGCGTGGCATTCAAAGAAGGAGACACTGTACCAATTGCATATAAATCACATACACCAATGCAGAGATGCGTTTTGCACTGAGAGAAAAAATCCTGACGGTGATACAGACTCCTGTGCTCAAAGAGATATATTTGGCTCAAGGTAAACACATTATTGCTGTGACTCCGGTTCCAGCCTTAGAGGCTGTGACAAAGGCCAGCGTTCCTATCGGCAAGGATTTACATCTTAGATGGATACAATGGGCCAACTCTCTTACGGCAACAGATGTAGATTACATATTTGACTCTACATTACAAATACAAGCATTCCTGCAGTATGAACATGAATTTCCTTTGCCTAATGAAGTCATGCCTCTTGATCAATATGATTACATCATCTATACTGATGGTTCGACTCAATATTCTGCGGCGTGTACCGCAGTAAAGGTTGCATGCAGGATGGTGACTTCTGCCATAAATAAACCTACACGCAGTCACTTGGTGACTGCACAGTGCAGCTGGCTGAACTGAAACCTCTAATTCTGGCACTTGAGAATACGAATCCCGGATTCCCCACAATAATAGTCAGTGCCACTGGAGTTATGCAGAAGTGCAAAACCAAATTATGTAGCAGGGTTGGCTAAATTATGTGGCAAGAAAATCCCAATTATGTGGCTGTTGATGTAGCAAAGATAAATTTATGCAGCAGTTTATGCGTCTAAAGATTTATTATTTGCCACCTTTTGAAGCATCATTCTTTACCTATTCTTGCATGTAAACACTTAAATAGTGGTAGAAAAATAATGCAATAATTTAGACACAAATGCTTAAGACAAATGTGAATATATAGATACAGTACATAACGTTATTCATGAATGCTTAATTAATATTTTTGTCTGGCATTGAAACACGGGAACAATAATTGTTTAATCCTGTCCTCGGGAAGCCCTCCTCGTCTCTCAGAGTAAATTGGTTTGTGTACACTAAAGTTGCGCTCTGCATCAGCTGAGTTTTTACACTGTTTACACATATGACGGCAAGAGCTGCCAAATTAGATAGAAGTATGTAGAGAAGAGTGAAAGGCTCTAGCAGAAAGGAGCAAAATGAAAATGAATTACATTTTCAACTACACTCAATGGTTTTTATGCATGAAGTGTAGGACCCTGGCTCCCTATATAGTGCGCTAAAATGAAGTTCACTGTGCAGAGAGTCCAGTGGATCACCAATAGGGTGCAGAGACATAAGCAGATAATTCTAATACTCTTTTTTGTGGTATCTGGGCGAGCAGTTAGTCTTATCAGAGGGTAGTGCTAAGAATTTGTTGTCACACACAGAGGCAATAAATGAAACACACACTCAAGAATAAATCCAAGACCATTTATATTTTTAGAAGTCAAAAATACCAAAAATAATTGTTTTGTATGTCGATTGTTAACCAAATGCAGTTAAAGTCACAAATGCTTACAGGTTTTTAAGCATCAGCGGTCAATACAGTCAGACAGAGACTGTAGCTGTCAAGGGGAAGAAAGCATAGGGTTAGATAGCTGAGTAGCGGCAACACATTTACCATCACGGTCGATGAAAGCAACACTCGGCCACAGAGTTTTGGGGTAAAACGGTCGCCCAGAGTTCAGGGGAAGTTCTACTCCAGGGGAGTCAGAGTTTTAGAAGTCCCAGGGTTCGGGCACAGCAGGCAGTCCTGAGTTACCTGGATCGGAGGTGCCGGAGATCTTGGGATGCAGAGTTGATTCTTCACCGGCGGCATTCAGCTACAAGTGCGGTGAGGGCAGTCTATCGTGATCACTGCGGTTGTGCCCAAGTTGCTGCATTCTGATGAGAGGAGCAAGATGGCTGCAGAGGCAGAGGTCTGAAATCGACCTCCGGGGTCCAGGGATCAAGAAACGTCGAAATCCCTGCAGCCCCCCACCCCCAGGCGACCCCCCAAGACAAAGACGACTCACCGGAGAATAACCTCCCAGGCAGGCGACCCGGAATCGCGCTGTGGATCCTCTGCAAGACCGTGGACAGGCTGCCCCCGCCTCGATGTGCATCGGGAGACGGCAGGACTCCATAGCAGTTGGTCCGGGACAGCATCACCTGGACCCGCATAGAGTCAGAAAGGCCACCAGAATCTCAGGACACCGAACGATCCAAGGGATCCATCGTATACAGGAAAACAGCGGAAGGCACCGAACCCAAAACTCGACGGGGTGAAGAGCCCCCGCTTAACCCCCTCAGAGCCCAACGCCGGTGAGTACACGAGCATCGAGTACAAAACGGTCCACTCACCGGAACCTGAGTCTGGATGAAATATCTTGACGAACACGCAATCCTAGTAACGGGAGACGGGAGGCTCGTTACCGCCTGCCTGACCCTAAGATGGTGGCATCGATCTAATCTATCTCCCACCTATAAAATCCCCCTAAACTCTTCTCAACTTTGCCAGACTCTTTTCACCCTACCAGACTCGCACTCATCTCCGAACCGGATAATCAACTTAGCCTAGACGCGCTGGCCGCGCAGCACACCTCATCACACCACCACTACCGGAGGCCTGTCCCCAAGATGGCAGCTGCCCGCCCTAAGCATCGGTAATCACGCCGGACCCGACAACACACCCACCCTCGCCATGGAAACTAGGAAATAAAAGGTCCACTCACCGGAACCTGAGACTTGTGGAAATACCTTGACGGACATGTAATCCCAGCAACGGGAGACGTGAGGCTCGCTACCGCCTGCCTGACCTTAAGATGGCGGCATCTATAATCCATCTCCCACCTACACAATCCCCCTAAACTCTTTTCACAATGCTAGACTTTTTTTTTTTTACCTTTGCCAGACTCGCACTCATCTCCAAACCGATAATCAACTTAGCCTGGACGCGCTGGCCGCGCAGCACACCCCATCACACCTCCACTAACGGAGGCATGTCCCCAAGATGGCGGCTGCCCGCCCTATCATCGGTAATCTCGCCGGACCCTCCACCACACCTACCCTCGCCCTGGAAACTAGGAAATAATCAAGTTCAGATGCGCTAACATCAAAAACGGAGGACACAGCGCACAACCCGACCGCAACGTGATCACCCCACTACAACGCGATGCCTGCCCCCAAGATGGCGGCCGTCCGCCCATAACTCCGACACATCGCCCAACCCACCGGTACTCTTAATGTTCACATCCTCTCCCCCTAACCTCACGTGAATCAACTCAAACGCGCAGACTTTCAAAACTTAAACGCGCAGACTCGCATAACAAATTAGAGAAACACAGCCCATGACTACTCACAAATGAAACCAGTTGCCTGACCCCAAGATGGCGGCTATCCGCAAATAACTCCGACATACCAGGACCCTCTCCCCAGTACAGCCTCAACTCAACACATGGAGCACCCCCCGGAGCCCTAAAGCTATCGAACTAGAAACGCACCGGCCACAACAACTGGAGTCACACCCCCTCACCTCACCCATCTAGATGCCTGTCCCCAAGATGGTAGATGTCAGCCCATAACCATCCTTGGAACCCCCTAGAATGTTTCCGGCCGCAAAGAACAGTCAGCCACTAGTCAATCACCACATTCAGCTACACCTATATCCTGAATGAGGGAAAACCCCCTGCAAGGTCTCCAGCCGCAAAGAACAGTCAGCCACTAGTCAATCACCACATTCAGCTACACCTATATCCTGAATGAGGAAAAACTAACCACGCCATCACGACCCTTCCCCCGCTACTCACATAGCAATACTCCCACCTAGTTGACTGCGCCTGAGGGTCGAAGAGGCTGTTCCCTCACCACCTACCCCAGCTAACCAACCCCACCTGAGGGTGGAAGAGGTAAGCAGAGAGGTAGCCCCCACACCTCCAGTCACAGCCAATCTCACGTCGCGAGCTCAAAGGCGGAGCTTATACGATCAGAAAGAGGAATTAACCTAATCTTACCTAAACACAGAGGTTTACCAACCCCTAACCCCTTTCTAGCCCCACCCTCTTTAACCAATAGACTGAACACAGCTCAGGATAACCATCCACCCTCACAACCTAGACAGTATGTCACCTCCCACACCACCCCCCGCCGCCTACTCACACCCAACGAACTAAAACCACACAGACCGAACTCCTTCTCCATCACTTTCCCACCCAACCTCACACCAAAAGCTAAAAGAAACCTCAAACACAGACTGATTAAACAACACCCAGAAACTCTATTCGCGGACATATACCACTGCTCCTCCAAAGGCCAGTTAAAAATGGATCTCATTTTCCATACCCTTAGACCTGCTAACTGGAACACCATCCTCAAAACTCATCTACACATATCCAAAACTACTAACACTCCCTTCAGTTGCAAACTAACGACCACACTCCCAAATCGCCCTATACGTAGCGGTAACACCTCTGTGACCATCTACACCAACGGCACAGTCATGATCCAAGCCAATGATGACAACCTAGAAGCTTTCGACTCTCTTTCCTTTGCTCCGCAACGCCCCATCGCACTCACACAGCTCCCGCCCATCTAGCGCCTTATCCCCTGACAGATCGTCCCGTGCTTCGTAAAGCCAATAATGACAACCTAGAAGCCTTCGACTCTCTCTTTCCTTTGCTCCACAACGCCCCATCGCACTCACACAGCTCCCGCCCATCTAGCGCCTTATCCCCTGACAGATCGCCCCTACAGGAGCTCGCACAAAGCAACCACAAGACCTCCGACATGAGAGTCAACCTCCCCCCTCCGGACACCATCCTCCCCTACACCTACCCCTCCCCAACAGCGCTCAACTCATTCCCCCCCTCCAAGATCAATCAGAGCCCCGACACAGATGAGGCTCTGCACCCCCCCACCGAACAACACACGCACCCACCACCATTAAACCACCACCCCCAACAAACAACCAGCAAACCCAGTCCGCAGCCCATGACTCCAAAATCTCCCCATCCACCGACACACAAGAGATGGCAGCTTGAACCACGCCATGGTCTTCCACACCCCACATTCATGACAACCAAAAGGCTAACATGGGCAATACCAAAATCCAACACCAAGAGCCTAGCCAACACCAATACATGACACCCACAGCTACCGCTACCAATCACGCAAGACCTCCCAAAACTAAACACCTTAGCTCAACCACAACCTCCCGCTGGAACCAGACACAGAGACCCATAAAAACAACAGCCACTATGTCCGACCGGAATGCCCCCACCCCCTCCTCCGCTGTGACGACCCACCAACTTGCCCTACTTGAAAGCCAGCTAGAAACGATAATACGAGGCCTCACCGAAATCCTACTTAACCTAAACACACCCCGAAAGCCCAACCAGCACCCACATCCGACACCCACATTCACCAACACCAATCACACAGGACCACCCAAAACCCAACGGCTCAGCTGGACCGCAACGCCCCTCCTGAACCAGACACAGAGACCCAAAAGAACAAAAGCCCCAATGTCCACGAGGGAAGCAATGGAACTTGCCACCTCGTACAACACACCCACCACTGTCGCCTCTAGCTCCAAGATCCAGGTTGTCACTGGTTTTGGAAGAGACCACTTCCCCCCCAGATCCTCAAGACCCCCAGCCTTCCACACCTATATCCCCAGGGCCCCCTTAAAGAAGAAACTCAAAAATGAGGGATCCAATACCAACTGCATGCTCATTAACTGCAGATCGGCCACCAAACATGCAACAGAACTGGCAGAGACCATCCTCACCTACGACATAGACATCACGTTCATCACCGAAACATGGTTAAATGAGTTCTCCTCCCCAATTATGGACATGCTTGTACCCCCGGGCTTCACAATCATCCACAAAGACAGGAAAAACCAGAAAGGAGGGGGCATAGCTATCATACACAAAAACAACATCTCCGTGAAGGAAACCGACGACGTCAAATATAACTCCTTCGAATGCCTTACTGCCACCATTAAGTCGAGCGACAACAAAACATTACTCTGCCATCTCCTCTACCATCCGCCAGGAAACACCCCCTCATTCGGAGAACACCTCTCCGACCTGATAACTCATTGCTCACTCCGGGACTCCAACAACATAATTCTAGGCGACCTCAATCTACACTGGAATGAGGAAAAGAACTCACTAATCAAAACCTTAAACGATCTTCTAATGAATAACAACCTCACCCAACACTGCACAAAGGAAACCCACAACAGAGGCTCAATCCTGGATGCCATTATCGCTCAAGCAGATACAGTCTCCATCGACCACACCTTGCCTGTTGACTGGTCTGATCACCATATCATTCTATTCCACATCAACCAAACGATCCACCGCCAACCCAGTACGCAGGACCCCCCCTCGCTGGGCGAGAAATCTAAGTCAGATTTCCCTTGCAGACCTGGAGGAACAGGTAAGCTCCCTCCTCCCCATCCACAATGCTGAGCTCTCTACAACTGAACTCACCTCCCACTACAATTGTAAAGAATAAAGGGCCCCTGATACTAGTGTGAAGTACACCTAGGCAGGGACATACATGCTGTGAAATTCCTAGGGCTACTTCATAACAAATTATAAAACCATAATAATATAAATGATGATAGTGACACTGAAATAGGAAAATTACAAAAAGTTTTTTTTAATAGAAAATTACTACATAAAATACAAAAGCCTGATATGCGTTCTTAATAGATACATAATTTATATTGCCTGCATGAAGAGGTTAATCACTTTCACATATTGTATCTTTTCTTTTTTATATTTCCTAATGTCTATATGACATATGAATCAAATTAATTAAAAAGACTGGGTGGTTTCCAAGATGTCTCAACGCGCGTTTCGGCAGTGAACTGCCTTCTTCAGGAGAGCCACCTCCACTTACAATTTCTGAAAAAAACAATCAAAAACTCTAAAATAGGATAATCGTGTCACTAAAATATATACAAACAAGTACTATATATGTATGTACAGACCAATTATGACAGTACATAGTCCACATTTCGAATATTGAGTAATTGGATTTAGGGTTGAGTCAGAACAATACATTTAGGTAGAACACTACAATAATTGTAAGTGGAGGTGGCTCTCCTGAAGAAGGCAGTTCACTGCCGAAACGCGCGTTGAGACATCTTGGAAACCACCCAGTCTTTTTAATTAATTTGATTCATATGTCATATAGACATTAGGAAATATAAAAAAAGAAAAGATACAATATGTGAAAGTGATTAACCTCTTCATGCAGGCAATATAAATTATGTATCTATTAAGAACGCATATCAGGCTTTTGTATTTTATGTAGTAATTTTCTATTAAAAAAAACTTTTTGTAATTTTCCTATTTCAGTGTCACTATCATCATTTATATTATTATGGTTTTATAATTTGTTATGAAGTAGCCCTAGGAATTTCACAGCTCACCTCCCACTACAACACCACTATCACTTCCATTATGGACCAAATAGCCCCCCTGAAACTAAAAAGAACCATGAACATACCATCCAGATCGTGGTTCAACACAGAAATAAATTCCGAAAGAAGAGAACTAAGAGCAGCAGAAAGACTCTGGCGAAACAACCCGTCCACACTCCTACGAACTAAACTCAAATGAATACGCGGGAAATACAAAAAACACAAAGAACGAAAAAACCTCCTTCTCCAATGCCCTTGGCAACGCAAAAAACAGGCTCAAAGAACTCTTCAATCTCATCAGGCAACAAACCTCCAAGCCCTCTTCGACACAAGTTGCGGCCTCCAAAGTCCTGTGAGATAACTTTGCCAACTTCTTCAATAACAAAATCACCAAGATAGAACTCTCCTTGGACATACACCGCAGTCCCCCCGACAGGAAATCCCTCATAGGGACAGAAGATATCATACCCAAGCACCCCCCAAACGCATAGAAATCTTTCAATCCCATCTCTGAAACAGAGGTCATTAAAATGATTGCCAGCTCCAAACCCTCAGCACACGTCTTGGATCCCATACCTGCCCAACTGGCAAAAAAGCTCAAACTTTCCCTAGCCCCGCATTGGACCAAAATTATAAACAGCTCCCCGAGTACTGGAATCATCCCGGATTGCCTCAAAATCGGCCAAGTCACACCTCTACTGAAACAACCAGGCTCCGATATAAACGATCTGAATAACTTCAGACCCGTTTCCAGCCTCCCTCTCCTAGCGAAAATCCTGGAAAAATGTGTTCTCCTCCAACTCACCCAACACCTAGACAGCATCAACCTTCTAAACCCCCACCAATCGGGCTTCAGAAAAGGTTGCAGCACAGAGACAGCGATCCTAAATGTAATACATGATATGCACAAATCTCTCGATACAGGTCAATGCTGCCTATTCATACTTCTGGACCTATCGGCAGCCTTCGACACGGTTGACCACAAACTACTCACCAAGGCACTTCAAGAAAAGGCTGGAGCGGAAGAGGTAGTCCTACAATGGTTCACCTCTTTCCTACATAACCGTACCCAAAGAATAAAAATCAAAAACTTCCTATCAGACCTAATACCCGTTAACAGGGGTGTCCCCCAAGGATCAGTACTCTCCCCACAACTCTTCAACATCTATATGGAACCCCTTGCCGCCATACTCAAAAGAACCAACATTCCCTTCCACCTCTATGCAGACGATACCCAGATCTATCTGGAAACCTCCTCCATTGAAGACATTCAGAGACTGAACGATACTCTAAGAGAAGTCCAACACTGGTTATCGCGCAACCACTTGAAACTAAACCAAGACAACAAAGGAAATCCTCCTCATCTCCAACAAGGAGAAGAACCCCCAAATCACTGAATGGCTAAAAGCTATTGACGCTCTCAACTACAACCCCACCCTAGCCGACTCTGTAAAATCGCTGGGAATCACCCTGGATCCTAAATTAGACATGAGCGCCTTCATCAACCTTAAACTACTTAACAAAATAAAACCCTTCATCCCTCCGAACGACCTCAAACAAGCCACTCAATCCCTGGTGTTGTCCAGACTGGACTACGGAAATGCAACCCTCACTGGAGCAGCAAAATCGCACCTAGCTCCCCTCAGATCAACTCTAAACGCAGCAGCCAGAATGGTCACTGGAGTAAAGAAATATGAACACATTTCGCCTGCACTCAGAGAGCTAAAATGGCTTCCAATCGAAATGCGTGCTAACTTCAGAACTGCCTGCCTCACGCACAAAGCGCTACACACAGGGAAACCCGCCTACCTGGCCTCCAAACTCCAGAAGGCCGGTCAGACTAGAAGCCTAAGGAGTACCAACACTCTACTCCTCATCCCTCCGAAAACTCGCAAACAAAAAACCGCATCTCGATCCTTCGCAGGAAATGCACCCAAAATATGGAACTCCATACCAGTCCATATCAGAACCAACCCCTCTTACCCAGAATTCAAAAGACAGCTCAAAGACCTCCTTCTCAACCGATCTCTCCAGAATGGATAGCCTTAGCCTAACCGCCGAAGCCTTCCCACAGTAGCACACAGACACCTTTGATATCAAGACATCTACCTCACTTTCCTCATGACTACCTCCTCTTTCCCCCCTCCTTGGTCTCATCCCGTCACGAGTCATTGTGCTCTCTACGACGACAGTACGTGAAGCAACATGAGTCATTGTACATACTAGTGTGATTAAGGGGAAAAAGGGGGGGCACCTAGGCAAGGTGCATTCAACACATAACAGGCATATCAACAACAGATAATCTTAGAAGTTACATAACATATGTTGAGCACTTGACACACCAATATTCTTTATATTTCTTTTATTTTTTCACTTAGTTTTGATGATATAAATATATACTTATTTTTTACATAAAAAATTATCATTTCAACTATTATCACTTGTTAAAAACACATAGTTTAGTGTACAAACAAACAAAACTGATAATTACATACACATTTCTTGGTTGTCTTGTTTCTACCTTCTTTATATATTAGCAGGGAACAGAATTATCATATAGTCTAATCCTGTAATTAATGACTAAAACCCTACTGAAATTTTAACTGTGGAGACAAATGAGTTCGTTTGTTCTGCAATGAATTATGCATGCAATATATTCAATAAACATCCATCATTATAATGGCATAAGGAGACTGGCGGTTTGTGATCTAACAACTACGCGCGTTTCAGCTTAGGCCTTCGTCAGGACTCCGTCACAGGTTCTTAAAAGGAAAAATAGACAAGAATATAGTCTGGTGTTAGTTTGCCTATTTGATAATACTTATTGAAACTAGTTCTACTTTGAACTTAAAATTAGTTGCACATGAGAGGCTTTATCTAGTTGACACAGTAACATTCATGAAAATGAAATGGTGTACAAAGACCAAGGGTGATGGCCAAAAGAATGATGGCCCAAGAATAGTGACCTAATACCCAAGTGTTTTTGTGTGATCAGTTCTGTTTAGAATTGCGTGCACAAAAGAACATTAGACAGTGACTGTGTGAAGTATTAAAATAACGTAATCCAAGTTCCTTCACCAGACCTTTATTTGTATCATGCTTAAAAAATGTAATCCTATTATGGATATACCTTTGGCTCAGGCGCGGTGTGGATGTGCCCTGCTCATCCCAATTTTTTAGGTTATCTGCGGCAGCTCTTTTATTTATACTGTTTAAGAAATAAAGAATTATTATTTTCTAGCCAGTAGGTTATGGATATTTTTATCTGACATATTTCTTTTGATCTACAATTTAATATAATACCTTTTATAGTTCTCGTTATCATCCTTGAAGTTGCAAATCTTTCCTGTGGAACCTATATGGCTGATCCTCCTGCGACCTTTAAAGGACTGAATCAAAAGTGTAAGAGCATCTAATTATCTGAATAAAATATATCTGACTTCACCTCAATCTCTTATTCATTTATCTTATTATATATTCGGTGTTTATGCAGCATATTAACCTCGCTGCTATAGTTAAAGTCTGGGCATGTTCCTGGAACGTACCTGTTAAAGGAATGATCCTTTCCATTCCTTACTCCAAGGTAGGACTGAACTCGGTCCGAATGAATAGGAAAAAACTTTTATTAGTGATCTAAAAGATGAAAAGAATAAAAAAGAAATTGTGAAGGAGAGTCCGGTGGATAAAAAGTTATAAGATCACCTGATTCTAGGTGTGAATGATAGTAATCGCATAAAATGCAATATACTGACCCTTCATTTTTTCAATTGTAGGTTCTGAAGTATCTGTTTTAGTCGGTACACATCGTACCCACATTTATAAAGCAAGAACTCTTCCTTTTCTAGTTCTATAACTGTGAACCAAAAAAAAACAACGATGTTAATTCCTATGATTTAGTATCACACGTATCTGGCACTTTAACTTTTTTATCTTTTATCAGAAAAGAAGAGTTTTTTTCCTAGTTGGTTACATGTCTATCTTTTAGGCATGGTGAGCGATTGATTTGCTGCTCCCCTACTATATGGTGTGTAGTATCTTGTGCAAGAGGCATTTCCTCTTCTATGAAAACAGTTTGATAACGACCTTTACGGGCGCTTACAATTAATTAAAGCTCTATTTAAACCGATGTCAAATTTGACCAATTGGAGAAGTATAATATAACGCCGCTCCTACGTGTGAGGGGAGAGACATGCCATATAGCACTACCTGATTATCCTCTCTTATATCTGGTGTAAGTTACTTTGCCACATTCTTTATGAAAGGTGCTACAGACTGTTAAGTTTTACCCTTCAAGGTAGAGCGAGGCCTGAACTGTTAGTAACATATAATTCCTCTCTTTTCCCTCATGATGGTTAGTGAGCTTAATTCTTGACGAGCGATACAGCGGACTTTATTAGTTTTAACCTTCACTGTCATGTGAAGCCTCAGCTATAAATGAACTCAATTACCATCTATTTGTGTTGATCATTTTAACGGTAGACTTAGAGAGACCGCAAGCATGAACCTAACATATCTTGAAACTTTGTTACGCGGCACCAACTAATAGCCCTACCTACCTATTTTCCCTAAACTTATTTTTATACAGTCCCGCTTACCTGCCGTTTACACATTGTTTAAACGCCTTCGGTGGGAACGCCGGTGGAACTGAGTGTACGCCACGGTGATTTAAATACGGGTAATGACCCCTGACATCGTTGCGTACAAATGCTTCCGGGGTAAGCCGCATCTCTGTCAAAAGGTTCCTAACGAGGGCGCCATCTTAGCTGTACCCTAGCTCGTATTTGATCTACATCTAAACAGGCAGTAAAACATGGAGATTCAGTGCAAATCCATGTGATTCAAAACGCATATGAGTGGAATATCTACTACCTAAACGTCTTCCTAAGATGTAATGATTAAGATCTAAAATAGTGTGTGCATTCGCTATATCAGTAAGCCAGATCTTAATTATTGTGCACAATCACTATATTAATAAGCATGGAGCCTGCGTTCAAATTTTGTTCAGATACATGCGGGTAAAGCCCAGGTAATGATAAGCAAATACTACATCCATTAATCGTTATATTTGATGGCCTGATCCCAGGGTATTTCTTGGTTTAACCCCTTTGTGGCCGTCTCCAGAGTGTATATACAGAAAACTTCTCTACGTTTTCTTATTGGTTCAGTAGTCATACCAGGTTTGCTTTTAATTTTTTCAAGGATATACCATTGTAAGTCATCTGGAGTATGTTCATGATCTATACAATGTTGAACAATCGGAGCTGTTAATTTCCGATTTCTAATGGCAGACCTGTGTTCTGTCATGCGTGTACTGACTGCCCTACTGTTTTCACCTACATATCCAAGTTTGCATGGACAGATCAAAAGGTAAACCACATCTGTTGTTTTACAGTTAGTAAGGCTTGTTGATGATATATGATGACCATTACATTGAAAAGTAGAGGACTCTATAGCTGTGGCACAGGATTTACAGGTATTACATTTATAGTTCCCTACAACTGGATTAGGACCTTCAATACTTCTTTGTACAAACGTATTATTCTGCTTCATCCTTGACCTAACTATGTGGTCCTTTAAGTTCTTATTTCGTCGGTACGCAAAAAGCGGTCTAGGCATTGAATTCGACTTGTTTATATTTAGGATATTTCAACTTGAGCATACCGCCTGTTTGACTCTCTCATTAATCATAGAGTGCCTGGTCACAAAGACTACCGATGTGTTGGTTTTAGCTCGAGTGTTATGCAATAAATGCTGTCTGTCAAAAAACCTGGCTCTTTTATAGGAGTCACGAACAAGACGTTTAGGGTAACCCCTAGTCAGAAATTTGTTTTTCATGTCTATTGATTTGATGTCAAAGTCTTTAATGTTTGTGCAGTTTCTACGCAAGCGTAAAAACTCCCCAAAGGGTATGCTGTTCTTTTGTGTCGTCGGGTGATAGCTGTCATAATGCAACCGCGTATTCCGCGCGGTCGGTTTGATGTACAGATCTACCGCTAGGGAACCCGACTCATTTTTAATGATAACATCAAGGTACTCGACTTGACTGTTGCTGACATTGTTTGTAAAATGGATATTTTCATCACACAAGTTTAGCCAGTCAAAAAATTCATCTAGTTTGTCCAGTGCGTCTGTCCAGATGAAAAAAATGTCATCTATAAATCTAGCCCATTTGACCACAGATTCAAAAAATGGTGCTATTTCATTATAGATACATTTTTTCTCGAACAACGACATGTATATGTTCGCTACTGTGGGGGCACAAGATGCCCCCATACGGACGCCTTGTTTCTGTTTGAATAATTGGGTGTTGAACTCAAACACATTGTCTTCTAGCACTATTTTTAAACATTCAAGCACAAAGATGGTCGGGCATGAAATCTGGTATGTATTGATAAACCACTTTACAGCTTCTATTGCTCCGTTAATAGGAATATTGCTATAAAGAGCTTCTATATCCATTGTTACAAGATGCTGTGTGGTAGGACAAAAGGGTGTATCTTCAATTAAATTTATTATATGTCTTGTGTCTTTGATATAAGCTGGTGTTCGAGATATGTGGGGACATAGGATGGCATCGACATATTTAGAGAGGGGCTCTGTAATTGAGCCAATCGTTGTTACAATTGGTCTCAATGATGGATTAACCTCATCATTATCCATAACCTACTGGCTAGAAAATAATAATTCTTTATTTCTTAAACAGTATAAATAAAAGAGCTGCCGCACATAACCTAAAAATTGGGATGAGCAGGGCACATCCACACCGCACCTGAGCCAAAGGTATATCCATAATAGGATTACATTTTTTAAGCATGATACAAATAAAGGTCTGGTGAAGGAACTTGGATTACGTTATTTTAATACTTCACACAGTCACTGTCTAATGTTCTTTTGTGCACGCAATTCTAAACAGAACTGATCACACAAAAACACTTGGGTATTAGGTCACTATTCTTGGGCCATCATTCTTTTGGCCATCACCCTTGGTCTTTGTACACCATTTCATTTTCATGAATGTTACTGTGTCAACTAGATAAAGCCTCTCATGTGCAACTAATTTTAAGTTCAAAGTAGAACTAGTTTCAATAAGTATTATCAAATAGGCAAACTAACACCAGACTATATTGTTGTCTATTTTTCCTTTTAAGAACCTGTGACGGAGTCCTGACGAAGGCCTAAGCCGAAACGTGCGTAGTTGTTAGATCACAAACCGCCAGTCTCCTTATGCTATTATAATGATGGATGTTTATTGAATATATTGCATGCATAATTCATTGCAGAACAAAAGAACTCATTTGTCTCCACAGTTAAAATTTCAGTAGGGTTTTAGTCATTAATTACAGGATTAGACTATATGATAATTCTGTTCCCTGCTAATATATAAAGAAGGTAGAAACAAGACAACCAAGAAATGTGTATGTAATTATCAGTTTTGTTTGTTTGTACACTAAACTATGTGTTTTTAACAAGTGATAATAATTGAAATGATAATTTTTTATGTAAAAAATAAGTATATATTTATATCATCAAAACTAAATGAAAAAATAAAAGAAATATAAAGAATATTGGTGTGTCAAGTGCTCAACATATGTTATGTAACTTCTAAGATTATCTGTTGTTGATATGCCTGTTATGTGTTGAATGCACCTTGCCTAGGTGCCCCCCCTTTTTCCCCTTAATTGTATTTCCCGGACGAGGCATTTATCTCATATTCAGGGGCCCCCCTTTTTTCCAATATACATACTAGTGTGATAACATATCTTACAAGTGACATTATGTTTTATACGACAGTATTGTTTGATGCTTCTTGAGTCTTTGTACATACTAAAGTTTTAATGTACCCTACGAGTGACAATGTTGTAAAGCGCTCCGATACGGGTCTGGCTAGCGCTACATAAAACTCTTAAATAAATAAATTCACAAAGTCAAAACCACTAGGAAGTGGGTACAGGCTCACAGGAGCGGGGCTGTTTCCAGCGTCGGTCGTAGGTACTGTGAGGATACTCAGGCTGGTGGATGCGGTGTAGGAGTTGGTTAGCGGTCTGATGGCCAACAAACCTTGGCTGCTGAACTTTTGTTTGGTGGGGTGAATCGCGTCGACACGGTCCATGCTGGTCTTCACCCCAGCAGTCTTTTACCGGCGGTCTGCAGGGGACTAGTACCACTAGTCCCAATCAAGGTCCCAGACAATTGGCGAAGGCTGACAGGGCTCCGGGGTACTTGGAGGCTGCACAGGTTTCAGGTACGGACGGCAGGCCACATTTGTTGAGTCCTTTTGCAGGGTTTGGCGCAGGTTTCTTCTGCATCAGGGCTCAGTTCCTGCTTCAGCAGCACGTCTTCTTCCTTTGTCTTCTTTTGGTCCATGGAATCTGAAGTCAAGGAGCCACCTAAATATGGAATTTAGGGGCGTTGCAAGGGGAGACAGATAGTAGCCAATGGGCTACTCACCTGTAGGGTGTCTACACCCTCTATTGACCACATCCTGTGGGAAGAGGCACTACCCTAGCCCTAATTGGAGATTTTCTTGCCATCTCAAGATGGTGAAATTTCAGGAGAGGGGTTCACCTCACCTTCCTGCCCTAGGGGTGGTGCAGGCTGAGGGGGGACCCTCCTCCTCATCTAATTTTCCTCTTTTATTCTTCCCGCCAAAAGTGGAGCAGGAAAGAGGGCTTGGCCTCCCCACTATCTTCAGGTTCCTGGGTTGGATTTCAAAGGCGGCACTGCCTTTGAAGCTTCTCGTCTGGGAAGGCCATCCTGTCCTGGAGGAGGTGTGAAACACCTAGCTTGAAAAGGAATAAGTACCAGAAATAGCCGTGACTGTGCACGCATGAGATTGGTTGCATTTGCAGAGTGGCCAATGGCTGGTCTCCGGAGCTGGTGCCTGATAAGCCTAAGGCCCGGTTAAAAATCTGGTAGACCCATAGGACTAGCCAAAAGAAAGAAAAAAAGGAATGAAGTAAAAGGAAAGAGAAAGAAGCAATCAAAGAAAAAAAGAGAAGAAGGAAGAAAGAAAGAGAAGAAAGAAAGGGAAACACACCAAGTCAGAATTCCCTGATGTCACTAGCTCAAGGGGGGCATTTTCACCTGAAAGCCACGAGTTCTTCGGTCACCGGCATAGGAATGAGAACTTGCTGGAGGTCTGGCGCTCCATCCTGTCCTTTTAAACTGTAAAATATAACAATGACACATACTCTCATTTACAAGGGCACACATTTCACTTCCTTAAAGGTTCATACGTATGTAAAGGTGTGTTACCAGTTGCACCTGTGTACCAAAGCTTCTAGCCCCCTCTCCCTTCACCCTGGAAACAAATGCTGCCCCTCAAAGGCACTTAACACAGTTCATGCCCACACTGTGGTGCCGCCTGAGATATTACAGTTCACCCCAGAGGGCAGACACCTGCTTTGGTACATATATAGGTCCTGAGTGCATGCTCCTCGCTTCTTTGGGCAGTGTGACTAGAGAGCATGGGTGCGCGCCCCCTACATGTGCATTTTACAGGCTGCTGCACAGAGCTTGACCACTCTACAGATAATAATCTGAGACAATTCGATCTTCACTTCCTGACCCTCATTCTATTTTAGAAGGATCTTTGTCCTACAGGACTTCCTCCACCATCCTCGCTTCTCGACGCTTCCCCATCGTCCACGGAGGCTGATTTTAGGCATGCCACAGCTGTACAGCAGCCCCCCCCCCATCGTTATGCGCCTGGGTTAGGCCCATGTAGTGAAACTGCTTAATTCTTACATTGTCCTCTTTTTCACAATAACATTTTTGCTGTGACCACAATGTTGCATTCGTTTCTCTGAAACTACTTCTGCTTATACATCTGGCTTCGCATAACATTATCACGATGCCCCGAACACCAAGCACAAGGCCTCTACTCACAAATGTACAAATGTCATTCTATCTTCATCTACGTGGCAACAGGACTATCTACATATCCATAACATTGCTAATCTATACGTACATTGCAAGGATGCTTTGTATTATAAATAGTCAACATCTCATAAGATTAGCAGAGGAGGCACTTCAGCTGACACTGAGGGTCCCTGCATGCTGAGACTTCACCACACAGTCTGACATCTCCATGAGGAGGTGTCCCGTTCATGACCAAGACGGGCTCCTATTTTATCACCCCCAACATATCCTGCGGGGGTGCCCGGCATACGTCAAGGGACCTCACCCAAAAATTATCTTGTCCAACAAATGCGCAGATCCTACGTATTAGTGAGAACTACACAACACCCACTTATTCCACACTTATGTATCCTGACACACGCCATGTTTGTCCACACCCCTCTCACAATTCTATTCTGACCCCTCCTAAACGATGCTTCTAACCTTGACGATGCTTCTAACTTGTCCCTCATTTTCTCCACCTCTCCTTTACCAGACGTGCTGTCTATTCTTCACCCCTGGAACCCTTTACTCACCCCCCACACTGCCAGCCAGATTTTACTGCCGCCATAACAGACAATGGGGTATGTTTACAAGGGGATAGCGCCATCAGAACGTCACTTTTAGCGGCGTTCTGGCGGTGCTATGCCCCTCTCCATATTTACAAAGTGGCGTTAAGCCACTTTTTGTGGCTTAACGCCGCCTTGGAAATACGGCCCTTTTACATGCATCACTAAGCGTGAAAGGGGTGTGCAACGGGTGTTGCTGTGGGTGTTCCATCGCAACACCCATTGCTTTTTGATGCTGCCTAAGATTTACAAGGATCTGTAAATCTGATGCAGTGCCATGGCGTTTGAATGCTGAAACGAGGAGAAATACTTTTATTTCTCCTCGTTTTTGCTTTTTTTATGTGAGCTGTGATGCAGCGTGTACAATAAAAACTATTCTCCTCCTAGGTTACTTATAGGTCATCCAGGGGCAAACTATATTTCTCATATCCACATGACGATGGGGCCCATAAACATCGTCTAACACACACGCACACTCCTGGATTTTCCTTTACACCTTTGTGAAATTCTGTACTCCTAGGAGAAGCATGAGAACTAAATGGAGAACACCATTTATGTACCGCTGGAAGAGCCAGGATATCTTATTACCTTATTTTGTCCTTTTCTTTTAGTTATTTCTTAAGATATTCCTGCTTATTGTTTGTCGATGAATCATTCATTTAAGAAATTAGTTCATAGTGATTAAGACCAGCTGAATCACAATAACCAATTACTTATGTCACAATCATTTAGGAAAATAACCACTGAGTCATTTTGTGTTTAAAGAATCTTAAATTTTATATAATTTAAAAAGCATGAAAAGAATTTTAATACTTTATTCAATTATTCATTCTTAAATTCACAATTTTATTAAGCATAATCAATTTATTGCAGAAAGGAAATTTTGTCATGAAGCCAAAACCCTAATTACCTGCCTAGCTTCCTAATTTAGCCTAATGATTTCTAACCTAAGTTAGGAATTAGAAATAGCCTGATTCTCATACTCAACTGTAAAATAAAGACAGCAACAGCAACTTCAGCTCGTCAGCATCAGCTACCTGCAACCCGTCTCCTCTAACAGTCTTTCAGCATCTCCCGCTCAGTAAGGGATCGATCAGGACCACCCAGCACTGGAAGCCACCAACACGACTCTTCAACTCCTCTCCTGACTGTGACTGCAACCACGACTGACATCAACTCTTCTGACCCCCTCCCACTAAGAGTAGGCCCTCTTATACCCTAATTCTAACTTTGCTAACTAACTGTTGCAACATTAATATCACGCTTTTCTTTCATTGGTCCATGCATGTCAGCTTATTCATTCTTTAATCAAGTTCTCTTGGATTCAAGGGTCCTTGGATCATTTCCTTTCCCATACGCTTAAACATTTCCATCCGATTCGATCAGTTCATTTGTAACTTCTTTCGACACATTCGAGAACTCCGCAGTCATTGTCCTTTCTCTTGACTTGTTTCCCACGGGCTCTTGCTGATCATCACGGCACGCTATCAGTTCAATTAGGTCACATCAGCCTTGACCATTACTTGCATCTTAGCCTCTCTGTTAAACCACGAGCTCGCTTTCTCCCATTTCATCACGTGTCATGTGTTCCCTTGCGCCTGCGCACATCTTCCCACTGGCGGCCATTTTATCTCGCCACTCGGTTATACTTTAGAAGCACTAATTTGAGGCAAACAAAACATAATTAAAATAGAGAAAAATATCCCTTTCGTTTCCCTCCCGTCTACGTACCCCAATTAGTTGTTACCTAGCAGAAAGCAACATTTAAGCAGTTCCTTACTTACCATCACTATTGGTTTTTGCAACAACACATTTTATTTCTATGAAGCACAATAACATGCATTTATTTTTATTAGTACGCATTTATTTTACGTTATAATTAGACACACGGACAATCATTAATAGATTATTTAGCACACACATTGGCATATTACCATTCCCACACATACAGTGTTGATTAATACATTTAAACGAACATTTTATTTAATTAATTATAAAATTTGTTAGGGGTTAAAATTTTTATTTTCCCTGCTCCATCAATCCCCCTTTGGTGATTTTTAAATCACCACATAAAACCCAAGTCATACTTCTTTTCAGGCAGCATGTCTTTCATCCTTTGCTTTCTGTTATTTATACATCTGTTTCTTTTTCATCTTGCCTTTTAGTCTCTTTGTACATGCTTTCTTTCATTTTCTCCAACTCAATTTCACCCATTTCTCTCTCTCTTTCTCTCATTAATCTGTTATTTCTTCTTATCTTATTCTGTCTTACTTTTCTCTTTATACATGTTATTACTATTTTCAATATCATGGCTAACAATATTACTATAGTTGCTACTATTATAACTTTCCCTATCACTAGTCTACTCATCCTAGTTAACCAATTCGCTACTGAGGAAAACCCTCTACCAAGTTTTCCCAAAACACTTTCAACCTCCAGTGGAACTAATTCTTTGTGCAAACTTGTAATATTTGTAATATACTTCTGTATATTTTCACTGTTATCAGGAATGTAAGTACAACAATGTTGGACTTTCAACATTCCACAGACTCCACCCTCTTTTGCCAAAAGAATATCAAGGGCAAGCCGATTTTGCATCACCATAGCTCTCATGGCAACCATTTCGGTATTTACCATTAAGAACCCTCCCGCAGTATCTGTAGACAAACGATCTACTACTGTGGATAACTTCCGAATTTTAAATGAATTCAAAGATATTCCCACTGCTGGTATCAATGCTCCAAAAATATCACCTACAATTTCTGAAAAACTTTCCCTCTTTCTACATGTAAATCTATTAATCATCTTGTATGTTCCCTTTTCTTCTCTGTCCATGTGAAATTTTTTTGGAAAGACCAGGCCTACATAGCAAGTTCCATACCAATGGTCCGGTAACCTGTAATAAGCTCTATTCCCACAAACATAATAGATACCTGGAAATATTGGGTCCTTTCCACCTTTGAATCCCCAACCTCCCAGAATTTGATAATTGTCATGGCAGATACTGGAACCTACAAAGTAATTGTCATAGACTGTCTTATTTCTCCTAATGCACAACTTTCCTGTTTGCGGCCAGTCTAATGTCATTGCTGCATTTATCTTTTTCCCTTCATGATTTCCTTCCTCAAACGTCCATAAGCGTTTTCCTTCCTCTTTTATTGCTTCTTTTTGAAATTTCATTCTTCTTTCTTCAACCATTTCTAAAAATACTTTTTCTTCTTTCTTTAACTCACAGGTAAGGTTGTTACTAACTATTTCTTCTAACGTTAATTTTCTATGTTCTAAAAAGAATTCTCCTAAAACTTTTGCTGGTTTTACTTTGTTAAGTTCTGGTACTACTGGAATGTTTGCAAAAATCTTATCTATATCAGTATAATAAGATTCTAATCTACCTGTTCTATAAAATAAACTCGCTATTACACTACATGTTATTCCATAAGTCAGAGGTAGGTGATGATAAGTCACACCTTCTGATACTGATGCAGGCAATTGCATACAAACATAACAATCTATTACGTCCATTGTTTCTACGTACTCATACAACAATTTTATAAAAACATTCTTTGAAAAATCTGTTACTGACCTATCCTTATGCAACTCTGCACTACTTCTTAAAATAACTGGTTCTTTAATACTAGTTTCTTTTTCTAGTTTAGTATCATTTTTTGCTTCTATCACAGCTACACTAATAGGAATTGTGATTGCTAAAACTATCCATATGGTCATTAATAACCCTGTACAAAAGCAGCACATTTTGCACCATCTCTTTATAAATTCACATTTATCTCTTCTATCCCTTTTATTTTCCATTTTTCTTTTTCTATTTTTTAAGTTTCAGAAAATTGTGTCACTACACCTCAGAAATGACTTAGATGCCACTCTGCTTTCAAAAAGTCTTTGCTTGGTACTTTCTTTTAATTCTCTCCAGAATTCTTTCGTTGTCACATCCGGTGATTTGTCACATCCAGTAAAATTGTCATGTCCGGCAGAAGCACTATAAGTCTTCACTTCAGTTTTGTTGCATCTCACCTTTTCCCATCCAACTTCTCAGTCTCTGGTTTCCGTGAGTGTTTTCTTCTTCTTCTTTGTAATCAGTTAGTGCAATATACAGCCACTCAGGTGACTTAAATTTTGAATTCACTTTCTTTGTCCTTTTGGACTTTTGTAATCTTTTTCCACTGGGTTTTTCTTGTCCCTTTTGACTTGTTACTTCATTTACTTGTTCAGCACCTTCGTCTTCCGCTCTTATTATTCTATATCTCAATTTTCTTACATAGCTGTTGGGCCAATTATCTCCTTTTCTTGGCCTTTTGGCTTCACCTTCTCTTTCTTCTCTTTCTGATTTCCAATTTCTTTTCCTTGATTCAGTCTTTGCTTTTTCCTCTCCTCCACTTTCTTCTGTTTCTGTTTCAACTGTTTCACTATTGTCTCTTATTTTGAAACTTATAATCTCGTCATCTCCTACTGGTGGATCTGTCTTCTCCTTTTTGTTTTCCCTTATTACTGTCCCTCCTCGATGTTCTTCCGATTTGGTGTTTTTCTCCTTTTCTGTTTCTAAATTTCCCTGTTCTTCTGTTTCTCTATCTGTCCCTATTGCTCCTCGGGGTTCTTCTCGATTTTCTAACTTTTTGTGTACTTCTTTCCCTACTTCATCTATTAATATTGTTTCTGAAGGATTTCCACCATAACTTGTACTTGGTTGTTCTTCAAACTCAATTTCTTGCTCAGTTTCTTCTCTAATTGGTTTATAACCCCAAGTTTTCCTTAGGAACTCTTCACGGTTTTCAACTGAATCATCAGAGTCTGAAGTTGTGTCAGATATTTCCAGATGTCGACTTACAGGTCGATCTTCAGGTTCTGGAATTTCTGAATTTCTTTCTTCTTCTTCTTCTTCTCTAGAGGTACTTGCAGTTGGGGTTTCCAGATGTCGACTTTCAGGTCGATCTTCAAGTTCTGGTACCCTTTCCTTTATCTTTGTTGTCCCAGCCGTTAAACTTTTATCCCACACTTCCAGACGCCGACTCACATGTCGATCTGTAGGTTCTGGAACTCTGATTGTGTGGCTGGCATGAACACAGTTTTTCACTCCTGCACACTTGACGGCAGTCGTTGTCACTAGGATTACCTGTCTTGCCTCGTCCCAACGCGGAACTAGACAGTTTCTTCTCCTGTGGACTTTTATGCGGACCCAGTCTCCTGGATTCAAGTCGTGAGCTGGTTTTCTTTCAAGAGTGGTCGCATCCGGTCCAACCTGATGAAACACAGAACGCACCACATCAGCCAGTCCCTTGCAATAATCCAGTACTAGATCATCAGTTATAGTTAATAACTTGTTGACGGGTACGTGTGCTTGTCTCATTGCTCGTCCCATGATCATCTCATGAGGACTGAGTCCCGTTTTCTTTTCAGGGATGCTTCTGATTGTCATCAGAACAAGAGGCAGTGCATCCGGCCATTTGAGTCCTGTAGCTTGACACATTTTTCCTAACCTGTTTTTAATTGTTCCATTAATCTGCTCTACTACCCCAGAAGCCTCTGGTCTGTAAGCACAATGTAGTTTTTGTTTAATACTCAGTGCTTCACAAATCAATTGGATCAACTCATTTTGGAAATGTGTTCCTCTATCTGTCTCAACCGTGACTGGAAAACCATACCTTGGAATGAACTCTCGCAGCATAAGTTTTGCCACTGTTGTTCCATCATTCCTTCTTGTGGGGTATGCCTCCACCCAACGAGAGAACAAACAGACGACCACTAGAACATATCTTAATCTGTTACTAGGGGGCATCTCGATAAAGTCCAATTGCATTCTTGTGAATGGACCTCCTTCTCGTCCTATTGTTCCTAGACTCACTACTGTTTTTCTTCCTGGGTTAAACTGTTGACAAATAAGACATCTTTGACAAAGACTTTCAGCAATGACTCTGAATTTTGGGTTATACCAGGTTTGTCTAAAAAGTCTAATCATTGCATCTCTCCCAATATGAGCTTGTCCATGGTACATCCGTGCCATGTCTGCAATCATGCTATCAGGCATAACTGGTCTTTCATCTCTGTATACCCACACACCATTATTTTCCTGTCTTCTACATCCTGCTTTTATCCAGTAATCTTTTTCCTCATCTCTTGCTGTTTCTTGTAACTGCCTTACTTCATCCCATGTTTCGACTGTATTAGTGAAAAGCAAAGGACAAGAGACATGCTCCCTTTCTCTATTTTTGTTCAGTGACGCCATGTTTTCCGCACAATATCTAGCGATCTCATCAGCATAATTATTGCCGACCGCTATGTAGTCTTCGTTTTTCTTATGCGCCTTGCACTTCACTACAGCTATTTGTTTAGGCAACTGTATCGCCTCAAGCAGTTTTTTAACATAATCTCCATTTCTGATAGGTGTTCCTGCAGATGTCAAAAATCCTCTTTGTGACCAAATCTGACCGAAATCGTGTACGATGCCGAAACCATATTGGCTATCGGTCACAATCGTGATTCGTACATTTTTCCCCAATTTACATGCTTGAATCAAAGCAATTAGTTCTGCAACTTGGGCAGACCTAACTCCTTTCAGACAAGACGCTTCCATCACAGTTGCCACTGTGCATACTGCGTAAGCTGCGCTTAACACTCCTTCTTTTGTGCGTAAACATGAACCATCTACAAACATGACATAATCCGATTCCTTTAACGGTTCATCTTTTATGTCAGCTCTTGGTTTTGTGCAATATTCAAGCACATTCAGACAATCATGATCTACTTCGTCTTGTTCAATTATACTCTCTTCATCTGGCAATGATGTAGAAGGATTTACATTTATGCATCTATCTATGGTCACATTTTCAGCACTCAAGATGACTTTTTCGTACTTAGTCAGCCGACTATGTGTCATGTACTGTGTTTTTGTTCTTGTCAAAAGAATTTCTACTGAATGGGGAACATACACTCTCAGTGGATACCCCATCACTATACCTTCACTTTGTTCCAGACTTACACAAGTAGCAGCAACTGCTTTCAGACACCCAGGCAATGCTTTTGCTATAGGATCTAAAACAGCTGAAAAGTAAGCGATTGGCCTTTTCATGGTCCCGTGTTTTTGTACCAGTACTGAAAATGCACATCCATCTCTTTCACTGCAGTACAACTCAAAATCCTTCTCATAATCAGGCATGCCTAAAGCAGGGGCCTCACACAGTTTCTTTTTCAATTCTTTAAAAGATTTCATTTCTTCTTTGTTTAACTCAAAAGGGTCCTTTACATCTTTCTTTGTCAATTTTGTAAGGGTTTTGCAATCAAAGAAAATCCACTTATCCACTGTCGACAATATCCAACCATTCCCAAAAACATTCTTACCTCTCTTTGAGTCATTGGTGCTCTCATTCCTTGAATCATTCTTACTCTTTCTGTCGCTATTTTCCGCACTCCTTTCTCAATTTTATGCCCTAAATACTGGACTTCTTTCTGACAAAACTGCAATTTTGAAGGGGACACTTTATGTCCTCTTTTCTCCAAATGGTTCAGTAAAGCAATTGTGTCACTTACACATGCTTCTTTAGTTTTCGATGCCACCAATAGGTCATCGATATACTGCACCATCACTGATTTTTCTGGCATTTTTAAATCTTCCAGAGATTTCTTTAGAATCTGATTAAAAATTGAGGGGCTTTCTGTATACCCCTGTGGAATTCGGCACCATGCCAAAATACGCTCTCCGAACCGGAATGCAAATAATGGCTGGCTATCTGGATGCAAAGGAATAGAGAAAAATGCGTGACACAAATCTATCACAGTGTACCACTCAGCTTCATGTGGGATTTGATATAGAATTACTGCAGGGTTTGGCACTATTGGACAACATGGTACAACTATTTTGTTGATCTTTCTCAAATCCTGTACTATTCTATATGTTCCATTTGGCTTTTTCAGTCCCATAATAGGTGAATTACATGGACTGCTCATGATTTCTTTCAGAATTCCCTGTTCAATCATCTTATTTATCACAGGAGTTATTCCTTCAATTATTTCTGGAGTTAATTTGTACTGTGGCGTGTTTGGATAAATTATCCCTTCTTTCACTGTTACTTTTACGGGATCAACTTCTCTCATTAATCCAATGTCCTCTCCTGTAAAATCCCACACACTTTCTTTTACTGTACTTTTCAGTTCTTCTGGAAGTTTTTCTGCATCAAATGCAGGAAATAAACCATTCGTTTCAGGTTCTTGATTCATCAAAGTTACTTTATACAAAACATCTTCATCTGAAGTCTGGAAACCTATTCCATCTGGCGTACAATAAATTGTGCAATTCATTTTGCACAAAAGGTCACGACCTAAAAGATTTACAGGACTACAATCGCACACTACAAATTTATGCATTTTGCTAAAAGAACCAATTTTTACTTCCACCAATTCAGTAAGTGGGGTTTTAATCTGCTGATTGGCTACTCCTACCACTTGGATGTATTCACCTGAGAGAGGAAGGTTTGGAATTTCCACTGATCTAACAGTAGAACGGGTAGCTCCAGTATCGACAAGGAATGTTACGTTTGCACCATTCACTTCTCCATCCACAAAGGGACCAGACTGATCTACCTCTAGAGTTGCGCCAAGCACGCACTCTTTCCCCTCTCCTGCGCACCGTCAGAAACTTTCATCCGGGTCATCCTCACTCTGACGCAACCAATACTGAGAAATGTTAGCTGCTCGCGGCAACTGTGTTACCTGCTCTCCTCCGTAGAATCCTGTTTCTGTACTGTATCTTTGCTGGTTAACAGTGTTGGGAAGTGGTGGTTGTGGCACCTGACTTTGTTGAACAACTACCTCATTCTGCACCTGTGGAGTTAATGATTGATGTTCCGGATTAGGTTTAGGTGGGAACTTACACTCATTTCTCCAATGCCCTAATTTTCCGCAATTATGACATGGCCATTTCTTCTTTGCCTCTTCTAGACTCACTTGACCTTTTCCTTTACCTATGTTTGGTCGCATCTTATTCTGTCCTGATTCGTTTCCATTATTATTGTCCAATTGGGCTTCTTGTTTTTCTGCCACTTTCACTTGTGCCCACATTGCCTTTTCTTTCAACTTATGCTGTTTACTCTCTATTTCATCACTACAATACTTAGCATACCTCAGCACCTCATCTACACTTCCATTCTGCCAGTTTATCATATGTTGCTTAATCATATCGCTTATTTCTTGTTTCAGGCCAAACACAAATCGGTATACAAAATGACTCATGTCCTTTTCACTCAATTCCTCATAACCACTATACTGCTTGAAAACCAATAACAATCGCTCATAATATGCATGTACAGACTCCTTACTTTCCTGTGTAGTTCTATCAATCTTAACCCAATCTGTCTCTTTGGGAGGAATCTTATTCTTCAAAAAGGTAATCACCTTGTCGTATTTCTTCATCACATCTGGTCCTGGAGCTCCTGTCTTAGGATCTCTTGGATATTCTGTAGTTGGCCAGTCAACCGTAATCTTACATTCTGACCACAGATCCGTTGGTACCACTATGTCAAACAATCCATCCAAATCTATCCACAACACTTTTGAGACCTTTACAAACCTTTCTACTTGTCGGTACCACTCCACTGGCTTCTCTCTTAACTTTGGAAAGTCATTTGTAAATGACAGGATGTCCTGCCTAGTCCAGGGAACATGCACGTAACTACCACCTGGAGTTTCTCTCATAGCGTATTCTTTAGCAACAGGTTCTTTTTCTGTTATCATAAAAGCCAATGAACCTTTGTCTATACTTTTCTCATTCTTCTTTGTCCATCTAACCTTCCATCTGTCCACATCACCCCATTTTCTCAACAACACAATTAACTCCTTTATCTGTGTCAGCCTTCCTGCCGTGTTCAAATTTTCAATATCTTTTTCACAAAAGTCTACTCTGTATGGTTTTTGCAATGTTTTTACTTTTGCAAAATCTATCCCAATCTCACTAGCCACTTCTTCTAGTTTGTCATGTAAATTCTTTGCCCTCCATGTTATACTTTTGCACAGAAACATTATTTCATCATCCTGATAATTTTTTATCTTTTCAGTACCAATCGTTCCTAGAATTAATTCTTCCATATCTATTTTCAATCTAATCACATCTAATGGTTTTTCTTCTGTTTCTTTTATTTTAAAAGCTTTCATCCACTCATTTAACTCATCAGGAGTCGGACCTATGGGAGTACTATTTATTTCTGTCCAATTTCCACTCTTTTCAGGTGTCACTGTTGCAGATTCAGTTACCATAGGTATTTTTCTACCGTTACACTCATTTATTGTCAAATTTTCAGGTGGACTTGGTCTGTAAGCACTAGCCAAATTGCTTGTACCTGGACTTGTTTCCATTCTTTCCTTTTCTCTCTGAAATTGTGAACTCAAGGGAATCACCAAAGATCGTTCATCAATTTTCTGATTCTCAAAAACTGGTATTACTGGACCTATTGTTACAGGCACAGTAACTGCTTCCATATTTTTCGTTAATTCTCTAATTTTCTCAGTTAGTTCTTTTGTTGTCCTTGCCAATTCGCTTGCATTTTCGCTTTCTATTCCCTCATTTTGAGAAGTTCTCATTTGTTCTTGTGACCTATTTACCTCATTTCTCTTTTCCGGACTTTTATTTCGCATAGTCTCTATTGGTGGCGCATTTGGTGTCACCACTGTAGAACTCTGCTGATACGGAGGTGGATTTCTATTTAATATATCTTCCAGCAATTCGTCATCCGTTTCGCTCTCATGCATATACTTTTCTCTCTCTATATGTTTCTTTTTCTCAGTCCGTTTTTTCTTAGTCCCCTCCTCAACTGTAAAAGCTGGAAACAAACCTCCTGTCATGTTAGCACATCTCCATCGTTTTATTCTGTCCTCATGATTCATTCCCCACAATCTTCCGGGCACAAACTCATAACCTTTCATTCCTCTGAATCTTTCTCGCTCGTACATCTCATCTTCCCATTCTGTTAAAGCCTCAAACTGTGTCGGTCTAGGTCTAGGTTCCAATTTAAACATCTTTTCTCTTAAATTCCGTAAAACCGCTACATTAAAAGAACCATTTTCAGGGAAAGCCAATGCTCCATCATTCTTTGTATATTTTACCCAATTGTCCAACCATATGCACGTATGATATCCATATTTCAGCATCATGTGTGAAGCTGCTGATTTCGGCGGAGGAATTACTTGTCCCTCTCTAGTCACAACCTTTTTGTCTTTCTTAAAGAAATTCTTCAATTTCGTCGTCCATGACGTTCTCTCCCTTTCATACTCGTAATACGGCATGTTTTCTATTTGTTTTCTCTTTACTCTAACGCTGTTTCTATGTACGGAACTTCGTCCAATTACAGCGCGACTCACACTAAAGTACCAATCAGAACAATTCCCACCGTCCGCGAACCAACCAATCCTAGCGCGGCACTTTTCTACGTCACTCCTGCTCTGTGTTCACGTGACTAGCGCACTATCCAATCCTAGCACGGCACTTTTCCACGTCACTTCTACTCTTTACCCCTCCTTTACAAAATTTATCGGCAATTTTCTTTTCACTGTTTTCTTCGTTAGTTACAACAAATAAACAATTCCATAGTCTGATTCGCTAAACAAAGTGACAGCCTTGTCCTTTTACACAAGAATCCTGTTTTTCCAGTAGGCAGCGCTTACCTCTACCCTACCACAGAATTATTTACTCTCACCGATAAAGTAGCACTTCCCTCTACCTTACCCTTCTTTCAAACAAACAATTTACTCGTTTCTCTGGGGATAAGACACATGTGGAGACTAGGCTCCTGAGAATTAAGGCCAAAGTTTCACAAGTAAACGTGATTTGCTATTTCATTTACACACTTTTCACACAGAAATCCCTAACATAACACAACCTGCGTTATAACCAAAATGAATTCAGACCATGTACCAAATTCCATGTGACTTCTCTTGCCACACGTGTTCCACTTCCTACATCCCAGAAGCGTGAAAACTTACATATAACATAACGCGACTCAACATAAAGTGTTAGTCATCAAAAATAATCAATAAACAATAATCACTAAACTAATCTATAGAAAACCATCCTCTGCTACCAAGAAATCTGATGCAGCGTGTACAATAAAAACTATTCTCCTCCTAGGTTACTTATAGGTCATCCAGGGGCAAACTATATTTCTCATATCCACATGACGATGGGGCCCATAAACATCGTCTAACACACACGCACACTCCTGGATTTTCCTTTATACCTTTGTGAAATTCTGTACTCCTAGGAGAAGCATGAGAACTAAATGGAGAACACCATTTTATGTACCGCTGGAAGAGCCAGGATATCTTATTACCTTATTTTGTCCTTTTCTTTTAGTTATTTCTTAAGATATTCCTGCTTATTGTTTGTCGATGAATCATTCATTTAAGAAATTAGTTCATAGTGATTAAGACCAGCTGAATCACAATAACCAATTACTTATGTCACAATCATTTAGGAAAATAACCACTGAGTCATTTTGTGTTTAAAGAATCTTAAATTTTATATAATTTAAAAAGCATGAAAAGAATTTTAATACTTTATTCAATTATTCATTCTTAAATTCACAATTTTATTAAGCATAATCAATTTATTGCAGAAAGGAAATTTTGTCATGAAGCCAAAACCCTAATTACCTGCCTAGCTTCCTAATTTAGCCTAATGATTTCTAACCTAAGTTAGGAATTAGAAATAGCCTGATTCTCATACTCAACTGTAAAATAAAGACAGCAACAGCAACTTCAGCTCGTCAGCATCAGCTACCTGCAACCCGTCTCCTCTAACAGTCTTTCAGCATCTCCCGCTCAGTAAGGGATCGATCAGGACCACCCAGCACTGGAAGCCACCAACACGACTCTTCAACTCCTCTCCTGACTGTGACTGCAACCACGACTGACATCAACTCTTCTGACCCCCTCCCACTAAGAGTAGGCCCTCTTATACCCTAATTCTAACTTTGCTAACTAACTGTTGCAACATTAATATCACGCTTTTCTTTCATTGGTCCATGCATGTCAGCTTATTCATTCTTTAATCAAGTTCTCTTGGATTCAAGGGTCCTTGGATCATTTCCTTTCCCATACGCTTAAACATTTCCATCCGATTCGATCAGTTCATTTGTAACTTCTTTCGACACATTCGAGAACTCCGCAGTCATTGTCCTTTCTCTTGACTTGTTTCCCACGGGCTCTTGCTGATCATCACGGCACGCTATCCGTTCAATTAGGTCACATCAGCCTTGACCATTACTTGCATCTTAGCCTCTCTGTTAAACCACGAGCTCGCTTTCTCCCATTTCATCACGTGTCATGTGTTCCCTTGCGCCTGCGCACATCTTCCCACTGGCGGCCATTTTATCTCGCCACTCGGTTATACTTTAGAAGCACTAATTTGAGGCAAACAAAACATAATTAAAATAGAGAAAAATATCCCTTTCGTTTCCCTCCCGTCTACGTACCCCAATTAGTTGTTACCTAGCAGAAAGCAACATTTAAGCAGTTCCTTACTTACCATCACTATTGGTTTTTGCAACGACACATTTTATTTCTATGAAGCACAAACATGCATTTATTTTTATTAGTACGCATTTATTTTACGTTATAATTAGACACACGGACAATCATTAATAGATTATTTAGCACACACATTGGCATATTACCATTCCCACACATACAGTGTTGATTAATACATTTAAACGA
The DNA here is from genome assembly GCA_963921515.1 of Calotriton arnoldi. Taxonomy (NCBI): domain Eukaryota; kingdom Metazoa; phylum Chordata; class Amphibia; order Caudata; family Salamandridae; genus Calotriton; species Calotriton arnoldi. Next base: position 1,939,639 of record CAWUFW010001464.1, on the reverse strand, counting down.
ACATTTTATTTAATTAATTATAAAATTTGTTAGGGGTTAAAATTTTTATTTTCCCTGCTCCATCAGCTGCATTCTGCAGCACACATAAATAGAGCAAAACACCATTAATGATTGTTTATGTGGAGGAAGGTTTCCCTTCCAGCACATTAAAAATCATTCAATAATGACGATTTGCTGCTTCTATGTGTGCTGCAGCCCTTCTAGCTTTTCATACTACTTTCTCCACAATTTACCACCTCACTGCACCTGCACCACCCCTACTCAACTCAACCTACCTCCACCAGTCCCTTAGGACTGGCCCTGCAGTCGGTGTGCTGCCACTGAAATCAGGCTCTTTACTAACAACTCGAAACATATGCCCAGCAGTTTGGTTTCATCTCAGACAAAATATCGACCACCAGAAATGTAATTAGTAGGCCAAGATAAATTCTGGGCCCAACAAACCTTAAGCCATGATATAAACTTTCCATTAACTTTGTTTTCCTCACTTACAAAGAAGCAAACGTCCGATTTCTGCCAGAAGAATGAGGCGACAAAGACCCTTATAGCAGCGACGTTTTAAGGCATGAGCAAAGCGGGCTCTGGCCCAGGGCCCCAGCCTTTCAGGGGCCCCCTGAAAGAGCCAGCTCTGTTCTGCAGAGAGTCTTGCCCCAATGACCTTGAATCATTCTTAAACAGATTGTTTTAAATACCATTTCCTTTAATTTATTTTTAATGTGGGTGATGTGTGAGAGTCGATTACAGATATTTTGCAGAGAAATGTTGAGTTTATGCTTCATGCAACATCAATAAAAAAAGTTTTTATTAGATCAAAACAGGACATTATATATGAGAAATGGGAGGGCGTGTCAGAGATTATTTGCAGTAATATTAGTGAATTGCTGATGTGTTACAATATTGAAAACACACATCACTATCCCTGAATATTACATGTAAACATATTTAGAATTAGGACCAGTGCGCCTGTCAGTGAGCGGGCCAAATAGGGCATGAAATAGCTGAAACTGGATCATAAATTAAAAGCTGTTCCAAAAAGGGGCCCCCAAAATGCGTTTGGCCCAGGGTCCCCACAATCCTTAAGATGTCCCTGCCTTATCGCCATTCCGAATTCTGATGGCTATCGCATTTTACTAGGTTATATGCCCCCCCCCGCACACACACGAACACCTCTTCCCCCTGCTCTTCATACTGGGCCGCACAACATAGGGCTGAGACTGCGGCATTACTATCGACCTTGAGCTGACCTTGGCTTGTTGGCTGACACTAAATTTAACCAACATGCACTTCCATGAAGAAAGTAAGGGGCAGATTTACAAGCCTCTTGCGACACTTTTGCGCTGCCGTAGCGTCACTTTTTGTGACGCAGTGGCAGCATAAACAATGCGTCACGTTGCGGCCCATTTACAACGTGACGCATCTAGGGAGATGCGTCACGTTGTAAAGCCCTGCGCCACATTATACCTGCGTCAGGTATAATGTATGCTGGGTGGGCATTCCCACGCAGGAAAGCCTCGTAGAAGTGACGCAGTGAAATCTACAAGATTTCACTGTGCCACTTCCAGGACGCCACTGTGTCAAAACCCTACGCCTGCTTGGAGCAGGCGTAAGGAGTGACGCAGTGTATTGGGAATAGACCTCCCTGTGCATTGCTGGAGTTGCGTCATGCTTGTGACACGACTCCAGCAATGCATGCCTTTTGCGCCAATGGATGACGCATCTGTCAATCCTTGCACCATGGTGCACTGTATTGTAAATATGGTGCATCCATGGTGGCGCAAGGGTTTCGCATGGAGGCGCAGGGAAACTGACGTATCTTTACAGATGTGTCAGTTACTTGTAAATCTGCCCCCGAGTGTCCAGGTGGCGCAGACATGATACTGAAAAATCCCATTCAGTGCCAGCAGGGGGAGTTACTAAGGTTTCCCACATTTCAGTGCCTGAATGTGAATGCAAGACCATCACTTGAATGACCACCAGAATGAAGGTGATCTATCTCACTCCAGGTAATAACACCTTTATCATATCACCTGATTCTCTTCAACAGTATTTTCATTATCTGTATTGACGTGTTCCAAAGTATCCCTCTTTCTTCTTGATAATTTCTTGAATAAACTGTTTGTAACCCACGTACACCAAACCTGCTTCCTTTGATGTTATTGATAATAGGAATGCACTGGCACTTGTGGTGCAACAAGAACTGCTGCACCCCAACAGATCCTACAGAGAGTTCAGCAAGACAATCTGTAACCCTGGGCATGTTGAAGGGTGCTTGTTTTGTTTTTGCTGCATTTGGTGGTTACTTACCGAGATTTAAATGTCAGCAGTTCAAGGGCAAAACAATCTAAAATATTCCTGCTGTTTTATTTGTCAAGCAGTTTACATTTGTTCCTCTCAACAGCTGGCTTGACAGCATAGCTCTCTAAAAAGACCTATTGATCAGGGCAGAAGTCTTAAAAAAAGAAGTGGGCGGGGGACTAACCGAGTTAGTCAGTATGCAAGTGACATCATGGCACGTGACATCGCAGCGCTTGACATTGCACGTGGCATCACAAGAAGTGACATCACAAGAAGTGACATCAGTTATTAAGACCTCACACATATGTTTGCCAGGTCTATCATGAGTACATTTAAGTGCATTACGAGATTTTACAAATTAGATTATGAGTTGGGGTTGTGCCAAAAAAAGTGGCGCAACCCAGGCGCAAAATTTGGGCATCAACTAATACATTTATGCATTTTTTAAAACTCTGCCACAAAGAAATCTGCAACAAGGAGAAATATGGCAGTAGATATGTTCTGCTTAATTGGTTTCAAAGCCTGCATTTTAAAATATCTTATGGGCTTAAGGCACTTGCAGAGATCTTTGTGTGCCCAGTAAATCTCAGGGATTAATAATAAGGGTAAAATAACTCTGGAGGTTACCGCATTTGCTGGAGAGATCTGCGTTTGGTCTTGTCCCAGATTTGAATGAAAGTAGTTTAGAAGGTTAATGTGTCTCCTGCAAAGCATGTCATGTAACATGCAGATGGTAGATTTTTATTTTATGTAGATAGGTAAGCGGGTTACTGCTTTTAACACAGTTAATTAAGTTACTTGCAGTTCAAACACTGTAATCCTTCTAATTTAGTACTGTGAGCTATGAAGGATATGTGACTTCTACACCTTGTAACCAGCCATTACAACGAATTCAATACAACGCATGCCATTACGACGCATGCCATCACAACGCGAGTACCATTACATCGCAATGCCATTACAACGCATTTAGTTGTAAAGGCATACAGGGTGCCAAGGGTAATTTTAGGGTTCAGGGTGGGTTTGGGTTTTGGGGTGCCCAGGGTAATTTTAGGGTTTAGGGTGGGTATGGGTTTTGGGGGGGGAGGGGGGTTGGGGTAATAGAGTTTATGGTGGGTATAGGTTTTGGGGTGCCAAGGGTAATTTTAGGGTGGTTTTGGGTTTTGGGGTGCCAAGGGTAATTTTAAGTTTTAGAGTGGGTATGGGTTCTGGGGTGTTTAGGGTATCTTTTAGGGTTCAGAGTTTGGTTTTTGGGGTGCTAAAGGTAATTTTAGGGTTCAGGGTGGGTATGGGTTTTGGGGTGCTAAGAGTAATTTAGGGTTCAGGGTGGGTATGGATTTTGGGGTGAAGGGGTAATTTTAGGGTTCAGGGTGGGTTTGGGTTTTGGGGTGAAGGGGTAATTTTAGGGTTCAGGGTGGATTTGGGTTTTGGGGTGCAAAGGGTAATTTTAGGGTTCAGGGTGGGTATAGGTTTTGGGGTGTAGGGGTAATTTTAGGGTTCAGGGTGGGTTTGGGTTTTGGGGTGCCAAGGGTAATTTTGGGGTTCAGGGTAGATTTGGGTTTTGGGGTGCCAAGGGTAATTTTGGGGTTCAGGGTGGGTATGGGTTTTGGGGGGGTAGGGGTAATAGAGTTTATGGTGGGTATAGGTTTTGGGGGTGCCAAGGGTAATTTTAGGGTTCAGGGTGGGTTTGGGTTTTGGGGTGCCCAGGGTAATTTTAGGGTTCAGGGTAGTTTTGGGGTGCCAACGGTAATTTTAAGTTTTAGAGTGGGTATTGGTTCTGGAGTGTCTAGGGTATTTTTAGGGTTCAGAGTTTGGTTTGGGTTTTGGGGTGCTAAGGGTAATTTTAGGGTTTAGGGTGGGTATGGGTTTTGGGGTGCTAAGAGTAATTTAGGGTTCAGGGTGGGTATGGGTTTTGGGGTGAAGGGGTAATTTTAGGGTTCAGGGTGGGTATGGGTTTGGGGGGGTAGGGGTAATAGAGTTTATGGTGGGTATAGGTTTTGGGGGTGCCATGGGTAATTTTAGGGTTCAGGGTGGGTTTGGGTTTTGGGGTGCCCAGGGTAATTTTAGGGTTCAGGGTGGGTTTGGGTTTTGGGGTGCCAAGGGTAATTTTAAGTTTTAGAGTGGGTATGGGTTCTGGGGTGTCTAGGGTATTTTTAGGGTTCAGAGTTTGGTTTGGGTTTTGGGGTGCTAAGGGTGATTTTAGGGTTCAGGGTGGGTATGGGTTTTGGGGTGCTAAGAGTAATTTAGGGTTCAGGGTGGGTATGGGTTTTGGGGTGAAGGGGTAATTTTAGGGTTCAGGGTGGGTTTGGGTTTTGGGGTGAAGGAGTAATTTTAGGGTTCAGGATGGATTTGGGTTTTGGGGTGCAAAGGGTAATTTTAGGGTTCAGGGTGGGGATGGGTTTTGGGGTGCTAAGAGTAATTTAGGGTTCAGGGTGGGTATGGGTTTTGGGGTGTAGAGGTAATTTTAGGGTTCACGTGGGTTTGGGTTTTGGGATGCCTAGGGTCATTATAGGGTTCATGGTGGGTTTAGGTTTTGGGGTGCCAAGGGTAATTATAGGGTTCAGGGTGGGTATGGGTTTTGGGGTGCTAAGAGTAATTTAGGGTTCAGGGTGGGTATGGGTTTTGGGGTGAAGGGGTAATTTTAGGGTTCAGGGTGGGTTTGGGTTTTGGGGTGAAGGAGTAATTTTAGGGTTCAGGATGGATTTGGGTTTTGGGGTGCAAAGGGTAATTTTAGGGTTCAGGGTGGGGATGGGTTTTGGGGGTAGGGGTAATTTTAGGGTTCAGGGTGGGTATGGGTTTTGTGGTGCTAAGAGTAATTTAGGGTTCAGGGTGGGTATGGGTTTTGGGGTGTAGAGGTAATTTTAGGGTTCACGTGGGTTTGGGTTTTGGGATGCCTAGGGTCATTATAGGGTTCAGGGTGGGTTTAGGTTTTGGGGTGCCAAGGGTAATTATAGGGTTCAGGGTGGGTATGGGTTTTGGGGTGCTAAGGGTAATTTTAGGGTTCAGGGTGGGTTTGGGTTTTGGGGTGCTAAGGGTAATTTTAGGGTTCAGGGTGGGTTTAGGGTACTAAGGGCAATTCAGGGTGGGTATGGGTTTTGGGGTGCTAAGGGTAATTTTAGGGGTCAGGGTGGATATGGGTTTTGGGGTGGGAAAGGTAATTTTAGGGTTCAGGGTTGGTTTTGGGGTGCTAAGGGTAATTTTAGGGGTCAGGATGGATATGGGTTTTGGGGTGGGAAAGGTAATTTTAGGGGTCAGGGTGGGTATGTGTTTTGGGGTGCTAAGGGAAATTTTAGGGTTCAGGGCGGGTATGTGTTATGGGGTCGTAAGGGTCATTTTAGGGTTCAGGGTGGGTATGGGTTTTGGGGTGGGAAGGGTTAGTTTAGGGTTTGGGGGTATGGTTATTGGGGTACTGAAGGTCATTTTAGGATTTTAGGGGAGTATGGTTATTGGGGTACTAAGGGTAATTTTTGGGTTTTAGGGGTATTAGAAAAACGCACACATATATATGTATCTATCCAAAAAAAGCCCCCGAGCTTTAGGAAGCACTCAACAGGAGGATGGTTCAGCAGAGCCTTTATTTGCGAAACCGCGCCAACATCTCCAATTATTTAAATGTCCCTGACGCGTTTCGGTGCAGCTGCACCTTAATCATAGGGAAGGGGAAAACAAAAACACGGGCGGCATTACGTTTAAACAGTACATTACCAGCAGGCACTCTCCAGTGAATTGCGTGCTGGGAAACGTAGTGCTGAATATTTCCCATCGGTGGGGTCCGTGTCCTCTGTCATTAATTCATACCCCCAATCAGTTTCAATATTTGTTTAGCCCTCCGGTGGGCCTCAGATCAGTTGTCCGGTTTCCAATTAAAAGATCCTCTGTTCTGTAAATGACTGCACTCCAATATGCAGCCAACAGTCCTGTTATTCTTTTGTAGGCGGTGCATTCCTTCACGGCCGAGGCCGCCGTGTTTTAACATACCCAAAAAAAGCCCCCGAGCTTTAGGAAGCACTCAACAGGAGGATGGTTCAGCAGAGCCTTTATTTGCGAAACCGCGCCAACATCTCCAATTATTTAAATGTCCCTGACGCGTTTCGGTGCAGCTGCACCTTAATCATAGGGAAGGGGAAAACAAAAACACGGGCTGCATTACGTTTAAACAGTACATTACTCCTGTTGAGTGCTTCCTAAAGCTCGGGGGCTTTTTTGGGTATGTTAAAACACGGCGGCCTCGGCCGTGAAGGAATGCACCGCCTACAAAAGTATAACAGGACTGTTGGCTGCATATTGGAGTGCAGTCATTTACAGAACGGAGGATCTTTTAATTGGAAACCGGACAACTGATCTGAGGCCCACCGGAGGGCTAAACAAATATTGAAACTGATTGGGGGTATGAATTAATGACAGAGGACACGGACCCCACCCATGGGAAATATTCAGCACTACGTTTCCCAGCACGCAATTCACTGGAGAGTGCCTGGTGGTAATGTACTGTTTAAACGTAATGCAGCCCGTGTTTTTGTTTTCCCCTTCCCTATGATTAAGGTGCAGCTGCACCGAAACGCGTCAGGGACATTTAAATAATTGGAGATGTTGGCGCGGTTTCGCAAATAAAGGCTCTGCTGAACCATCCTCCTGTTGAGTGCTTCCTAAAGCTCGGGGGCTTTTTTTGGGTATATATATATATATATATATATATATATATATATATATATATATATATCTATACCATTACTTACCTTAACCACTTTTACCAAGTCTATGCCTTTACCACACATGCTTTTGCATTGTAATGGCATGCGTGGTAAAGGCATATGCGTGGTAAAAGTTTGCGTTGTAAGGGTAACGAGTTGTAACAGCACTTCGTTGTTACAACCGCGTTGTAATGGCATGCTTGTACATGGATTTACACACTTACATGATTTATTGTTATTGTATTTATTTCGTGCTTACTACCCCTGACAAGGTGTTGAATCACTTTTCGGCGAGTAGCATGCTACTCCGGAATCTAAAGTATTAGTGGTGGATTAGTAAAGGGAATTATAAATTGTTAATTTTAACAGACAGGTGAGTCTGTTAGTTTGATTGAATAGGATAAAGGGGGAGGGAGGAGTCTCAATAGTGTTATTTGAGAGAACATATTAGTTAAATGTGGTTTGGGATGAGTCCATGGCCATCAATTAGGGGTCGCAACTGCGACCCCTAGGCCACCCGTTGCGACCCCCTTGGCCAGCATAATTATCACTCACTTCTCACTCTTTTTTCCAGCCTCCTGGGGCCGGCCAGCCAGTGGACTCAACGGTTATTTAAAAAAATTAAAACTAACGACATGTGACCACCGAAGTGGTATGTTTGCTAACAGGGCCGTCAATCTGTGGGAGCGTGTGAAAGCGCTACCAAAGGCGGCCCTTGTATAATATCACAGCAATCCTATCACTTTGTCCTGCCTCCGTGCTCTGCTCCCGCCCTTTATCACCTCGTCACACACCACAGCCACTCCTCCTTCCGAGCCGTCAGAAGACCTTGTAGTGGTTCTCTCTCTCGAAGGCTGTGCACTGCATGTGCATTGTGCAGACAGCCCCCACCCAGGCCAGCAGCCAAGCCCAGGCAGAATCCGAAAGCAACCAACAGCCAGTGGAAGTAAATGATGGCCCTGGCAGCGTGGCATATTTTGTTCTGCCCTGCCCTGCCCGGCCCCTTGCTTTCGTCCCTCTCATCCTACAGTAGTTTCCCTCACTTTGGCCAACATCACATGTTGGATGAACAGTGTTGAGTGAAGGTAAGAAACAGTAATTAACAGTTGTCCCTTACACCCAGGGTCGGATTAGTAAACTGGAATTTCAGGCAACGGACGAAGGGCCAGTGCCTGAGGCCGAGTTGTTGGCTGTTTTTTCCTTTTATCCAGTGGTGTGCCCATTTTGAAAGGTTTCGCGGTGAGCTGACCTGTATTGTCTGGCTTCGACAGTGGCTATGTGGAGCATAAACACGCTTTCTCAAAGCTTGTAGCAGGAACAGACAACATCTTGTGATCTCACCACCTGTTAGGTGGGGCTGGTAGCGTCCTTACATGTCCCCTGCTGGGCCAGCCCATTCGCGAATGGGGCTGGCTGGAGCCACCCATGGACACAATAATGTGTGCAGATTGCGGCCTGCGAAGGGAGGGGAATGAGTAAGACCAGCATCGCTGAAGCCCAGCTGTGAATAGGCTATAGACTGATTTACACACGCATGATTCGTTGGCTCTGTATTGTGTGTGACGTAAAATGCTCTGACACCCTACACTACTGGTATGAGTTGCGCTATAAAACAAAGAAATGCATGTGAGAAAGGGGCCAACAAAGATTGTCGCACTGGGTGCCACCAGCGCTAAAGCCGACCAAGCCTCAAACACCACGGGTGTTCCATGTACATTTACAAGTTGATCATGCATATACTATCCAGGAGACCAAAGAAAATAAGACCTCTTCTGAATAATTATTTTTAAACATGTTAACTTGGTGCGCTTCCCTTGAATGCACGCATGCATTTAGAGGTGGTGCCGCTGAGAGATGCGGTAGCGAGAAGCCACAAAAACATTTTTGACATACATCAACATCTCTTTTGGCTTAAAACTCTCACCGCACCCATCTGCGGACCATATCATTTAATTAGAATTGGTTTGCTAAAACATATATATCTTTTATTTTCAAAACATTTAATATTATAAACACCCAATCATTCTGCATTTTAAAGTCTGTGCAAAATACGCCTCCCATCAGCGTGTTTCAGGAGAAACATTCACCCTTCCACCAGGTTTCAAAGAAGTATTCAATAAAAAAAAAGAAGCTGTTAAGAGCCATTTTCACCCCATTCTTCACTGTATGAGGTTGCCAGCTTCATTCATCTGACCCCTCCCCTGCCCCGCCAGCACCTGATAGACATGGGTTGGAATCCTGAGCCGCCTCGCCGGAGCCCTGGTGTGGTGGGCCATTTCACAATTTCACCTCCTTGCCGAATCCGGCTTTATGCTGCCCTTGTCCCTGCCCCGTCAATCTCTCTGTACATGTCCTGCAGCAGTGCTGTCCCTGCAAGCCCACGGCCCTTGAAAGTACCGGAAGAGTAGGCAGAGAGGGAGACCTAGGAGAAAACTTACCGAGTGAGGGGGCAGAGAAAGGGTAGAGGAGATCCTGGAGAAAAAGAGATAGAGCAGGTAAGGTGTGGGATAGAAGGGAGGAAATGAAGTGGATGGGGCTATAAAAAGAGTAAGAAGCACAGCAAGACCCGAAGTTTAGGAAAAAAAAGTGCTGGACGGAAAGAATACAATTGTGTTAAAGGAGCGGGAAGGAGTACAAGTGAGTGGAAGAGAGATCAAGAAAACTGAGATAGTGAAAAAGTGAACAAAAGGAATGAGAAGTAGTGAGATCAAGAGTGGTGAGAAGTAGAGAATTTTATGTATGCGCGTCCATAAAAGAGGGAGAGTGAGAGAATAAGAGAAAGAGGAGCGAGGCCATGTGCCTCACTAGCTGTGCTTTCTGGGGCTGTGCAACTGGTCTGCTTTAATTGATGGTGATGCAAGCTCTGCTGCTGGGACTAGACTTGTTACTTTTACTTGTATATCTGTAGTGTGTATTTGTAGAGGACGGCCAAGTGCTTTCCTCTGCCTCTTCACTTTGCATTTTTGTCAGCACTGTCTGTAGAAGAGTCACTTTCACCCAACTGAAAAGTACTCAATATTCCAACCTCCGAAGGATGCTTTAGTTTTTGCCTTTATTAGAACACTTCACCTGCAGGTCACAGCAGATGTAATCTGCAGTCGCAATTCATTGAGCACTCTTGCAGGAGCACCTCACTAGTAAGAGAGCCAACGTATCCTAGGAGCCTTCGTGGGGCTGTTGGCACGGCCTCTACACTCTGCTTATGTCCTACAGTTCAGCAGTGAACCAAGCTAAGCATGCCCTTCCCCAAACTTTGGAGCACACTAGGAGGCTTATTTACAAGCCCCTTGTGCTGCTAATGCGTCCCTTTTAGTATGGGGAAAAGTGATGTGTCGGCGGCGCAAGGGGCTTGTAAATAAGGCCCTAGGTTGTTTATAAATCATATAATACATTCAATGAGTACTGTCACTTCTAAGGAGGTAGCACTGGCTGGCACTTGAAAGGGACTTTTAATAGGACTGCAAGGGCACTTCTAAACACATTGGTAATACTTTCATGGAGCAGGACCTGGATTTCAAATAAGGCTCTTAATAATGTTGGGAGATGCTTGTGGTTCTCATCCCATCCCCAGCAGTAAGGGACATTCAAGCTTCCCACCTCGCTATGGCTGGGCCACCTTCCTCACTCTCCAGCCTGCCAGAGCAAGAAAGCGGCCAGAGACGTATTAAGGAATGAGCTATGCGGACAATTGCAAAGGCCCCTACCTTCCAAGATCCCTTCTGATAAAATTATTTCACACTTTTTTTCTCACCTCTAACTTTTTAAAAAATATCTCTGTCCCTCTCTCTGGCTATCTCTGACTGTGTCACTCTCTTAAGGGCAAAATCAGTCATGGCGAGGGCACAAGTAATAGTTATTTTAAGGTGAATTTCAGTGGTTTTGTTAGTTTCAAATGGCATGTTTTATGTGACATTGTCACCTAATTATAACATCCCTTTAACCTTTGTTTTTTCCAGTGAATTTCTAAGGTTTTGTTAATGTAAATTTACATATTTTTACTATTCCTAGCTATAATGTCACTTTAACCATAGTTTTTTTCAGTGAACTTCTAGGGTTTTTGTAACGTAAAGTAAGGTGTCCATCGTAATGCATGGCAGTGGGGCTGGATGCAGGATCTGGCCTGGCATTGTTCATTGTGCTGCCCCCTAAACCCCCTCCTCCTTGCCCTCCATTGTCCAAGCCCATTGCCCCTTCCACCACGTCCAGCCCTGTGTGCCCGTTGTTCTGCCACTGCCCTTCCTGCTTGTCTTGCACAGTTAACTTGCTCCCCCTACCCACTGCCTCCCTGCCCTCGGTTATCCGAGTCCATGCACCTGCCCTCTCCGTCCTGCCCTGCATGCTCCGATGTTTCCTCACTGGTGTCCGATGTTTCCTCACTGTTATGTACAGAGTACTATGCCATACCCTAACCCTTTTTTCTGTATGTTTGACAGTTTATCAGTGGAATTGCTGAGTTCAGCGGCATACAAAGGAACACAAAAAAATGTCTTTCCCTACTAAAAAAGCCAAAGATCCAAAACAAAGATCAGTATTGGATTGTTCACTAAAAAAAAAAAAGGAGTACAGAAGACCCTCCTACAGGTTGTAATGACAACAAGAGTTGTCTGATGCTGCTCTGTCTAGTATCCAGCAGTGAAGGCATAGCTTCACATTCTTCTGACATCCCTGAAACATCATCTGCTGCCATTGCAGCTGCTTCTCTCTGTTCTGATAATAGTTCTGCCATTGTTGACATTACTGATATTTCTTCACATGCTGACAGTGCTGAGTGTTCATTTCACCCTGAGGTTGAAGATTCATCTTCTTATGTTGGCAGCTTAGTCACTACTTCCCTGGCTGGCTTTGCTGACTGTTCATCATCCTGTGATGACAATACAGGCAGCTCTTTTTGAGGAGTGACATAAACGAGACACTTCAAATCAAAGAAACTAGTCAGACACCAACATCAAAATCCCAACCGGCAAGTGAATTCTTGGCAGACAACTTGTCACTGAATCGTTATAGTAACCGTCAGAAGGTAGTTCTGACCATCTGAGCCGCCCGGATGTTTCGCTTTTTGAACACCTAATTGTTGAGATTTTACTGTAGGAGAGCCTCATAAGTTGGGACTCACCCACAGTGAACTCATGATGAAAGAGACTGCATGTGGACTTTACCGGTGTCCCCCCTGATGAGAGTAGGCCTCTGCGCTGCAGCCGGAGTAAGGGGCACCGGGCTGGGTACATGCAGACACGTGTGTACATGCATGTGCACACGTGTAGGGACTGCGCGGGGGAGATTCCTGGTGTGCGCCGCCCAGGAGCAGGTACAGATAGAATGGTATGGCAGGAATTATGCAGAGCTGGGTGCTGACATGGAATAGGCTTTATACTATGGGAAGACACATGTAAGGGAAAGTCAGTGTGCTTTACTGTTTTCACCGAAGGACCACTCCATTATTCTCCTATGAGGATGGGGATCACATGGGATAGTTTCACTTCCCAAGGGCCTACAAATTCCAGACACGCACTAAAGTCCACTGTAACTTAGGTGAGAAGAAGTATTCTGCTGAGTCCAAAGCCATATCTGTACTGTTTATGGGTCATCCAGAAATGTCATATTCCTCTGACTCAGCTCATAACCAGAGCCTGGCTGGGAGTGACCCTGCCAGGCTGGATTAATGACCTTCCTCCCCAAGCTGTAGCATCAGAGGCCTAGCCCTTCACTGCAAGCATTCCAAGGGCGAAGGTGTCCTCTCCAAGAGGGAGAGAAGGTGGGTGGAGCTGCAGGTTAACCATCAGCAGCTGTCACCTGGTGCCAGGTACCAAGCTGCTCTGGAGAGAAGGCAGCAAGGGGGGGAGGGGGCTTTTCAGAGACCATGTGGCATGAGACCCCTGGACGACGGTATTTTGAACTATCCCAGAGGCCTCGGCAGGAAGGAGGGAGCAGTGGCAGAGAGGTGATGTGTCGCTACAGGATAGGGCAGCGGAACCTTCCTGCCAGCCCCCTCCAAATTCTTTTAAAAGGTCTTGCACAGGAAGAAGAGCTCTCTCTGGGGTGTGGTCTGCTGAGGAAGACTGGTGCTGGAGCCTGGCCATGGAAGGAAGAACCCCCCCCCCGACTGTCCCAGGACCCTGAATTGCGCCAAGAGGGGAGCCCAGGACCAGTGAGCCGAAGCCTGGACCTCTGCGCAAGGAGAAGAGAGGCCTAGGAGGAGAGCCAGGAGAAAGGCTGGCGCAGGGAGCCAGTGAAGACAGCTCCCTGCTGAGTTCACCCTCCTTGAGACCAAGAGGGTGAAGGAAAGTGCTCCCAGTGGCTGGGGCGCGCCACCAGGAGCAAGAAGAGGCCAAAATGGCGCAAATCGGCCGCCTGGGGCGGAGATACGCCCCCCAGAAGGTAGGCGACCTTTGACCTCTGAGAGGACCAACGATGAAGCGCATGGGGCTCTGCCGTCGGTCCTAGATGTGCCCCCAGGGTGGGTCAGGTCCCGGGGGCTGCCCCAGAAGAAAAGGAAAGTCGGGGAGCGCCATCGCGCTCCCCGTGAAGGTGCCCAGGGGGTACCAGGAGCCTACACCCTGGCCCCTGAAGGAAGAAGTGGAAGCCGGGGAGCGCCGTCGCGCTTCCCGTGAAGAGAGCTCCAGGGGGCCTGGGACCCCCAACTCCGGGCCCCATCGAAGTTGAAGCCGGGGAGCGCCATTGTGCTCCCTGTGAAGAATTCTGCGGCCCAGGATCCCCAACTCCGGGCCCCCAGTGGCTGCAGTGTGGAGGGGGGAGTGCCGACGCACTCCCCCGCGGCGAGTCGGGCTACAGCCGGGGAGCGCCGTCGCGCCCCCCTTGAAAACCTCCTGGAGGGGGCTCGGGACCCTCAACCCCGGGCCCCAGTGAAGCCCAGAGGAGGGGGAGTGCCGTCGCACTCCCCCGTGGAAGGAGGAAGGCTGGGGGAGTGCCGTCGCACTCCCCCGAAGTCCCACCACCAAGGAGCCGTCTCCGAGTCTGCCCGCAGGAGTGGGCAGACCAGAAGTGAAACGCTGGCTCCTGCGGCCGCACACAAGGGTGCGGGCGGGGAGCCAGCCAGAGCATCCGGGGGTGGGCTCCCCGAGCTGCGATGAGCTCTCCCAAAAGATCCTGAGATGCAGGGGGCCCTGGAGGGGACCGGGCCCCCGAAAAGAGGACAGAAGCGGCGGGAGCGGCCGGGTGTGAGCTCCCCGAGCCGCGCAGAACTCACCTGCCAGAAGGGGTCCGGGTGGGACCGGGCCCCCAATGGGATGAAGAAGCGGTGTGAGGCCGCCAACGCCAAAAGCTCGGCTCTCCCCGAGCAGCGGGGAAGCCGCTACTATGTTATGCAAGGGCAGCTCTCCCTAGTACTGCCCTCGCCCTCCTGAATGAATGAATCTCTGTCCCAGGGGCGGGTCCCTAAAGCCTTTAAGGAGGCAATTGTTGTCCCCTTGTTGAAGAAACCTGGGGCGGACCCCCTGTGCCTGTCGAATTATCGGCCCATCTCTCTGCTCCCTTACCTGGCCAAAGTATTGGAGGCACATGTGGCGAGATGTCTGTCGGATTTCTTGGAGCAGTCCAATTACTTAGATTCCCATCAAGCAGGTTTTCGACCTGCACACTCGACAGAAACAGTGATATTAGCGGTCCTGGACAGGCTACGGGACAAAGCTGATAAAGGTTCCCCCCAGGCCCTGGTGCTGTTAGATCTCTCAGCCGCCTTTGACACGGTCGACCACAAGTTACTGGCAGACCGTGTCAGGCTGGCTGGCATCCAAGGGCACAGCCTTGGGCTGGATTACCTCGTTTTTAGAAGATCGCTCCCAGGCAGTCCGTACATCTCAGTTTACGGCACCGAAGCGTAGCACATCCTGTGGGGTACCGCAAGGATCGTCCTTATCTCCCCACCTGTTCAACCTTTACCTTCGCCCCCTGATCCATTCACTGATGGAAAGGAATGTGACTACTTTTAACTACGCCGATGACCTTCAATTGATATTCACCATCGATAATTCAGCTGAATCAGTTAGTGCGTTCCAAGCGACCATGTTGTACATCCGTCATTGGATGGATCACAACCACCTAAAGCTTAACCCGGGGAAGACGGAGTTAGTTCTGACAGGGGGTAGTCAGCTGTTCTGGGGCCCCCACTATAGGCCTACGGAACTTGGATCCCCGCCTACTCCCTCTCCAGCTGCTAAAACACTCGGTGTTACCTTAAACAACGAATTATCATTGAGTACACAAGTTGGCTCAGTGATTTCAACCGGTTTCTTTCAGTTACGAAAGATCAGGAAGATCAGTCGCTTACTAACCCAAGGAGCCCTGGTACAGGTTGTGATAGCCATGGTTCTGTCACACCTGGACTATGCTAATTCAGTTTATTTTGGTATGCCACTTTTTCTGTCCAAACGGCTGCAGATTGTCCAGAATCAAGCAGCCAGGCTGATACACCAGCAACCTAGATGGCAACCTGCTTCCCCTCTCCTCCGGAAACTTCATTGGCTCCCTATTCCTCAGCGCTGTGCTTTTAAAACAGGATGCCTGATTTTTAAATCCTTGCATGGGCGCAGTCCTAAATTTATTGATGACCTTATTTTAAGGTATACACCCACTCGCAACTTACGCTCAGCTAACCTGGAACTCTTGATCACCCCCACCTTTAAGCGGAAACGCGTGGGAGGAAGTAGATTTGCCTCTCTCGCCCCAAGACTGTGGAACTCCTTCCCTTTGGAGATCCGGTCAGGCACTGACTTGCTGGGCTTCAGAAAAGCTCTCAAAACATGGCTATTTGCACAGGCCTACGATTAGATTAATATCCTTTCTGGTCGCGGTTGATCCTTATGTTAGCGCCATGAAACCAATTGGTGTACGTGCGCTTTATAAATTCTGTATAACGTATAAAGAGAAGTGCCCCATAATGCTTTGCAGCGCCTGGACAGGCCTGCTTGAAAACATGCCCGTATTTCGGCTTGTGGTGGCCCCAGGAGGACGGGGTCACCGCCAAGTGCGTGCAAAGGTGCAGGGGGAGCTGCAGGAGCAACGCAGTCTCCCCCAACACGAAGAGGTGAAGTCCCTCCCTAAGTCTCTGGGGGACTTGAAAGAAACAACCCATCAAGGGCTCAGCCAGGAGTCAACAGCATCCTGTGGCTGGAATTGTTGTTCTTCAGCTGGGGAGGTGTTTGGGATCAGCGTGAAAGGCTTAGCTGGGGATGTCTGGAAAAGGGCATCCCTTGGAGGTGGAGAGGTGCATATTTCTTTTGAGGGACTGAAAATCACATGAGTAATGTGAAGTCATAAGCAAAGTGGGGTTGTGTTGCTGGACATTCCTGCTAGGGTGTCTGGCTGCATGTGCTTAATCCTGTGATTATAACTGTGATGCCTTTTTGGGGGCTTTAATTGCAATGCATTATAACTGTTATCAGCTATGATAAGTACTGTCATTCTAAGTGATGCCCAAACCTGTATTCTTGCTGGTGCGTTAGGTGAAGAACAATCCAGACTGTTAGCCCCTAAGAAGTAGAGGTGTATTTTGTATGGTCAGTATGAGATGCTCAGTCAGGGTTATGTGTCACCAGGGCAGGTTTGCCCATTTTAAATGCTTGTTGAGATAATGGGGTGGGTGGCCTCTGGGATGGTGCCAGTGCGCAGGGCCCTCGCTCCAGGTTATGGTCAACCTACTGCATTGGGGGCAAGATGATGTGCATACATGGGAGTGGTGGTACTAGACCCCACCCCCCCTGCGGGAGGGGTGGTAATGTTATGCAATGTCACAAAGTAATTCCAATAGCTTATGTATATTTGTAAATTGTTGCATAGTATTGAGTAGTGTGTGTGTTTAATAAATTTACTCTTACTTTTATAAAGCAAAGTACAGACTGGACAATCAATTATTGAGTGTTATTGCTGCGCACCTGTAATGACGATTACTAGCCTGCACCACCTCCCTTGAGTAAGCCTCAGACTGCTCTGCAACGTTACCCTCAGAGTCAGGCGCTACAATGGGGTGTTTGGTTCCCAGTGAAGGACAAATGTAGTCATGTTATTTGTGCAGGCCTCACAGATACTGCCTCGTTTTCCAACAGTGACCCAGTGCAGCCAAAGCATTAAACATCCCCCTTAACTGCATGCTGTAGGTTTAATGGAGATTACAAAACCCATGCTTGGGTAGAGTATTCAGTCCTTAAATATGCGGTTTATTGTTTTGCATGCTGGCATTTTAGTGCTTGTTCTGTGGGAGGAGGAGGATGTCTACCTGGCAATGTTGCATAAATTGATATTGGCTTCAGTAAGTGAGAAAAGGTTACTCGTTCTTTGTCTAAACATTTACAGTCAGAGAAGCATAAATCGTCAGTTATTGCTTGGACCAAATTCAAGAGATTACAGCAGCCTACAAACCGTCAGCAGTTCATTTCTTCCATACTAGTAAGAGGTGAAGAGCGGGAAATTGAGGCGAATAGACATGTACAGCAGCTACTTAAGGTAGTATGGGCCTCCTTTATGAGGTTTTGACATAGGGCAGCGCCACAAAGAATCTTGCTGCGCTGCCCTACATCCCAAAAAAAGTGCAGGAATGCAGCCTTTTTCCCTGCGCTGGCGCACAATGGGCTGCCATGCACCAACGCAGGCATCCTTGCACCATGGTGCAAGGGTGCCTGCGTTGCAGGGCTGATTGATTTTGTGCAGGAAGAGACACCCTCCTGCACAAAATCAATCAATTCAGGCGATTTCCTCTTTCTATGTGTGCTGCATAATGTGTCCTCTTTCTATGTGTGCAGAAAAAGAAAAAAAAACGAGGAGAAATTAAAAAGTTTCGCCTTGTTGTGCCTCTTGGAGTGGCGTTAAATTCTGACGCATTCCCAGGTTTAAGATTTCTCGTAAATCTGTGAATGCTTTAGATTCCATGGGAGCTGCGTGGGAACACCCACAGCAACACCCATGGAATGCCCCTTTCACGCAGCGTTCTGCGTGAAAGGGGCACATATTTACAAGGCCATGAAAAGCCACGTAAAGTGGCTTCACGTAGCCTTGTAAATATGCCAGGACACACTGCGCCACCGGAAATTTTAAAAAAGTGACATTATGGCTGTGCAAAAGTGCTCATAAATGAGGCCCTATGTGTCTTAGGTCATCAAGGGCTTGCATTCCATCCCACGATGAAACTGAGCATTCTCACAATAGGGGACATTTCATTAAATTGTTAGAGATGATTTCTGATAAAGATGAGAGGTTAAAAGAAAAAATGTCCGGGAGGTATGGGCACTATACCTCTCCTGATTACCAAAATGACATATCATCTGTGGTGGCAGCGCTTGTCCATGAGCGTATTGTCAAAAAAGTGACAACATATTTTGCGGTGCTAGTTGATGACACCAAAGATGTCTCATAAAGAGAAGCTGAGTTTTATTATCCGCTTTGTTGATGGTGATGGAAATGTTCAGGAGAATACACCAAGGTGTTCACATATGGAGAAGTTAGATGAAACATATTGTAGCAAAGTAGGATCTGCTTTTATGGTTACCCCCACTTTTCGCTTGATGTAATACTGTTTCGGACTAGTCTGACTGGGATCCTGCTAATCAGGACCCCAGTCTCGGTGCTTTCTCGCCTAAATTGGTATGGTAAGTACTTAGTTACATCCCAAATTGGACACTGGTGTACACTTATCAGTCCCTAGTATATAGTACTAAGGTACCCAGGGCATAGGTACACCAGGGGTCCCCCATGGGCTGAAGCATGTATTATGCCACCCATGGGAGACCACTCAATTTGTAACTACAGGCCTGCCATTGCAGCCTGTGTCAGCTGGTGCTAGCACCACTTATGAAAGATATAGGTTTACCTATATCTAGGGTCATTGCACTTAAAACCTATAAGTCAAGCCTAAAGCAGGCCTTTCAATCCTGAAGGCAGGGTGCTTGGTTCTAAGTGTGAGGGTGCCCCCCTACAACCCACGGAGCCCATTCTCCCGGGTTGTAAGTGAGACAGCCATATATAACATATAGAGGGGCACAGCGTCATTACGCGATGACCATCTCGAAACTGGCTGTAACGAATCCTATCATGTTTGGTAACAAACATGTTCACCATAAATCTCCTTTAAGAGGACCTCGGTGCTCCCGGTACCAGTCTTCCAGACCCGGACAGCAAGCTAGGGCTGCTGCCGGCCAGAGACATGTTTCTACCCTCCTGCTTCTGAGCCAAGCTTGGGGAGGGGAAGGCAGAACAATAGGTATCCTTTCACAGGGAGGTGTGACCACCTCCCAGACAGGATTTAGTGTATTGGGGAAGGATGGGGGTGCTTGCCAGCGCCATATAATCTGCGTGCGGGGCACACTTGGTGCCCTCCATGCATAGTACAGCTCAAACCAGTTCAGGGAAGCGTTGTCTCCCGCTCTGCCGCGAAACTGGACAAAGGACAGGGGTGTATCCTCTCCTTTGTCCAGCCCCTCCTTAGGGAGGGACCCCTGAATCATCCCAACCCTTTCCTTAGGGTACTTAAGGACTTACCTGAGGGTGGGTCCCTAGATTCGTCGTGGGACAAGATTAATTTCAGACACCACTTCTTCTTCAACCGTCTGGGCACTCTGGACTTCGATCTGGGCATCAAGGCTGCAACTGGGAAGACTCCTGATTTCGTCGTCCTGCTTGTCTACTGCAACGTCCGTGCCTGTGCACCATACAGGAACCTTCCAAGGCCTGTGGGCATCCAAGACACCTGAAGGAATCTCCCTTGAAGTGAAGGAGTCACTTCTCTGCATCTGCAGGCACTGTAACTAATCTGACCGGTCTGCTGATCCTGGGCTCCCACGGACTCCGAAAGGCTCAGCAACACAGGTGGTAGTTCTTCACATCCCTTGAGACCTGTCCTCTCACCAAGATTGAGGCCAGTATCCCTCGTCGGAGCTGCAGGAACCAAACCCCCATGCACCACGTCAACTTGCATTTGCAAAGGCTTGTTGGCTTCCTTCCACCAAGATCTTCGGGCTCCAAGTAGCCCCAACCTCACGCATCTCCAGTGACCAAGATCTTCGTCTTCACCGCATCACTTGCACCGTGGGCCTGCATCTTTGGTGAGCTGCTTGAGGTCCTCTTGCGACTCCAGTGCCTCCGGCCTGTGGGTCCTCTGGAGGGTCATCTTTGAATTCTTTTGGGCTCCCCTGATTGCTCGGGGTCTGCCTGACTCCCCTGCTGTTGGGGAGTCTCCTGGACCTTGATGGTCCGGACATTGTACCTTCTGCGACTTCCAGGTTGGTTGCAGTTCCCAAGGATTGTTTTTCCTTCCGACAGACACCGACCCCTCAACTCTCGACCTCCGATGTGGGACAGCTCGTATCCAGCTCCTGGTCAACCACAGCGTCGCCTGGTCCGCACAGCATCGCCTGGTCCGCACAGCTGCAGTTTCAAGGTCATCGTCAGCTTCCCTGCAACACTCGACATTTGTGAGCATTCGTCTTCTGTGCCTCCTGGTCACTCCTGAGTGGCATAGACTCTGTGCCCCCTGCTTGCAGGTACTCCTCTTCCTGAATCCACCTTTGGGTTCCACCGGACACTTTCACCTTCTCCAGCAGCGGCATCTTCCTGAAGTCCTCCATTGGGTTAGACGGCGGTTCATACCTATGCACCCGGCTTCCCTG
Source organism: Calotriton arnoldi (assembly GCA_963921515.1). NCBI lineage: Eukaryota > Metazoa > Chordata > Amphibia > Caudata > Salamandridae > Calotriton > Calotriton arnoldi. The sequence continues at coordinate 1,919,043 of CAWUFW010001464.1, read as the reverse complement.
GTGTAGGTATCCTGGTTCCTAGGGTATCCACAGGTGGGGTGGCTCTCCAACCTTCTGTCTTCCACAGGGTTTCTTCAGGGTCCACTGGGAAGGGTCCTTTTTCTTAAAAACTGCAACCGCGACTTACCCATTGACTTGTATTGAGTCCAGGGTCGTGTTCCCACTCTGCACACGGCCTCCGTGGGGTTCCTGGTTACTTACCTCAGGTGGTCCCTTGGGTCCCCGGCACTTCCATGTCTTCTGGGTATAGTCTTGACTTGAGTCGTGGTTCGCATACCACTATTTTAGTATATGGTTTGGTCTCCCCCTGGCGACCACTGTGCATCCGTGCTACTTACCTGTTTTATTTGCAAAAGCATTGTGTGCATTGTGTATATCTCCGAGCAGGAGATATTTGTATGTGTTAGTCAATGTCTTATAATAAATACATATTTTTATAAATACACTGTATGGTTCTTTTTCACTTAATCTATACCTATAAGATTATGTTCTGGTAAAACAAGCTGCTTTACACTCCTTCTGGACTAAGCCTGAAGGCTGCTCTCCACAGCTACCACTTAGAGAGCTTTCTAAGGTTGCCTAAGACCACTACAATCACCATAAGGGTTGTCTGGATTGGTGCAAGGTGCCCACTTACATAAGTGTACACCATATACCAAGCCAGCTTCTCACACATATGGAGACGTTAGATGCCTCGGGCCTTGCTGCAGCCATTGTTGAAGCAGTACAGAAAGCTATACTGGAAGAAATGTGTTCCACAGTGCTATGAGTGGCTGTTTCTATGGTGTACAAGCAAAAATAAGAGATCGCATCACAAGCAATTTATATGCAGTGCCATGCCCATCGTCTAAACCTTGTGTTAGTGCAAACTCTAACCAACATACAACCACTAAAACATTTCTTTTCAACATTGCAAGCAGTTTAGGTTTTTCTTTCACAAAGTTCAACAAGGCAGGAGCTCTTTGTGGTGAAAGCTCAGAAAGAGAGTAATTGGTATATAATGGAGCTAGAAAGACTCTCAGGTACGAGGTGGTTTTACTGGTACTCCTATGTTAGAAAAGTACAGATGCAATTTTCATTGTTCTCTGTGTAATAGAATCACAACAACGTGACAAGGAGGCTAGTTCAGAAGCCAAAGGACTTCTTAAGAACATTGCAGTGTATGGAACTCATTCTCCGAAACATTCACAGTCTATCTAAAGAACTACAGAGCAGAGACCTTAACTTGCCGAGCACATGTGACCTAATTAAGGCAACGAAAAGTGATTTAGTGAAACTCTGTCAAAACAGTCAGTGGATCGAATTGTTAAGTCAGGTTAAGAACCTAGCAGAGTAGTGTGGAAATGAGATTCAAGAAAAATCCAGTCCAAGGGTTCTACCATTGAGACACCATAAACTAAGTAACAACTGACAGATCATTTTCTCAGTACCGCTGTTGGACCAGATCCAGTCATTTTGATGTCTCAGAAAGTCAAACTCCACTGTTTGAGCTCTTAAAGCAGGAAGTTTATTTCTCTACTTTGGATAGATTTGTAAATGAGCTTGATGCTCGATTTACAGACAACATCAGTCTCATGTCTGCTGTCGAAATATTCAATCCAAAAGCTGCACATTTTTAGGACTTTTCTTTGGCACCAGTTATTGTTGACAAATATCCAGGGGCTTCAGTAGACCGAAGTCTTCTACAATCTGAACTGGAAACTGCAAAATCGTATCTTTCAGCCAGTATCTGCGTCCATGTGAGTAAAATCTACCCACATTTTCGTAACACTCTTTACATTGCTCATGCAGATATAATGATCAACACAAGTGTACTGTACCAGTGACGTGCATGTTTTCTGTAGAAGAATTTAATGATCGTAACCCTGGAAAGGTTCAATGGCTCCACAGATTTAGAAGTATGTATACCATGTCTTGGAAAGGAAGGTTGCTGGGAGAACTTGACCTGCATTAAATAGCACTGTTATCTACGTTCCAAGACTTAGATTTAATTAAAAGGTACTCTTAGTTTCTAAAACAAATAATAAAGTGACAGTGTTTTGTACATTATAAGCCCATCAACCGTCCCATTTTATACGTTATTTGATATTCATAATGGCTCATTTTAACTTGACTAGTGTATTGTTCATTGTTATACACTATTTTATAGGTTCTTAATCAATGCTGCATTGTCTTAATTGTATATCCAAAGCTGCTACCTGAAACGTATGCAGCTGCATTTTCAATAGGATTTGAAGTATGTCTGTTCATAGAGTACTTCTTTTGTATCTGTAGAGATTTTCCAGCCTCTATGTGTGATGTACGTAACCAAAAGTTAGATGCAACACTTCCTGTGATGCTGCGCAAACAAATGATGGACGGAATGCTGAATAAATCATACATTCACCCCCAGTCAAGAGATCTGGGTTAAATCCATCAGTTTTCTGCTCACCATGCCACCGCAGTTTAGACCCAGCCATTTGCAAAGCAGTCTTGACCCTGTTCCTTCTGGGAACAGTCCAGCCCGAACTGCCAAGCCAGGTCCTCCCTGGACCAGAAACAAGCATCCTGGGACCGGTTTCGGGGTATTACCCCTCATCAGCCAGGCTAGCTTGAATCCAGTGGCACAGTGAGCAAGGGACCCACATCTGGGCATACCAATCCCACTTAGGGCGAAAAGTGCTACCCAAACAAATGATGGACTGAATGCTGAATTAATCATACATTCACCCCCAGTCAAGAGATCTGGGTTAAATCCATTGTTCTTCCTGTGATAGCGCCAAGTCAAAGGTCATGCAATGTCACTTCCTTTGATTTCATGGGGATCCAAAGGGTAGGTGATGTCACTTCCTGTGATGTCTCCAGGTCACAGTTCGGGTGATGTCACTTCCTGTGACATCATCGGGGTAGGTCAAAGGGCAGAGGATGTCACTTCCTGTGATGTGATCAGCTCAAAGTTCATGTGATGTCACTTCCTGCGACATCAGGCAGGGGTCACATGGCATGTGATGTCACTTCCGCTACCCCTGGCATTTTGATAAATCGGCATCCATGGATGAGTCATAGGAGGGATAGAGAAGGGAAGAGTCTAGAAAGGGTTATTAGGTAGATCATAGGAGTAAAATGAGGTACGGGATGAGTCAAAGGAGGGATACAAAAAAGGTAAGAGTCTAGATAGTGTTATTTGGGAGATCATAGTAATAAAATGAGGTTTGGGATCAGTGTTCCCTGTAGGGTCTGCGCGTGCACGCGGGCCTACCAGTAATACCACAAGCGCGCAGTGTCTCCTCTGAAGCACGCACACTTCACTGCATATCCCATCACACAAAAAATCGTTTTGCGCCGCAGCTCTAAAAATGCAAGCAGCGCGAAAAAACGGTTGTTTGCTTGTTGTGGGATATGATGACGTAGCAGCAATCTTGCGCTGAGGGTCACAACAAGTTGAGCAGCAAGTGGCTCGGCACACGCCACTTGCTGCATTCCATTCAGTAATTGGAGCGTGGCTTGTGAAAGACTATTGTATGGCTTTCTAAATAGGTTAGTGATCATGCTGCTATCTCACTTTCACTTTCACGAGCACTGATATATTTAAAAAGCCACACAATAGCAGCGCCGCCTCGAAGCATGACATGCTTTCACAATCCCTAAATATATTTAAAAAGACACACAATCTGCATTGCTCCGCGTTTGATTTGCAGAGCACGTCTTTTTATTTTTCCTTTCTACTGATGGCATGTGGTTTACGAGTGGAGCGGATAGCGATGCTCCTGCAGCCATAGCTGCCAAGGTTTCCGTTTGGTTATGTGTGACTTTTTCATGGCTTAAGTGTTCAGATGTGTGACATTTCAATTCCGTACGTGTGACACTCTGACGCTTTATCATGCGGAGAAGAATGAATTACTGTAAAAGATATTAATTTAGTTAATGGCAGAAATTACCCCTTTTGTTGTTTTTAATGATCAAGAAACAGTCTTAACACAGCTGCAATGTTCTTACTTGCTGATATATGGCTGTAGAAACAATTGGTTGGTAGTATCTTTGTTTATTTAAGCAATGTGCTTGGGAAACTTGAAAGCTCTGTTCTAGGAAACTGCAAACACCAGCAAAGAGAGGTGATTTGTTTATTGTATCAGTAGCTGGTTTTCTGTGATGCGCCTGATAAATCAAACCGTGTTAACTGCGCTACGAATGAGTTTACAAGTGTTCTGTGGCAGTAATGAGAGAGCAGAAAGTTTTTAATACAAACTCTAATTGCTCTCTTTCACTGCAGGGCTCCACTAGTGTACTATCCTGGCTCGAAGCTTCCGTTTGTTCTCTATTTTCGGCTCATTGTGCGTTGTCAAGTTAAATAACCAATTTTGCTCCTTTCCGTATCTGAGATTTGCACTAAAATGTGTTTATTTGCAGATGCTTACTGTTCATGATACGGTTGTCTTGCCAATTTGGAATGTATTCTGCATAGCCATATTAATAGACTGTGATCCACTTGGAAGTTTATATATGCTGATGTCGGCCCAAGTACATTATAGCCCACTTCGCCCATTTCATGTGGTGAAGGCGTGGGGAGTTCAGCAACCTGTGAAGGGGTGGTTGTTATATCTGACCCGCTGGTGACAAGAGGTGCTTTATTTACCTCACAGGTTAGGTAGGCAGAATGGGCGTGATATCACTGCGCGTGACATGCATGTTCAGTTGGTCTATCATAAGTGGGTTACTGCTTTTAAGACAGACATCCTTTTGTTACTTGCAGTTCATAAATTGTAATACTTATAACATAGCACAGTGATGTATGAAGCACATGTGGCTCCCACACCTTGTAACCCTCACTGTCTTATGTAACACATCCTTCATATTGATGTACGCACACGATATACTGTCAATGTATAATCTGTACTCATGATGTAAAGCGCTCTGACACCCTGCATTGCGATGAGTAGTGGCACTTCTCATCCCAATGCGGGATATCAGAGAACTTTACATCACACGACAGCTGAGTTAGAGAGGTTTAAACTGCGCATGTCTGGCGACGGCCAGCCAAAAAGACATGCGCAGTTTAAACCTAAGTGCCCCTCCCCCCACCCCGTCTGGATGCTCGGCTCAGGACGGGGTTTGGAAAAATAAAATAGTAATAAATTAAGTTTATTACCATTTTATTTTTCCATATCTGTGATCAATTTGGTGAGTGGGGCGATGCTCCTCCACCTTAACGGAGGAGCCGCCCCTGACCTGGTTGCATCTTCTGACTCGAAAGTCTTTTCCTTAGTGATCCTTCACCTTGTCATGTAAGTGAACCTCAGGTGCTGTCAGTGCAACTGCCCTACACAGCCTTTTCCCCCAAAAAACTGGTGTTGATGACTCGGTCTACTTTCATGCCAATAGTCATGACTCCTTTCCATGTTGAGCAATCCATAACTCTCCCAGCATCCTTTGCCACTCCTCACCTCTCGAAAGAGGGGGAGAGAGACTCATCGGTTAGACCCCAGGAGAGTTTCGAGCTTTTACATCGATTGTACCAAGGACCATCGGGTGAGCGGTGGACAATCAGCATTTTGTGGGGTTCTTTTGGGCGGAGAAAGAAACAGCTGTGGCAGAAAAGGATTCAGTCCAGGTGGAGTGTCTTCTGCATTAAGTTCCGCCATGCACTGGCTAAGAATCAGCCTCTAGAGGGTACCTAAGGCCTATTCCACTAGGTCTCTGGCTGCTACCACTGCGTTGGCACACAGACTGCTTGTCCTTGATATCTGCCGGACTGTGATGCAGGTGTTGGTGTGCATGTTCACGAAGTCCACGCCACAGACCCTCCACCTTTGGGAGGTACTGCTTTGATAACTATTCTAAAAGGTTCCTAGGCCCAAGCTCCCCCTCCACTTACCTGGGAGTAGTCCTGTCTAGTTGACCAGTCTAGGCCCTCTCTGACCCGCTCCTCATGCAGCCTCCTCTCTCTGCTCTCTCTCCCTCGCACACCTTCTCTCTTGCACCCTACTTCTGCCATTTTCCTCTTCACTTTCCACTCTTGTGGCATCTCTGAACTGTCTACTCTTGTGCCTTTTCTGAACTTTTGTGCCTTTTTCCAAACTTTTTGTGCCTCCTTCTGACCTTTTCATGCAATTTTCCAAACTCTTGTGCCTTCTTCTGAACTATCACACTCTGGTGCTCCTTTCTTTCTTTTTCAACACTTTTTCCTTTGAGGCCCCCACAGCCCCCTCTCTCCCCTACGGTGCATTTTCCCCCTCCCGGTCCCCTGCCCTTCTGTATCTTCTTGCTTCTTCCCGCGTCTTCTTTCTGCCCTTCCTAGCCCCGCCCACTGCCCCCTGTGCTCCTCCCCCCTCAAATATAGGTGGAAGCCCCCAACCGTCATCGGCTTGAGGAAATAGCAACATTAACAAAATGTCCCCATTTCCGAGTCCGGAATCCTCTTGATGTCTTCTTTGGAGAGTAAAGTTTGCACGTCGTGCATAAGAATATACAGGTGCTCATATGAGAGCTGCTATGGTGTGGGGAGGAAGGTGTGGCAGGGAAGAAATAAATGGAAGGGCATAGCAATGATGAACAATTGGGAGGACGCATCTGTTGGATTTGATGGCTAGCCAACCTGGATAAAAGTAGTGGATCCTGCCTTCCATAGAGTGGTTGTATGCCACCAATGGCAAGCTAAAGCAGCTTGGAGGCAAATGCCACAGGGGACGAGGACTGGGAGAACTGATGTCCTTGGTGTCCTGTGTGTTGCTTATCAGATCCATGGTTGCAATGGCATCTGAAATTGATGCAGGCCTGTAGTTCCGGGTTGATATTAATTTCTCTTTGTGGGCTGGTTACTGAGCTAGCACCGGTATTTATGTGACGGTTGAGATTTGTTCTGATGCCTTCTACCCCCCTTTTTCTCCCAGTACCTTTATGACCGGACTCCGTTTTCATGTGGAGCCTAAGGGTTGTGATTTGTTCCTTTATGGGCCGGAAACTCGTAGGCCTGTATCTTTCTGAATGAGATTTTAAACAAAATTCTCGGTTGGATGCTCTGTCAATTATATTGTCTGTCCTGATGATGACCATACTACTTTATTTTGGTCGAAACACCATCGACGCTTAGCTTTGGCACCTACTCAAGAGAATGCATTAATTGCCTTTCCTGGTTTTGTGTTTTGTCCTATCAGTCCTTTGTGAATTTATTTGCCTCTGCCACTGTTCTTTTGTTTACACTGTTGTCTCTTAATATTGTTTTTTGTGTAACTGTGTGAGCACCATTATTCGAAGAATGTATTGTCTTTTTATATTATGGTCTTAGTAAAAGGTATATATATTGTTTAATTGTGCATGGGTATCATCTTTTTGTAATTTTTCATGATTTCATTTCTCCTTTTGTGTATTTCATTCTTTAACTGGATTACTCTTTATATTTACTATATTATGTTTTGTATAATTATGTGCTTGAACCTTTGTTAGTATTATAGTTATCAGATCCATGTCCCTGACCTTGCAAGGACTGGGATGACTGCAGTAGGGGCAGGGGAGACTGTGTTGCCTATATGTTAACCTTCTAGAGTAGCCCGGCAATTTCCTAAACTGGCGAGGAAACTGTTTGGCAGAGGCCGAAAGACCCAGTGAGTGTGCCATAGCCCTAGTTTCCTTGAATTCCTTGAAAGGCAGAATCTTTTTTCACCAAATAGGCATGAGCCAATAAAAGGTAGATTCATAAGAGAGGCCTGTACGACTCAAAAGAAACCTGTGGAGTGCATCCATGCATGGCGATGGAGCATCATACTAGGGCTAACCACCTGTCCCAGACAACCAGTAGAATCAAGGGCTGCACAGATCGTATTTGGCTCCATCTTGAATAGTTTGAGCCAAGGAGGCCTTAAGGTCTTCCGGGACTGCCGGCACAATCTCGCTGGCCATGTTCCACAGGGCATGTGTGTATCAGCCCAGTAAACACACAGAATTGACTGACCTTAATGCTAGGCTGGCACAAGAAGACATTTGTTTTCCAAATGCCTCAATCTTCTTAGACTTCCTATCTGGGGTAGTCATAAGGAATGAATGTGGGTTCACCTTGCTGGTGGAAGCCTGAACAACCAGACTTCTCCTTGTGTTCGGTGATGTACAGATTCACTTCATGGTCCAGGATCAGTTTCGGGTACATGAGGGCGAACTCATTGAACGATCTCGGAGGTGTGCCCTGAGACAAACACCGAAGACACATCCCATATGGGTTTGTATTGTATTGTAATTGCATTTATATAGCGCTTACTACCCCTGACGAGGCGTCAAAGTGCTTTTTCGGCGAGTAGCACGCTACTCCGGGACCCATAGAGGATTAGTGTTGAATTACTATAGTGAAACATGCAAGTAAATTTTAAGTGGTGGATAGGTTAGTCAGTTATTTGGATTCGGAAGGATAGCAGAAGGATAGAAGAGGAAAAAAAAAAATGTTTGTATTTATATAGCGCTTGTTACCCCTGATGGGGTGTTGAAGCACGCTACTCCGGAAACCCATAAAGGATTAGTGCTGAATTAGTATGGTGAAATATGAAAGTAATTTGAGTGGTGGATATGTTATTCAGTTATTTGGATAGAGAAGGGTATGTTGCGGGATAGAAGAGGGAAAGAGGTTTGTATTTATATAAGAAAGTGATAAATATATAGATCCATAAGTACATTGAAAGTATATAGATGCATAAAGGAGGTGAGTATATATAGATTAAAGATATTGATAGAGGTACAGGATGAGAAATAGGGTAGTGCATTGGATATGCTTTTTCAGGAGAAAAGTAACAGACACACAGATCCAAGTACATGGAAGGTACATAGATGCACAATGGAAGTAAGTACATGTAGACCAAAGATGATTTTTTATTTATTTAATTACAACAACATAATTATTCTACATGTTTTTACAAAGCAATACACAAAGATAGGTACATATCTGTAGTGAAAATAAATGCTTATATACAGAGGAATATGCTGTAAATTTCTGTTTGCGTATGGTGCTTATGTGGGGAAGAGCCAAATCTTGAGTAGTTTTCTGAAGATAAGGTGGTTGTCGGTGGATCTTATGTTGGGGGGTAAGGAGTTCCATAGTTTGGCTGCTGGAACAGAGAAGGATGTGCCACCCATGGTTTTTTTCTTGTATCTTGGGATTTTGAGGAGAGATGCCCCTTTAGAGCGTAGGTTCCTTTGTTGAATGTGTTTGGTGATTTTATTCCTGATGAAGAGCGGTCCCAATCCATGTATTGCTTTGTGGGTGATACAAAGTAGCTTGAACGTGGATCTTTTGGCAGCCGGTAACCAATGCAGGGCTTTCAAGGCAGGTGAGATGTGGTCTCGCGGTTTGATATGCAAGAGTAGTCTGGCAGCCGAGTTCTGAATCCGTTGTAGTCTTTTCATGGTCGTTAAAGGTGATCCGTGGTAGAGGCTATTGGCGTAATCGAGTTTGGACAGAACAAGGGAGATGGTAGCTTGGACCTTGTGTGGAAATCCCAAATGAGGGAAAATTCGTCGCAGCGTTTTTATAGTGATAAAGCTTGATCTTGCTAGTTTGTCCACTTGGGCATTCATCGACAGCTTGGAGTCCATGGTCATTCCGAGGTTTCTTACTTCCTTTGATACTTTAGGTGGTGATCCCAGTTCATCAGGCCAGGCGGCAAGCGGGTCGTAATGTTTCCAATCGCCACATGTGAGTATTTCCGTTTTGAAGCATTCAATTTGAGATGGCTCCAAGTCATCCACTGATCCACGGCTCTGAGACAACTGAAAATTGGGGATTTTTCAATGTCTTTGGGGCATTCCAGTTGAAGGAGTATTTGCGTGTCATCTGCATAGTTATAGCACGTGAGGTGAAATTGATTGATCAGTACCGGTTAATGACTTCATGTAGATGTTGAAAAGCATGGGCGAGATGATAGAACCTTGAGGGACCCCTGCTTTTGTGGAGTATGGTTTGGACGAGAAAGGTGGGGTATGGATGACATTAGTTCTGTTTTGAAGGTAGGATGCGATCCAATCTAGAGCAGTTCCCTCTATGCTGGCTTCATAGAGTCTTTGTTTCAGAGTGTCATGGTCAACTGTGTCAAAGGCAGCCGAGAGGTCCAAGAGGAGTAGCGCAGCAACCCCGCTGCGGTCAACTGTATCAGGTCATCCCAGATGGCAAGGAGGGCAGATTCAGTGCCTCTTCCCGGACGGAATCCTGTTTGGAAGTCTGAGAGTATGTCATTCTCTTCAATGAGTTGTGACATCTGGGCGAACGCTGCTCTTTCTATCAGCTTGCCCAGGAAAGGTCCATTTGTAATGGGTCTGTAGTTGTAAGGGTTCAGCGGGTCCAAGTTTGTTTTCTTCAGTAAAGGGCGTATGTGTGATTTTTTGAGTTCTTCTGGAAATATTCCGGTAGTTAAGGAATTGTTGATGATTCTTCTTACTGGAGTGGCAGCAGAGGTTGTTAAAAGAATTGTCTTGAAAGTTTGTGGTGGACAGGGGTCAGAAGGGCTGCCGGCAGGCCTGCTTGCTTTGACCAGGTCCAAAAATTCATCGTGTGAGATGTGTTGGAAGGAACGGAGAGGCTGGGTTAGAGTATTCTTGGATTGTTGTTTTGTACAGGGGTTAGTGCTGGTGCTTTGTTTCTGTTTTAGGTACGAGTCCAATCTGTCTGCTTTGTCTGTGTAATGATTTGCCAGTTTGTCTGTGAAATCTTGAGTAACAGGATGAGTTCCTTCTAGGCAATTTGGTTTGCGAAATTCATTGAGTATTTTATAGAATTCTTTATCTGCACATTTAGCATTTTGAATTCTGTCTGAATAGTACATTTTCTTAGCTTTTTTGATAGCTGACTTGTATAATCTGTTAATTTTTTGTAGGTGAAGTTTGTCTTGTTTGGCGTTTGTTTTGAGCCAGGTACGTTGCAGCTTTCTAATTTGTTGTTTTATGTCTTTTATTTCTATGTTTCTCCAAGGCGCTTTTTTTCTTTTGTGCTGTTGTGTGGTTTTGAGTGGTATCAGGATGTCAAAAGCATCCTGTAGCCACTCATATAGATTTTGAACAGAAGTTATTGTTTCCAGATTTGTACTTGATGTTAGTTGTGTTTCTAAGTGTTCCAAATTGAGTTTGTTCCACGGCCGATAGGTGGATGGATGTAAGCTAGTTTTAGGTGAGTCCCTTAGTGTTGTTTTATGTTGGAAAGCAAGCAAGTGGTGGTCTGACCATGTGACTGGAGTTATAGTATGAAAGGTAACTAGTTCAGTATTAGCAAAAATGACATCTAGGATATGTCCAGCGATGTGTGTGGGTTTGTGGACAATCTGATGCAGGTTCAGTGCGTCTAGGCCAGTGATTATTGTTTTTGGATGGGTCATATTGGGTTTGTCAAACCAAATGTTGAGGTCACCCAGAATGCATAAGTTGGAGTGTATTGTTATCAGGTTTGAAACTGTGTCTAGAAGTGCGTCTGGGAATGTCGCCTTGCTAAGTGGAGGTCTGTAAAGGAGCAGGAAGTTACAGGATGAAGACGGTGTAGTATTGCATCTTGTTAGAAGAGCCTCACAATTCTTTATGGAGATGTCATCAACTTTAGTGATATGTAATGTTTGCCTGAACACAACAGCTAGACCACCTCCTTTTTTGCCTATACGATTTTGGGTGATCGTTTGATAGCCTAGAGGAATGGCTTCATGTAGGACTGGAGCCATATCATCTCCCAACCATGATTCAGTTATGAATAGTATGTCTGGTTTTGCATCTGTGAGAAGGTCGTAGATGTGAGGTTTGTTTTTAGAGAGGGATCGAGCATTTATTAGTAGACAGTTTAGAGAATGGCCTTTGGTGATAGTGAGACTTTGTTTTGTAGAAGAGTGATCAGTATTGTGTGGGTTTGTAGCAGGTGTGTTTTTAGTGCTGGCATTAGCTGTATTAGGATAGCAAACGTGTAGCTGTTCTGTATCATGTTCCTCATCCAGCATGCTAAGAAGGCATTTTGATGGGTCTGCGTGCGTATGTGGTGGAGATGGTGTTTGAGAGTGAGTTGGTGTGCTGTGTTGTTTTCGTGGTGTAACATTGTTGTGCAGTAGACATGGAGAAGCGAAGTTGTGAGGTGTGGCACGTCGCTTATGTTGTTTGCATGTGTTTATGGCGGAAGGTGTATGAGTCAGGGGTGGTGGTGCAGCATGTGGGTCATGTAGTAAGGTTCTAAATTGTCCAATGGATGAGAGGCGGTTAGAAGAGAGTTGCTGTGTTGCTGTATCTGTGTTAGGTGTGGTGGAAGAGAGAAAGCTTGGCATTGGAGTTTGTTCCTTTGTGTGTTTTGAAAGGTAGGTGGGTGTATGTTTGTATTTTGTGATGGTAAGTATTTTGAGGTGTTGCGCTTTGATGATCTTGTGCTGGTGTGTGTGATATGTTTTGTTTTTGAGGAGTAGTGAAAAGGGGTGCTGGTGTATTTGTTTCATGCAATGGATTTTGTTGTATAGTATTGTTTGTGAGAGGAGGTTGTAAGGTAGAGGGGGTGGTGATGTGTTTATGAGTAGAGTGTATGTTGTGTGTAGGAGAGAATGAAGTAGAGGTAAGAGTGTTTGTCTTAGATAGTCTTCCTAGAGGGAAGAGGTGTGGCGCGGCGGCCAGGGCGACTGACGCTGGAATCTGGGGCTCACGGTTCGATCCCCAGCACCGGCGGCAGGTCAGCCCAGCACCATGTGACTCTGGGCAATAGCTTGCTTAATCTTCCCGACGGCCCCCAGCGCTGGGATGCCTTCGGGTAGCTGTTCGCGCTTTACAAATACTGGATTTACATTTAGAGTTAAAAAGTGTGGTGGTGTGCAGTGTGTGTGTTGTGCGTTAGTGTTATTATGGTAGTAGGGAGAGGAGGGTGTTTGGACAAATGATGGAAGGATGAATATATGTTTGTTAGTGATAAAAGGTGGTCTGTTAGGTGTAATTAGAGCTGGGAGCGTGTGTCTGGATGGGATGCAGTTATGTATGGTGTTGAATGGGGTTGTGTTAGTGGTATATGATAGAGTTGTGTACTGTTTGTAGGTGATGGTGGGTATGTGTGGCAGTTGGGATAGAAGGGTGTATAGATGTGGTTTGGTTGGGTTTGTAGTGCATGCTGGTACATTGGTCCGTGCATAGGGTTGTGTGTGGCGTACATTTGGTGTGCATGTGTTACTATGTTTGTGGATGGTGTGGGGTGGCTATTACTGAATGCGAACATGGGCAGCATTTCTGGCCCTAGTCCCGACCAGTCTCGAACAGGCTCAAACAGGTAATTGCCCTTGTCCTCTATGCCCTTAGCCTCGACGCCCGGGCTGAGACGCCCTAAGCCTCGGCCTCTTATAGCCCTAGTAATCAGGTGACCCCTTCAGCCAATGGGAACCCTAACCCTATCCAATCACAACACTAGCCCTAAAATCTCGAACCAATAGGAGACCAGGACCTTACAGCCAATCTCAGCCCTAGTCCAAGCACCAAATGTGACAGAAATATGTTTCATACAGTCACTGCATGGTTTGAAACTTGTAGGTTTCGGAGTATACATCATTCCTGTGCACACTGGATTTTGTTTTGGGGTCTGATCAGAAGGCCAATGAAAGTTGGAGCAGCGCTCCGGGTCGGCACTCGAAGACACAAAAAGAAAGGAACTGACATTGGTGCGCCGGGGTGGGGCTTCAATGTGGCTCTGCTCTGTCACTTCTGGTGTGGTATTGAGCCAACATTGAGCCGCATGGCTTCATCAGGTGGCGAACAGAAGTACTATTAAGAAATACCTCCGGATATAGTTTGGCTCCTGGAGAATATTCTAAAGTTGAGGAATCCACGGTTAGAGGTATCCATCAGAAACCATGATTTATTATGTTTAGTACCGACTTGTTAGACATTACCGACTTGTTGGACATTATGTGTCCCTGTTTTTTCAAAAAACCCTTCAGTCAGCCCTCAACTAGTGTTTGACTTGGGCAGCACCTCTTGAGGTTTTGTCTGTTACCTCTTCCTCCGGCTGTAAAGGACAGCCTGGTTAGTGTGGTCTTTTACCAAACTGAGATGTTCTGTTGTGTTCTTGATCTGGTCCGATTAGTTTTAAACTGGTGTTGTTGAAAGTGAGAATGTCCATGACCTGTTCTGATGTTTGGAGTTCCCTTCCTGAAACTACCTCTTGCTTGTGGGGCTCCGGTGGCTCTTGCTTTATTATTACCCTTTTTCTTTTGTTCAAGTGATTCATCGACTTCCCTGCAAAATAGATTATCTTCTGTAAAAGGTATGTTGAAGATATTTACCTGCACCTCTGTCCTCAAGCCTGATGTTCTGAGCCAGGGATATTTTCTCATAGTTGTCTCCATGCATAGTTATCTGCTAGCAGTATCCAAGGACGATTTTAGCCATGTATTGGCTATTGACGTCTATTTTTCAGGTAGACGCTCTGAAAACGCAGAAGATCTTCTCCTTCTTCCAATTGCTGGGGATTGCATAAGCTGAGCAGCGCACAGGGAGTTTGCTATTCTCCATTATGTTGAAGCTGCATATTCCATTCTTTTCCCAACAGCATCCTGTCTACTGCTGACCCTGTTTGTCGATGGCCCCAAAGATGTAAGAGCATTTGCCTTCTTACAGACCGTAGGAACTATTAAAGAGTCAGTGGGGCATTTTATTTCATATTTGTGGAATCTTAAGGCGATGCATTATATTTTTTCTACACTTTTTGAGTCACTGCTTCGCCTCCCTATTGGAGCACCCTGTGCAACATCTGCACAACCTAATGTTTCCTCTGTAGTCGATGTAGTGTCTTAATGAGGAAACAAGACTCTCCTCTTGTTCTTCCTCAAGCTGTATCCCATAGGTATTGACAGCTCTCTTTATTAGGGAATGGTATATCGATAGGACGTTTGGTGGAGATGCTATAGCAGTGAATGTGTCTACTACTTCAAGAGGTGATTCAGCAGATACATCCTGACATACATAGTCTTGTGATCTGTGTCCTGTTGATGTATCTGTTTATCCTCACCCAATATGCCATAGCTATATTGCTGTTACCCTTCCAAAGGCTAAGGATTTATTGGAGGTATATAATTCTCTCTTTGAGGTTCTTCCCTCTGGTTCTTATTTACTGGGAAACTTGAAGGGAATTTTCAATGTGCTCAAGTCTGATCTCCTTCCTCCTCTGCAGCCATTTCTGCTTCCAGACCCAGTTTCTTCAGTTTGACATTTATCATCATTACATACGTCTTCTTAGGTGATGGAGTGTCTTTTTCTTAAGCCTTCCTCCGATCTTGATCTTTCTTCTGAGTTAGCTTTAAAGTATTGTCCGCACTGGTATCTTTGGAATTTGACGCAGAGGGCTCCATTTCTCTTCTTTTGACATTGAGGAAGACTTCTTACTTTTGGAGTCGACCTAATTGAGTCTGCATGCTGCTTTCCAGAGGCACTGAGGTTTAAACACGTGTGGTATCAAAATTGTCTTCTTGCACAAACGTTTTGTCAGTTCATTATATGAAATTAAATGAAAATAAAATGTATAAAGCGCAACTAGTACCCAAGGGTGTCTAGGCACTGACTCGGAGAGAAAACGAGAGGGCTGCATTGAAGAAGTGTTATTGGCTAAAAAGCCAGGTTTTGAGCACTTTCCTAAAAGCGAACAGATCGGTTTTAAATTTCAGCTCCAAAGGGAGGGAATGCTCTATCTAAATTGAATCCTCGGCATCTGATCCTTCAAGTTGTTCTTCCCGAGCCTCTTCTGCATCCTCTACTACTTAAGAATCTTTGATCTTCTGAAAACCCCATCTTCTTCGTGGAATGCTCTTTCACATGCGCCACCACATATTGTGCCTAGTGTCACTACCCCCTTAAGATGCAAAAGAGATGCAGGGATTATAATGTGCCTGAAAACATGCGTCCTCTGACTCTCCTATGCTTGGAATCCAACTAGAAAAACTAGTCTCCTTCATTTGTTTTGGCCTTACCTTCCACGTCTTCCTGATTTTGGCTTCTATTTCAATGTTTTCATCCTTTTCAGTGTCTGAATGCTATTTGACACCTTACAGATGTTAATTCCTCTTTCTAGTCTTTCTATGACTGTGATACAAAGCGCTAGCCCTGCTTCTGTTCTCAATGGTGGGAAAGAAAAGAATCTAAAGATAGCGAATCTGTACTCGATCAATGTCGGATTATGTTGAATGCCATCGTGAGTCACGATGTCTCGTCTCATGGCCAACATCCAAAAACAATTAGGACAGCACAAGAAGTTTACTTGATCCATCCACCAGATGACAAAATAATGGAAATTAATAATGAATCTAGGATAGGTTCAAGCTGCAAAACAAGATGTGGACTAAATCCCACTCCTCTGTCCTAGTTAATTTCCATTTGCCTAGGACATCTGGGTCCCACTTTTTAACTGGTTCGTTTTCATGATACTGGTTTTTGCTAGGAGGAGATTCATCTTACGTCTAGATTTTTCAGAATTTTAAATTAGGGCTGGGGAATATGATATGAATCAACGATAGGTCTGAGTGATGTGATGTAAAACAACTTCCTTGCAGGGAACATATTTCCATTTTTCCAGCTCAAGCAGACATTCCTTATTGGGCAAGCTCTTCTAGGTTTTCCTCAGACTTATTTGGGCCCGATGGAGTTGATCACCATTTCTGGTGACCCAGATGCCTCCTTGGGGAGTTTGGATTCACAGTGGTGAAAAAGAATTGAAATTTGGTTATGGTGAGTGATGGGACTGTCTCCTCCCAGCATCTGTCACCAAGTTGTACGATTCAAAGGACCTCCAGTCTGCCTACATTTACAATTTGTGTTTTAAGACCTGAGGACAAAGAACTAGGACTGAGAACAACAGCCAATAGGAGTATCCCACCGCATGTAACATTTCAGAGAATGAGCTGCAGTAGAAGAAATTCATGGACAGACAGAGGGCTTGTAAAAGTTTATTTTAGGAGGGCCAGATGACCCACATTTGCTTTTAATGCTGTTAGACTGTAATAATGAGGTCAAACATTAAATGACACAAGAAACTGTCTCCTCCCCTTACATTCTCACAGATACCTGTCCATTCTCCTCTGCCTGCAGCGATCTCCCTGCACTGGAAGACAGCGCCCGCTTTACATTCGCTGTTACAGTACAAAACAAACATGGCCTTGTCTGGACAGACACACCTCATCACAGGAAGGCTGAGAAAGTCTGCCCCAATCACCTTGCTCCATCACCCTACAAACCAGTGCGTATAAAGTGTCCCAACCCACTTTGGATTCATTTGGTTTTCTTACACCTGTTTCCGGTCCCCCTGAGCGCAATACAAAAAAAAAAGACACAAAACGATCAACATGCTTGAAAGAGCGCTGGCTATACAAAAAATCCCATGTGAATGGATGACCTAATATTAAGAAGATATTATCCAGGCACAGAAAGACCAGGTTCGCCCCTGGGGTCGGACGGTGCAGGTATTCAGAAGACACCACAGGCCGGAAATCGAGATAACCCACACCTCCCCCCACAGATCACAAGCTGTATGTACAGGTTGCTGCTTCTGCCTCCATCCATTGTTGCTTGAGACATTTTATGCAGTAGTACAAGTGATGCGAGGACTAGGAGTTGAGACAATGCTTGCTAATGTACAGTGAGCTATATCTGCTGTGGTTAGGTTACATGACACCATCCTGGAGGCAGCCACAAAAGGTGGAAGCCTGCAACCATAGGCGATCACACCGCAGAAAACGAAGAAGCGGGGAGCAGTCCCACCAGGGCATCCATCAGGCACGGTGGGCAGGGTCCTTCAGGAGACATGTGCTGTAAACCTCTTACAGCCAATCAGGTGAAGTGTTCACAGAGATTACTCCGGCAGCGGGTTTTGTTGCCTTTCTCACAACAGTGTTCCCATAGTTTATTAGAGTTTTTTTTGTTCTGGTTTTCTTTCATCTAGTAAGTAGTCAATAAAGTAGAAACGTGATTCTGAGATCAGGGGAGGGAGTAGAGAGGGTAGGGAGTGTACTGGATATTGTGAAAAATTGCTCTACCTCTGCGCCTTCTCACTGTGACATCAAGGGTGGAGTGGTTGAAGGGAATGGGGTTATGAAAAAAGGAACTAAATGTCTGTGAAAGCAGCCCGTACTCTCATTACACGATTCAGCAGCAAACATTGAAGACTTATTCCTTTGAATTTCCAGTTCTCAGTAGTGTTAGACAAATTGACTACAATGTCTGTTCCATACACAAATGGACAAGCACACAGGGAGTGAGTTGAGAAAGGGATGGAGGAAGAGGGGCAAAGGGAGAAAGTACCATCCTTCAGCACAACACAGGTAAGTCTAGAAGACTTGGCACCCTCTCCTGTTGTCTCCTTTGGATGCTGCAGCTGTAGTACGTATGGCCTCCTTCTGTTCTGCGACGGAGCCTTCCCTCCTGCCTGGCCTTCTGTCTGTTGCCCCGCATACCTCCCCTCTTCCCGCTATTGGTGTATTTCGTTCTGTATCAGGCTGTCCTCGCACGACTGGTAGTCTGATTCATTTAGATTATCTGGGTTGATGAGTTCCTCATCCTGGGAGCCCTGTTCCTCGTTCTCATCGCGGTCGGTCGCCTCACCCTCCACGGGAGAGTCCTGCAGCACCTGTGCAATGTACTTTTGCTGTAGGGGGAAAACAAGGCATCTTAAAAGAGTGAAGTCTACTACATGACAAACCAAGAAGACACACCCCCTAAATAACCAATGGCATCTTAGACAGTGAAGGGTCCTGTGTAACGAGACAAGAGGACACACAACATTAGAACACTGGAATGTTGAGAGCTCCATTGAAGATAATGGAGTAGCTCTGGGCTGGTATAAGCCCGGAGCTCTGACATTCCAATGTTTTTCTACATATTTCCTCCTTTTTAATTTAGAATTTATTACTCTATAACTCCGGTTCTGGGCCTTTAAAAACCGGTATAGCCATCAGCAGCGGGCTATAAGGTTATATTAGAACATTGGAATGTTGGGAGCTCCATTGAAAACTACAGAGCAGCAGCGGCCGATATAAGCTGGTATAGGCCCGCTCCCCTCAACATTTCAATATCCTAATGTCCTCTGCCTTTCTCTTTACCCTGCCTCTCCAAAATATGTGGATTGGGTAGGGTGAAAGAGAAAAGCAGCGGACATGTAGCAGGATGCAGAGAGCCTTCACCCTTCTCTCCTCCTGTAGCTCACAGTGTAACTGGGGCTTCAGAAGGAGGGAGGGGAGAATGCTGCTCAGCTCCTGGGTCTCCCTGGCTTTGCTGAACTACGAAAAACCAGAGGCTGACTTCAGCCCCCGTCACAGGCCTTGCTGTGAATGTTCAACAGATAACAGCCATGGCCCTGCAAGCGGCTGTTAACAGTTGAACATTCAAAGCACAGCTGTGAAACAAAGGCTTTGGAGCTGAGGGGGATATCAACCCCTTCGATCTCTGATGCTTTGTTTTCTCTATTAGGACATTCTACCCTCATGGGGTGGAATATTCTAATAGCTTTATAGTCCACTGTAGCTGGGCTACAGCGGCCATTAAGGCCCTTTCCCTTGTTTTCGCACTGGAGTGGGCCTTTAATGGCCGGTATAGCCCGCTCCAGTAGGCTATAGAGCTATAGTAAGTATTAGCATCTGAGTAAATAAGAAGACATAAGTCATAAACATCAGTATCTCATAGCATCTAAAGGAGTACAGAGTACAGCCTGAGGAGACAAGAATATATAACCATCATGAAATAACAACTTCTCAGATAGTGGAGTGTACTGTGAGACAAGAAGACATACACATCAGTAACTAATAGCATCTTAGCCTAGTGTACTGCCCAACAGAACAATAAGACATACACATCAGTAACTCCTGGCATCTTAGCCTAGTGTACTGCCCAACAGAACAATAAGACATACACATCAGTAACTCCTGGCATCTTAGCCTAGTGTACTGCCCAACAGAACAATAAGACATACACATCAGTAACTCCTGGCATCTTAGCCTAGTGTACTGCCCAACAGAACAATAAGACATACACATCAGTAACTCCTGGCATCTTAGCCTAGTGTACTGCCCAACAGAACAATAAGACATACACATCAGTAACTCCTGGCATCTTAGCCTAGTGTACTGCCCAACAGAACAATAAGACATACACATCAGTAACTCCTGGCATCTTAGCCTAGTGTACTGCCCAACAGAACAATAAGACATACACATCAGTAACTCCTGGCATCTTAGTCTAGTGTACTGCTCAACAGAACAATAAGACATACACATCAGTAACTCCTGGCATCTTGGACAGTGAAAGGTACTGCACAATGGGACAAGACGACATACGCATCAGCCACTAACAGTGAAGGGAACTGTATGCGCAAACAAGAAGATATACACAACATACACATCAGTGACCCCTGGCATCTCTGACTGTGACAGGTAATCCCGGACAGGTGATTCACTGGAGCTTTGTTCGTAAAGTTCACTCTGCTTTAATAGGGAAGTCCACTAGAACATATTGTTAATTTTAACCCTTGTCTAACAACGCATAATCTGCTGTAACCAGTTTTGTACCACAAATCACCCAATATTGATTCCTAATGCATCTTAGACACAGCTGGCCCAAGCTTCCCTTAAGGCTCTGTGGAACTGAAGCACAAGTTACTACTTGTGTAACGATATATCTGTAAGAGACATTAGTTAGTGATAGATTCCTTACCTTAGAATATCCCCAGGCGTCAGACTGGATCCGGAAAGTTTTGCTAGCAGTACCCCTGCGCGCCAGTAGGTGGCGACCTGCGGCTCCGCGTCCGTCGCTGGCGTCGTAAGCGCCGAGATGACGTCACAGAGACTACTTAGGCGCCACCCATGCGCGCTGACGTCAGTTCTGTACACGACTTTCCGCGACAGGAACGCAGAGCCATGCAAGAAACTGACCACTGGTGCCACGAAACCAGGGCCCTAAAAGGGATGACCTTAACCCTAGGAATCAGTTCGCAGAACGGGGAGGATGGGTGGGGCGGTAAGGAATCTATCACTAACTAATGTCTCTTACAGATATATCGTTACACAAGTAGTAACTTGTGCATCTGAAAGAGACACGTTAGTGATAGATTCCTTACCTTAGAATAGATACCCCAGCAATACCATGGTGGGTTTGCGAACAAGATTACACCAGAAAGTCACCGAGAACAGAACGGCCAAAGAAGCCTTCTCTCCGGACCTGACTGTCAAGGCAGTAATGCTTGGTAAACGTGTGCAGCGAAGCCCACGTAGCTGCCTGACAAATGTCCTGCAAGGGAACGCCGCGTCCCAAGGCAGTAGTGGCCGCCGTTGCCCTGGTGGAATGGGCACGCAGCCCCACAGGAGGCTCCTTCTTAGCCAACGAGTAACAGGCTTTGATGCAGAGAACAACCCACCGAGAGATGGTCCGTTTGTGCACGGCCCGACCTTTTTTGGTGCCCACATAGCCAGCAAAGAGCTGGTCATCCACCCGGAACTGTTGAGTGCGCTTCAGGTAGAACGAGAGCGCTCGTTTTGGGTCCAGACGGTGGAGCTTCTCTTCCTCTTTTGAAGGATGCGGAGGCGGAAAGAAGGTGGGCAAAGTGATGGTCTGCCCGATGTGGAAGGGCGTGACAACCTTTGGCAAGAAAGAAGGACGGGTCCTTAAAACCACCTTGTCCGGATGAACAGAAAGGAAAGGAGGTTTGGAAGAAAGAGCCTGGAGCTCACTCACTCTTCTGGCAGAGGTGATAGCTACCAGGAAAGCCGTCTTGAGGGTGAGAAGACGCAAAGGACAGGTATGAAGGGGCTCGAAGGGAGCGCACATCAGATATGTTAAGACAAGGTTCAAGTCCCATTGAGGCATTATGAACGGCACAGGAGGAAATGTGTGCGTAATGCCTTTCAGGAAACGGTTAACAACCGGGGACTTAAAAAGAGAAGGCTGATCTGGAAGCCTGAGAAAGGCGGAGATGGCCGAAAGATAACCCTTGATAGTGCCCAGAGCAGAGCCCTGTTGGGCCAAAGAAAGAAGGAACAGAAGGACCTCAGAAAGAGGGGCAGAAAGGGGATCCACAGACTTTGCTGTGCACCATGCCACAAACTTGTTCCACCTGCAGGCGTATACCGTCTTAGTGGAGGGACGCCTGGCTGCCAGAATGACATCACAGACTTCAGGAGGGAGATCGAAGGCTGTCAACTGCCGCCGCTCAATCTCCACGCATGGAGGTGGAGGCTGGACAGGTTTGGGTGGAGGACCGTCCCCCGCTGCTGCGACAGAAGATCCTCCCACAGAGGCAGTCGGATCGGGGGATCGATCGCCATGTTGAGTAGCTCGGGATACCAGTATCTTCGTGCCCAATCCGGAGCCACAAGGATGACTTGGGCCCGGTCACGCAGAATCTTCTTCAGCACTCTGGGCAGAAGTGGTATAGGCGGAAAGGCGTACAACAAACCGCAACTCCACTCGCGACGAAAAGCGTCGCCGAGCGACTGCCGCCTTGGAAATTCCAACGCGCAGAACTGATGACATTGCGCGTTCTCTTCGGTGGCGAATAGATCTAACCAAGGCTCTCCCCACTGCAGAAAGAGACCTTGCACCACGTCCGAGTTCAGACGCCATTCGTGATCCATCAAGCACCGGCGGCTGAGTTCGTCCGCCCTGGCGTTCAGAGAACCTGCCAGGTGTTGAACCACCAAGGTAATGCCTTGACGTTCCAGCCAAGTCCAGAGGCGCAGAGCCTCCTGACATAGGGCCCACGACCCCACCCCGCCCTGCTTGTTGCAATACCACATGGCGGTGGTGTTGTCCGTGAACACCTGCACTACACTTCCCCGGACAGAGAGAAGGAATGCCTTCAGTGCAAGCCGGATCGCCCGAAGCTCCAAAAGATTGATATGGAGCCGGGACTCCGCCGGAGACCAGAGGCCTCTGATCTCCGCCTCTCCCAAGTGGCCACCCCATCCCAGGAGGGACGCATCCGTCACCACTGTGTGCTCCGGTTGGGGAAGGGAGAGGGATCTGCCATTGACCCAATCGCGATTCGTGAGCCACCACTGCAATTGTCGTGCAGTGCCCTCCGAGATCTGGACATGATCGGACAGGTTGCCCTGATGCTGTGCCCACTGGAACTTCAAGTCCCACTGTAGAGCCCGCATATGCCATCTGGCATGTTGCACCAGCAGGATGCAGGAGGCCATCAGACCCAGGAGCCGGAGGGTCATCCTGACTGAAACCCAGGATAGAGGCTGAAAGATCGGAATCATAGCCTGAATATCCCGGACTCGCTGCTCGGGAGGATAAACCCGAAACAGCGTCGAATCCAGAACCGCTCCGATGAAGGGGAGCTTCTGAGAGGGACTCAGGTGCGACTTCGGCACGTTGATGGAGAACCCCAGCAAATGCAGGAGGTCGGCCGTAGTCTGAAGGTGGGTGACGGCTGACTGGGACGAGCCCGCCTTCAACAACCAGTCGTCGAGGTAGGGGAAGACTGACACCCCGGACCTGCGCAGATGAGCTGCGACCACCGTCATCACCTTCGTGAACACCCGAGGGGCGCTCGTAAGGCCGAAGGGGAGCACGGCAAACTGAAAATGCTCCTGGCCTACCGTGAACCACAGGTAACGCCGGTGGGCCGGCAGGACGGGAATGTGAAAATAGGCGTCCTGCAAGTCCAACGCTACCATCCAGTCTACAGGGTCGAGGGCAGCCAAGACCTGAGCCAGAGTCAACATCTTGAACTTCTCCTTCCGGAGGAAGCGATTGACGTACCGGAGGTCCTAGATGGGGCGCAAGCCCCCCTTGTCCTTCTTGGGGACCAGAAAGTAGTGGGAATAACAACCACTCCCTACTTCTGGCCCAGGAACACGCTCGATGGCCCCCTTGGCCAAGAGGGCCGTGACTTCCTGCAGGAGAAGTGCCAAGTGGTCCCCCGACATGCGGTGGAACTGAGGTGGCATGGCTGGAGGGGTGGACTGGAAGGGAAGGGCGTAACCCTTGCGGATGATCTGCAACACCCACTTGTCCGAAGTGATAGCGCGCCAGTGGGAGAGATGAAGGCGGACCCTGCCACCCACTGGCGTGGAATGCCCCACAAGGCTCGGATTAGGAAGGTTTGGAGGCCGAAGCGGCGGAGGCGGAGGTGGACTGACCCCCACGCTGATTCCCAGATCCGCCTCTGCGGAAACCGCGACCGCGCTGAGGTTGGTTCTGCACAGGCTTGTTGAAAGAACATGCCTGGGCGCCCCTCCCGTTGCCACGAAAGGAACGAAACCCAGGAGTGGCTGGGCTTTTCGTGGAAAGACCTAAGGACTTGGCCGTGGCCCGCGAGTCCTTAAAACGCTCCAGCTCACTGTCGGCCTTGTCGCCAAACAGGCGAGTGCCATCAAGGGGCATGTCCATGAGTGAGTTTTGGACATCTGGCGAGAACCCAGTAGATCTCAGCCAGGCGTGGCGGCGAAGCACCACAGTCGTAGAAATCGCTCTACCTAAGGAGTCCGCGGTGTCTAAACCACACCGAATGGCGAACTTAGCCGCATCTTTACCTTCTGCAATGGCTTGGGACAATACAGCGTGGGTCTCCTCAGGACACTGAGGTAACACCTGTGCCACTGAGTCCCACACCGCGTGGGAATAGCGGCCCAATAGGCAGGAAGTATTCACTGACCGCAGCCCCAAGCTGGCCGAAGAGAACAACCGTTTACCGAACTGTTCCAGCTTCTTAGAGTCCTTATCCGGCGGAGCCGTGGGAAAGGCACTCTGCGACGTTGAAGCTTGGATGACCAGACTCTCAGGCGTAGGATGAGTGGTCAAAAAAGCGGGGTCACCCGGCGCCGGGCGATGACGCCTGGCGACATTCTTATCCACAGGGGCCCCAGTGGATGGCCGCGACCAAGTGCCCAGCAAGACGTCTGTAAGGGCGTCATTAAATGGCAGCAGGGGCTCAGACGCAGTGGACGCCGTCTGGAGCACCTTAGTTAGGAGGTTAGTTTTGAGGGCTACCGTAGGGAGGTCAAGGTGGAGAACCTCAGCTGCCCGACGAAGCACCACCGTGTAGGAGGCACCCTCCTCCATGGTAGGCGGGGGAGAGGCAAACCCCGGGTCCGACGAGACGTCGAGGTCGCCAGCGTCCCCCAAATCGTCCACCCAGTCCGGCTCAGAGTCACACTGATGAGCAAGAGGGTCCTCAGACCCCTCCCAGTCATCCTCCACCTCCGCCGCCTGGGGCACCGACCGTGGCGGCAGGGCAGGAGCCGGGGAAGGGACAAACGGCGTTGGGAACGGCGCCGATAACGGCTCCGGCCGGGGCCGGACCGGCGCCGTGTCCCAATGCGGATCCCAGGTAGGAGCAAAATGGTCCTGGAACCTGGGCAAGGGCGGGACAAATGGTACCCACTGCGGCGCCGGAGGCGGAGCCGAGGGTGGCGCTGGGGCCGGAGCCGGCAGCGATGGACCTCGTGGCGCCGGGGCCGGAGCCGACGGCGCAGGATCTTGTGGCGCCGAAGCTGGATCCGCCGGCGGCGCCGGTGGTCCAACAGGATCCTGACAAGGGACCGCGGGGCCCGAAGGCGCGCCGGCGGGAGCCCGAGGCCTAAAAAGGCGGTCTATGGTAGCAAGAAACTCTTGCACCTGTGCGGGAGTCGCCGACGGACCCGGGTAAGGTGGGTAGGCCGCGGGACTCCCGGGCTCCAGAGGAGCCGCAGGGGCCAAGCCCCTGTTCCCCTCGTCCGCATCCGAGGACCGACGGGGGAACGTCGGAGAGCGAACACGCTTCTTCAACTTCTTTTTGTGTCGTCTCTTACCCGAATCCGAGGGTGAAGACTTCGAGCCCGAGGAGCAATGACTGTGGCCCCGCGAGCGTTTTCTGGAACGGCCCCGAGACCGGGAACGGCGCTGGGACGAGTGCCGGACCTCCAGCAGCTTCCGGTGCCGCTCCCTCAAGGCCTTCGGGGCCATGGCCCGACAGGACCGGGAGTCGTGGGCGGTCTCCAGGCAGTAGAGGCAAACATCATGGGGGTCCGCCACCGACATATTGCGACGGCAGGCCCCACAAAACTTAAATCCAGGCATCCCTACGTGCACCAAGGAAACCAACAAGAGACAAAAGTCTCAAAAAAGGTAGTCAAAAAGTGACTAAGGTACGTGCTCTAACCGGATCTGCGCTTACTGGCGCGGAAAAAGAAAGAACTGACGTCAGCGCGCATGGGTGGCGCCTAAGTTGTCTCCGTGACGTCATCTCGGCACTTACGATGCCAGCGACGTACGCGGAGCCGCAGGTCGCCATCTACTGGCGCGCAGGGGTACTGCTAGCAAAACTTTCCGGATCCAGTCTGACGCCTGGGGATATTCTAAGGTTAGGAATCTATCACTAATGTGTCTCTTTCAGATCCCTGGTTATATAAAAGAACTGACAGTGTGAGTGCCCTTTAGTAATGATAGACCGTTACTCTAGTCGCCGCAGAGGCTGTGTCTTCTGGCCTCAAGCACACGATCCTTGCCCAACACATTTTGGCTTCTTAAACTCAACTGTGGACTGAATGAGGGCTGGTAAGAGGCATGGAGTTCTACTCTGCTCCAGTGACCGGTTTGTAATATTCCTTCGAATAATCAGTGTGCATGTAGTCCTTAGGGCAATACTTCCTAGCCCAGCCCAGCATCCATCAGCCTGCATTCATACACCCCTGGAACACCTCTGCTGCCATTAGATGCCTCTTCCATACACCATGCTTCAGGCAACACCACACCTGACTTATGTCTGACCTTATTTTAGGGAGATTGTTGAGATGCAGCTCTTAAAATCATCATGATAAAATCTCGTAGGGGTAGAATGCTTTACTATAATATACTGTAGTGTAAGTCTGCCACTACCTTTATCTCACCCAAATGTTATCCAAGTTCCTGTCATGTCAACCCGCACAAGGAACCAATTTTAACATCTAAATCTCTACAGAGAACAAAACTCTTTCACAATGGTAGGCTAGTATGAGAACCTCAAATTACTGAAGAGATCTGTAAAATAACAAGCACAAATGGATTTTAGCCTGGTTGCCTGGTACTAATTTTGTCTTTAATAGGTGAATAAACAAAAAACTGTTCTCAAAAGACACACCCATAAAGGTTGGTGTGGACTCTTTTCTTTTTCAAAGCACAGTGGCCTATGGCTAAGACTGAAGAGCCCAGAGATACCACCAAGTAGAATAAAAGGTGTCACTAGCCCTGCAGATGTTTTCGGACATTGGTTTCTGATGCTCTATGGCATTGTTTGAGCACAGAGGGAGAAAGGAAGGAGACAAAATTAGTTGGTTAATGGTTGAACTTGAGAAAGTCTACCTTTGAAAATTAATATTTGTCAAAACTAAAAATTCAATTTCCCTCTATGTGTAATGGACATGTTTAGACTAATTGAGTTCCTAACTTTTTGAAACTCTGCCATTGTTTCTACATTTGTGTTTCATTTCACTCATCCAGTGTGTTATCCTTCCATGCTGGTTTCCAAATGTTTAGGGAAGACCACTGTACTACACACACGTCCAGTAAATGACCCTCGTACAACTCAAGCCACAATCTCCATTATGAACTCCTTGCACTCGGGAGCGCCCACAACAAGATCTCAGTCATCTACGAAAACTTCAATCCCCAACCCCCGCCACTGACAGCATCAGCCTGCTCACACCCACAAACCCAAACCCCGAACACCTGCTCACCCATTGGGAGCCTCTCACAACTCAAGCCATAATCTCCATTATGAACTTCGTGCACTCGGGAGCACCCACGGACCCCTGTCGCCACCACATTTTCAACATCGGGAGTAAGATGATTGGCGACGAGCTCAAAAAAGTCTTGAACACCTCCATCACCTCGGCCTCCTTCCTGGAGGCCTGGAACCACGCTGAAGTGAGGCCCGTCCTGAAGAAACCATCCGCTGACCCAGCAGAACCAAAGAACTACCAGCCCATCACCTTCCTCCCCTTTCCAGCGAAGGTTCTTGAGAAGGCAATCAACCAGCAACTCACCGAACACCTGGAACACAACCACCCCCTGGACACCTCTCAATCCGGATTCCATGCCAACCACAGCACTGAGACAGCCCTGATTGCAGCCATTGACAACATCAGGGCAAAATGGCAGCCCTCATCCTCTTGGACCTGTCAGCTGCCTTCAACACCATCTCCCATCACATCTTGATCAACAGACTCCACCACATCGAAATCTAGGGAGACGACCTCAAATGGATCACCTAATACCTTACCGGAAGACCCTAGACAATCTGTGTCTCAGCATTCACCTTGGGACCCAAGAAGATCATCTGCGGCATCCCCCAAGGATCATCCCTCAGCCCCACCCTCTTCAACATGTACATGACTCCCTGGCCAACACCGTCAAATCTCATTCACTCAACATCATCTCCTACGCTGATGACACCTAGCTCATCCTCGCACTGTCAGAAGACCCCCCACCACCAGAGCCAACTTCCACAGATGTATGAACGTCGCCGACTGGATGAAGGACAACTGTCTCAAGCTCAACATGGACAAGACAGAAGTCCTCATCTTTGGAACATCACCTCGCCATGGAACGACGCAAGGTGGCCTGCTGAACTCAGCCCATCCCTCGTCCCGACAGACCACGCCCGCAACCTCAGCATCATCTTGAACAGCAAGCTATCAATGAAGAAACAGGTAAATGCAGTCTCATCCGCCTGCTTCCACACCCTACGCATGCTCCGAAAGATCTTCAGGTGGCTCCCAGTCAACAGCAAAAGGCCTGTCACACAGGCCCTCGTCACCAGCAGGCTGGAACACAGGTACACACTCTACATAGGAATCACCGCACGCCTCCTGAAGAGACTACAGACAATACAAAACTCAGCGACAAAACTCATCCTCGACCTCCTCAGACGGACATCCATCCCACCGCACCTCAAGAAGTGACTCCCGATCCAGAAGAGATGCCAGTTCAAGATGTTGACCCATGCATACAAAGCCTTGCACAACGAATGTACAGCATACATCAACAAACACATGACCTTCCACCAACCGACCAGACACCTACTATCCGCCTCCCTCTTTCTCGTAGACACCACCCGGATCCGCTGAGGCAATAGTGGAGGACGCTCCTTCTCACACCTGGCAGTCAAAGCTTGGAACGACCTTCCCCTGCACCTCAGGACTGCCTCATCGCTTACTGAATTCAGGAAAGGACTTAAGACCTGACTGTTCGAATGAACAGATCAGCACAAAGCAGTCAGCTACTCCAGCGCCTTGAGACCCTCACGGGTGATTTGCCGAGCTTTATAAATCCTTGATTGATTGACTGCTCAATCTAGATCATTGTTTGTAATCCCCAGTCTGTAGCTCTTTCCGACTAGATTGCACCCCTGCTTTCTGGCTGATAACCCCCTGCCTCTAGTCCAGGTTCCGCTTCCCCATTAAGTCCCTCCTAGCTGGCAAGCGTCCCTTGTTTTCTTTAAATCCCTTAAATTCCTCTTCCTCAGATGCCATGGCATAGCTTACTGTGCTATAACTAAATGCTGCCATAAACAGAGATACCGTGGTCAGTAAACTCACCGCTGATTTTGGAACCGAGAGGTTATTAGAAGCTGGGCGCCCATTTTGCATGCCGTCCACCCCATCTGGCTCAGTCTGTAGAGAGAGAAAGTGGCAAATTAATATAAAAGCAAGTTACAAGTGGACTGTGGCTACCTCACAACCTTAGGCTGAAAATGTTGTCTGTAGGTGTAACAGGCACTTTGTACTCAACCTGTTGCTGGTCTACCAAGTATGACACGCCCCTTAGCCTCTTCAAGTATCACTGAAATTGAACATAGCCATTTTGCAAGACATACTTAACTCCAAGTGGTATGTCTGGGGCTGCAATGAGTCAAGAATGTATTGCAATAGGTGATGCGTGTGCTGCAAAGACTGATGGATGATTTATTCGAAGGCGGCCACAGAGAAGGGATGAGCTGCAATTGGTGATGCTGGGGTTGCAATGTCTGTTGCTTGGCTGAAGTGTGTAATGCTGTGACTACAGGGGGCGTTGCGGTTGTAAGCAAGCAAGTTCTTTATATATGGTTGATAATGCTACATGTGTCACAGGTCATGATGAATATTAACATAAGTGTGGTCTGAGAAACAGAAAATCTTGACTGCATTATTCAATAAATACCAATGCGCTTGCACATTGACATTGTGGAATTTAAATGCAAACATGTAAAACCCACCTGTTTAAGCTCTACCTTGATATGTAAATGCTAGCTTGCATATTTTCATCTTTTGCATTCTTGATTCTCCTAACATACAAATTCTTCCTTCCGCATTTAATATCTGCTCAACCTCATTATCATATTTCTTATCATAGGCTCCTCCTCCTATCCCTTATTTAACTCTTTTCAAACCACCTGCTACTTGTCCCACCATCTCATATTTCATTTCACTGTTGGTCCACACCAGGTGTTCTTAACCTTTTAACTTCTGTGGACCCCCACTTAACCATTACTGGAACCCGCGGACCCCCCCTGAATCATTATTGGAATCTAGGGACGCCCACTAAGTCATTACTGGAAGCTGAGGACCCCAGCTTAAGAATTTGATGATTTAAACTGCAAAACAATACATAACAAATACAGAAACAACCATTCCTCAGACAAATACATGATTAAATATTTTATTCAATTCACAAACAACTATTAAAAAAATTAAACATTTTAATGTTAATCTGTAGGTTGGAGCTTTTCAATTTAATCATCCGTACTATATTCTGTTTGATGCACTCGCTCTGATCTCACGGATAAATATGAGGATACTAACTTAGTTTTTAATCCAATTTCAAATTACTTTATGTTTACAGAACGTTTGTTTTACGATTTTCAGTTTTAGATTTTGATTTGAGTCCCAGTGGCATACAGGTTTCGCGGGGGCTTTAACATTACTCTGCAAAAATTGGGATAGATTAGTACATCAAGTTGTGAGCAGGCTAAATACAATATAATTAGGGAATAATACTAATAGGTTAGTAATGTGTGATCAGCAATGTTTGGGGTGTATCTAGCTTTCACCCTTATTTCATTTTTGATTGCTGAGATTTTTTATTATTATAATGGTAATTCTTGTTCACCCGATTTAAACAGAAATTGCACATAATATCTAAAACATCATAAAACTAAATTATTTGGGTTTGTGCTAATTCTGGTGTTCAGGGTGGGGCTCGCTATATCACCTTAAGATGCAAGCAAGTCTCTGAAGAGTTTTCCTCACTCTTAGCACCCCTTCTCCACTAGAAAATAGCTCACGGGGGTGGTGAGATACACTTGTCAGTTTTCCTTTTCTGCAAAAAGATGTCAATTTCCATTAGGGGCTCAGAAAGTCTACTAAAATACAGGGGTAGCAACTCAATGCAAGAAGTTCAATAGCCAATGTGTGAACTGCAAACAGAAATGCATGGGTTATAATGGGCAATGCTGCACCTGCAATGATCAGTGTTTGAAATGCAATAAGCGATGTGCGGGCTGCAGCAGGATACGCTGCCATGTGCTGGGCAATGGGCTAACTGCAGCAGAGCAGAGCCTGCAGCGGGCAATGCCTCAGCTGCAATTAGTGATATTTGGACTTCAATGCTTGATGTGTGGGCAGCAATAAAACAAAGCCCACAATTGGCAAAACAGATGTTGCACTGATGATGCACTTGATGCATCTGGTGACAGGTGGATTGTCATGGTTGATGTGGGACTCCTAAGAATGAGGGTGAGGCTCCCAAGGTTTATGCATGGATCACCCTGCGGGCTGCAAAGGCTGATGTGAGGGCTGCATTAAGCAGTACATGAGTCACAACTGATGCATGGGCTACAATGGGTGATATGTGGGCAGCAATTAATTTTTTTATCGAGTGTTCAGTGGGTAATGTTGATGCTGCATCTGCAACGTGTTTCGCAGCAGAAGTGGCGTTTGCGATGGTGTTGAGTGGGATGCAGTGGGCACACAGCATCAGTTTCAATGGGTGATGCGTGAGCTCACGGCTTCCATAAGCCACCCTTGGTCTTTAGTGACCTATTCTTTGATCAAGATATAGCTGTAATGATAGTGTCCATTATTAAATCACAGAGGATGGTCTACACCTGCAGTCACACCAGATCACGCCCACAGCGCAGGTGCCTCCATGCCCGAGGACCTGCGTATCCCAGCTTACCTTATAGTTGTGAGCGCTGAGGTATTTGAAGTGTCCAAAGCAAACATGACAGAGGCAGATCACAATGGTTATAACAAGCACCACAAATGTGAACATGGATGTGGGCGCCAGGAACCCTAGGGTAGAAAGAGCAGAATGGGTTAGATCGATCTCCGGCTGTTCGATGAAGGGGCCAGTGACTCTGTTTTTCTGGTTAAGTGCTTTAATGTTTTCAGTACGACTGACCACTCGCGCCATTATTCCTCTCTACTACACTGTGTAAGCAAGAGCGAAGCAGATTTCCCTAAAGTGAATACATTTTTGAAAAATGTGTTTTTTGCAGAAATAATTGTGTAAAGAGCTAAACTGATGAATGTGAATAAAATGCAAATACTAAAGTTTACTTGAAAGCATTGGCTTAAGTTTCACTGTAGATTAACAATCTAAACTAACACACTAACAATAAATATTGTTGGTTTAAGTATAGGCAAACCCCTGAATGTAAGGCTGTCCCACTGGCAAAAGCTGAACTGGAATTGTATGAAAAGAAAAGATGTTAAGCTCTATGGGAGTAAGTGAATTATCTTGTGAAGGTACGTACAGGTTTGGTGAGGTGCCCAAGTCCACTGACTTGAGTACTGTGTTATTCTATAAAGTAGAATATTTACTAAGTGTAATAAATGTGTTTTAAATGCTTCCAATAAATGATCAAATAAGACCCCTACTTAAAGGAGTAGTTAACACTACAATATTTGCAGGAATAATTGCTGCTGCACGTAGAACAGGTTTATTCTGATGAGGCTCCGTCAGATTTATTATATATAAACAAGTGAAATGTCGACAAATACATTGGGGCGCTAACTCAAGAATTTTAAACCTTGCTTTGCATACCGTATTCTCATTATCAGGTCGATTAATGTGTGCCACATGTTTGTGTTAAAAATATGATACAAGTGGTAAACCAGAAGGTGACAGAACTACTGGCGTTAAATAGAAACCTCAAATATTTTTGTAGAATGTGCTACGTGTTATGATTTTCTGTAACACCAGCCCTTAGGCTAAACTTTTATTGGCCTTCGAGAGACAATGGTTCACGGAGTACAGTGAGCCCTATATACGCTACTGTTGGAGCTTCTCTATTTTTTTAGAATTTCATTTAGAACCCAAATGAAATAGTTTAGTTAGCTGGGTAAGTATGGCGCAGGACAACATATAGTGATTTTGATGCAATTGTTTTATTCATTGCAACATATCAACTTGTTTTTTCATTTTGTTTGGTAAGTTATAACGATCCAGTGCTCACAAAAAAGGTGATATACAAGTGCTCTAGTGGGTCAAAATAATGAAAACATGCATTTTTTTTTTTTTTAAAGGACACAATACTAAGCTCCTCTTGTCAATTTTATATAATGAAGTGAGGAGTTAGGTAGGTCGACGGTGTTTCGATCTTATTCAGTCGAGATCATCATCAGGACAGGTAAGTGAGCACTTGGTATCTTCGAACATAGTAATTTATCGCACACACGTTGAAGAAGAGGTGGGGTTCACGAGTAGAGAGCACCCGTCAGCGGAACTCGTTATGTACAAATCAGTACAGGCCATGTACCATACTAGTTCTACAAGACTAGGGTGGGCGATATCAATAGCTTGCAGATAATAGTGCAGTTATCAGGTCTCATTACCTTTACCCGACTGGCCAGATAGGTAACTATAACTTGCGCCCCTGCCATACATAGTTTTCTCATCAATAATTTCACTGCAAATGTTGCAGTGATATTATCAATGATGTCATAGAAGATGTCACGAGTGATGTAATATGTGGGATAATTAGCAGATCATGGGGAGGCCGTGAGTTATAGTTACCTTAGGGCATGAGTTATAGTTGCTTGAGATAACTATAAGTAAAACTGCGGAATTTCTATGTTTTGTGTGTGTAAAATCTGAACCTAACGATAACGTCCCTGTAACCTTTTTTTTTTTCAGTGAATTTTTAAGGTTTTTAAAATTCTATTTCCTAACTATAACGTCCCTGTAACCTTTGCTTTTTCAGTGAATTTCTATGGTTTTTAATGCTATTTCCTAACTATAACATACCTGCAACCTGGGTGTGTGAGTGGGTGTGAGAGTGTGTGGTGGGTGTGTGAGTGCAAGTCTGACTGGCTGTGTTGGTGTGGGTGTGGGAGTGGCTGTGTAGGTGTGTGAGTAGCTGTGTGGGTGGGTGTGTGGGTCTGTGAGTAGGTGTGTGAGTGTGTTAGTGGATGTGTGAGTGGGTGTGTAAAAGCTGTATGGGTCTGAGAGTGGTTTTGAGAGTCTGTGAGTTGTTGTGTAAGTGGGTGTGTGAGGGTGTGAGTGAGTGTGTGAGTAGATGTGTGGATCTGTGAGTATGTTTTATTAAAAAAAATTGGGGTCTGGATCCATGGATCCTCCCGAATGCAGGAGGATCCAGGGAGGATCCGCAAATCCTTGTTTGGTATAAAAAAGGTTTTTGGACAATTTCTTGGCCATGAGAGGTCCCTCACAGAGCCCTCCATTAGTCCCCTGGGGTCAGGGTACCTCTACCATGGCCCCTTTTATCACTTTTTAACTTTATTTTCCCTACTGGGAACCCAAGTCCAGATGAACAAAATGGCAGCCGCAATTTTCCTCTCAGGTTGTGGCCAGCCAATCATGGCATTGCTGTTGACGAGTGGATTCATGAATCCAAGGAGGATCCGCGTCCCTAGATATACAAGTTTGGATTTCAGTTAATATCTCAAAAACTACTGCACGGAATTACACCAAATAACAAAAATGGTTGTTTCTGGACCAAGAGCTACCTTTTTGCCAAAGTTGGTGTAATTCTGTCCAGCGGTTCAGGCTGTACTTGTGTCTAAAATCTCTATGGAAATTAACATGGAAAAAACACCTTTTTTGACCCCCCCCCCTTTTCTCGGCACCCGCTTGACGGATCACCCCGAAACTTCCCATGCGCAACAAGAATCACAGGTGCACATTTTGGGGGGAAATTTCGAGAAGATTCGTCAAAAGGCGCCAAAGATATAGGTAAGTCAAAAACCGCTTTCCCTATGGAAACATGGTCTTAACTATAACTACCTACTGGCGACCACCAGTAGGTAATATATATATATTTGTGTGTGTGTACATATACATATATATATATATAAACACACACAAACATATTCTATGTGTTTGTACTTTTATTGCACCAAACGCAGTGCTATAAAAATGTATTACGCGCGGAATCATGAAATATGGGAATTATTTCATAGTTGCCTATGAAATATGGATTTCATTATATTGACAGCACCCAAGCCACGCTACAAAGCTTTAACACGGTCAGGGTTATTAGGATTAGGTGGCAAATATGGCCAAATTATATGACAAAAAAGAAAATTACATGGCACATTCTCTGTCAACATTATTTTTATCCATGTACGATAGAAACAACATTTTTGGTGAAACAATTTATTCAACAAAGGTAAACAAAGCCTAAACATTCTAATTTCAATCCGTGTCCACTGTCACCAGCACTTTGAAGAAAACAGCTTTTCCAAACCAACTACCCCAAAATGAACATGTGACATAAAAAATACCTAATGGTTGCAATGTGTGATATGGCCCTATATTGCCATCTCAAGGTACTGGTGGCATATACACATCTTTACAATGTCAGCAGAACCCTATATTGGACCATACGTTATACATTTTGAAGTATAAAGTGAAGTCATACATAGGATTTCTAATGATCAAAAAAATATCATTTTAAAACCAAAAACCACTGAAATTC
Organism: Calotriton arnoldi; assembly: GCA_963921515.1. Taxonomy (NCBI): domain Eukaryota; kingdom Metazoa; phylum Chordata; class Amphibia; order Caudata; family Salamandridae; genus Calotriton; species Calotriton arnoldi. Next base: position 1,883,180 of record CAWUFW010001464.1, on the reverse strand, counting down.
ACCAACTGTATGCAACTGATGTAAGTATAACTTGCACCACCATCGATTTCAGATGTCACCAGTAATGGAATATGTGCAGTCATAAGCAGTGCATCATAGCGGTGCAAGTTATACTTATGTCAGTTATGTATAAGAGGTGAATTTCAGTGATTGTTTTGTTTTAAAAAGTTACTTTTTTATTAGTAGTAGACTTACATATAAGCTCACTTTGATGATTTTTCTAACCTAACATATTTTGTTATTATACGTCTGCAGTTATGCACAGCAGGGGGGCTGCAGGGCCTGACCTGTGAACTTGCCATGCTCCTAACAGCGGGGCTGCCAAATGCTGTGTGCTGCAGGAGGTTGGCAGGCCAGGCCCAGCACCCAACTACTTGTGGGCAGTCAACCACACTCCCCCGCCAAGGCCTGTGCTTGGTGTGGGGCTCGCCCTAGGGTCTGCGGCCAGGCCCTGCAGCCAAAACCTCGAGCGGCCAACCAGCCACAGGACCCCACCCTACATTTATTTCTTTTTGTACACACAGACTCCTGCGGGAGTCCCAAGGGAACACATTGGTGGGGGAGGGAGGACATGGGAGGTAGTCAGTGTATCCAGAGTCCCAGAGTCCTGTAATGACGACCACAACATGAATCTTCAGTTTGCAGCAAGCCACTCACATCGCTCAGTCTAGCGGAAGTCCCATGGGACCAGTCAATCAGAATGCTTTTTGGTCGTATTTTCCCCGCAGGACTCCACTGCAAGAGATATTGCTATTTTTTAGACCTTAATTTCTCTAAAATGGCTCAACAGATTTACAGCAAATCATGAAAAGCTCACTTTATGCACAATTAACTAGCGTTCTTCGACTTTGGTGTAATTCTGTTCAGCTGTTTTTTCTATATCACTGTCTGTTTCCTACAGAAATTGAAGGATGAAAAAAGTGTTTTAGTGCTCCCCTTTTTCTCAGCCCCTCGCTTGATGGATCACTCTGAAACTTTCCATGAAGGTGCTGAGGCAGATGAACTTTATTTTGGAAAGTTTCATGAAGATTCGCAACATGGCACCAAAGATATTAGCAAAACAAACATCTCTCTTCCAATGGAAACTCTGATTCACATATAAGAATATATATATATATATATATATACACACACACACACACACGTACACAAATGTGTGTGTATATATACGTATCTATTGTTAGGCTTCTATTTTTTTAATTTGTAGTACTATTTTAAATTTCATTGAGATGAAAATTAAATAATTAAGATAATAATTAAATTTCAGATAATTATTGTATAACAAACATTTTTTTAACAGGATTATTTAATACTCAGAAATGTGAATTTATTTAAAGATTTTTTTAAATATCATTTAATATAAAGATAAATGGTTTTAAGTTTTATAATTTTTTAAGGGTTGTAGGAGGATTTTAGGATTCAGGGTACGTAAGTGTATAGGGGTAGTAAGGATATTTTAGGGTTCAGGGCTAGATAGTGTTTAGGGTTAGTAAGGAGTTTTTAGGGGTTCAAGTATAACTCGTATATAGTGATAGTATGACTTTTTAGGATTAAGGGATGGGTTTCGTTTAGTGGAAGTAAGGAGTTTTTTAGGGTTCAGGGACTCAGTGTTGAGGGGTAGTAACAAGTTTTTAGGTTTCAGGAATAGGTAGGTTATAGGAGTAGTAAGGAGTTTTGAGGTTTCAGGGATAGGTAGTATTTTGGGTCGGTGTAGAGTTCGAGGGTTCAGGGACAGATAATAGTCTCTAGGGGTAGTAATTAGGATTCAGGGATGGGTAGGGGTCAGTGGCAGTAAGCAGCTTTGAGGGTTCAGGGATAGGTAATGTAAAATTAATGTTAAAACTAAAATGAATTCAATGAAGTTACATAAATTAAAATTAAATTAAATCTAAATTATTTCAATTAAAATAAATGTTTATGTACTGTTTTATTTGAAAATATGTAAATTAAAAAATTAGATTAATTTTTGGAACTAAAACGCGCGAGTTGTTTTCTGTGTGTGAGTGTTAAAAATAATGCTTACCAACTTACCTGAGAAGTTAAGGCACTCCTGATGTACGTACCTCGATGTAATGACTCCCAATGTAACAGCACGTGATGTAATGACTGATATTTATTAATGAAACCCTTCATAGAACTGTGCTCTGTTGTCCGAAGTACAAACTCAAGGAAGCTGCATTGAACTGCCACATCAATATTAGATAACAGGTCATAATTTCTTCAAACTGTATTTACTTTCATCACTCGCCTGGCACTCACCTGTCCTCATCGTGGAGAAGAAGAGCAACCAGAAGAGGCAGAGGATGGGCGCTGCCACCACCTGGTTCACCGCCCCCGAGTGGATCTTCTTGTCCAGCTTTGCTGGCAGGTATGCGTAGTACAGGTTGTATCGGTCGACCAGATGTTTCAGGAGCATGTACATCAACCCTGCGGGGGAACAGTTGGTGCTTACTGGTTGCACAACATGCTGCAGATCTCGACTAAAGGAGAGGGGCATGGGTTTCGACTTGGCTCATATGAAAAAAAAGAGGACATGCAAGCCAGAAGGCCTTCTACATCTATGCATCTATGATCTGGAACAAAATCCCTGCATCCAGCAGGACTGCCCCAAAAATGCTCCAATTCAGGAGAGAGCGGAAGACTCACCTCTTTAAACAACACAACATCATGATGCAATGCCTCCTACCACACATTAACTGCCTTTGACCCTATACAGTGCTCTGCGGTCTTTCGGCTAGGGTCACACCATATAAACATCACATAAACAGAGTGAGCAAAGAGCTAGGGAGCAGAGGCCTGAATAGATAAAAGAAAGGGTTACAAGCCTGTAATGAAACACAGTGGTGACACTGCATGTGGCGTGAGGATGTGGTGCCATTGCTTGGGTATCTGAATGAGTCCAAGTCTACTCTTGTGGACATACAAGGCCTTCATGCATGGGTTAAAGGCAGCCTGTCACATGGGAAGTTGACTAAACCTACTAACATCTGGGTAGGTTTGGGAATAGAGTTCACAAAGGTTCTTAGCAAGTTTGTTTGTATTGCTGGAAACGAGGAGTAGAAAAGGTCTTGAATAATGGTTGACACTAAGTGGAACAACCATTACTCACAAAAGCTTTATCAATATCCGGCCATTGAGATTTACAGGCCACCCTGTACTCATGCTACAGTAGTGAGGGTAAAGCCTAAATGTTGTGGTACTTGGCCACTGGAGATCACCTTTGTGTTCGGTTTGGCCAGTACTGAATGCATCTTTGTCGTTGGGAGCTTGTCTATGATTATCTGGCGAGATCGAAATTGGTCAACACAGGCTTGCCTGCCTCCTTGTAGTCTCACCCAATCTGGGTCTTGCAAGGTTTGCCTTCATTTGCTCCAGTGTGAGATAGTGGGACATATATGGAGAGACCTCCGTGCAGCTGGGAAGAGACCTTGGAAGAGAAGAGGCACCATGCATGAAGTGAGGAGTGTCTGAGACCCTAGCAAGTTCTACTAGAAAACCCTCTCTATTTACCCAGCAGTGCCAGGCAGGGAGAGATGAAGACATTGGCAGAAAACTGAGGAGGAAATCTGTAGTATCTTCTGGTTATGTTTATAACGTTCCCTTTTACCTAGTTCCTAGCTGCTCAGCCAGTGTGAGTGTTCTGTATGGAATGTTGGTGTGATGGACATGAGTGGAATGCTTGGGTGCCTGGTGTGAGTGTTGACAGTTGGATGATGGGCTGAGCAGCTAGCAGGCTGCTCCTGGTGGGGCTGCTACCATTGATGTTATGGACTCAAATAAATATCTTATAAAGACACTACTCGGCTGAGTCTACTTCATCACCTCTACACATGGAATTTACTTGTCACATTTGGCGACGATTTGGAGACTAATTCATGCACAACAAGTGGCCTCAAGGAAGTTAAAGATGACAAGCCAAGGATGTCTTCAGGTTGGAAGGAACCTACAGAAACTAGAAGCGCAGAGATCACATGAAAAAGGTAGTGGTTCACAAATGACCACACAGACAGCGCAAGTACATTTCCTGGAGGAAATGGTACAAAAGTGACAACAGAGGAAGTGTGGACACATATGGAAAAAGATCCACAAGAAACAAATGAGATGGAGTATCAAGAAATAAGAGAAACTGGAGCAACACGCCTCGCAGCCCCACCAGTGTCCCTCACACTGGACAGTGCAAGTCCAGGCATGCTTTGCTCACAAACATAAATATTGTTGGACTTTAAAGAAGCATCAGGCTCTACAAAATACAGTTTGACTCAAGATTAGCGAGTTGTGTATCCCGTTTTAACGCTGCACTTTTTTACATCTTTTGGGACAGGTTGTATTTTATCTAAAATAAGTATTTGCAGCTGCTTCTGCTCTTCAGAATGTCAGTTTGTGCCTTTTCAGCATAGTGTTTGTGTCAGTTATAAGGAGTACGTACATGGGTGTGGTTCACCCGTAGTGTTTGTGTCAGTTATAAGGAGTACGTACATGGGTGTGGTCCACCCATAGTGTTTGAGTTCTGGGGGTGCTTTACTCCCATGTGTCTCGTCACAGTGTTCGAGTTCTCGGAGTCTGTTTCTACCGTGTTTCTCTACACTTTGTTTCACGTGTATTGTCATGTGGTGTTATCTCACTATTTGTCAGTGAGCTTAACGTTCTTTGAACTTTCTTTTTGTTTTATTATTAAAGGATGAGGATGGTGATAGTTCGTGTGTATCTTTTCATTCTTCTTTCCTCCTTTGTTTAGTCTGTGTTCCTTCTCGGCGTGTGGTTTTTACCATTCATCCCTGAGTTATAGACTATTGCCTTCATTTGTACATAGTGTGTATAGTTGTATTTCATTTTAGTATGGTTTAATTAATTTTCAATTTCGGTCGGGGGTGGCACGCGGGCTCTGGCCTGAGGACAGCACCGCATTCTTGGCTGACTATGACATCCACCCGGGGCAGGAAGGACAAGCAAGCCCAGAAGGAGACCTCCCTCAAGGACCTGTTTGCACGAGCACGGAGTGTGGGGCCGGCGGAGTCTGATCGGGGGGGCCCAACGGCACATATGGCCACCGCCGCGGAGGAGCCGGTAACACGGGCCTTCCTGGAGTCCCTATTCGCTGCTCTGCGAGATGACCTCCAGACGGTGAAACGCGACCTCACGGCTGAGATCAAAGACATCCGCAAAGATGTGGACGACATAGGGGAAAGGGTGGCGTCGTTGGAAGCCAAAAGTGATACGCGTGATACGGAACTCGCAGTTATGCAACAGGAGGTCCTGCGAATCCATGAGCAACAAGTGGACGTTCAATCCCACCTGGAAGACCTCGAGAACCGCTCCCGCCGCCACAACGTTCGCATCAGGGGAGTGAAAGCCGACGAGGAGGCAGGCGATATCTTTGGCTATGTCCGAGACCTTTTCAACTTTGTCTTGGGCAACCCTCCAGACTTTGATCTTAAGTTGGACAGGGCGCACAGGGTGGGCCCCCCAGACCGCCGACCGCTCCCCCGGCGGACATTTTGGTCTGCGTTCAAGACTTCCGCACTAAAGAGGAGATCCTCCGCAAGGCCCGCTCGATGCACCCGATCACTTTCCGTAATCAACCGCTGGCCCTTTATCAGGATCTTGCCGCCATCACTGTGCAAAAACGCCGTACCTTCCGGCCCATCACGGAGGCCCTGCGTCAAAGGAACATCTCCTATTCCTGGGGGCACCCGTTCCGTCTGGTATTTCGCCACGAGGGGAAGCTGTTTCAGTTACGTTCCCTATCCGAAGCAAGCAAACTCCTGGGGATTCCCCTCCCAGAGGACTCTGACAATGGTGGGGGCTCGGAACGGGAGTCCAGCGACGGCCGCCTGGGATGGAGGCGACAGCGCCACCGGCATCGAGCACGGAGACCGGACCCACAGGAGGCCAAGAAAGAACAACAAGCTGCCCTGGCGGCGCTGCCGGGGGCCCTGGCCAACACGCTCAACAAGTAGCTGTCTCCGGTTGCCGTGATGTGATCTTCCATTGACGTTTGGGGGGCGGGGGGGGAGATGGGGGGAGAGGATCACTTGGTCACCAATCGACCCCAAAGACTTTCTTGCTGTTCATCCCGGGATGACGGACTACCGATTGACCTCATGGATTTTTCATTTTTCCATTGTTGGCGCCAGTTGTGCCTTGTTTTTTTCTTTTTTCTTGTTTCAATTCTTATGGGTCCTCACTTCTCTCTTCACTTTATCTACACTTCTTTGCTGTCCTTTATTCTTGGGGGGAGCCCGGTCCAGAGCGCACCGCGAGGCCTATACTTCCATTCTAGCTTCCAGGTGTCCTGGTAGCCCCGCTACTCTAATTCATACTCTGGTGTATGATGTCGCCACCCTCTCTTAAGATCCTCACCTTTAATGTGAGGGTACTCAATAATCCCATTAAACACAGAGCTCTCCTCTCATATCTAGAGAGTACACAGGCAGACCTCTGTCTGCTTCAGGAGACCCACCTCCTTTCCAAGGACTGCCACCGACTTCGATCTCGCGCCTTCCCAACCCAATTCTTCTCTTCTGCACCTTCTAAAACGGCAGGAGTAGCCATTCTCGTTTCGAGGACCTTTCGGGGGAAGGCAATCCAGAAGGGAGCTGAGATTAAGGGCAGACTTCTCACCCATCACCCATCACATAGGGGGGCATACTGTAGTTGTGGGCTCAATTTACGCTCCTAACGAGGGACAGGAACGCTTTCTGCAAGCCGCACTGACAGCTGCCACCGCAACTCAGGAACGCCACATAATACTAGGGGTGATCTTAACATAGTATTTAACAATGACCTTGACAGGTCGGCTCAGCGCACGAGCCAAGTGGGCGCTCTTTCCTCCACAGGGCTCACCAGACTACACGACTTGGACCTCACAGATCTCTGGCGACATCACCATCCTCACTCACGGGCATTCTCGTATTACTCTAACGCCCATAAAACGTATGCGAAACTTGATTATTTCCTTGGCACTAAAATCCTCCGCGAGGCTACACTCTCGATTGACATACTCACGACCTCCCTGTTTGATCACAACCCTGTGGAAATCGTGTTGGCACTCCCACAGATCCGCAGACCAGCCAGACACTGGCGATTCCGGGACGCTCTGCTACATAGACCAGACTCGGTCACACAGATTAAACGCGCAATAGAGGACTACCTCTTGCACAACAACACACCGGACACCGCTCTCTCCACACGCTGGGAGGCCCTTAAAGCGGTCATCAGGGGGGAGGTTATCGCTCTTTCGTCGGCAGATAACGCGTATCGTAAGGCAAAACGGGAGGAGCTGACACAAAAGGTGCGGGAATTGGAACAGATGCACCAACGTACGGGAGCCCCTCGTATATGGCGGCAACTCACAGCCGCTCGGGCACAACTGACGGCTCTAGATAGGGACAAGGCAGATATGCCGCATTGCGGCTACGACACTCCTACACAGGCCGACATCTTGCGCATCGGCTCCGCGAGGTCCGCTTACGCGAAGGCATCCAAGAAATCTGAGATGGTTCCGGCAACACATGCTCCGATGATGAAGCCATTGTAGACACCTTTCGCAAGTTTTATACCCAGCTCTACGACGCCCAGCCTCTGGAGGAGGCGGACATAGCCGCCTACCTAAATGAGGCTCACCTCCCCACCTTGACACTAGACCAGGCAGCTCACATTGAGCGAGAGATCAGGCCGGAGGAGGTTGTTTCTGCTATCGCTCGTTTGAAATTGGGCAAATCACCCAGCCCAGATGGCTATACAGCAGCCTTTTATAAACAATTTTGCGCGATACTCACCCAGCTTTTCAACTCTTTCGCGGTAGCCGGGGCCATCCCTCCCTCCATGCTGGAGGCGGCGATAGTCGTCCTCCCCAAGCCCGGGAAAGATAAAGCAGAGTGCGGCTCCTATCGGCCTATTTCACTTCTCAACATAGATCTAAAGCTTTATACCAGCATTTTAGCGAGCCGGCTCGGCCCTTACATGCAGGGACTAGTGGACCCCGATCAAGCCGGGTTCATACCGCAACGGCAGACAAGCGACAATACAAAACGGGTTACCCACCTTATTGAAAAAGCCTCCCGCATCCCGGGGAAATATATGCTTCTCACGATCGACGCAGAGAAGGCCTTTGATCGAGTCCACTGGCCTTATCTCAAGCAGGTCTTGGTTCGCATGGGTCTGGGGGAGAAAATGAGGACCCATATCTTTAACTGCTACCGTTCCCCAACGGCGACGGTAAGAATAAACGGGCACACCTCCGTCCCCTTCCCCATTCACCGAGGGACGAGACAGGGTTGCCCCCTGTCCCCTCTCCGCCCTTTATATGGAGCCTATGGCGCAGAGTGTCCGGGACCACATTCAGATCACAGGCATCTGCTTTGGGGGGGGACACCCATACCATTTGTTTATACGCGGACGATGTGCTTGTCACTCTAGCAAATCCCGAGAGAGCACTGGGTGCCTTCTTGGAGGAACTAGCCATCTTCGCTGGAGCCTCCGGGTTCAAGGTCAATTTGACCAAATCAATAGCGATGAATCTCTCACTATTGCCCCAAGAGAAAGCTGACTTACAGGCACGTTTTCCTTTACGGTGGTCGGACAACACCGTCCCGTATCTGGGTATACAATTGGCCCCCACTTTACAGGACATGAGACTAACCAAGTCTCACTCCTTCACACTCACATCCGCTCCGACCTCCAGCGGTGGAGGCACCACCAGATCTCCTGGCTGGGGCGCGTAGCGGCGATAAAGATGACAGTTCTCCCTAAAATCCTCTATCTTTTTCAAACACTTCCCCTGCCGCCCCCCACCGGCTGGCTTCAGAAGGTAAAAGCGGAACTTTCACTCTTCATTTGGCAAGGTCGCAAACCGCGACTTAAAAGAGCAGTCAGCTTTCTTCCGCCTCACGAAGGGGGATTGGGGATCCCTGACCTTACACTCTACTACAAGGCCACGCAGCTTCGACATTTAGTCGAATGGAGTCGGGCCGAATCTGAGAAACATTGGCTTTTCCAAGACCGAGCGGTGGCGGGCACCTCCCTTATGAAGGTTCCTTTTCTCTTGAAGGCCCATCGACGTCCCAACCTCTACGCCTCGCAGGTAACACGCACCACTCTAACGGTGTGGGACCAAACAAACACACGCCACGACCTCATGACCTTCCCCTCGCCGCTCACGCCGATTCTGTATAACCCTGATTTCGGTCCCGGGACAACCTCTCAGCCCTTTCACTTGTGGCGAGAGGCCGGCTGCTGCGCGATAGGTCTCTTATTCGACAAGGGAGACATCCTCCCTTTTCAACAACTTCGGACTGACTATGGCCTCCCAGAGACGGAGCGTATGCGTTACCTCCAGGTCCGACACTGGGCCATGCACCCTGACAATCGCACACAGGCGGTGAGACCTCTCACGCCGTATGAACGTTGGCTCATAACGCGGACCTCGGACAAAAAGTTGATTTCGGATCTCTATAAGATGCTACAATCCAAATTCACTCACACCTATCACGCGGGGCGGGCCAGATGGGAACGGGATTTAGGTCGCGATCTTACCCCCCGGGAATGGGAGGGGGCTTGCTACAGGGCACGCCACACAGCAACACATGTAGGTCTCACTGAAACTTTCACCAAATTAGTCTACCACTGGTATTACACTCCAGAGAGACTTCATCAAGCTAACCCGACGCAGAGCCCCGACTGTTGGAGGGGATGCGGCGAGAGGGGTACATTAGTTCACATGCTGTGGGACTGCGTACACCTTCGGACCTACTGGACACACATACTGGATGAAGTGGACAAACACCTAGATACAGAACTCCCTAGGCTACCCGCTTATGTCCTGCTAGGGGTGCCCAACCCCCTCACATATCCCCTTAAATCTAGACGAGGGAAACAGATAGCTATAGCCTTGGGTACGGCCGTCCAGAACATCTTGATCCACTGGAAAACCCCCCGCTCCCCTACACTCACGGGCTGGTATCAAAGACTATGGCACGTTTTGGGGATGGAAAAGATCTCTCTTACTTTGGCTGGGAAAGGCTCTTCCTTCAGCGACCTGTGGCAGCCCTTTCTCACTTTGCTCTCACAAGAATTCCGGGAGCTGACATGCCCGAGATATCTACGTCTCCTGCGCTTAGCTACACCTGACTCTGCCCCCTAAGATTCACACATACTAGTCCGAACACACTACTTGGCCCGGTGCGCTCTCACCATCTTGGACCTTGGGTGGGTGGGGGGTGGATTCTGTCTTTCCTTTCTTTTCCTTTCTTTGTTTCTCTGGGGAATGGGAGGGGGGTGGATGTTTATTGTTTATTTGATGATATCGTCATGACGTTTCTCATTTCAGCCGGGTCCTGTGCGACCCCCGTAATGTGCATTTATTTTTTGCAACTCTGAATAAAAAGATTTAAACCATAAAGGAAACGGTTGTATATACTAAAACTACATTTGTAGAGATATAAAAGGTTAAAACTGTAGAAATCTGTGTGCTAATAGAATGGGACAAAACCCATAGTAGAAGACATAAAATACTATGTCGTATAGACTACACCCGTAAAACTCTCAGAGGAATACTTGGTACGCTTGATCCATGCAGCCATTAAAAACTTTGCTATGCAAAATACAATCATACGCATTGTGTTTGTCTTCATTATTCTATATGCATCCTTGTATCTCCTTACTCCCAGATTCCTACAAAGGGGGGCAATCCATTTAAGTCGCGATCGGGAGTATAGGGGGCAGAAGAATAAAACATGTTCAGGTGACTCAGCCATCCCTTGACAGCAGGGGCAACATTTGTCAACACTCTCCCCCCCCTACTGCACTCCAGTTCCTTCTGAATTGATTAAGCGGTAAACAGCCATACCTAAACTGTAGGTACTGCTTCCTTGCTAGAGGAGGTTCAATTTCATCCAGTGAGGGCTCAAATAGCACAGATTGCTTAAAATTCATAAAATCAATCGAAAGCGATCCCTTACAATTCATTATCAGGTCGGTTTCGATAGAGCCCCAGTACACAGCTTTAAGACTAGATTTATTTATCTGACTCAAGGTTTCTGGGTCACTCCAGTGGGCAGCCAAACCGAACTTACCCAACAAATTCTTAACTGTGAGCATCCAGGGGATCCTGTCCACACAGGATGCTGTCATTAGCTCCCGAAGCCCCACTCTATAAGGGGCAAGTGCTACGGTGGTCCACAACCGATGCCAGAACATGAGTATCCGCAGACCAATTTTATGCGACACCCTCTTCTGGCCGAGATCTAAATAGAGGGGACTTAACGGAGTAGACACTGGAAGGTTCACTAAAGACCTAAGAAACTTATGTTCAGTAATTAGAAAGTTGTTGCAGTTGGAACAGCCCCAGAGCTCTGCACCATATAGGGTCGCGACTAGGGCTTTAGTGTTGGAAATTTCTAGCGCTGGAGCCAACTTCCTAGATATAGTTCTCTTTTGGATTTTAACTATACTTGACGTTTGGTATATCAGAGTTAACTGCGCTTTAGCCAATTGTGGGGCCATTCATCCCTGAGTTATAGACTATTGCCTTCATTTGTACATTGTGTATATAGTTGTATTTCATTTTAGTATGGCTTAATTAATTTTCAATTTTAAGGGGAGAAGATAATGTAGTATCTTCTGGTTATGTTTATAACGTTCCCTTTGACCTAGTTCCTAGCTGCTCAGCCAGTGTGAGTGTTCTGTATGGAATGTTGGTGTGATGGACATGAGTGGAATGCTTGGGTGCCTGGTGTGAGTGTTGACAGTTGGATGATGGGCTGAGCAGCTAGCAGGCTGCTCCTGGTGGGGCTGCTACCATTGATGTTATGGACTCAAATAAATATCTTATAAAGACACTACTCGGCTGAGTCTACTTCATCACCTCTACACATGGAATTTACTTGTTACAAAATCCTTCTGCCAACTGTGAGTCTCTGCACGGTCAGGCCAAGAGTCGAGAGTGAATTGAAGATGGTTCCCTTTTAACGAGAGACAGTCCACAGGACAGTTCTGCTTCAGACTTTTCACCATCTTGGTGAATCTCCTCTGTACTGCCCTTGAGAACTGCACATGATGCTTTGTCTCCCAGCTAAAGCTCTCGAAGCCCCCCCAACCTTTGTCTAAAATCACTGCCTTCTAAGAGACTTCAGTTTATCAGAAAGGGCAGGTTTCGGAGGGCGTATCAAAGGCAGTCCTACAGCACAAACATAGCTTCCCAGCAATCACAGGACCTCTGGCAGCTCAGACTCCACACCACAAGCCTGAACACCAGACTGCATCACCTACCGTACAGACCGGGGCTGTGTCCTTCAAACGCTCCCTTTTCAGCTCCTTCACTCTCTTTTTCCTGGCTGACTGTCTCCTGCTGAATCCCTCTCTCTCTCTCTCTTTTTCTGATACCTCATGCCAACTGTCTGATCTCTCGCCTCCCTGTGCCAGTCTCTCTCTATCTTCTCAACTGCATGTTTCTGTCTCTCAGGAAGTAGCGAGCGCTGTTCCGGAACAGAGACCCCAACCGTCCTGGTTATTATTGGTTAACAAATCTTTTGAGACAAAATGCGAATTTGCAATATAAGCAGGTACCAATCTCACAAGCATTTTACCACGATTTCTTTCACACAGATACATCCCCCTTAGCATGTCCCACAGGTAGCAGTTACTTCCATCCCAAGATCTCAACAATCAACAGGGAAATTAAAAATAAATTGGGAATCTTCTTTATATACAGAATTCTGAAGGCCAAGGCATTCATGCACTGTAATAAGTGGATTACATGACTCAACTGCACTCATTTTGCAAGTCTTAGAAAAAGGAAAAGCGAGTCAGCCATCACAGTTTTGGGGGCAAGTTGCTCTGGTCAAGTGCACATCAACCTATGTTCAATCACAGCAAGCCGCGGTTCGTACATGAAAATAAAACCGAGAAGGGTCTGCAGTGCGGTGAACTACAATGAACACAGAATGTGTTGTGAGATCTGGCTGAGCCAGGCAGACCTACCGAAGGGCACGATGATGGGACAGGTGATGCTGTACGTCATGACAACGGTGAAGATGCACATCATCCAAGCGTAGGCTGCACCGAACTGGAACTCGTATGCCTGGTGCTGTGAAGTAGATAGAAGATGTTACAAAGTTATCACACTGGGATTAGCAGGCAAGGCTCGAGTCAAACAAGTCCATAGAATGACCGTTGTACGTAGGAGACTGTAAGAAAATAGGTGGACGTTTCCTACCGGCCTCATAACCTTGAATGAATAAATCCCCCCACCTTAGTAAACGTCCTACCACGGCAGTGTTAAACACTCAGCAACAACCCGCTTAACTATTCCCAACACATAACCTACCAAAATAATTACATGTAGTGCAGAAGGCCAACTCCAAGAAACGTACACACACAGTCAGGGCACAGTACCAAAGGATGCACGGTTGTGAAGATTTCACACCCGGTTGAAAAGCCACGAGTACATTTTAAGGAGTGTGAGTACTTCAGTAGATTTCCCAGAGAAACCTTGGGGTTCTTAATAGATCCTTAATGTCGGAAATCTACAAAAACAAAGGTAATACTGCAGGATATTATTTCTAACTTTTGGAAGACTTCTTTTGTGAATTGGGCTACAAGGGAGACGTGATCATTGAAACTACGCTCAGGTAAGAACTTCTCAAAGCAATTCCCTTCACAGAACACTATTAAACAAGCATCTATGACGACTTAAGTTAATAAGGTGGGTATTTTCCCACAGGAGATGCAGTTAGAGACCTCTCTTGACTGAAGAACTGACTACAAAAGATGTAATCAATGAGACACAAACCAAGGACTCTGGAGTAAACCAAGACAAAATATTGTTTTTTTCTTTCTAGAAAGTGTGCAAAATGTAGTTTCTGCTGGTGGTATCCATAATTTTGCACTTTGTGAAACTGAGAAATTTGAGTGGTTTGGTCAGTTATGGCAGGGACAAATTTCCCAGAATAACCCTTTGTTTTGGAACAATATTATGCAATAACCTTATTTACAATTCCATTTTATTTCTTTGGAAAAAATACTAAGTAGCTTACTCAGGATTAAATACCTATGTTCCATGCGGAAGACAGTTAATTAAAAGTTTAACGCCTTTCATAACCTAAAAAAGATGCAACTATTTTATTCAACAACAAAAACAGTGAACAAAAGTTTTTAACAGTTGCGAAGATTTTAAAATGTTATTTCTTTCTTCATTATTCTTATCTTATTTTCATGGTGAAACACATTGTTAAAAGGGTACTTATGGAGAATATTATGAAAATTAACTTTGCCTAAAGATTTATACAAATAAGTATTGAGGCATAAGTGTGAAGAACATTAGTCCACATAGATCATATGTGGCAAGGGACTAGGTCTATCAAATCTCTTCAATGCAAGGACAATTATTCACAATATTAATTAGAAAAACTTAATAAAGAATACCAAATGAGGTCAATCAAGAAATAATTAGATGGCATACTCAAAAGTAAATGTATATTATATAACAGTACTTAAGCAATATTAATATAGAGAATTTATCTTAAAAAGTATTTTTACATAAACTAAACAAAATAATAATGCTTATTAACTGCTTAGAAATTTTGAAACACCCTTTTAAAATGGTAAAAGCTGTTTAATTCTAATAAAATATGAATATTAAGAAGCAAGGATCACAGTGAAAATACAATCATTTTATTTTTACCAGGCAGTCCCAGTTCTTTTGGTAATAAAAAAGGGCTAATGTTGTTGAATTTTCAAAAAGTTTGTTACTGGTTGGCCACCAGTTATTAATTACTTTCATAAACACTATCACCAATGCCAAATAGCTTACATGCTAATGAGATTGAAGGAAAAGGTAATATCAGTTTGAAAAAGTTATGATTTACCTGTAAATCATTTTTATCGCCAATTATATTTTTGTCCTTTTTAAAAAGAAAGGGTTGATTGGAGAAAAGTCATGAATAATGTTTGTCACTTTTCACCAATCAATTATTACAGTGTTAAAAGAAAATTATACGGATCATTAAGAAATCATCACAAATAAAATAAAAAATTACAAATGACATAAGTACTACAAAGCCATATCAAAAGTAGAATGGGAACTATATTGATAAAATTAACATAACACGTATACCTTGCCAAAAACTTTGAATTGCTAAGCAATTTAATTGAGCAAATTTTACGTCTCAAATAATATTTTTCCAAAATTTCCCAACTCCCACACACATACTGCATAATAAAAATACTTTTCCAATACTAGATACATTGCGGTCACAAATTCATGCAATTTGTTGATGCAAAGGTTTACATACAAATAAACAAAAGAACTAATCGCCCATACCCAACTTTACATAAGAACCCAGTCCCTGAAATGGACACTGACAGGCAAATTAAATGAATCCCAGATATTTTTGCTGAGTGTAGAAGATACCAACTGAAAGAGCAAAGTAAGAGGATGTGTTCTCCTGTTATTTAAAGCCGATGTGTTGTTCTACGGATATACATCTCAGGAAGACGTGCTCCAGTGCGGGGTGTGGAATCCCAGACAAAGCACGTCCGTCTGAGCTTCAGGTCCACAGAACATATCATTCTTCTCCTTGAGATTAAGCTACCCTGAAAAAACTATCCTCACAAGTTATAATGCTACACAAAAGCACATCATCCTGAAAAACACAAACTGCAGAACACTGGAACCTGAGATACTACAACAAACACATCCTCATGGGAAATATAGCCCAACTGAAGAACACATCCCCCTTATATAGTGCCATGATATACACTACCATGAGATCTAGGAGCACCAGAAACGCATCCACTTGAGATGTAGCTTCAGACAAGAACACATCCTCCTGACGTGTTGTTACAAAGAATAACATCATTCTGAGATAAGCTCCACAGAACAAAAATCCTCCTGAACTACAGCTCCACACAAGAACGCATCCTCCTAAGATATAGCTACAGAGGAAAAAAACTTCTCGAGTTATAGCTCCATTAAAGAACACCACCTTGACATACAGCTTCACAGAAAAACAGTCTACTGAAATATAGCTCCATGGAGAAGCAATCCTACATAGACATATTTAGAAAAAACTCCTCATGAGATATAGCCCCTCGAAAATCACTTAGTCCTGAGATATAGCTCTACAGAAAAAATATACTTGTGAAATACAGCTGCACACAAAAGCACATCCTCCGGAGAAGAACACATCCCCCTGATATATGGCTTCACAGAGAAGAACAGCTTACTGAAATACAGCTCTCTAGAGAAACACTTCCACAGAAATAAACTTCATGAGATATACCCCCTCACAGAACATATAGCTCCACAGAACATATAGCTCCACAGAAGAAATATACTCCTGAAATATAGCTCCACACTGGAGCACGTCTGCCTGAGATGTAAATCCATAGAACACATCGGCTTTAAATACAGCTGTATGGGAGAACACATCCTCTTCCTCTGCTCTTTCAGTTGGTATCTCACAAATGCAGCAACAATGTACAGCCCGAGGCTCAATCCCTGCATTTTAAAATGAGCTCAGACCATCAACTTAAATTGCTACTACCATTGCTATTTCACTTATCCGGTGTTATTTCACTCATTTGGTGGAATTCCCACCTTCAAAAACCTTCTGCGCATGTTCCCTTCTGGATTACCGAACCTACTGTGATTGCACTTTTATAACACTATCACCTGTATCGCATGGGCTCCCGGGCTCATCCGTCATGGGTGGCATTAAGCAATCAAGCAGCACCCAATGCTACAGACAGGGGCAACAAACACACAAACGTCCAACAGAACACACTACACCAACCACCTTAAATATTTCAGCATAGTACAGATATGTCTTCCGTTTAGCTATAACCATGCTCGTAACCGCACGTGCCACCATGGCACGCCACACACTAGTATCCCACAGAACATACTGAACAGAACCCGTGACACAAATCCGACACAGCACAGGTATGCCGCGAAGGTGCCTGTCAGGGTACGCAACAGCCCTTGCTGACTTCCACACAACAATGCCCGCTACAGAGCATCTTTCCAATCACATATATAATTTGCTTTTCACAAATAGAACAGGCGAAACAAGTAGGCTGACATCCTCATGAGCACCATTACCTCTACTACTATGAGGGTGCTCCAGGACACTTCGTCCCACCCATCCTTGAGACCTTTACTACTGCTGATAGACTATCACATGTTTAATAACACCATTTGTAGGTTGAAAATGGCAGAGAAACTTTAAACACCTATAAAGATGTCTAGGAATAGTGTGCTAGCAATTGTGGGGGTTGTTACTAAATTTATAATTTTAAGGCACTTCCTCAATATTATGTAAACCAGGAGCTATGCCTTTTCAAATAGCTGAGCTTGGGCATGCACACTTATTGTATGTTTATCTGAGTGCTATACTGTTTTAATTCTGCACACTTGCACACCTCCGATATTAAGCCTTTTATTGCTAGCCCACGCTATCCCTCGGAGAGTCAAGACCTAAATAAGAGGCTACTTGATCTTACAATGTTACAATTGTTGATGTTACAATGATCTTGCTCGGATGCCATGCCACCTAGAGCCCAGTGCCAGCTGCCAGCACTTTAGAAGGGAGTGCTGCCTAGATATCGCATACTATGCTTGCGTGTGATTAGGCTCTTTTGTTGCCAACACACACAGTGCTAGGTTGGTGCTAAGTAGATGCTTCCAACACACAGTGCCTCATTGCCCCTCTTGCTAGGTTGACGCTATGTAGATGCATCCAAGCAGGTGAAATGCCCAAAAGCCTGCCACTTAACAGAAATGAATGCTTCAGCACAGGAAGCCACAAACACACACAACTCCAACAGAATACATTAGAAACACCACATTACATACATCAACACAGTACTGATAACCACTGTGTAGATATTCTAGCACTCACAAAAGCACATGTAACCTTGACACACAACATACTAACATCCAACAGCACATTTTGGACAGAAGATCTAAGTCAAATTCAAAACAACCCTGATACACCATGTGGCTGGTGATGGTGGTACCCAAGAGCACTCCCAACTTCCTCCCAACAATACCAACTATCCAGCACCTTTCCGATAACACTTACAAGTCACCATTCTCAGACAGGCCAAAGGACCCACATCACCACCTATCACAATGAAAAATGGAAAACCCACCCACCCAAACACATATTACAAAGAACACTGGCAGGGTCAAACTGTTTTTACTCTAACAATAGCCAACTGAAATCATTACTAAGCTAGTCAAACAATTCTATGCACAACCAAACAAGCATACACTACCGGTTGATGGAAATTTCAGAACCATTTGCAAAAAGGCTCTCAGATTATAAACCGATGGTAGAAAATACTGCACAAATGGTAACAACATGAAAGACATCAGCGCCACAGAAGAAACATGCTCTTGAGAAAGGAGTAAATCATCCACATAGTCCCACAGGACACACTCTCCTTCAAAAAGAGACTGTAAATACATCCACCTGGGCTGTCTCACAAAAGAAGATATCTCTTTGAGATACAGTATCCTGAAATATACTCTCTCATAACACACCACCCTGAAATGCAGCTTGACAAAGGGAAAAAGGCATTTTACGATTACTTGTCTATTCCATAGCAACCCTGAAAGCATTTGTAGTCATTACTACTCATGCGCATTACACGAGTGAGTCCATCACACAAAAACGACATTGATGTTCAGAGTTCTTCATTTAGCACTGAAAGAATATGGTGGGTCCCACAAAAGGAAAGACCTGCACAACTCTTGCTGTTTAATTCAAATTTACTGACTGGTATATCTGGTGTGTATGCATGTTCTTATCCCACTCATGATTTGTGACTCTGTGGTATCTGTGTGTCTGTGGATGTGTACCCTCCTACCCTGAACTTCCATCCCCAGGTCTCCCAGCCTGTTAACGCGCATGGACGCCCTACATACCCGCTTGACGTTCTTCCTCTCAGCAGCCGATCGGGCGAGGGTCAGGCGGATCATGTACATCAGCAAGCCGGGAATACGCAGCAGGTCCATGGCGTTACCAATGAAAGCGGACGCGATGACATAGTTCACAAAAAATGCACCGTTATCCGGAAGAAACACACACCTAGAGGGAGGCGGGTTTAGGATGTCAGGAGGGAGAAGGGAAACAATTGAAATGAAGGAGCAGGTTGCAGGACAGGGTACTCCAACTCATCCAGTAGGTGAGAATCCTAACACTTCATGGCCTGTCCTACATTCTCTCTATCCATGTGATAACTACCCTCATGTCAAACAGCATTTGATCCAGTCCATGCTTGTTAGCCAGCAGACTGGATGCTCTGATCCATACTTATAACTGAAAAGCAAAACTACAAATCCCAACATGCAAAATGCTGCTGGCTACGTTTTTGAAAATTTCCTTTACTGGAAGGAATGTGAAATAAAAATTCAGTACCAGCCTATTGTGACAATTAGTAACCAACGTAGCACCACCCACTTCCTAACCTCTGTAACAGTCTGGTATTTATTATTATAAACAGACCTCCGACCACCT
Organism: Calotriton arnoldi; assembly: GCA_963921515.1. Taxonomy (NCBI): domain Eukaryota; kingdom Metazoa; phylum Chordata; class Amphibia; order Caudata; family Salamandridae; genus Calotriton; species Calotriton arnoldi. Next base: position 1,863,657 of record CAWUFW010001464.1, on the reverse strand, counting down.
CCCACCCCCAATACTCAACACAGCTCTACATTTTAAACAAAACACAAAAATAGCATTGGTGGGCATTCAAAGGGGGCATGTCTGTAAGCGATGTGACATCACTCTGACCTCATCTTAACTCCCTTTTCGGAACGCCTTGTCAAGTCATAGCATACCATTGGTTCAATCTTCATAACTTCTCACCCTATTCAAGTTGAAAGGATCATGCATGAATCCATAACAGACCATAATCTGCAAAAAGAGTTTTACTTGCAAGTAACATTTTGTTTTTCAATCTCAGTCTGTTAAGCACATGCTTGAGCTGAGTAGCAGGTAGAAGGAGAAGGGCTAGAGGTTCAAGCAGTCCTGGGAAGCAGTTTTAGTACAGATCTCTGAAGTGACTTCAAGGCTACTGGTCAATCAACATCTAAATACACATACCTCCTACTGCACGTGTCAATTAACATATACAGACACGTCCTGCTCCACCTGTGGACCCTTTCTTACAGCCTCATCAAGGAAGTAATGTTTTGTCACCAACCTACACATTTTACGTGGAGGTATGTTGCCTTGTAACAATGTTGTCGCACCAGCTTTACGTAGGCTACTACTTGCTGCTAATTAGTACCAGAATCCAATGCTCTGTACAATCTACTTTGTTAGGGGCTTTGCTCCTGACACCCTGCCTGAGCATCAGAACACTTATCCGATCTCTTATATCTCTGATACGGGCTCTCTTGCGGATGGAATATAACAGAGCCTCTCTAACTTAGTCTAATGAGTTTTACTGCAGATACATGGTTCATGGTTAAACTGTCTGGCCCTGATTCACAAAGGTAACTAACACTTTTGAGTAAGTTTATACTTTTGAGTAAGTTTACTACTTTTCAGTATTAGCAAACTTCTGTTTTGCAGTAATGTACACTTTTATAGTAAGTCCAGCCCTTCATATGGCCAACCACTGGTACTGTAAAACCCTCCCACAGAAAATAATAGAGGTAGGGGCTTACTACAAAAGCGTAAGTTACTACAAAAGGAACAAACAATCTAAAAAAAAGTAGGTGCCACGTTGAGAGTCAACATCATACAAGTGATCTGAAGATAGACATGCTAATGTGTCACTGCCCACCAAGATCACTTTGGTTTTTAACCAGTTATGGACTTAATATCAGATGCCATCTAAATGAAGACATCTAGATCTTGAACAGGCTCATAGAAAAACGTGTTGAGGATCATAGCCAATTACAAACACTAGGCCACATATCCACTAGACTATTTTACCTCACTACAGTCCAGATGATGCATCACATTCCAGAAGTAATTAGAAAATGGCATCCCTCAGAAAATAAACAACTGAAGAGCTGAGTAAAGAGAGATTGTTTTAATATGGGCAGAGAATAAGGGTTCGATGGAGTGGCACACCGGAATAATTGACGAGACAGAGAATACCAATGGAAGACACTAGGACAGAAAGAGGGATCCAGAAGCAAAGACAGCTGTGAATATTTAAAAACAAAAGTATACTGAGAGGGAGAGACAACTTCGAAAATCTAAAAAAGAGGGACAAAGATGAGAAGTGGCTCGATACTGAGGAAAGCAAGGCATCTGTGAGAAACTGGGGTAGAGGTGGTGTGAAACATTCAAAGGATAATTAGAAACAAGAAACACAAAATAATCTTGAATGAGAATATTTGCAGAGGGAGCAGAAAACGTTTTGCTGCAGGTAAACGGTAAGGGGAAAATAGGAGACTGCAGCAAAACGAAGCCCAGGTGCAGCAGGCGCCACAAATCTTTACAGCCTTCCTCGGTGCAAGAATTTGTATTCAACAAGAACATGTTCCTAAGGTGTCGCGGATGCAGTTTTCTGTGAGTGTCTGATGCTAAAAACAAATTCACTCACTCAAACCGGATGGCTGCTTCGTCCAAGAACTTTCTATCGAACAGCCAGCGAAAGAAGAGGTCCAAGCTGAAGGCAACATAGAAAAAGGACAAAAACATGAACATTGTTACCAACTAGGATATCATGCCTTCCTGCTATATTATTACTTCATATTACAAGGAAGCTTGCAATCTCTATGAAAATGTTTAATTTCCTTATTACCGCCTACTTTTGACAGCACAGCTTTGCCATCACACCTGAGCAGAGTTAGGAAAATGGCGTCACGCCTCTTCTATGACTTATGACAGTGTAATGGTGACATCACTACCCACCTGTAATAGTAAAATGGCATGACCACTATACTGTTCTAACTTATTACAGACTAGCTGTGGCATCACATTTCAGCAATCCCTCCTTACTTTAATAACTTAAGACTCTGGTGGTGATACCACCACTCACATTCAACAGCAAAATTACATCACTACTCTACTGTAATAACTCACCGCCCTCTGGTTGTGACATCATTACCTACATGTATTAAAAAGTTACTTCACTGCACAATTGTAATAACTTATTACAGTCTCGTTGAGATATCATTTCTCAGAAGTAAAAGGAAGGGTTGAATGGAAATATCTCTAGGTCAGTTATATTGACCTAAAATTATATTACATACATTACCTCGCCAACCACACATCATCATGATAAGTATATTATTACTATTTTCACATATACAACGTCTACCAAACCCTATTAACTATTTTATTCACCTATTATAATCCTGTGTACCTAACTTGCAATGTAGCAGTAAGACGAAGTGGTGGATGTGATAGAACTGTCATGCGATATAATTCATGCAAGTTAGTGCTCCAGACCTCTTCCGATGAACTGCATGCTGGTGTGTGGGCACCAATCCTGGCACTGCTCTCAGGCTGTGAGAGCAGTGCCCTGATTGGCGGGGGAGAGGCCTCACTCGGCACTCCCCAGCGCCCTGGAGGCCTGCACTTACTCTAACCCAGCTGTCTGTAGACAGCTGGGTTAGAGGTTTCAAATTGCGCCTGTCTGGCTGGCCGTCACAAGCTGGCCGGCCAAAGAGACATGCGCACTTTGAAAAGTGCACGAAACGCCAACCTTTCTTCCTGCTGCTGTCATTAAGCAGCGGCCCCGCCCCCGTCTTGACACTCGGTTCAGGACGGGAGGATGGAAAACAAAATGGTAATGTATTACCATTTTATTTTTCATCTTTGGGGGTAATTTAAGTGGGGCGACAAAGGAGGAGCCGCCCCTGGATATTTGTCGATCTTTCGGTCTCAAGAGGTGCTAATCAGCGAGACCATCTCCAGGACTCGGCATCCAGATTCAGTGAAAGTCGGCCAAAGAGAATAATACGATATATGTATGTACAATCGACATGCGACAAATACCTGTTGCATTCTTTAAGCAGCTGTCGGAGCACTTTTTAAATTTAAAAGATTTTTTTTCTTTTTTAGTTGTCAATAAATAAAACTGCAAAAACAATAACTGGTTGAGTTTGCTCAATCAAAACATCAAATTGAAAATATCAAATCGATATAGGTGGAATAGTCAACAAATGCTCAGAGAATGCGGGGAAGAAACACCAACACGAACGCCAAAACAGATATCTTGATGTGATAATGCTGCTGCCAGAGCCCTGGGCACATATAGTGCACTTTACTAGGGACTTAGAAGTACATTTTTTAGGCGAAAGCATATGCACTTCAGCACTGGTTAGCAGTGGTAAAGTGCCCAGAGTCCTAAAGCCAACAAAAACGCAGTCAGAAAAAAGGGAGGAGGAAGGCAAGTTTGGAGGTGACCCTGCAGAGGCAGGTCCAACAGTGTTGCATTGTTGGACTTCAGTACAGGATAGCATGGATTCACGCATTTTACTCCTCAAAGCTGGCTTTAAATCCGTCTTACATTAAGCTGCTTATAATAAATTAGCTTATAGGGTGCATATTGCTTTCTTTATTTTCATTGTAGATATTGCGCATTTATTTGATATATCTGCAAAAGAAAGATCTTTAGGGGGAGCAAAAGAGGGGAAATAGCAGGGATATGAGCCATTATCATAAAGAACACAACAATCGCTAGGATGGGTAAAAAGGCCATTGCAAGTCATCTCGGAGTTCCGCGCCTTAACAAAGGAACTCGGACTTCAACCGCATTCACCTATAATATTTTCACAGATCCCTGCGGTAACACAGATAATGTACATTATTAGGCAGTAATTGGAAATCACTCAGCCCTTCTAGTGTATATCAAGCAACGGTTCTACCAAAACTTGTTGTTGGGCACCTAGACATGCAGTAGCGGCTGACTCGGAACTGGGTTGGTGGGGCAGAGGGGATGAAAAAATAAATAAATAAACTGACCCGCGCAGCCGCTGCACGCCTCTCCACCGTCCTCACTCTGCTGGCAGCACCGGAAGCACCCAGGCTCCCGAACTCTCTCAGCCAATCACGACACTGTATGAGCAGCGTTGTGATTGCTCTGAGCGGCCTGTTTGGCCGTTCAGGCAGTGCCTGGGAGCCTGGGCATGTTCTCCACCGGGCTGTGCAACACAGCCAGGTGGAGAACATGGTAAGTGCGCATGACGGTTTGGCTGGCCCAAGAGCTTAGGGAGCCCAGCCCCGCCTTAACATGGCTTTGAGTGGCACAGAAAAATAAAATGATAATAACATCTTGTTATTATCATTTTTTTAAACATTTTTTGCACTGGTCAAAGAGCTGTGGGGCAACGCTCCTCCACCTTAACGGAGAAGCCGCCACTGTAGACATGACGATAACAACCACAGCATCTTCAGGCACTTTAGGCCAAATTGGACAAACACAACATTGGCACTCAGGTCACAGACTACATTGTCCTTTGCAATGCTTAATTTGTGCAGGTGTTTGCAGGTACTGGGCAGCAGCACTCAGTTTTGGGGCCCAGGACTTATTTTTCATTATAACTCTTTGGCCAGGAGCAAAAGAGAAGTGCTGAAGTGAGAGGAAAAAAAGAAGAATATAAAGACCGGAAAACAGTAACAAAGGGAGAATGCAGGGATTAAAACGACCCTGCAAGAGTAGGATAAGGACAGAAAGTTTTGATATTGTGAAATAAAGGAGCGTGAAGTAGAAAAGTAGCCTTGGTATTATTGTAATTGTATTTATATAGCGTTTACTACCTCTGACTAGGCATTGAAGCGCTTTGCAGCAAGCAGCACACTACTTCGGAACCCAAGGTTAAAGTTATATAGGTAGTAGATTTGTAATATGAGCCTCACTTTATGTATTTCTGGCATTCGGCAGCACCTGTGGCATACTCCTCAGAAGAACTTCGAGGCCCCTATATTTTGTACACACATTAAGCACTGCCCTTCAGACAGATCCCAGCTCGGCTGGACACACAAATTTAGGGCACTGCTAGTTCTTCGAGATGAGCGCAGAACAAGTAGTCCACCTCATACATCAGCTTTGTGGTCCTCTAGAGTGAGTCCAGGAGAAGACAAAAAGAATGGTGGAAGCTTTCTCGTGAAGAGATGGTAGTCACAGCATGAAAGACCATGGGCGCTCCTTAGGGCAATAATGAAGGTCAGAAACTGCACTATCTGCTATTCTTAGGCGCTCACGTTGTTGGATCCTGTTGCTATGGTGCTAAAAGCCGTCATGATGTTTAACTCCTTTCATGCTGGTGCAGAACACATTTGGCACTTGGATTCACTCATTGGCCAGAGGCACTTGAAAAACAATTTGCTCATTCAGAAACACTTTCACTGAGGGAAATCCAAACCTTTTACCAAGAGTCATGCTTGTCCCAGATAAAGGCTTCATAGAATGACCCTTGTACAAGATAGAAATGTCTGCACTTCACACAGGAATCACTTTCTAAAGATTCTTTTGCTAAAGCTGTCCTATTACAACAGATCACAACATGCCATAATTGAACAGGCCACCATATAAGGTGAAACTGCCTTTGAACCTAGCTGAGTTATGCAAAAGAAGGAATGGTGATGGAGAAGGAACGCTGACAGAGCAGTGGAGGGAAGGCAGGCTAGCAAGCATGTAGGGAGGAAAGAATAAAAGGGAACACCTCCTTCCTTAAAGATGCACTTAATTTGGAAATAAAGGGCCTGACAGACATCGGTGTATGCTATTTACTCTGCCCTGATGGAGTACCCGTACTCCAAAGTTAGAGCTGTCCACTAGCCCAGCTGGTATCTCCAGTCATTGGCAGGAACCAATGAGTTAAAAGTTTGACCGACTGTACCATCATCAAACTTTTTTTCTTTTTGTTTTTTCAAAAGCTGGAATGAACAAAAACCAATGACCCCCACACCATGGGAGTTTTCTCTCATGGTATGGGGGTCCTTCAAACATTTTTACCCTTTACACGTTTTTCACAGCAGTAAGGGAGAGTAAAAATTAACCATTCAACTGCCCACTCTACATCAGGCAGGCAGTCGAATGGGCAAACTTAGATGGCTCAACGGAGTATGACAGAGAAGGAGTAGTCTCTGTTGCTGTCAAACTTAAGGTCTGCCTGACTGTAAATAAGCTGGTGTTATAATAAAGTATACAAAAAAGTGATGGATGGAATGCTTGAATTAATCTCAGCCACTGGTAATTACTCGGGCCGCATCGCAATCCATCGTTATTTTGCACACCATGTCACCTCAGTTTGGACCCAGCTATATGCAAATCAGTCTTGACCCTGTTCCAATCAGAACAGTCCAGCCTGAACTGCCAAGCCAGGTCCTCTCTGAACTGGAACACAAGCAACCCAGGACCAGTTTCGCCCTAGTTTTGGGCTCATCAGCTGGGTACAGCTTGGTTCCAGTGACACAGTGTGCGCGGGACTCACATCTGGCATCCCTTTCCAACTTAGGATGACACACTAAAGTATCCACAAAATGATGGGTGGAATGTCTGAATTAATGTCAGCTGCTGGTAATTACTTGGGCTGCACCCCAATCCATCGTTATTTTGCACACCATGAGACAGCCAGCCAAATACACATGAGCACTTAGGGTGTAGTACTCCTCCTCCGCCCTCCCAGGCCTCAGCCCCACCCCTCCCTATAGCGCTGACTAAGAGCCGGAAAATGCATAATAAAACTATGCAAGAACATCGTTTTATTTTACATTTGCTGGCTCTGAGCCAGGCAGTGGGGCGACGCTCCTCCGACATTGCGGAGAAACCGTTGCTGGGAGGAACACAGGTATACCATGGAATACGAAGCATTGTCATAGTGTTTACACATCAACATTTAATGAAGCTTTCAAATGTGCAGAGGCTTATGAGGAGCCCGCTGGGTACGCAGAGATTCTTCGCAAGGGTCTGCTGACGCGAGGCGCTTGCACGCATCACACGATCAAGAGGATACCAAATACTTGGACTGTACATAAAGCTCAACAAAACCTGATTTAAGGTTTAGCAGAGAGTAGTTTGTGTATGTCTACTGGTTAGAACAAGTACGTGTCACTTAAAATCAATTGTCTCGGATACTGCCCTAATACACAGATCTGATAGCGTAATTAATGGCATGATTTTTACTCTTTTCACTTAATGCGTGGCCGTATTTCGTGAGCATGCAATACATACCTGCTCAGGCCCAAGGACGGCAGCAGGAGCACCATGAAGATCAGGAAAGTGTAGCACTTGTGCATTGTTGTTCGGTTCTCACCAGACCTGTTGGGACAAAACGAACAATGAACCCTGATGCCATCAAACTACATATAGAAGCCCACCCTTATTTCCCAAAGCCTGTGAGAGAGCCAGGTATCATTCAGCAAACTCCCTGCCCCACACCCTGCGAGAGAGCCATGGATCATACCACAAAGTCCCCGCCCCAAACTCTGCGAGAGAGCCTGATATCATACGGCAAACTCCCTGCCCCAAAACCATGCGAGAGAGGCTGATATCATACGGCAAACTCCCTGCTCCAAAACCATGCGAGAGAGCCAGGTATCATACTGCAAACTCCCTGCCCCAAACCCTGCGAGAGAGCCATGGATCATATCACAAACTCCCCGCCCAAAACCCTGCGAGAGAGCTAAGGATCATATGGCAAACTCCCTGCCCCAAACCCTGTGAGAGAGCCAGGTATCATACCGCAAACTCCCTGCAGCAAACTCTGCGAGAGAGCCAGGTTATCATTCAGCAAACTCCCTGCCGCAAACCCTGCGAGAGAGGAAGGTATCATACCGCAAACTCCCTGCCGCAAACCCTGCGAGAGAGCCGGGTATCATACGGCAAACTCCCTGCCCCAAACCCTACGAGAGAGCCGGGTATCATACGGTAAACTCCCTGCCCCAAACCCTGCGAGAGAGCCATGGATCATAAAGCAAACTCTCTGACCCAAACCCTAGGAGAGAACCGGATATCATACTGCAAACTCCCTGCCCCAAACCCTACAAGAGAGCCGGGTATCATACGGCAAACTCCCTGCGAGAGAGCCAGATTATCATTCAGCAAACTCCCTGCAAGAGCTATGGCCTTCTAAACCAAAGTTGAAGGCAGATCTCAGACGTCATACACCAAACTCTTTAAAAGACGAGTGACCTCATACATCAAACTGACTACAATAGGCCTTCCTCATTCAACAGGCTGCAGGCTAGCTCTGTGGCCTCATGAACCAGACTGTAAATAAGACCGCAGACCTCCTACACCAAATACGCTGCAAGGTATGTGAACTCACACATCAAACTACCTACTAGACAGGACCCCCGTATACACCAAACTGTCTGCAACAGCCCGTCCTCATACACAAAACTCTGTGATCCAAAATATCCAACACCAAACTCTAAGCAACATCCCAGACCTCATACACCAAACTTCCTCCAAAATATGTAACCTCATACAAGAAACAATCTCCAATGTGCCATTCTCCTGCACCAAACTCTGTGATCCAAGATGTCATACACCAAACTCCAAAGCAACATCCAAGACCTCCTACACCAAACTCCCTGCACACTGTGTGACCTTACACATCACACTGCCTGCAACAGTTCATCCTTGTACACCAAACTTCAGGTAAAATGTGTGACCTCATAAACTAACCTCCACACAAGATCCCAATCTGCATACACCAAACACCCTACAAAACAATGACTCAAAAATGAAAACACCTACAATAACCCATCTGTACACGCCAAGCTCCAGGCGCGATCTGTGACCGCAAGAAACAAACTTCAAACAAGCTCCCATGCCACCTACACCAAACTCCCTGGGAGCTATGAGACCTCATAAATCAAACTACCTGCACAATACGCGACTTCATACACAAAAATGTCTGCAATAGCCCATCCTCGCACACCAAACAATAGGCAAGCTCTGTGAAACTCGGTGACCTCATACTTTGTACTCCCTATGAGATGTGACCACACTACATCAAACTTCCAATAATCGCATGGCATCAAACTCCCAGTGAGATCAACAACCAAGGGCACCAAGCTCCATGCAGGATATGTGCCCTGAAACAGGGAACTGTTGCAACATCCAATATCTCAAACACCAGACATCCTATGGGATCTGTGACCTTTCACTTAAACTTCCTGCAAGGCGCTATCCCCACATGGCAAAGTCACTGAAAGATCCCTTCCCTCATAAAAAAAACCACGGGCCCTGCTCGGATATTTAACTCCCTCTTTATAGAATAAACTCCCTTGAAGAACCAGAAACAGCAAATTCATGCACAATTGGGGAATTTGTACACTAAACACTAGAGACTTGTGCCCTCATACATTAATTCATACACGATCTATGCTCTTGTATGTAAACCTCTCTCTGCTGGACTTCCTAAAGGACAATGGGAACCACGTCCAAAAAAACATAAGAGCCAGACATGATTGGCCATCTGGACTCCTCTAATGAAGCCCCATCAGCATCAACCTTCCACCAGCTCTGCCATTGGATTCTTAAAGGCTGATATGGCGGTCAAAGAGGTTGGCTCAAAAATCCCTTAGCTGTATGGGGCATTGCTTGTGGAGGTTCGAGAGAACTGTCACACTGCATGATGTGCCAAGTCTCAGGCGTTTCCACAAAAGGCAGAAAACGCGCAACATCACAATGAAGGGCTGGTTTCAGTCTCTACCTTACACATGTCCCAACCTGTCCTGCTCTCTCTAGTTTAATGTAGCGACATGGACCTTCCTTTGCAGCTCTTTAAACAGTAAACTATAGTGCTTATACCGCTAGGCTGGTTGCTGTTGCTCAACCCGTAGTTGTTACTGTAAAAAAGATGGCAGCGGCAGTGGTGCAAACCCATACCTGGTCCAATGCGCTTCGAAGAACGCCGAGTAGTACACGATGGTCGGGAGGAGAGCAGAGAAGGCCCACAGGAGCAATGTGGGGAAGAATTGGGTGACGATTGGATTCTGTTAGGAAAAGAAAAAGAAGCACTTTTTTACCATACAGACATTAGAGCTTTGAGGCCTGCAAGGTTGAATGCTGGAAAAAAACATTCAATTGGAGACTTGAGTGCACTCCACTCCAAAAGAACGAGAGAACTGAACAACACACAACGTATGAGAAACAGACTCTCACTGCACCCCCCTGCAAGAGAGAGAGACTCTCCAACAGAATCAACTGACATTAAAAGAAACTGAGAAATGCACAACTACCATACAAAAGAAACTGACACTCAACACATCCTGCGGCAAGAGACACATTCTCCAACACACTCCACACCAAAGAAACTAAGAATTGAGCAACACTCACACCCCTAGAATAGAAAGTGACACTCACTTCGCCCTACTGAAACAGACACAGATACTCCAACACACTCCAGGCCAAAGAAACGAAGAACTGAATAGCAGACCCTGGGAGAAACATTTACACTTATTGACAAAAGAAGCAAGCTCTGCAATACATTCCACTAAGAAGGAAACAGTAAACGAGATAAAAAGCAAAGGCTCTCTAACACATCCTACGTTCAGACCACAGCACTCTTATTGGGTGCACAAAGGTTTGTTGTATTCAGTTTTAGGTGTCCGTATATAGGCTTTCCTGAAACATATCCTTATATAGGCATATAATCCCAGTCCTTATTTAGGCATTAGCCATGCACTCCAAATACAGGCATGGTCACCGACATCCGTCCACCCTAACGTCACAACGAGTTCTTAGAAACCAGACCCTTAAGCTCTTGTGAGTTCCCCTAGCACAGGATTATTGATTTCTCCAAGAACTCATCTATTATGCATGAACCGCTATTCCTTAAGGGTTCATTCCTGACGTCTTCCTCTGTCCGACTTCACGTCAATGCTAACATTCCAAGGCACCTACCAGGTATAAATATACCTTCCCTTGCCCAAGCAAGTTAGGAGGAGACCTCGACTTTAGAGGAGCCCGTGTCCCGGCCTGACGCACTGAGAAGAGACGCTGTCATCCCTGCTCGCAGAGAATCCAGTTTCCAGTGTTCTGACTCCCTTCGCAGGGTGTTAGAGTTCGAGGATCCGGAAAGAGATTCCCACCTCTCTCATTCTCAAGGGATGGAGCTGACTAGAACCTAGAGGGACTCTTGGGATACTAGACTTGGCATACTAGACTATAGCATACCATACTATAGAATACTTCACCTACTTCTTACCTTGTCCTACACCTAGGTTAGGTACACTGGGGTAGAACTAGTTTAGAGACGCATCGTATGAGTACTCGCATTTTTAGCTTATGTTATTTATGTATATGAATATATGTGTGATAGCTAAAAGATAATGCTAGCACAGTATTATTTCTTTATACTGCTTACGCTGTACATTATATATCTTGCATATGGTCTTGTGATCATAACAGCTCATATCTCTTACATGAGAAACAAGACTGTTCAATAAATCCTTTTATTGAAACGCTCGTCTATTCTTTCTGTGTAACTCTGAAGAAACTAAGCATGCACGATTAGCTGAGTGAAACTGTTATCTATTGTTTCCACGATTCTGAGAGTGTTCCGATTCTTTTTTTTTTTTAAATACCCGTTAAACATAATCAATTCATCAATATTGATACATCATACCTTATAAAACCTGGCGTTATACATAATACAATACGTAGAAATCCATTAATATCTTTTAACTAACATGGCACAGCATAACATTTTTATCAGAAAGTCCGCTAAAACACCTTGTATAGAGACATTGCTTTAAATCGGGAAGGCAATAAACAGAAAATTGTAAAATCATGTTAGCTAACGTCGATTAAGACCGTTAAAACACTAGATCCTACAAAAAGGATATCAGATACAGCTATTGGTTTACCCTACTCCGCCAAACCTACTAGTATCTGGGGACTGAATCCTCTCTCTCCAGCTAGCAAGGGGTGCCCAGATTGCCAACCCCAGCTTCTTCGCCTCCCTGCCTCTGCTTGAATATATTGCCAACTCCTGATTATGAATCCCTAGGAGACGAATTAGCCACATTTGAAAGGTTGGGGGATCCACATCCTTCCATCTTGCTGCTAAGAGTAGCCTAAGAACCGCTACGCACATAAACAGAAAGTATTCTTCCTCCCTGTCTAAGCCCAATCTGCTATCATAACCCAATAACATCAGGGTAGGGGATAGGTTGATATTGTGTCCTATCAGCCCCTCCCAAAACCTAACCATCTCTTTTTTGACTAATAGTAGCTTATCACAATCACAAAACATATGTACCAAGATAGCTGGTCCTTCCCCACACCGTGGGCATTTATCGTCCTCTCTTTTACCCCACATGAACAGTTTGGCGGGGGTGAAATAAACATTAAATAAGGTTTTATAATGTTGTGCCTTTAGGCTAGTCGAGCGGAAGGTTTTATCCGCTAGTTGCAGGGCCTTATACACATCAACATCTGGATCATTTAATTTTAACACCCACATGGATTCAGTTTTCTCCAAATCATCCTGTATACTCTGTAACAAGGTACCATAAATGTTCTTGATCCTTCTACCGCTTCCCACAACTTGCTCTATTAAGAGAATCTTGCCCCCGGGGGATACCAATGGCCTGCGTCCCGCCAAGCTTTTCTGAATTTGCGCATATTTGAGATACTGACCAGCTGGAATCCCATACTTCTGTTGCAGACCAGCAAAAGAGAGTAGCTGATCTACCTCAAATATGTCTCCTATCGTTCTTAGACCTAGTTGTTCCCAGTACCTACCCATCATATCATAAAATAGATGTGGCAAGGCATGCGATCGCCATAATGGTGTGTAATAATTTATTTTCGGAATTAGCATGGTTTTTTGAACCATCTTCCATAACTGCCACGCACTCTGCATGACCTTAAACCGCACCTTCTTATTATAGCTCCCATCTATTTTGCGGAGCAGCAGCCCACAAGCCTCCCCCCCCCCCGACGTAAGCTCGAAAATCGAAGGGAGGGCATCAGGGCATACTGCCTCCCCAGCTACCCTACTTGCTGACACAAATAATACCGTCATCTGACAGAGTAAGCATGCCCAATGATACAATCTAACATTTGGAAACACCAAGCCTCCCCTTTCCTGTGGGAGTGTCATAAACTTTAGAGAGCGCCTGACTTTCCCATACTGCCATATGAAGTTCGCAAATGTAGCCTCAAGTGTTTTCATGAGATACTCATCAATCATAAAGGGGATAGACCGAAACAGGTACATGATTTTTGGGAGCATGGTCATTTTTAAAACATTTCCCCTCCCAATAATAGATAAATGCAAACCATCTATCCTTTTAAGATCTGTGGAGATTGTCTTTACTATGGGATCAAAGTTGATCTTCACTTTTGTATTAACTGCTGGGCTGATTCGCACCCCAAGATATGTAGCACTCTCTGCACACCTGGAATCTCTCATGTTAATATTATCCGTACAAACTATAATGGTCTTACTTTCGTTCAGTGAGTATCCTGAATACCTTCCAAACTCCCTGGCAATCACTGTAGCAGCTCTAATTGCACTATCTGGGTCCGGAATCAGAATAGCTAGATCATCTGCGTATGCTAGCAGTTTAGTCTCGAAACCTTTGGTGATAATGGGCTTGATATCATGACATCTTAGTAATCTTTCTATTAGAGGATTTATGTATAGGGCAAACAATATTGGAGAACAGGGACACCCCTGTCTCGTCCCTCTTGAGATAAATATATTGTCCGAGCTACCCCCCATTAGTTGTATTCGTGCCCTCGGATCCGAATACATTGCCTTTATTGCTCTGATGAATCTAGGCCCAAACCCTTTCTGCTCTAATATCCCCCATAAATAACTCCAGGCGACACGATCAAAAGATTTTTCAGCGTCTAGGAGGATCATGGCCATCCGACCTCCCGTGGCAGCCTGCATATCAAACAGCGTAATAGTCCGCCTTATATGTTCTGTTGTCCCGCGACCGGGAATAAACCCGTGCTGCCACGGTGAGACCAGACCGCCTATGACCCTCCCCATCCTCCTGGCTAACAGTTTTGAATATAGTTTTGTGTCCGCATTTATACGGGAGATCGGTCTATACGAGGCGGGGTTATCTGTTGGTTTCCCTTTCTTATGGAATACTATGATATTTGTTTCTTTCCATGATTCGGGAACATTGCCATTATGTTGTATTCCAACAAATAAATCTAATAGTATAGGGGCTATTACCGATTGTATGCATCTATAAACTTCCAGTGGGATACTTTCGGGGCCAGCTGCTTTTCCCGCCGGGAGTTCTTGTAAAGCTGCTAGTACTTCCTCTAATGAGAAGTCCCTTTCAAGTTCTTGTTTTGCCTGACTATCCAACATGGGGCCTAGTTCCACCTCCTCCAGCCTGGGCAATTCTGTCTGCTGCTCTTCTTTGTAGAGTAACTGATAATACTCCATAAATACCCTCCGTATATCTTCCGCCTCTGTATAAGTTTGGTCTTCCTTCTGTATAGCTAAAATTAAATTTCTAGAGCTTTCTTGCCTAATTCGGAGCGCTAACCGTTTCCCTACTTGTTCACCGGACTCATACGATTTACCCTTCTGTACTTGATGTTCGCCCGCCGCTTTCTGTGTTAGCCATCTATTTAACTCTGATTTTAAGGTCACAATCCTGAGCTGTAAATCTACTGATTCCTCTCCCTGGGAAATGGCTGTTATATGTTGTTCTTCTGCCCTCGTTAATTCGCCTATTAACCTTTCATTTTTGATCCTGTCCTCTTTTCTTTGCCTTGCCACAAAACTGATCGTTTCCCCTCTAAGGGCTGCTTTAAATGCATCCCATACCGAGTTTCGACTAGCACTATATCGATTATTATCTAAAAATCCTGCGCCCAATTCTTCAAATGCTCTATATATGCCTCGTTAACCACCAGCTTCCTATCGAATGTCCATTTGGGATATATTGTTTTAGGGGTATCGACTTCAATAGACAGTACTAATGGATTATGATCCGAGATCACTTTTGGAAGTTTTTCTATCCCCACTTTACTAATCAGAGTTGACGATGCCAAAAAATAATCCAATTTTGTGTATTTTTTGTGCGGGCAAGAGTAATATGTATAGCCTGCTTTGTTTGGTTCCTTGTTCCCCCAGATATCTGCCAGCCCATAACTAATAATAAAGGACTTCAAAGCTCTATATACTTTGGGTTTTCGCCCTATATAGGTACTCTTCGTACCTATATCGATTTCTATATTAAAATCGCCGCATATAATTAAGGGGCAGGGCCATGTCGCAAGCTCCACTTCCAAATGCTCAAAAATCTCGGGGTCGTCTTGATTTGAGCCATAAATTGTACATACCGTGACCCCGATTTCTAATTCCACCACCGCCCACCTACCTAATGCGTCTGTTAATTTACGTTTAGCCCCGCCTAGAGCAGATTTAGCAAAATCGTGACCCCCCCGAGTGTTGGAGGTTTGAGTTGTACAGGCCAGCAAGTTGAACCCTCTTAAATTCAACAGGTTTCTTTTTCCCCATGGGATATGCGTCTCTTGTATACAAACCAGATCAAAGCGGTACATCCTAACAAATTCATCCAATCGTTGCCTCTTACTCCAGTCATTTAACCCTCCTACATTTAATGTACAAAATTTAAATTTCCCCATTCTTAATTAATTCTCTGTGCCATCCGATTCCAATTCCAGGTTTTAACAGTCCAGGTTGTACCAGTCCTTTTTGCATACATTCCTCATAATCATCTATATGGTTCCGGGTATTATTTTCCTCCCCTATGACCTCCCCCTTCCTCCCTCCTTCACCCCCTTCCCTCCCGCTACCCCCTCTCCCTCCCCTCCTTCTCCATCCCTCCGCTTCCACCTCCCCCCTAACCCCCACCACCACCACCTCCGTGAAGCGCTCGGCCCTTAGTCTGAGCATGTGATGAACGCAGCAAACGTGACTGGACTGATGCTTTACTATCTTTAATACCGTTTACCCTGTGTGGTCCCTATATAGTCCCTAGAGGTCCAGTTGCTTAATAATACTAAACCTATCAAGAACCCTCGTTTCCATGACGCTATACTTTGTGCCCGAGCATAACAATCTTTTACCTAATCCTCTCTTTCCCCCCTTCCCCCTAACTTCATTACACAATTTAAATCCAACTTAATTTAGCATTCTTTATCCAAACCATCAAGAAATTCCCTTGCTTTAATTTCGGACGTAAAGTATCTTGTCTGTCCATCGTGGATCACTTTCAACTGCGCCGGGTTGATCAGGTAGATTTGAATATTTTTGTCTTGAAAAGGTTTTATCATCTGCCTTAATCTCCAACGTCTCTCCACAGTTGAGTGACAGAAGTCCGGCCGTACAAAAAACGACACCCCGCCGCTTGATCTTCTAGATTCCGGTCTGGCCTTCTCCAAAATTAATTGGCGCAGTAAAAAATTGCCGAAATACACAAGAATCGCTCGAGGCAGGGCTCCCTCTTTCGAGTGAGGTCTAAGTTTAAAGGGAGTGCGATGGGCTCTCTGTACTTCTGCTGCCCAATTCCATTCTGCCAGCTCTGGGAATGAAGATTTCAGCAGCTCAACTACATATGCCCGGGGATCAGACCCTTCGACCCCTTCCGGAATCCCTAGGACCCTCAAATTATTCCTCCTCTGTCGATTTTCTACATCCTCCAACTTCCACTGGATGTCTTTAATTTGAGAGCCGTGCGCCTCAGCAATTTTTACTGCACATGCCGCATCTGCCTCTGTAGTCACAATTCTTGCCTCCAGATCTGTCATTCTTTCCCCTATATTAATACAAGATTTGGATAATTTCTTCACAACCCCCTGCATTTTCCGCATTGCTGCCTGGGCTTTACGACTATCTTGTCGCGTCTCCTCCCTGTGCGACAGTATTGCCTGATATATGACTTCCAGTGTAGGGGGGGGGCAAGCAAGCATCTGCAGTGGTTGCCCCAGGTGCGGTTCCTGCCAACTGAGTCACCTCTGTATAGTCCCATTTAAGATCTTTCCTATCCCTGCGTTGTGCCAGTCCGGTGGCTCAACTTTCTGGCCGTAAGGAGTTGCGCTTTATCACCTTCTTCAGGGTCTGATTCTGCGTTACTTGCCTCAGATGAAGAACTGAAAGCTTCCTCTGACCATTCTGCCCCTTCCGAGACTGAAAAGAAGCAGTCACTCTGTTCTCTATCCAGCTCTACCTTATTTAAACCACCATTCTCCACCATGCCAGAGGTCGCGAGGCCACGCCGGGGCTCAGACTCAACAGCACCACCTTTGTGAGCTTGATCCTCTGGGCGCTCCAGTAACTGTCTACGGTACGCCACTTCCACCCCTTCCACCCCCCCAAATTGCGGACACATTTGCCCCAGTTCCGGAATGACTACCCCTTGGTGCCCTGACAGATCCACCAATGATGATAGTTCTTTTTCCTTTGACAGTTCCTCGCTCTCCTTACTCCCCTCCAGGAGAACCCCTGGTTTAGGTTCTTTACTACTGACCGTTTCTGGCACAGAGTCCGTGGTTACTGCTTGCAGATGCCTACCTTCATCAAGCGTCTTAGGTACGTCCCCACCTGCTGGCTGTAACGGAGAGACGCCTCGTCTCTCAATCTGACTCTGCTCCGGTCCTTTCCTACATTCCCCACTGCTTACTCCAGACTGAGTTTCCCTTGCGCGCTGGAACAGCTCCACCACTGACGGGCCGGCAGGACGTTGTTTCCCCGTCCCCCCGCCTCTTCCTTTCTTGTCCGCTGGAGGCTCGCCGCCGGGAATCTGCGGCTGCAGACGCCGCCCGCGGCCGGGTGCCTGATCTGTTTGATTCGGCGAATCCTGCTCCGCGCTGACTCCCCCGCGTGTCTGGCGGTTACCCCCCGCCTTGGGGGCTCCACTGTTCGCCGCTGCCTTTGGACCCATTTCCCGGCAATACACCACCTCCTCACAAAGCGAGCAAGGTAAGTGCCCAGCTACGGCTTGACTCAAGATCCGCAAGCCGAGGTTAATCCAGCCGACCCAGATGCTGCAACCACAATTGTGAACTCTCTGGGCTCTCTGCATTTAGCGAACCGTGCCTCTGCTCATTTCCACAGTCCACAAACCACAGGCTCCTCTTCACACTTCAGCCCGTCACTAGTGCTGCTACCGGCCACCTACGCAGCCGCCATCTTGCCGAGTGTTCCAATTCTAAAGGGAAACAAAGTTGTCATGTTTATGCGGTTGCCAGAAACTACTCCCGTCTTGTTTACAAGGAGTTTCTAGTGGCCTCTGAGCTAGCTGGCACAAAGTAATTAAGTTTAATATACTCGATAGGGACATACTGACCTCAGTCATATGTCAAACCTATAGGGTATATTATTCCAATGCGCAGAACCTATTAGGGAAATAGGAACTACACTACATGGCGCCCAACCGTTTGGTAAGGCAGTAATTTAACGCTAGATACTGAGTAACTCAGTCGTGCTTTTCTCTCAGAGACCCCTACTCACATACTCCATAAGACGTCTGGAGTGGGTAGGGTTAAATATCTGCCAAAGCTAAATAAGACAAGAACCCTATATATTAGCTATTTGGTTTGTTCAACGTTGAAGGATACAGTGTTCCAAAATATTGTGCACCTTATCTTTTGTTTCCTTGAAACTTGTTCTACATTTTTCAAAAAACAAATGTCTATACACGGGGACAATGGCACCGGGAACGGTGTAGCTGCGGCTGACCCAGTCGTAACAGCTTTTAACTTTACAGGTTTAAATGAAACCGAGGAGGGTGTTATAGACATCGCTCCAAATTTAAGGAGAACCATCACTCTAAAACTTATAAAACACGGCCTACCACCAAGAGGGGGTAGAGCAGTTTTCGTGATAGAGGCAAACGAATCCTTTCAGACAGAGGTATTCTATTCATGGATAGTATTCCCAGAATCAAATCCAGTCACAAGAGTGTTTCACTTCTACAAAGAAGATGAACCACCAGAGAAATATATTCCTTTTGAGGATATTGAAATTCCACTAACATACCAGGAGCATCATCTCTGGTTTAAAGGCGCCCTAAAACATCACAAAAACATTACCAGGCTCGGTCCACTAGGTAGACCAGGAGCAACAGGGCCGATTCTAGCCGGCTACACACCTCATCCTGACATCGATATAATGTCAGACGAGGAATTACTTACTCAACTACAAGAGTTAATAAAAATTTGCAGACAATTAGTCCAATATGTCATGCAGACTTTCACAGTCCAACCACCATTGACCATTCCAAATCAAACCCCTCAACAGGGGAATACACTAAAAATTACTCCACAGACTTTACACGCAGTCATGGGTAAAATGCCCACAAAACGTGAGCAAATTCCATTCTGGATAGCTCAAAAAATTACTCAAATCGAAGCAGTATTTCCTAATACTAGCCCTTATGAGAAACACAGAATCCTAACAATCTGTTTACCAATGGGGATCACACCACAACTGGAAGATTGCACCACTTGGGGCGCAGTCTTTGCTGCCATCTATACTAAAACACATGGTGTTCCGTCAATTGCAGTAATACCAGATGTCCTGAAACAAATTCAAATCGAATACGGGGCAGAGCCTGCTCTGAATTTAGGTATGAAATTACTGAAAAACTTCGACCAGGTCTCAACAATAATATTATCTAATATTAAAGGGGAGGCAGCATCAGTGGCGATCCGCCAACGCTTAAGGGAATTTGATGTAACAGAACATCAAACTGAACTACCCAGAATAATAGAACAATCTTATGCAGAATTAGGCAGAGATAGTTTGGGTGGAAAACCATTGAAGCCAAAACTATCTGAAAGTCCTGAGAAGGACTCTATTAAACAAACTCCTACATCTTCTAAAAAGAAGTGGGAAACTAATAAACAAAATTCAAACGAGACACGTTCTCAATCCCGAGGTAGGTCTCCTCAAAAGGAGCCCTCTGAAAGGAGGTATAACCTCAGGAATAGGGATAATTTAAGAAAACCCGACAGGTATCAAGATACTGATACACGTTCCTCTCGTACCTTTCAGATATCGTCACAGACATCGGAAAGAAGAGGACGGTCAGAACATAGAGAAGAACGCGTGAAATCCAAAGACGACAAACACGTTCAGAAAAATAAATCAAAACCTCAATTCTCAAAAAAGAAGGTAGCAGGTCTGAAAATCAGACATGCCGAGAATACTGAGAACACAGCTCAAGAACGGAGAATGGGCTCAGACAATGCTGGACAGTGCAGCAGAAGTCACAATAGCTCGCCAGAACCTGAAGGAACTTCTGGAGATAGTGGACTTGAATGAGTACATCACAGTAGAAACTGTAGACACCAGGGTTAGTACTCCACAAAAGTTATATGAAATAACACTCCGAATGGAGGGAGACATACCAAGAAAGGTGAAAACACTCTTTTGGGAGAAACTTTCAAGGGGTTATGATATACTTCTAGCAGAAAAAGACTGGCCACCGTACTTTGTCAGGGAGTGCCCACATGGCGAGGACATTATTATGCCTGCCTTCTCCAACCATATTCCAATTCACCTAAAATATACTTATGCCAGGAAATGGGCAGTTGCCCAGGCCCCAGCATTATACAAAAATCATGTAGGATGGGATGAGGACTCACCTCACCATAAAATACAGTTAAAAAATGAACCTACTGCACAAAGGCAGTACCCAATAAAGCAAGAAGCTAAAAAACAGGTCAGGGAGATTTTAGATCAACTTGAATACCAAGGGGTGATTGAAACATGCACCTCCTCAATGAACAATCCTTTGTTTCCTGTATCCAAACCAGACAATACATATCGTCTAGTTTTGGATTACAGACACTTGAACACTTGTTCTAAAACATTTGCAGTGCAACATGCACATAGTACAGCATTAATGAATAACATTGTGCGTAAAAAATATAAAACCACATTGGACATTTCAAATGGTTTCTTTTGTCAAAACATAGCACCTGAAAGCAGGTACTTAACAGCTTTCTCAATAATGGGGACCCAGCGTCAATTTTGTAGACTCCCACAAGGATTCAAAAACAGCCCGGGGTTATTCTCACAAGGGTAACAGAGTTACTACAAATTTATGATAATGAGGCATTGTCATATGTCGATGACATCTATCTGACAGACGATGACCTGGATAGGCACTTGAACAGGGTGAGTACCATTATATTGGGCTTCGCCTCTGAAGGCTATAAATTCAACTTTAAAAAATGCAGAATTGCCAATCTCACTGTCCTTTTCCTAGGATATGAGCTTTCAAGTGAAGGCAAGAGCCTGGCAGCTAACTTTTTAGATAGTGTGCGCTGCTCCAAACTCCAAAAACGCTGAAAAATTTACAATCCATCTTAGGTTTCCTAAATTTTGGAAGAACTTACATTCTAAATTACGCAGAAAGGGTTAAACCTCTCTACGAATTAATCAAACCTGATTTTTCAATCAAACATTGGACACAGGAACACACAGAAATCCTGAGTTCACGCCAAGCTAACATGTTAGCAACAAATCACTTACAAACACGCGTAAATACACGCAATTTAGTGATCCGAATAATTTCGGGACAATGCGGATTCACCTATTTAACATTTAATGAGGGTGAAAAAGTACCAATAGCATACAAATCACATTTGTATACACAAGCAGAAATGCGCTTCACTTCAACAGAAAAAATACTGACAGCAGTTCAAACCGCTGTAGCAAAAGAAAGAGCTCTAGCCCAAGGGAAACACATTATTGTCGTAACCCCAATACCAGCCTTAGAGGCGGTTACAAAAGCGAGCATTCCAAATGCAAAAGCTTTACATCCTAGATGGATACAATGGGTTAATTCTCTTGCTGCAACAGATGTTGAATATGTTTTTGATCCTGATCTAAAAACACAAGCGTTCCTGCAATATGAACATGAATGTCCTCTGCCCACTGAAATTTTGCCTCTAGATCAGTATGAATTTATAATTTACACTGACGGATCAGCACAACCCGCTACAGGGAGTAAGCAAGCTTACAGTGCAGCGTGCCCAATCGTTAAAGGTCGCATGCAAGATGGTAACTTCAGACCAATGGTCACTAAAACTCAATCTCTAGGAGATTGTACAGCTCAGAGAGCTGAACTACAAGCATTCAAACTGGCACTTGAAAGTACTGATCACGAATTCCCCACACTTATAGTGTGCGATTCTTTCTACTGTGTTCAGTCGTATAATGAATATATACAAAATTGGCTTGAAAATGGGTTCAAAGATGCAAAAGGTGGCACAATAAAGCATAAAACGCTTTGGGAACAAGTAGTTCAGTTAAAAAACGAACTACCAAAAGCTCACGTGATACACACGCTGAGTCATCAACGTGATGGCGTTCATGTTGCAGGGAATTCATTGGCTGACGAAGCCGCAAAGGGGGCTGTTCAAACGGCTTCCGTAGCTGCGTTCACTCGTTCAAAAACGAGAATAGACAGTGAGATATTGTTGGCTGTCAATGCTTCAAGCAAAGGCAGTGGTGCAGCGTTACCAAAGAAATTTCCACTCAAGTACTCTTATGTAATTGATGCGAACAACGTTCCTTTTGCTCGAATCCCTGGAGTGGGGGATAGGGTAATTCCAAACAAGGAACGTAGATTAGGACTAATCCTAGCAGCACATGAAGGGACTGCTTCTGCCCATGCAGGTGTTTCTGCAACAGTATCGTTACTTAAACAAAGATATTGGTGGCCTGGTATTAGGAAACAGACCAAGAACTATGTTTTGGAATGTGAAATATGCCAACAGATGAAAGTGTCCACAGTGAAACGTCCTGCGCAGACACCCCTGTTAATTTCAGACAAACCATTAGCTTGTGTTTACCTGGAACACTGCGGTCCCTTGCAAAGGGACGGTAACTATAAATATATAATGGTTGCAGTGGATTCGTGCTCAAGGTTCCTATGGATATGGCCTCAGCGCTCGGCTGACGCTCGAACTGTTATAAAAGATTTGCGAGTCTTTATCGGCACATACGCAATAGGCACACTACATTCTGACCAGGGCCCTTGCGTTTAGCTCTCGGGCTTACAAAGAAGCCATGGCCAGTTTGGGCGTTGCATTGTGGTACTCCTCTCCGTTTCATCCTGAGGGAAATTCTGTTGTGGAAAGGAAAAACTGGGACATAAAGCAGTCTATAACAGCTAGAGTATTAGGTTCGAGTGATGGGTGGGTCAAACATCTTTATGGGGTCCAATGCTCATTAAATAATTTGCCAAGAAGTTCTCTAGGGGGTCACTCCATATGAGGTCCTATTTGGGACAAGAATGTGGGTTCCTGATCTCGAATGTAAAGGCACAGTGGTGGAAAATAAACCCTTTGATATCAAAGATCGTTTGGCTGTTTTACAGGATCTAAATGAACTAAGATCGAAACAAAGCAACGTGTTCCTGAAGCCAACCACCACTGGGGAAACACCGGCAGTCCCAGCAAGGCCTGTCTGGATCCCAAAAGTTAGGGATCTAGTCAGAGAGAAGATTGCGGACAAGAAGGAATTTGGACCTTCTTACAGACAACCAGTTCCTGTCCTAGCCGTCCACGGAACAAGAACAGTACTTCTGCCGCCCCTTGCTGGAAAAAAGGAGAAAAGATTTGTGTCAATCGACCTCATCAAACCACAGTATGTGGCCAATACTAAATAGTAGGCCTCGTGGACTCCGACCTAGTAGCAGACGCACTCCTCTCGCTACTATCCAAGAGGTTCAGACTGAAAGACTCATAACCATCGAGAATTCAGAAGTAACAGATGAAGGACTAAGCAACAATGCTATGGAACTCATCCCTCTTGAAACTCAAGTAACAGTTCGTCCAAATACACCTGTCTACACCAACGTAACAAGTGATCAACTGGTTCCAGCGATTTCAACAAATCCTGATGTAATTCCAACAATTGACCGAACTGCTTCTGGCTATTTCATTAACTTTGATACGTTTTCTGAGGATCCGAGTGAACCGGAAACGACACCAGCATCAAAAACTTTCAAGCAACAAGTACAAGACCTTTTTCATTTCCTGAAAGAGACTTATCTGGTTTCACCATGGATTGAACTATGGATTATTTCTGGAATATTTTTCTTTCTGCTTTGGCTAGCTTTGGTTATGACTCTTGGCGTGCTTATAAATGGCAGATACATCTGTATGGACACAAAGTAAAAATGTGAACTTACTTTTAAAACCACACAAATCTTCCCACCGTGAAACAAGAGACTTGTCAGCAGTGAACATCACAGCCGTTCCTATACAGGATGGTATAGTTTGGGACAAAACCGATTTCGATATATTCGGCCCGACGGAACTTTTGAACATTCCACATTTGTTTAAAATTTCATTAAGTGACTTTATTACCTCCAGTACCTATTCTGATGATTGGGACTTTGAGACTGTAAATGATATGATGTCTGATCTAGAAAGGTCTGCTGCGTTCTCTAACAATGAATATTTAGAGGGTTCATCAGACTATGAACAGCTTTTTTGTTACAATCACTATGGTCATCATTTCTTGCATAAATCTGGAACACCTAGAAATGTGTTTATGTTTAACCAATGGGAACATTGTCCTACACCACCAAAAGGTAGTTCAAAAACGTTTGCTAAAAAGTTTCCCTACTTTTCAGGGTACAATACATCTGATCCAGAAACATTTTTCTATAAATATGTAAACAAAACAGGACAGAAAATTATGTTAACTAATACAAAACAGATTTATTCTGCAGCCTTTATCACCCAACTGTCTAGACAAGGATTTAACTTTTGGAAAGACACAATCGACAGAAAAACTGTCTGGGGTTCTAAAGATTGGCAAGTGCAGGGGATTGAAGCTTTGATTAGAGCATGTATAATCCCACATCAAATAATGTTTTTGAATGACGCTGTGCAACAAACGTCTTGCCTTGGTTTAGCCAAGATCAAAGACATGAACACACCTTCTGTACCAACACCTGCAAGTAATAGCACTACACAGGGAGCGGTCACAGTAGACACAATACTACAAAACAACAGATCAGATCCTGATTGGAAAAAATGGTTACTCTGGCCCACAGACACAAACATCTGTCAAGAAAGATTCCTGAATAAAACACAGGGCTTTACAATCCATAGGCCAGACCCACGATATGTTCAACGACAACATCCAGGGGTAGTAACAACATACAGTGTAGGAAAATTGTGCCTTGACTGGTTACAAAAGTCTACACTTGAGGATGTGAAACAACACTTATCTTTACTTAAAGAAGACGCAGACCTTAG
The DNA here is from genome assembly GCA_963921515.1 of Calotriton arnoldi. Lineage (NCBI taxonomy): Eukaryota > Metazoa > Chordata > Amphibia > Caudata > Salamandridae > Calotriton > Calotriton arnoldi. The sequence goes on along the minus strand of CAWUFW010001464.1, from coordinate 1,838,183 downwards.
GGAATTCTTGCTAGGACCAAGAAAACCGCGTCAAAAACGTTTCATATATGCCGGCATTTATGCTGCTTATAATGAGATATGGAAGGTTTCACAGGCAGAGGCCGCAGAAAGAATACGTGAACTTGATCGTATTAACTTAGAGAAATCTCTCACTGTGGTCGACAATGGGTTAACAACTTTGTCATCCAGAATTTATTCATTGGACAACATTGTATCCTCTGCAATTGACATACTGGAACAAGATTTAGCCATGTTACAACAAGGCCAATCTCAGTTACGTTCTATTATGTTATTAAGCTGGACGCTGCAATCTTTGCGTGCGGGCTATGTGCCTTGGCGTTTTATCAACACGTCGTCTCTGTTTTCGCAATACAGATAAACAGATCGAACTGGCACAAAGGGGAGCAAAGTATACAGTGCTGAGCATTGAAAAACTGGAAAAATTACCATTTACGGTAGCAGAAAAACCAGCTACAGAATGGCTTATTCATGGCAAAATAACTCTACCTGTCACTACTTTTCAGTTTCAGTATTGCCTCAAACAAATGCAAGCAGGCAAATATGAAAGGTTGGGTAAAGAATACATTAAGACATCCTGGGATTTACCTTACGAATACAGATGTTGGAGTGGGGATCATGAAGTGTTTCTAAGCGGTACAAACTGTGAAAAGGCATTAAGCGGTTCTCTCATATGTCAGGACATTTCTTTGCACGGGGCTTGTAATGGTTCTGTGGCAAATTTATCCTGTCACCTGCAAGGTACACCAGCTGCTGTGATTAATCCAACGTTTGGCCAACTTTCTAATGGGAGTTACCTCATGTTGAATGATCAGAGTTGCTGTGGCATGTTGCCAGGAATCCCATATCTGGTAACGGTCGACTCCAGGGTTACTTGCTGTATGCAAGTATTGTTCCCCCAAACAGAGACAGTGAGGGAGTCGCCTCTATGGCCTTCATTGAATGTTTCTTTTATACGTTTTGATACTTTAAGCAGAATGAAAGCCATGCTTTTGCAACAGACCGTGCCTTTGACCTCGGCCAAAGAAACCTATGATTTACAAATTGCAAGGACTTCGGTTGAGATACAGGCTTTAATTCGTACAAACTGCCCTATACATTTCGTAGAAATGATGGGACGTATCTTAAACATGTCTGATACGAGCGGAATTGTACATATATTTAAGACCATCTGTTCAGGACTGTTAGCACCCTTCCAGGCAGTCCTCGGAATCATCCCAAACTTCGCACATTCAGTGTTTGGTGGTGTGCCATTAATTCTAGCACTTGTTGCAGTAATCCTGTTTTTATTCCTACTACTACGCTATGGCAAGCCTATTCACCGGCATCACTCCGAGCGATGTGGAGAAAGCTCTCCTAGAACCGAAGTGCCGTGAGCGCATAGTGCAACTTTTGGGCATACCTCGTCTACGGGAACTTAATATAACATGGTTTCTGTCATTCAGACCAATCTGGCAAGATTGCATCTTACCTGTTCTACGCTGCCTGCTTTGCGGTGAAGAATGCGTGCTAGACACCTGTCTAACACTCCCATCAGTCAATGCAACGGATATCGATACTTTGCTGGACCCGATAACGGCCCATGTTCTGTGTTGTCCCCAAAGGCTACCAATCCTGATGACGGCATTCATTGAGATCTCACAGACGCTTCCTGCTGAGGTACGAGATGGATCAACAGGCACACAGGTAACAACGGACGCGGACATTGCTACGGCATCCTATGCTGAAGGCGATGCTTCACATCTATGTGCAGTTAACCTTCTAAATGAGGTATTCCAACTGTCACCGACATCGGTAGACAATCTTTTGTCTACAGAAATAGATGATTTCATGTTTACACCAGACCCATACACTGACTTTGATTTGGCTCACAGTGTACCAGGGACGCAATGAAATTTGGCCTCCATATTTTCAAAACAGAACAAAACTTGGAACTCTTCCTAAAAATTGAACTTTTTCTTTTTCTCTATTTTTGAAAATACATGGCAACTCAATCTGCTTACAGTAGAACTATTCATATAAAACGGACTTCTTTGAATACTTCCAGGGACACATTGTCACCTTATTTTTACAATTTCATTTAGTACCATGATACGCAATGGCTTTGATTTTTTTTAAACCTTGTCAACCATTTCGTCATATGTATATATTTCTGTTTATTCATTCATGTTGCATTTATTTCCCATATATGCTTAGAATGAAATGAAAAAATGCTTTAAAAAGTACAGTACCTATTGCATTACATGTTTTAGCAACAGTTTCTTTTAAAGACTTCTTTTTAATATACTTTTAGAAATGTTTTTAGCAACATGTGGTACTCAATTTAATGTTTAGCATTTAATGTTTAGCATTTAGTATTATCGTTCATTCGAAAGTGGAGTGGGTGTTGTATTCCGTTTTAGGTGTCCGTATATAGGCTTTCCTGAAACATGTCCTTATATAGGCATATAATCCCAGTCCTTATTTAGGCATTAGCCATGCACTCCAAATACAGGCATGGTCACCGACATCCGTCCACCCTAACGTCACAACGAGTTCTTAGAAACCAGACCCTTAAGCTCTTGGGAGTTCCCCTAGCACAGGATTATTGATTTCTCCAAGAACTCATCTATTATGCATGAACCGCTATTCCTTAAGGGTTCATTCCTGACGTCTTCCTCTTCCCGACTTCACGTCAATGCTAACATTCCAAGGCACCTACCAGGTATAAATATACCTTCCCTTGCCCAAGCAAGTTAGGAGGAGACCTCGACTTTAGAGGAGCCCGTGTCCCGGCCTGACGCACTGAGAAGAGACGCTGTCATCCCTGCTCGCAGAGAATTCAGCTTCCAGTGTTCTGACTCCTTTCGCAGGGTGTTAGAGTTCAAGGATCCGGAAAGAGATTCCCACCTCTCTCATTCTCAAGGTATGGAGCTGACTAGAACCTAGAGGGACTCTTGGCATACTAGACTATAGCATACCATACTATAGAATACTTCACCTACTTCTTACCTTGTTGTACACCTAGGTTAGGTACACTGGGGTAGAACTAGTTTAGAGACGCATCGTATGAGTACTCGCATTTTTAGCTTATGTTATTTATGTATATGAATATATGTGTGATAGCTAAAAGATAATGCTAGCGCAGTATTATTTCTTTATACTGCTTACGCTGTACATTATATATCTTGCATATTGTCTTGTGATCATAACAGCTCATATCTCTTACACGAGAAACAAGACTGTTCAATAAATCCTTTTATTGAAATGCCAGTCTATTCTTTCTGTGTAACTCTGAAGAAACTAAGCATGCACGATTAGCTGAGTGAAACTGTTATCCATTGTTTCCACGATTCTGAGAGTGTTCAGATTCTAAAGGGAAACAAAGTTGTCATGTTTATGCGGTTGCCAGAAACTACTCCCTTCTTGTTTACAAGGAGTTTCTAGTGGCCTCTGAGCTAGCTGGCACAAAGTAATTAAGTTTAATATACTCGATAGGGACATACTGACCTCAGTCCTATGTCAAACCTATAGGGTATATTATTCCAATGCGCAGAGCCTATTAGGGAAATAGGAACTACACTACAGGTTTTGACGCAGCAATGACATGGCTGTTCAAATGAACATGGCAGGCTGATGGGTTGCGGTGCCATGCATGTACAAAGCAAACCGCGTTGATCATCAAGACTTTGCAAAGACTTCATGTCTGTGCCTGCTCCCTCCCACTTCTGGTGGCACACACTCACATTCAGGAACTCGACAGGCTTGGTCACGTTGAACTTGTCCATGGTGGTGATGATGATTGCTGGGGTGGTGAGGAAGAAGAGGAGGAGGAAGAGAATGACATTGATGATCAGGCATCGGATCCACCATACGATCCCCTTGACGGAGAGATGCTCCCTGCGATGAAAAGACAGAAGAGAGAGAAGGTTCAATCAGCAGGCGGGCACTCCCATTGTTAACGCACCAGAGGTGAGCGGTAATGCGGTATGTGATGATTGACAGATGGGTGTCATATATGCTGGTGGATGTGTGCCACCTTAAGAAAACTATTAGTGTCTTAGGAGTACAAGAAGTAACTCCAGTACCTCTGGTGGGTTAGAAGAAGTAAATGTGAAAAAACAACCTAGAGGGCGGCCCCAGTTGGGCTCTGGCCAAATTCCCCATATGGCTCCTTCAACTGGGGCTGAGACTCAGACAGGGCAGCTCTCAGTGACCTTTTAACGTAGTAGGCACCGTGCAAGAGATACTACAGCACTGTCAACATTTCCTTGACTAAACTGCAGTTAACTCACCAAGCTCTGAATGGTAATGTGGTGAAGCTACAGTTATTTGGTTAGAAGATAAGGGTAAGGTAAGTGAGGGGGAGAGGGCTATTAGGACAAGAACACGCAGGACGAGCCACCTGTGAATCTCAGAACAGACAGTCTATGGCGAGTCGCAGAGTGGACATTATTCCGGGGCAGTGTGTGTGGAACACAGTGGAGAGGTCTGTGGCATTGTGCAGTAAAGGACACACTGCTCAGTGGTGTGCGGTGAGAAGGATATTCTGTGCTGATGTGTAGAGAGGATTTCATGTCGTGAATTTGGGTGAGGGATTCCACGAAGGCGGTGGAGAGATTGTGCACACGGATGAGACCCTTCTGGCGTGGCCTGAATAATGGACATTAGTGAAATCCATCACTGAATACTACTGCAACCTCTGGCTTGACCTTTGTTACTCTTAAGCTGCCTTTGTTATCCCTGGCTGGAGGATCATTAAGTTAGAGTCAGGAAGACAAACTAAGAGGGCTCAAATAGCCCTGTTTTCTGTTGAAGTTTCCACGCCTTGCCTCTCCTCCAGCACAGCAAATAAGTGATTTTTCAGGGAGACTGGAAGTGGAAGATGTCGTCTTTAGTCAAAGGTTGAGAATGTCACTTCGGCCACCCCTAGGATTTTGGTATATTTCCATCTATGGATACTTTGCCCATTACATACAGGGAGAAGAAGAAATGCTGCAATGGACTGTATGATGGAGAGGACTTTACTATGTGCATGGTGGGGACTCCATGAAGCCAGTTGGAGGGGAGAGTTTTGTGATGCCGCCTGACTCATAAGAAATTGCCCAATGTGGTGTGTGGTGAGGAGTTTGGTGGGTTCTTCATGCAGAAGAAGGGAGCAGGGTAGTGGGCAATGGGGAGGGTGCTACAAGGCTGTTCATAGGATGGGGCACCCTCGGTGGTGCGTGACAAGGATGGGAAGCGATTGCTGCTTTGCAGAGCATGAAGGATTCCTCGGTGCACATGTGTGTGTATGCTGATCTAGTATTTACAGGGCGCCCACTGAAACTTCTCGTAAACTAGCTCTGTCCCTCTAACCCTTAGTAAAAGGAACTGTAATTAGCAGGAATATGTGAAGTTGCTATTCTAGGACTAAGAAGTAGAGACTCTGTCACACTTGCATGTAATACCAGAACACACACATGGGTACACAGGGCACTAGAGCCATGTATCCCCTACTGTCATTCAGAGCAGGGAAAGCGAGGCTTGGCTCCTCAGTCCTTACCAGTAGATGTTCTGTGGATCTGGAGCGTAGGTCACAGTCCAGTTTGAAATGTGGAGGCACTCGCTGCAGGAAGATGAACTGGGCTCGCCCCGGCACGTGCAGCCCTGACACTTGCAGACGTTGAAGTCTTTGAGAATTCTAAAAGAGGAATAAAGTGAAGAACTAAGACCCCAGCCGTTGCTGTTTGGATCACCCATACGCCAGTTAAACAAGACCCTGCAACAATGAGAAACAGAAAAAGGGGGATTGTAGCTTTGTGTAAGGGTGCACACAACCATGGCACTGCGAGCTAAGAACCATGAAGGATCAGTCTGTGTGGGGGGGTGGGGGTAGGAAGCAGTCACAAGTGTTCATCAATCAATCAATCAGGGGATTATTAAGCGCGCTACTCACCCGAGAGGGTCTCAAGGCGCTGGGAGGGAGAGGGGGGGTGCCGCTCCGGATGAGTCGAAGAGCCAGGTCTTGAGGTTCTTCCTGAAGGTGTGCAGGGTGGGGGAGCATCTGATGCTGACTGGGAGCTCGTTCCATGTCTTTGCTGCGACGTAGGAGAAGACTCTACCACCTGCTCTGGTTCTGCGGATGCGTGGGGTCTCTCCCAGGGCGAGGTCGGCGGAGCGGAGGTTCCTTTTGGGTACGTGGAAGGAGACTCTTGTTGAGGTATTTGGGTACGATGTTGTGGAGGGATTTGTATGCATGGGTGAGTAGCTTGAAAGTTACTCTTTTCTTGGTGGGGAGCCAGTGGAGGTCTCGTAGGTGCTGGGTCATGTGCTCGTGTCGTGGGGTTCCGAGGACGAGTCTGGCTGCGGTGTTCTGGATGGTCTGGAGCTTGTGCAGCAGGGCTTTGTTGATTCCGGCGTAGAGGGCGTTGCCGTAGTCCAATCTGCTGGTTATGAGTGCGTGGGTGACAGTCTTTCTGCATTCGGGGGGGGATCCACTTGAAGGTCTTGCTGAGTATGCAGAGGGAGTTGAAGCAGGTGGAGGCAACGGCGTTGATCTGGCGGGTCAAGGTGAGGGAGGAGTCTAGAATGATGCCGAGGTTCCGGGCGTAGTCCGTTGGGGTGTGTGGGTTTCCGAGGGCAGGGGGCCACCAGGAGCTGTCCCACGCAGAGGGGGAGGGTCCAAGGACGAGGACCTCTGCCTTCTCAGAGTTCAGTTTTAGGCAGCTGTCGCTCATCCAGGCTGCGACGTCTTTCATTCCTTCTTGGAAGTTTAGTCTGGTGTCTTCTGGGTCCTTCGTGAGAGAGAGGATGAGCTGGGTGTCGTCGGCGTAAGATACTATGTTGAGTCCATGCTGTCTGACGATGCCAGCGAGGGGGGGACATGTAGATGTTGAAGAGAGTGGGGCTGAGCGAGGATCCTTGGGGTACTCCTCAGTTGATCTCAGTGAGTTCGGAGAGGGAGGGAGTCTGATCCTTTGGGTTCTGCGGGAGAGAAAGGAGCGGATCCAGTCGAGGGCGGTTCCCCGTATACAGGCGTCGTGGAGTCTGGCTGCAAGAGTGTGATGGGAGACGGTGTCGAAAGCTGCAGAGAGATCTAGTAGGATGAGGGCCGCAGTGTGGCCCTGGTCGAGTTAGCATGCGGATGTCATTGGTGGCGGCGAGGAGGGCGGTCTCAGTGCTGTGGTTGCTCCGGACTGGGAGGGGTCGAGGATGGCGTTCTCTTCGATGAAGGTGGTCAGTTGGGCGTTGATGAGTCTCTCGGTGACCTTGGCTGCGAAGGGAAGGAGAGAGATGGGCCGGTAGTTTTTCAGGTCCGTCGGGTCGGCCGAGGGTTTCTTGAGGAGGGGTTTGACTTCTGCCCGCTTCCAGTCGTCAGGGAAGATGCCGGAATCGAGGGAGGCGTTGATGGTCCGGCCTAGTTCGGGTGCTATGGCGGCGGCGGCTCTGTGGTAGATGTGCGGGGGGCAGGGGTCCATGGGGGCTCCTGAGTGGGTGTTCTTCATGGTCGTGCTGGTGTCAGGTTTCCAGGTGGTGATGGTCGGCTGGTTGTGGGTGGTGGAGAGGGGCATGGTGTCCGGAGTCTGTTCGTTGAAGTTGTCGTAGAGGGCTTTAATTTTCAGGTGGAAGTAGGAGCTGAGCTTGTTGCAGAGGTCCTGCGAAGGTGTGACGTCCGTGGCTTCGTTGGGGGGTTTGGTGAACTGCTGTATGACGTTGAAGAGTTCCTTTGCGTTGCTTGCGTTGGTGTGGATTTTGTTCTTAATAAAGGTCCGCTTGGTGGCTCCTATGCGCTGGTGGTATTCATTCATGGCGTTCCTGTAGTTGTTCTGGTCTTCGGTAGTTTTCCTGTTCTGCCAGAGTTTCTCGAGGCGTCTGCAGGGGCAACTGGCTTCTTGGAGGTCGGTGGTGAACCAGGCGGCCTTTAGGGGGCGTTGTTTGACGGGGTGGAAGAGGGGTGCAAGCTTGTCAGCACAGCCGGAGATCCAGCGGTGTAGTTCTTTGGCTGCGGAGTTGGCGTCGGTCGTGGCGGAGGGGGGGTCATGGAGGAGGGTGGTGTTGAGGTGTTCCTCTGTGATTTTGCTCCAGTTCCTTCATGGCGGGCGCGGCGCGTGTTTGGGTGCGGTGGCGGTGTTGAAGGTGAAGTGCACGCAGTGGTTGTCTGTCCAGAGGGGCTGCGTGGTGTGGCTGAAGTGGATGTTAGTCCCTCCTGCGAAGATGGGGTCTAGGGTGTGTCCGGCTCTGTGGGTAGGGGTGGTGACGAGCTGCTTCAGTCCGAGGTTGGCGAGGTTGTCGAGGAGGGTGGTGGAGTCGGGGTCGCTGTGGTTGTTGAGGTGGAATTTCAGGTCTCCGATGAGAAGGTAGTCCGTGGAGGCGATGGCGTGGGGTGCGGCGAGGTCGGCAATGGTGGAAGAGGTGCGAGGTCCGGGGGGGGGTCTGTAGACGAGGGTCCCACGCAGAGTGGTTCTGGGGCCGGTTTGGATCTGGAAGTGGAGGTGCTCTGTGTTGGAGAGGGGGTCGTTCGTGCTGGAAGTGGAGTGTCAGAGGGAGCTCTTGTGTGCGATGGCGAGTCCTCCTCCTGGGCGGTGGGGGCGGTCCTTTCTTTGGATCTTGTATCCGTCGCGGATGGCGGTGGCGATGTCGGGGCTGAGGTGGCGTTGGTCCAGGATTCCGTGAAGAAGGCGAAGTCTGGCGATAGGGTGTCGAGCAGGTCCCAGATCTCCGTGGCAGGTCTGTGGAGGGAGCGTACGTTGAAGAGGATGCACGTCAGGGCTTTGGTGGTGCGGGCGTACGTCGTGGGTTCAGCGGTCGTGGGGGGGCTGTTGATGGTGAAGGATAGTCGGCAGTGTAGGCAGGAGAACTGGCCGTGGGTGGTGTTCGGCGTCGATCTCTGGCAGTGGTTGTTTCTTCCGGGGTTGAGTGCGAGGAGGGCGGCGGCGGTGTAGCGGTGGGTGTTCGTAGATCCAGGGTCCCTGGCGCTGGCCGCGGTCGGGTCGCGGACGGGCTTGCCTTTGGTGTGCCAGCGGCGCGACCGCGCAGCGGCCGCCATTAAGTAGGGGAGGGAGGCAGGACGAGAGGTAGGGAGGCGGGAGCGGGGGCTGTGCGGGGGGGAGGGGCCGCGGGGCAGCAGCGGCGGGAAACCGGCAGTGAATGCGAGCAAGAATGAAAATAAAAATCTACAGGAGAGGACACCTAGCGGGGCAACTAGGAGTTAAAATGAGTAAATGAAAATACCAATAAGTAAAATGAAAATACCGACAAGTTAAATAAAAAGAGGGCGAGAGGGGACACCAGGCAGGCAGAGATGGGAGCACCTCTGAAGCAGGAATGGAATCGGGCTGCCGGCGCTAACCCTCCCCAGGAGGAGGGTTCGGCACTGCGGCGAGGTGGCGGTGATGCGGAGCTGCAGGGGGAGAGTTGACACCAGACCGTACTGTTACATGCTAAGCACTACTAACACTCAAGCACCTTGGAAGTGCTTTTAAAACATTAAGGGAGCTGAACAAAAAAAAAGCTTTGCTAAGCTTTACCAGGTAGAAATGTCTATATGTACAAATGAAAAGGGTCTACGGTTTCATTTCAAGTTCCACTCCCTAGACACGTTTGACCCTGAACCTCGTAATCTCAAGAGAGACAGTTCTTACGACAACCTCTTCCGTCCCAGTGACTTGGGACCACCTTTCGTTCCATCATTAGCTACGTATGTATGTGGTACTTGAATAACACAAACAAACAAAAGGCAGCAGAGCCATGGTGAAAGGTCAACACATAGGGCCCAAAACATGGGTACAAGAGTACAGAGACATCACCCTGAGCCAACCAGAGAAGAAGGTTTAGTAACAACCTTTATTAGTCATAAAAATATATCTCTACGCATTACACTTCACGCGTGAAGGTGATCATGGATGAAACAGCACCCCCAAACAGAAATAGTGGAACATGAACACCAGGGAACATTGGTTCTCAAAAAAGCTGAATAACGCAAGGAAATCGCCCAAAATCTCCAAAGTGAACCCAAAAGATACTACACATAGTTTTTATGGCTTCAATTTGTTTATTAGACAAATCAATATAACACAGAAACCATGAAGAATAACCACATATAACGCTGAAAGTAAATTCCGCTCACAGGTCCCTGTCAGGTAAATGCAGCAGGCACCCAGAGCCAAATAAAGATCAAAGTGCTATAAATTCAATATACACTCTTACCCAATGCACCAATCATACAATTACCCTCAGTGGTCAAAAAGACCAGTGGAGAGAAATGGACAAGAGACAGACAACTAGAGAGACAGGCCCATGGCCGCAAACACCATGTCACAATGCGGACATCCCTAGGAAAACACATTTTCAATCATCCTGGTTTCCTTCCAGAGTCCGCAAAAAGGTCCTCTCTAAGTCCATGCGTGAAAAGTAATCCCTTCCCTCCATGGTCCACCTTCAAACGGATCATAGCCCAATAATATGCCTTTGCCACCAAATCTTGTTTGATACTCCGCAACTCTTCTTTTCCTGGCCAAGGCGGCGGGGTTCAAATCTGGAAACAGCAGTGGTCCCCACCCTTCCATCAATATTGCTTTTTTGTTTTTGTTTTGTTGCTTGTAGAATTCCAGGCTTTCCCAACCCTGGGCAACTCTATAGGTGCATCGAATCACCTCGCTTCCTCCCTGTGCTAGTTCAAAAGCTCAGATTAGGGAAGTGTCGTCCCTTTGAGAGACATCACAGGAACTACCAGGAGTTTGAGGTGTGTATTCCTTTGCAAATTTCCCAGCGCTGTGCAGCTGCGCTCTACCTTCACCACAAAATAAACTGCAGCTCATCAAATAGATGAGAGCCTCTGTGTTAGACTTGGCATCTTTTGGCGTGTTTCCCCTGACTTTTTGCTTTCTGACCTCTTGTTTTTGACTCTGTTTTTTCTGGTGTAATGATTCTGTGCACTTCCCTCACTGCTGTCCAGTGGGAAAGTGCAAGTGCTCCTGTATAAAATGTGTATGGATTGGTATTTCCATGATTGGCCTATTTTGATCTATGTGTCAGTCCCTAGTAAAGTGCACTGCGAGTGCCAGGGCCTATAGATCAAATGCTGTTGGTGGGCTGCAGCACTGGATTGTGCCACCCACGCAAACAGCCCGTAAAGTGTAACTCGGGCCTGCCGTTGCAGAGCCTGTGCGCAGCCTGGGGCTGCCATGTCGACTTGGCAAGTGCACACACTTGCAAGTCCCTAAACCTTCCCTTTTCTACATATTAGTCACCCCTAAGGTAGGCCCAAGGTACCCCTGTGGGCAGGGTGCATTGTTTGTGAAAGGTAGGACATGCCCTGGTGTGTGTGGCATGTCCTGATAGTGAATTACAGCCTACTTCGTTTTTCACTATTGCAAGGCTTCCTGTTCCCCATAGGCCAGAATGGGCAGTTTTGATTATTACATCCTATGATCCTAACTGACCCAGGGAACATGGTAGAAATCCGAGTTTAGTATGCCTGAACTCAGAATGATAAAATGCATCTTTTAGTGAAGTTGGTTTTAACATTCTGTGTTTGAAAATACCACTTTTAGAAAGTCGGTATTTTCTTGTCTAACCATCCAAGCCTGCCTCTGCTAGGTTGTGTATTCCTTGTCTGGAGTGTGAGTGACAGGGGCTGGGGGATTCCAGGAGACAGGGCTGAATAGCCAGATCTACATGTAGATGGGTGGGAGGAGTTGCACCTGGGACCTGAATAGGACAGTGCCTTCCCTCCACAATGCTGGCTCCACCTCCTGTGGTGCGTCTGATGTCCCTGGCCTACTCTCTGAAAGAAAGGAAGGAGACTTGTCAACAAAGTGCTCCAGAACTGGTTTGGACTAGGCAAAGGCCTCTCTGCCTTCAGAGAACAAAGGAATTTGGGATATAAATATTGGGGCCCTGACCCCATGAATTTAGATCTCGCTGGAATCAAGGAACCTGCCAAGACGAAGAGCTGCCAGGAGGAGTACTGCCCCCCTTTGCTGTGTTGTTGCTTTGTTGGGTTGGCCTGCAGCTGCTGCTTCTGCCTTGGGCAGTGAAAGGACTGGACTGAACTTTCTACTACTTGTGCTGAGAATCTCCAAGGGCCTGAAACCGAGCTGGCCTCCTGTTAAGAAGTCTCAGGGACTGCAAAGACTTCACACCCCTCTGGGTACCGGCTGCTGGAACCGCGGTTTCAGTTGCCACAGAGGAAGGGAACCGCAACCGACTCCGTCCACCGACTCCATCGCTGGCCCGGTGTCCTGTTTGCACCGCAGACCGCACCGTCCGCATCTCGCACCGCAACCCTGGTATCACCGACGACGACGTCCGACGCCATCGCCACCGAGCCGCTGCTTGCACCGTGACTTGTGGGCACCGCAGTTCGCATCGCATCGCTTCACTGTGCCAGCCGGACCAGACCGACGCTGTCGCTGCACCTGGCTCAACAATCGTGACCGCATTGCAGTTGGGGCACCGCTCGCACGCTTCGCGACGCACCGCTCCGACTCGCACCGCTGTCCGACGCCAGCTCCCGCACTCCGGCTTGGTCGCCTGAATCGCAACCTGCCAGCGCCGCATCGAGCACCGTCTCACCCTGCCCCGCACGCCTTGGACTCACCGACTCCGTCTGCACGATTGTCACCGAGCCGCTGCCTGCACCGCATCGAGAGGACACCGCGCCCTGCACCGCTCCCATCTTGCACCGCAACCGCGATGCACGCTGACCGGCTCGCACACTCCGTGCCCGCCACAACGAGAAAAGGTACTGTGACCGAGTCTGTTCACGACTCTGCTGGCCCGTATCGACGCGGTCGGCTGGAACTGTTAGATTCGGTGGTTTTCAGCATCGCGGTAGACTCGGACGGAGCTACCGACTCGTACGAACTTTGTTTTTGAACTATTCCTGCAAAGAAGAAGTTATCTTGCAACGTAATCACTTTTAAAGTACTGTATTGTGGATTTTTATCGTATTTGGTCTTGTTTTAAGTATATAAAACTATTGGATATTTTTCTAAACTGGTGTGGTGTCCGTTTGTAGTGCCTACATTGTATTACTGTTGGTTATGTGCAAATGCTTTACACACTGCCTCTAAGATAGGCCTGACTGCTCGTGCCAAGCTACCAAGGGGGTGAGCAGGGGTTATTTGAGGAGTGTAACTCCCTTACCCTGACTAGGAAGAAGGGTCCCTACTTGGACAAAGGTGCAAGCTCTTGCCAACTAGAGACCCCCATTTCTAACATTGTTTGTCAGCGGTGAGGATAGGACTTGTGTTTGCACTTGACTTACAGTGATTGGTGTGCACTACTACCATATCGCAGACCATTACGTACCACATACAGGTTCTTTTTCTTTTTGGCCTATTTTTGATCTTGCCAGTTTGAACTTGCTACTTCAACATGCCTGAATCTATAGTATCATCAATTGCATCAGTAGAAATTGCCTTTGAGGAGGATCGATTGGAAGCCTACAATGTCAAGGAGTTAAAATCGATTTGCAAGAACCTAAAAGTCCAGGTCAGAGGCCTCACCAGGAAGGATGAGCTACAAAAGGCGCCGAGGGCCTGGGTGGCAGCCAGAGGTGCCAGTGGGCAATCTGGTGATCTCACTGGAGAGGTGGAGGAGCCTGTTTCTAGGGTGGATGTGCTTTTGGGAGGGGGGGAACCCTCCAGGCCAGGCAGCAATAGTTTGTCCCCAGAGGAGCTGGAGGACAGGCGGGAAGTAAGGAGGTTAGAATTGGAGAAACTCAGAATAGAAAGTGAGAGGGAAGAAAAAAGAATAGCCAAGGAGGAAAGGAAAATGATACTAGATCATGAGAGAATGAGCAAGGAGCTGGAGCTAAAGAGTAGATCCGGTTCAGATGGTGGCAGCAATTCTTCAGCACACACAGACAGGATTGTACACATCCCCAAGAATGTAGGTAAAGAGTACAAAAAGGGTGATGACATACAAAGGTGGTTTCAAGGATATGAGTCGTCTATTCATATGAATGGGGTCCCTGAGAGGAACTGGGGAGCGGGGTTGTGGCCTCTCTTTCCAGAGGAAGCTAGGGATACTCTGATAGCTTTGGGTAAGGGGCAGGACCTCACCTATGCTGACATGAAAGACGCTCTCCTCACTAGGTATGGGCTCACTCCTGAGAAGTACAGGGATCAGTTCAGGTCCAGTAAAAAGTCTGAGGCCAACACTTGATTGGAATGTGTGGATATGTTCTATAGGTCGCTGGATGGTTGGGTGAAGGGCAGTAGTGCAACAGATTTTCAGGGGCTCTACAATTTGATTGCATGGGAGCACTTGTCTAGTCTCTGTTTTGCAGATCTGCGCCAGCACCTAGTTGACAGTAAGCTAACTGACCCCAGAAAGCTTGCTATGGAAGCGGACCGCTGGGTGAGTACCAGGGTCCACAAGAAAGTGTTTGGGGGAGACTCAGCCAAAGGTGGGCAGGGTCCCCAGCAGAAGAGTGGGGGGGACAAGGGTAAAACTCAGGAGTTCTCTAAAGGGCCCCAAACTAGTACCCAGGGTAAAGGTTCCCAGCCCCCCGGTGATAAAAAGAAAGGGGTCTGTACAGGGAAACCTGTTGAGACCGGCCCCCGCAAGTGTTATGCATGTGACCAGGTAGGTCACTTTAAGGGGGACCCCAAGTGCCCAAAGGGGACAAAGCCACCCACCGGTGGACAGTCCAAAGTGTTGGCTAGTGTAGCACTTGGGGAGGAGGGGTGCCCACAGGAGGGTGGGAATCCCGCAGAAATGACCCTCGTTTCACTAGGGGACAGTGAGATGGTCCCAGGAAACCAGGTGCCCCCTAACACAAAGAAATATAGCACCTGGGTGACCATCAATGGGAACAGGGTAGAGGCTCTCAGAGATACTGGAGCCAGTGTGACCTCAGTCCGGTGTCACCTGGTCTCTGAGAAGCAGGTAGTCCCAGGGGCATTCCACCAAGTAGTTGCTGTAAACAACTCTGAGCGCCAGTGTATGGTGGCGCAGGTTCCCTTTGAATGGGGGGGGGGGGGTCTCAGGTCCCTTGAGGGTGGTTGTGAGCCCTACCATGCCTGTAGATTGTCTGCTAGGTAACGACCTGGAGCAGTCCTTATGGAAGGATGTTGAGCTCAGGTCCCACTTGGAGATGCTTGGGTTGCCAGAGTGGGCATGCGTGTCTACTCGGTCCATGGCAGCCAGAAAGGGTGATCAAGAGGACTTGGAGCCTGGAACAATGGCCCAAGTCCCTGCCAAGAGAAAGGGCAGGGGGCGCAGGAAACCGGCCCCCGAAGTTCCCACGGACCGGGAGGAGGCGGACCTCGAGGGGACGCCCGGTGCCTACAGGGGAGCAGGTAGCCGAACTGGGAGACATCTCTGAGCTGACCCATTGGCAGCAAGAAGGGGGTCCCACCAGGGAGGAGTTCTGCAGGGAGCAGAACGGGTGCCCTACTCTGGAGGGTCTGCGGCGGCAGGCTGCAGACCAGGCAGCTGGTAATCAGTCCGGGTCACATCTGATCTACTGGGAGAATGGTCTCCTATACAGTGAGCCTAAGGTTGCTGAGCCTGGGTCAGCCCGTGTGCTGGTGGTACCCCAGCGCTTCAGGACCTTCCTACTGGGTCTGGCTCATGACGTGCCTTTAGCAGGACATTTGGGGCAGGACAAGACCTTTGACAGGCTTGTCACCCACTTCTTTTGGCCCCAAATGCGAAGGCAGTCGGATGCACACTGTAGGTCTTGCCAAACTTGCCAGGCAAGTGGTAAGAGTGGGAGGAAGGTCAAAGCTCCTCTCCAACCTTTTCCTGTTGTTGGAACGCCCTTTGAAAGGGTAGGGAGGGATATTGTGGGGCCACTGGATCCCAAGACAGCCATGGGCAACAGGTATATCCTGGTCTTGGTGGACCATGCCACCTGGTACCCAGAGGCAATCCCTCTCAGGACAACGACGGCACCAGTGGTGGGCCGGGAGTTAATGGGGATCTTTTCCCGTGTGGGCTTCCCCAGAGAGGTGGTTTCTGACAGGGGGACCAATTTCATATCCAAGTATATGACATCCCTGTGGAAGGAGTGTGGTGTAACTTACAAGTTCACCACTCCTTACCACCCACAAGGAAACGGTCTGGTGGAGAGATTCAACCAGACCTTGAAAGGCATGATCAAGGGTCTAACAGAACCCATGAGGCGTAAGTGGGACGTCCTCTTGCCATGCCTACTCTTTGCATACAGGGAGGTGCCTCAGAAGTCTCTTGGGTACAGCCCCTTTGAGCTCCTGTATGGCCACCCTGTCAGAGGACCTCTGAGTTTGGTAAAGGAAGGCTGGGAGGCAGCTCCCAGGAAAACTCCCCAGGATGTGTTTAGTTACATGCTGGCCTTTAGAAACCAAACTGCCCGCTTCAGGAAACTCGCTCAGGCGAACCTAGAAGCAAGCCAGGAAGAAATGAAGAGGTGGTATGACCAGAATGCCACTCTGGTCGAATTTCAACCTGGGCAAAAAGTGTGGGTCATGGCCCCAGTGGCACCTTGTGGCTTGCAGGACAAGTGAACTGGGCCATATGAGGTGGTGGAGCGCAAAAGTAACGTCACCTACCTGGTGGATTTGCAGACTCCAAGGAACCCTTTGAGGGTCCTTCACGTGAACCGCCTCAAGCCCCACTTCGAGAGGTCCGAAGTGAGTATGCTCTTGGCGACAGATGATGGGGTGGAAGAGGAGAGTGAGCCTCTCCCTGACCTCCTGTCTACCAAGGAGCATGATGGGTCAGTGGAGGGTGTGATCCTCTCCCCTACTCTGACTCAGGAGCAGCAGGGGGACTGTCACCAGTTATTGGGACAGTTCGCCCCAATGTTCTCTCTGACCCCCAGTGTTACTCACTGGTGTACCCATGACGTGGACACTGGTGACAGCCCTCCTGTGAAGCACAAGATTTACAGGTTGACTGACCGGGTCAGGGCCAGCATCAAGGAGGAGGTCTCTAAGATGTTGACGTTAGGGGTGATTGAGCCCTCCAACAGTCCTTGGGCCAGCCCAGTGGTCTTGGTCCCAAAGGCTGCTGCGCCCAGTGCTACTCCAGAATTCCGGTTTTGTGTGGACTACCGTGGGCTCAAAGCCGTCACCAGGACTGACGCGCACCCCATCCCCAGAGCTGATGAGCTCATTGATCGGTTGGGAGTTGCCCGGTTCCTCAGCACGTTTGACTTAATGTCTGGGTACTGGCAGATTGCCTTAACCGATGGGGCCAAGGAGAGATCAGCATTTTCAACCCCAGAAGGTCATTACCAATTCCGGGTGATGCCCTTTGGGTTGAAGAATGCCCCTGCCACCTTTCAGAGGTTGGTCAATCAGGTGTTAGCTGGGCTGGAGGATTTCAGTGCCGCCTACCTGGATGACATTGCTGTGTTCAGTTCCAGCTGGGAAGAACATTTACAGCACCTTGAGAAAGTGTTGAGGGCTCTGCAAGGTGCAGGCCTCACGATCAAGGCCAGTAAGTGCCAGATCGGGCAGGGTTCTGTGGTGTACTTGGGACACCAGGTAGGAAGCGGCCAGGTGGCGCCCCTACAACCCAAGATTGACACCATTCTGGCTTGGGAGCCCCCCAAGACCCAGACCGAGGTGAGAGCCTTCTTAGGTCTTACCGGCTACTATAGGAGATTTGTTAAGGGCTATGGCACCATCGTTGCCCCCTTAACAGAGCTGACTTCAAAGAAGCAGCCCAGGAAGGTGATCTGGACTGAGTCTTGCCAGAAAGCTTTTGATGCCCTGAAGGCAGCCATTGCACGGCGCCCGTGCTCAAGGCACCTGACTTCTCCAAGGAATTCGTTGTGCAGACTGACGCTTCAGAGCATGGTGTGGGAGCGGTGCTCTCACAACTGAACGAAGAGGGTCTGGATCAGCCTGTAGTCTTCCTTAGCAGGAGACTACTCCCCAGGGAACAGAGGTGGAGTGCCATAGAAACGTAAGCTTTTGCTGTGGTCTGGGCACTGAAGAAGCTGAGACCATACCTGTTTGGGACTCACTTCCGGGTTCAGACAGACCACAGGCCCCTCAGATGGTTGATGCAAATGAGGGGTGAGAATCCAAAACTGCTGAGGTGGTCCATCTCCCTACAGGGAATGGACTTTACGGTGGAACACCGCCCTGGTACAGAACACGCCAACGCAGATGGTCTGTCCAGGTTCTTCCGCCTTAGTGAAGAGAACTCCAATGGGGTTGGGTAGTTCTCCCTACTTTCAGCTGGAGGGGACATGTGTTAGACTTGGAATCTTTTGGCGTGTTTCCCCTGACTTTTTGCTTTCTGGCCTCCTGGTTTTGACTCTGTTTTTGCTGGTGTAATGATTCTGCGCACTTCCCTCACTGCTGTCCAGTGGGAAAGTGCAAGTGCTCCTGTATAAAATGTGTATGGATTGGTATTTCCATGATTGGCCTATTTTGATCTATGTGTCAGTCCCTAGTAAAGTGCACTGCGAGTGCCAGGGCCTATAGATCAAATGCTGTTGGTGGGCTGCAGCACTGGATTGTGCCACCCACGCAAACAGCCCGTAAAGTGTAACTCGGGCATGCCGTTGCAGAGCCTGTGCGCAGCCTGGGGCTGCCATGTCGACTTGGCAAGTGCACACACTTGCAAGTCCCTAAACCTTCCCTTTTCTACATATTAGTCACCCCTAAGGTAGGCCCAAGGTACCCCTGTGGGCAGGGTGCATTGTATGTGAAAGGTAGGACATGCCCTGGTGTGTGTGGCATGTCCTGATAGTGAATTACAGCCTACTTCGTTTTTCACTATTGCAAGGCTACCTGTTCCCCATAGGCCAGAATGGGCAGTTTTGATTATTACATCCTATGATCCTAACTGACCCAGGGAACATGGTAGAAATCCGAGTTTAGTATGCCTGAACTCAGAATGATAAAATGCATCTTTTAGTGAAGTTGGTTTTAACATTCTGTGTTTGAAAATACCACTTTTAGAAAGTCGGTATTTTCTTGTCTAACCATCCAAGCCTGCCTCTGCTAGGTTGTGTATTCCTTGTCTGGAGTGTGAGTGACAGGGGCTGGGGGATTCCAGGAGACAGGGCTGAATAGCCAGATCTACATGTAGATGGGTGGGAGGAGTTGCACCTGGGACCTGAATAGGACAGTGCCTTCCCTCCACAATGCTGGCTCCACCTCCTGTGGTGCGTCTGATGTCCCTGGCCTACTCTCTGAAAGAAAGGAAGGAGACTTGTCAACAAAGTGCTCCAGAACTGGTTTGGACTAGGCAAAGGCCTCTCTGCCTTCAGAGAACAAAGGAATTTGGGATATAAATATTGGGGCCCTGACCCCATGAATTTAGATCTCGCTGGAATCAAGGAACCTGCCAAGACGAAGAGCTGCCAGGAGGAGTACTGCCCCCCTTTGCTGTGTTGTTGCTTTGTTGGGTTGGCCTGCAGCTGCTGCTTCTGCCTTGGGCAGTGAAAGGACTGGACTGAACTTTCTACTACTTGTGCTGAGAATCTCCAAGGGCCTGAAACCGAGCTGGCCTCCTGTTAAGAAGTCTCAGGGACTGCAAAGACTTCACACCCCTCTGGGTACCGCTGCTGGAACCGCGGTTTCAGTTGCCACAGAGGAAGGGAACCGCAACCGACTCCGTCCACCGACTCCATCGCTGGCCCGGTGTCCTGTTTGCACCGCAGACCGCACCGTCCGCATATCGCACCGCAACCCTGGTATCACCGACGACGACGTCCGACGCCATCGCCACCGAGCCGCTGCTTGCACCGTGACCTGTGGGCACCACAGTTCGCATCGCATCGCTTCACTGTGCCAGCCGGACCAGACCAACGCTGTCGCTGCACCTGGCTCAACAATCGTGACCGCATCGCAGTTGGGGCACCGCTCGCACGCTACACGACGCACCGCTCCGACTCGCACCGCTGTCCGACGCCAGCTCCCGCACTCCGTCTTGGTCGCCTGCATCGCAACCTGCCAGCGCCGCATCGAGCACCGTCTCACCCTGCCCCGCACGCCTTGGACTCACCGACTCCGTCTGCACGGTTTTCACCGAGCCGCTGCCTGCACCGCATCGAGAGGACACCGCGCCCTGCACCGCTCCCATCTTGCACCGCAACCGCAACGCACGCCGACCGGCTCGCACACTCCGTGCCCGCCACAACGAGAAAAGGTACTGTGACCGAGTCTGTTCACGACTCTGCTGGCCCGTATCGACGCGGTCGGCTGGAACGGTTAGATTCGGTGGTTTTCTGCATCGCGGTAGACTCGGACGGAGCTACCGACTCGTACGAACTTTGTTTTTGATCTATTCCTGCAAAGAAGAAGTTATCTTGCACAGTAATCACTTTTAAAGTGCTGTATTGTGGATTTTTATCGTATTTGGTCTTGTTTTAAGTATATAAAACTATTGGATATTTTTCTAAACTGGTGTGGTGTCCGTTTCTAGTGCCTACATTGTATTACTGTTGGTTATGTGCAAATGCTTTACACACTGCCTCTAAGATAGGCCTGACTGCTCGTGCCAAGCTACCAAGGGGGTGAGCAGGGGTTATTTTAGGAGTGTAACTCCCTTACCCTGACTAGGAAGAAGGGTCCCTACTTGGACAAAGGTCAAAGGTGCAAGCCCTTGCCAACTAGAGACCCCCATTTCTAACACTCTGCATGCCATTGGCAGTTTCAGTCAAACAACCCTCTACGGCATGTTCAAATGACCCCAGATCCTTCAGCACCTTCTCTTTCAACACCCTACTGGTTAGGCCTTTAACGTATGTTCTGTTTTAGCAACTGCCTTTTCAATCACTGAAGAGCTCTCATACAGGTCAGTGTTCAACATATGGTTTTTAACCTTTTGATTTCGGTCGACCCCCACAAAAAGCGGGGGCCACAGTCTAAGCAATTTCTACAAAAATGCAGAAACAAGTATACATCAAACAAATTATGAAATATTTTAGTTAATTCATAAACCACAAATATGCAAAAATTGAAATTTTTATTTGAATGCAAAGTTTTGAACTTTTCAACCTTTAGTTTAATTTCTAGAAGATTAAGCAATTTGCTATAAACTAGCATATCATTTTGCCGTTTTGCTCCCAGGACATGCTCTCTTTTGTTGGTGCATACCAGGACTTTAATTTATGTTACCAACTGTCCATGCTACATTCCGTTTGCTCTACTTGCGCTGCTCCCCAAAAATCAAGATAAGGATACCAATTTAATTTTCAGTCCCCGATTTCAAATTCCTTCACATATTTCAAAGTGTTTTTAAATTTTCAATTGTGAATTGCTTATGTGCATATACTTTATTAATCTGCTAATATTTTGTTTTCTAAACAGTCGCGGACCCCCTGAGAAGGCATCATGAACCCCAGATTGAGAACCACCGAATAGAGGAAGGCCATCATCCCGGGCGACATCTCAGCTTCCTCTTGTGGATCTGTTACGGGGTTCTACAAAATGCTCCTGGATTTCACTTATGCAAGGAGAAGAAATTATCCACTCCCTTCTTTTCCCGTTGGTAGCAGGTAAGCGCCACTCCTCACTGGACAGCCCTCAGAGCCGCACCTCTCATTTGGAGGTAGCCCCAGTCCACAGGGCAGCTCCGCGCACTCCACAAGCTGGGCAAGCCCCACCATCACCGTGGCACAGCAATGGTAGGGATCACGGCCCCATCACTCGCAGGGACCACTTGCGTCACTCTGGCATACTCCTTCACACCCCAAACATCCAGTGTCTCTGTGGGTAGGCCGCGATGCTTGTTAAACTGCAGTAGCGCCGGCTTCTTCGCCACCCACTTCAGCCGCCAGTGCACTCCAGAGGCCACTGTCTCCAAGACCGCCTGATGCCGCTGTCATGGGAGATCATCTGTTAGTTTATCCTTCTGGACATAAGGATCTCCTCAGGGATCACCCATGCACTTGCATCTTTCTGCTGTGATCCATGGCAATAGATCATTATGCGCCTCTTAGTGAGCAGTAGGGATAAGGCCACAGATCTAAAACATATATTCGTGTTTTTTCCCTGTGTGTAGAGCCAATATGCAGTGTTCAGGAAAATGAGTGACTATGTCTCCTGCCGCGTCTCCAAGCACACTCCATACCACTGGACCAAAACACAAATCTTTGAAGCTAAAGCCGCATTTGTAAGATCAGTGACAAGCCGAATGAAAACCACCACAAAATACTATTAAAAATAGTGAAGAAAACCGCCAATTCACCAATGAGAAAGGAATTAAATCATGCATCTCTCAGGAGGACCTCAAAACTTTTGTCCAGTCTCTAGTTCTGTCTAGGAGACAACTCACTAATCAAAGGCCTGCTCAAAATCACGTGACCTCCAGTGACGATGGTTCTATGAGTCTTGGGGAGATCCAGGGGGTTTGTGTCTGGGAGCACTCGTAGACTCTGGAACCCCATCCACCAACCAGCAAAACTATCCCTCAAAAAACAAAATAATAAACAGAACTTAAATTCATCTTGCAGTGCCACTTCCACACCTGACCTTTCACATTTGCCAACAGTGGATAACTTTATTTGCCTTGGAGCATCCCAGATCTACTGGGCAGGTCCATCTGAACTTTCCGAAACATCTTGATGACTTACAGGAATATACCCTCCTGGACCCTTTGTTTGAAAGAACTAATAGCTATTTAAGACCTGCCCATTCTCTTGTGTGTCGAACATTGATCACTCACTTATTGTAAAGTTGTTTACAGTTCATTATTGCAGAATTTAACAATGGCTCATGTAAAGAGCTCCGCCACCCCTTTTTGGTCTCGTTGTGCTACAGAAAACATTTTTAAAACGTGGTTTCTCGTGTTAACACTTCTTGTTCACTCAAAGGTCTACACAAGTGATGACCCTACACTGGTAACAATGGCATCATATCCAAGCATATACACATCAGCAAACATTCTTCATTGAGACCCTGAAACCAGGTATTACACAATAGAATCCTCCATGTGAGGATGCTCTTGGCCAAATAAAGTAGCCACCACTGTGTCACTGACTGTCCCCAAGTTGTGGGCATAAACAATTTTGCTTGTATAGCTTTTGTAGATAATTTCCTTTTTCTTGTGTATCACTTCTACTCCACCAACGTATGCGAAGAGGACCAGAGCCTCATGAACGTTCTCCTGTGCCACCTCTAGTCCATCACGGAAATATGTCTATGACGTCACTAACATTTGCTCAGCTTGAGATACTTTCCGTCCCGAGACTAGTGCAAGAATTACACCAAATCCTTTACTGCCCACAGCACTACGTCTCTTTCTCTTTAAATAAAGGGTGTAGTCGTAACTGCATGTTAGCTGCCCCTCAAACTGAACTCTCCATTCTTAGCGACTTCTAACCAACTGAACAGGCCCTTAAAGAAGCGCAACTCCTCGTCAACATTTACCACTCGTGGCATCTCAGCATCTCCATCCAATCCTCATCTAAGAGTTTTATTCACATACCTTCTGCCCTGAAGACTTCAGTTGACTCCAGGCTCCATGATGCCACTTTTGTGGTAGGTAACCATACGTTTTCTTTAGAATTACTAGATGGGAAATACCAGCTTAAAGCTTAGAGGTTATTAAACAAAGTTCTGCTCCTGAAACAATCATCTGTTAAAACCCTAGCATCCACCTGCTCACCACAGATATTTTATGATTGTTCCATCACAGCTGATGTCTGTCAGAAATCTGGGAGGTTTGCTGTTCCGGTTGGAGTAGTAATTCGCAAGAAAGCACAATCACCAAAGGAGGTTTCTTCTATCCAAGGCAGCTTAGACTTAACTTCCTGTGCATCCCTGTAACTACATCACAGTAATCTCCATGGCTAATGTGTCTCAGCAGTGTCACTTGGACTCATAGTACTCTCCTCTCAAACACTATTTTTTCCCCTTCCCTATAGCCTCTGGACGATGCGCCCACAGGAATTGTCCACCCCCAAACTCACATGGCCGTGATTGTCTCATTGTGGAAGGTGACAAACGCCATCCCCAGAGGCTTCTCGTTCACTTTCTCTTTCTCTTTCTTGTACTCTTCTTTCAGCCGCTCTTCCAGATCTGAGTAGTACTGGATGGCCTCCACCTGGACCAGAATAAAACAGTAATTACTACAGGCGCAATCAAGAGAGCATAGAAACCTCTCAAGGGTATAATCTGCCACAAACAAGCACAAGTCTATTACGACACCCGGTGTCCAGTATCCCAGTCTGCTGGAGTCATAGAATGCTGATGCAACACATTTTCTTTCGCTTAATGAAATCAAATCACTTTAATGGAGTTTATTTAATTCTTAAGATAATTCGATAATAGCTTTTGTGGTGAGAAGTGAGGGTGCTTTTGTGAAGAAATAAGACTTTTATTTAGATTACTGAGAGAATCTGTAAAGGTGGAAAAAACAATCTAAGGAGGAGCAGTGCTTAATTTGAGAGGGTGGTTTCCAGTGCTCAGCACCGGCACTTTCCATGAGCACCAGTTAAGTACACATTCACTTACTGGGATGTTAAGTGATTTGCCCAGAATCACAGGATGTTGAGCTGACGCAGAGACCAGAATGGTGAGCTTATGTAAAGACTCGAACCTGGTTCCCCAGCTCCAAAGTCAGCAGCTCTGGCCATTACGCCACATCCTCCCTCCACTTTCATGGTTAGTAGTTGGTTCTGTTTTAGGTGGCGCTAAGAGGAGAAATGGATTGGTGCAAGCTGCCTCCTGATGAAAGCCCCGGCACTTATTATTATTTTATTTTTTTACAAGTTAACCACTGAGATGGAGTCTTTCTCCTGGTGCATTTTGGGTTTCGAGGAGGCATCACGAGCCACCTTGAAGCTGAAAATTCTACTTTGAAGAAAAGTAACTTGCAATGTTCGTACCGAACACTAGATGGCAGGAGTGTGCAAAGCATGCAATCTACAGCAGCAGCTGCTGTAATTTTGTTTTGCAACTATTAATTATTTGTAGTCATGTGATTTGGGGTGGAGAAAACATGGGTACCTGGGGGGGGGGGGCGGGGGGTCCTCAGTTATAGACATGTAGTGCAAACAAGCACTGGCACCTTTGAGTGAGACACACTGGAGGGAGTCAGCAGGAGCGGGCAGAAAGGGCTACAGATGTAAAATATTTCCTCCTGCGGTTCAATGCAAGCATTCGAGAGGAGGCGGTAGGATACAGCATAACAACCAACAGCGTTAGGAGAGAGATCAAAATTCAACTGCGCTGAGCCAAGACGTGATTGGCAAAGTCGCAAGCCAATGGCTGGATGATGCTGCTTGAATAAAGCCAATGGTTGTAAAGGGTAGACTCAAAGCCCACTTTATGCACATTGTAAGCAGCAGGTCGGTTTGACAGTTGCAGCAGCAAAACCCAGAACTAAAAATGTTAGATAAGTCCTGGTAGGCATAAAAAAGAACAAGCGCAGAGTCTCGTCCGGTATATCCCAAAGCGGGTCTTTATTTTCCTTCTTTCTTCTGGATATCTAGCCAAGACGTGTTTTGTCTGGCATCGTCACCTAAACTTCCCCAGGGCTACAAGGTATACACAAAATAACTGCAATGAGCAAAATATCTCTGACTAAAGGAAATAGGTCATCACCGAAAGAGGTCCTGGTGCATTGTGGGCTAAGAGAGGAGTCATAAGACATCTCACGCCTGAAGACTTCCTTGAAGAAAATCTACTTTCAAACGTCTGTGCCCAATACTAGATGGCAGGAGTATGCAGAACATGTGAATTACAGCAGCACATGGTACAAACATATATTTATGCTAACATTGAGCGTGTAACCTGTCATAGTCATGTTTATTGGTCCATTAACCGAACGCGCTCGCTTCACAGCTAGCCGAGGTCTGTATCATGGCACTTGAGATGTGAATTTAAAAAATAAACTGCTGTGTCTGTAGAAGGCTTGCTCATGTTTAGCTGCAGCTGAAGGACACTCTCTCTGGATTTCTGCATGTCATGATATCACTCCTGCTCATCAAAGAACCAAAACCTTATGTCATGTGACCCTAATCTAGACAATTCTGAAGTTTGCTAAAATATATGTGTGCTGCCTTAAGCCAGAAATTTCCTGTCCTTTTACCTGGTGGACCTTTGACTGATTTTTGTAATCAATGCTTTTTAATAAATATATTTTGCAGACTCATCTCAAACACACAGTGGTGAAGATTATGTTGACAGGGGAGCCCCCTGTTCTAACCTGGCCAGACCCTGCTTCCCTTCTTACGGACAAGGCGCGCACACTCCAGCACGTGCCTCACTACGACGCGGGTCTCAAAGGTTCTCAGCAGTTAAACCCAATTTACAAAAGTTAACGTTAAGAGAACCAACAGAGGGCCACACACCTACCAGTTATCCAATTCCTGGGACACAGTGAGAGTAAAGCCACAAACATTCTGCATTGCATCAGATATATCAGTTTGAGACCCTATATACAGTGTGTGAGCATCACTGCATGAAGTAGTCACTTCAGAGTCCCAGCTAATGGTTATACGCACCATCTCGCAGCCTTTGATGGTGCAGCAGCACAAGTGCCCGCAGAGCCGCGGGTTGATCATGGAGGTGATGTGATCCTTCTCCTGCAGGTTCTTGAAGTAGATCTTCCCACGTTCTGCCTTTTTCCTTTGAAGAAAAGGGTAAGGGGAGGAGGATGGATGTGAGGACAAGAGAGAGAGCAGGAGTAAAAGAAAGTAAGGAGAATGGAGAGCATAAAAGAGGAGAACAAGAGTTGGACGAAGAGGAGCGAGTAGAAGATTGAAATGGGGAGCCAGGAAGAAAGAAGAAAAAGAATAGAAAAAAGTGGGAGAAGAGAACAGGAGTGCAGACAGATGAACGAATGAGTGAAAGATTCGAAGTAATAAAAGAAGAAAATACAGTCGAAAGAAGGCGAGCGGAATGTTTGTAAGATGACAGAGGAGAGGAGAGAGGATATTGACAGCAGACAGACCGGGAGTGGATAAACATGTCCCTTGATCAATTGATTTGTAATTGATAATTGTTACACACAAAAATGTTATGTTGCAAATCAGTTCTAAATCACAGCAGCCATGTCTAGCCATGAGACTGCGACCCACGCACAGCTCAGCTAATAAACATAAATCCTAAACAGACTAAAATGTCTAAACTACAGACCCCTCTCCTATTCAAGTACCGAGAACCAGCAATGCAGATGTACCCAAGTCCTGACTCGCAGCAACATTTCTAGCTCGGACAATGATTCACATATCCGCTACATCTCATCCGTCTTACAATGACGATCCCGCTTTCATTCTACTACTGAGCGATCCCACGCCGGTCTGGAGATGTGCCTCAATGCTCACCAATGGCGCCTCCAGCTATGCTGGGATGGAGACCATCCTTTGCAGCAGCTTTTTCAATGGTCTTCATTCTAGACCTGCAGGACTTTGTCATGGTTTGGACTGAGATCCCATCTGCTCTATGAGAACACCTTAATCCTCATCTGTGGAACCCACCGCTAAATGGTCTGTTGCTTTCACGGGGCGGCTCGATCCTTATTAACAGTACCTAACATTGTCTTCCATCAAGGGCCTCCACGCCTATTCCGACCCTACCTGCAGTGCCTCAAACTAGTCAAGTTCCAAGACCCAGACACACCTCTTACAATGTCTCGCAGTCACATTGTTCAAGAGAAATGTATTCCTGCTATGTGAAAACTAAATTAATTTGGGTAGGACTATTTTGCATAATTGTCTTTTAAAATGCAATGTTTGTTGATTTCTAATTAAAAGATTAAATGCCTACCATAAATCTCTTTGCTCACTGAAATCGAGGCAAGAATGTTTTAGACTAAATTAAAGTGAATCACTGGAAGACCTGCAGGCCCTCTTCTGTGTAAAGTAAAATACTTGATCCTATGTTACTAAAAACTAAGAGAAATTGTTGTGATAGTTTGGTTAAAATGTTTTTTTTTTTTTTTTTTTGTCAAGAATATCGATTTTAATGTAAGTAAGATCGATTTTAACAATATTAAAATCATTATTTTGTTTACAAAAATATTGTTGTTTATAATATTGTTTTAAAATAATTTTTATCATTTTTATGAATTTTTGCATGTATTTTAATTGTATATGTTATCAATTGTTTGTATAATTATTGTTAATGTTTTTTTAATATAGTTTTTAATTGTTAGTAGTTTTCATTTTTTTTTTTTTCTTTTTTTTTTCACCATCAGTTTTTCATTTATCATTTACAAAAAAAACATACAGTATTATACAGGTTTCGTTTTACACCAAAAGGATAATCAAAGGAAAAAAAAAAAAAGAACAGTGAGACAGGGAATAAATTAAAACTAGTCATCTGATTGGTGTATCTTCAGCAAAGCGGTCAGAAAAAACAAAGTTAATTGAATCTGCAACATTCCGGATGCCCACCCCCTCAAATAAGAAAAGAGTAAAAAAGGCTGTTGAAATCATAACAGATGTTATTTAGGATTATGGCTGGGGTCGCTCCAATCTAGCCTTCCAATCCATTACTGGAGCCCAGATAAGTTTCCCTAATTTCCTAGCTTTCCACCCTTTCTTCTCGTAAAGACCCTTTTCTAGACTATAGATGGCTAAAAGCCGTGATACCCATTGTTGAAAGGTGGGAGGGTTGAAGTCCTTCCATGCGGCTGCCACACAGATCCTAACAACCGCCATAGCAAGAAATAAAAATTCACGGTGAGCTACATGAACTCCATCCCTGCCCACACCTAAAACCACTAATTCATCGGATAATCTTATTTGGATCCTCAAAGTTTGACCCATAAAGTGTTCAATTGCCCTTTTCAAAGGGTCCAGCAAAGGACAAGAGGCGAACATATGTACCGTATCGGCCTCCGCACTACGACAGCGCGGGCAATAAATGCCCATAGTCCCCCCCCATTGGGCTATTTTTGCAGGAGTATA
Organism: Calotriton arnoldi; assembly: GCA_963921515.1. NCBI lineage: Eukaryota > Metazoa > Chordata > Amphibia > Caudata > Salamandridae > Calotriton > Calotriton arnoldi. The sequence goes on along the minus strand of CAWUFW010001464.1, from coordinate 1,809,385 downwards.
ATAAAGTTCAAAGAGGGTTTTAAAATGTTGAGCTTGTAGATTAGCTACCTTCAATACCGTACATCCTAACTTAAGTGAGGTTAAAAACTCACTCCCTTCAATATCAAGCTTCCCCCGCCATTTCTCAGAATATTTTCCCAGATCATCATTTTGATGCTGATTTAACTCACTATAAATCTGGGTCATGGAGCACCCTTCAGGATTTTGCACCGTTTCCACAACTGTGTCTCTGTCGAATGTTCTTGTTCCCCCAGTTTTCTTTACAAGGGCCGACCGAATCTGTAAAAATTTAAAAAATTCCCTGCGCTCCAAATTAAACCGGATTTGGGCTCTTTCGAATGTAATTATACCATCAGAGTCTATAATATCACCAACCGTCTTGACACCCAACCCGTCCCACCGCCTCATTACAACATCATGAAAAACCTCAGGTAAAGATGGATTCCTAAATAGAGGAGTATAACGGTTCGTTCTGCCCAATCCCAGCTTTTTCCTAACAGAAGACCAAACAAATATTGCTGCTCCCAAAGTCTTAAATTTAGTTTTTTTATAATAGCTGGCCTCGCTGAAGCTCAAAAGCCAATTGCGCGCTTCACCATCTATAAGTAGGTCATATACATCCGGTACGGCGTCATCATCCCTCCACCTATCAGTAACCGTGCCTCCTAATAGCCCACGCATATATTGTAATGCTGCGGCCCAATAATATAATCTTAAGTCAGGCACTGCCCAGCCCCCTTTCTCCCTGGGGAGGGACATAAATTTAAGTGCCCTTCTCGTCTTCCCCTGTGCCCAAATAAAATTATTTATCATTCTTTCCATTTCTTTAAACCAAAAGGTCTCAAACTTCAGGGGTATCGTTCTAAACAAATATAAGACTTTTGGGAGGAATATCATCTTAATAATATTACATCTTCCCACAATCGAAAAGTGTAAATTATTCAACCTATTAAAATCCGTCCTTGATTTCCGGATCACTGGTGCAAGATTCTTTTCAACGACCTTGGCTAAATCCGATGTGATAACAACCCCTAGATAAGTGGCCGAATCGGTCACTCTTGGATCTACCAAGTTGGTTTTCTTATTAACAACGATTTGCGTCTTCCCCCGATTGAGTCTATAACCAGAAACTGCCCCAAAGCGCTCTGCCTCATGTTCAATTTCGTCTAGAGCTACAGAGGGGTTAGCAGCCGTAATTGCCAGGTCGTCTGCATAGCCCAAGATCTTTGTTTCAAATCCGTTAAGCCGTATTGGGAGAATGCCTTTGTTCACCTCTAGTCTCCTAATTAAAGGATCAATAAAAAAAGCAAAAAGAAGGGGTGAACACGGGCACCCCTGCCTAGTTCCTCGCATGATATCTATTGGATCACTCTGCCCCCCCATAACACGGAGTCGAATCTTAGGGTTCCTATACAACGCTTGTATAGCTCTTATGCACCCCTTGCCAATACCTACATTCTCCAACACAGACCAGAGGAAGCCCCACGAGACCCTATCGAACGCCTTCTCCGCGTCAAGCAGTATAAGCGCCATAGGGTCTCGTGTGACTGAGGTGCCATCGAACAGAATGCAAACTCTCCTAATATGTTCAGCAGTACCCCTGCCAGGGATAAAGCCATGCTGGCGGGTCGAAATAACCTTCCCTATATTTGTGCTAAGGCGGTTGGCTAAAATTTTTGAATAAATCTTTGCGTCGCTGTTCATTAGGCTAATAGGCCTATAAGATCCAGGTTCGTTAGGGGGTTTGCCTTTCTTTAAAAAAATGATCATACTTGCTTCTCCCCATGACTGCGGAGGTATTTGTCCATTCTGTACCTGGCACATTACGCAACATAAAACTTCCCCAAAACTGAAAAAAAGATTTTATAAAATTCTAGCGGAATAAGATCAGGGCCTACCGCCTTGCCTGATGGTAAATCTTTAATGGCTCCCTGAATTTCTTCATTTGAGAAGCAAACATCCAAGGCTGTGGAATCTTCTATAGAAAATGCCTCAGCGGGGGCTAGTTCCAGATAGTCCCTTACATCTTTAGCATCCCTAACAATGTCCTCACTATATAAATGTTGATAATACTCATAAAATACATTACAGATATCCTTAGGGGTAGTAGCAACCGTCCCATCCGATGTTTTAATCTCCGCGATATCCCCCTAGTGGCTATCTGTCTAGTCCTTACTGCTAAAATATGACCAACTTGTTCACTATATTCATGGTGGGTTTGTTTCCACGCCAAGAATTTACCAGCTGCTTTCGCAGCAATGATGTCCCCTGCGGTGGCTTTTGCTAATGCCAGTTTCTGTGCAATCTCGTCAATGTTAAGACTAGAGCCGATTACCCTAACCAATTCTTCTTCTAGATCCGCAATTAATCTTTGTGTGGCCTCCATCTCCAATTTTTCCATCTTATTCCGTCTCAAAGAGTAGCTCATAGTTTCCCCCTAATTCCTGCCTTAAGAGCATCCCAAGCTCGACACTCCCCAGGTTAACCTCAAGAAATTCTTTAAGCCATTTATTCATATGCTCTACGTATTTTACATCCTGTAGTAAGGCTCGTTCAAACGTCCAGCATGATCCCTGTGGGATTACCGCGGGCTTTTGGATCTCTAGAACCAAGGGGTTATGATCAGATACCAGTCGTGGTAGTTTTTTAATTTTACAAAGAGAAAGGAAAGAAGAAGAAACTAGAAAATAATCTAAACGAGCTACGACCCTATGGGGTGCTGAATAGTACGTACTCCCTATCCCCGAAGGGGATGATTGCTCCCATACATCCGTAAGTCCGTTATCATCCATCAATTGGATTAAGGCCCTATGGCCTTTCTTTTTACGGCCTACAAATTTAGCTGGGTCTCTTTTCCACAGCCCATTTAAGCCATTAATATTAAAATCCCCACACACAATGATCGGAAGAGGCCAATTAGCCAATTGCATATTAACATAATTAAACATTTCAGGATCATCAACCGTAGGTCCATAAACTGAACAAAGCGTAAAAATAAGTCCTGGTATTTGACACTCCACAATTACCCATCGGCCATACTTATCAGATAGACATTTTTTAACCGATGTCCCCTTTCTTTTGGCGAGTATTGCCACCCCCGAGTCCTAGTCCCTTGTGAAGTACATGCTATAAGGTGAAATCCCAGCTGTTCTAAGAGAGACTTTCGAGACCCCTCAATATGCGTCTCCTGTAAGCAGACAATGTCAGCTCGCAGGGTCTTAAGATATTCTCTTACCATCCTTCTTTTAGCGGCATCATTCAGCCCACATACATTAATAGTTACTATTCTCATGTTGTGTGTGGTTTATCAAACTGCCTAAAACCTGACACTTAGTGTATTGTCCCTGTTCCAATTTTTTGCATGTCTGAATTCCAAGGTTCCTTTCCTTACTAGATGGTGAATTTTCCCCCCAGTATTTCCCTCCCCAAGCCCCCTCTTAGCACCCCTTTGCCCTCCCTGCCCCCAAACCCAACCCCCTCCCTCCTCCCTCCACCTATAATGTGAAGCAAGCAGACCTAAGGTCTCTGTGATGGAGTCTGAAAGTCGACCCCCTTTCTGCCAGCCTATCTAATTCCTAGATGCCCTACAATTCATAATTATCATACATTTTGCAATTTTTATTGAGCTCCACCCATCCCCCCTTTTTTTTTTTTTCCCCGCATCCACCGGATTTCCCCTTTGGATTTTAAATATTTTTTGTTATAATTTTTGTTTTAAACAGTGCCACTCCAAAGAATCATATAGCCTTTTAAAAAAAAAAACTCCTATGTTCCTGGCAGTGAATACCCAATTAGGCCTATCTTTAAGGTTTCAAAGAATCCATATAAGCTTTAGCTTGAATTTCAGAGGAGAAAACTCTAGATATGTTCTTATAAATGATCTTTAGCCTTGCAGGATTCATCAAATATGCTTGCGCTCCTATAGCGTGACAAGGCTGAATCAATTCTCTTAATCGCCAACGTCTTTCCACGGTTACATGGCAGTAATCTGGCTTCGTGAAGAAAGACTGGTTCTCAAAAGTTCGCTTGGCGTTTGGGCGCGCTTTGGAGTAGATCTCTTCGCGCAGTAAAAGTTTCCAAAGTAAATTAAGATTGCTCTTGGCAATGCGATTCCGTCCCTGCTTGGATGAGGAGATTTCTTAGGCATCATGGGAAAGCGATGTACGCGCTGAATCTCAATCTCCCAATTCCAATGATGGAGTTCTGGAAAGGCCCCCTTCATCAACCTCAAGATGTAGGCCCTCATATCATCACCTTCTGCGCCTTCTTCAATACCAAGAATACGGAGGTTATTGCGTCTTTGCCTATTCTCAAAATCCTCCATTTTCCATTGGAGATCTTTAAACTGCTTATCATATGATTCCGCCTGTACCTGAGCCCTCTCCAAATTATCCTCTAGTGTACTTGTGCGTTCTTCTACATGGGTCAGCCTTGCATTTGTATCTGTACAAGCCTTAGCCATTTTTCTTACTGCGCCTTGAAGCTTCATTGTTGCCAATCTATTTTTCTTTCCGTCCATCCGGGACTCATCTTGCAGTTGTTTAATAGAATCAAAGATCATTTTTAAAGAAGGTGCAGACTCGTCGCCTTCTTCGCCCCCCTGCCCTATATGGTCTGGATAAGTACTCCTAGTAGCAGAATAATCCCATTTCAAAGTGGGGTCCGAGCTTCCTCTGCTATCTCTGCGGAGGCCCTCTCTGCTTTTCTCCAGAGTTTGGCCATCTCTTTGTTTCTTCAGAATTTTCTTTCTTCTGACCACTGTATCTTTCTGTGATGTACCGGGGCTAATAGAGGAGCTAGAGAACTGAATATTGCTACTCACGTCTACCTCAGACGGGCTGAGTTCGGAGCCATCAGTCACTGAAAAAAACTTGTCCCCGGGATCTAGCGTGTCTTCAGGGTCGTTACTAATTATAATCCCCTCTATTAACTTGCTCGTGTTCAACTGGTCCTTGGCAGCTGCAGGATCTTCCAGTACAGGGATTAGTCCAAGAACGGTACCCTGCTGTGCTTTCTCCATTGGCCGTGCATGTCCCAAATCAAAATTTTCTGGTGGGCTACCGCTTGCGCTAATTTGGCTGAGCTCAGCCGCGGAGTCAGCTTGGGACACATACTCTGGGGTATTTACGAGATGCATATCCAAAATAGCATTCACATTTGCCTCGACTTGCCGATTTTCCCCCATCGTAATGATGCCATTATTAGAAACTGGCAGTGTAGCAGAAAAAAATCTGTGATGCTATTTCGTTTTCCCAAGTCCTTAGGTCCTGTCTTTGTCCCTTTAGCCCCTGTGCCACTGCCGCTTATTTCCCCTTTTTACAAACAACGCCGCTCTCACCTTTCTTCAAACAGTCCTGGGAGACCATGCCTTTTGCACTTGCAGTGCCCATTGCTCTACCTCCCTTGGCTACCACGGAGCCAACGTTCTCCCTGGCTTCTGCGCTTGCCTGCGCATCCGTAGCTTTCCCTCGGACTCCGCGGTTACCCTTCGGAGGCATCTTTCCAGCTTCAACTTGCTTGGTGCGCCGTACCGCTGCAAGCCACTCGGCCTCTTCCGATGAGTCCGCCCCTCTTCCTCCGTGCTCGGACGAAATCCAAAGGAGCTCCGCCAACACTGCCCGAGCTGTTACCAGCGCAGCCGTCAAAAGTTCCTCCACAACCGCAAGAACATCGAAATCGCCTTTCCCCAATCGGTAAGTCATAGGGGGGGCGTCCGCTCCTTTCTTGTGGTGGGTTAAGCTGTTCGGCATCCGTTACTAGACCAAACAGACTCTCTGGCAGCTAGGGGTGATCACCACGGCCGTCAGTCAAGCGCCATCTTGCTTCCGGTTAAAATGTTTTAATGCATGTTATTATAGGATTATGACAGCCAAGTTGATCCCTTTTAAATATCTCTATTGTCCTACTGAAGCCCCCACAAGGATCACTGAAATGAATTGAAACATAGGCTGACTTTAGTCTGTAAAATATTGTGCAATGACCAACTAAATTTTATTGTACCTTGTGGGAAAAAAACCTTTCAAATGCAAAATATATTTGTCCTTTGATTTTCATGATCACTGTTTTTTTTCTTCTGGAAACTAAATTATACTCAGTTCACTTGCCTTTTACTACCTCAAAAAACATTTGGTACGTTTATATACTTTTTATGGAACATGCAATAAATTCCATAGGCCTATTTTACAAGTTTGATCTCTTTTGAAACCCCTATGTTATAGAGGTCTCTTTAATAATATTACTCCTAATTTCAGTCTGAATAATCAGCCCGGATGGAACCACATCAGTAGAGAGCTTAGTTACTCAGGGGAAAAGTCATCCTGCACCGGTGAGTCCAAGCAGAACTAAAACGCCCCCTTCTTGTCGAGTCTTGAGATGCCATACAGCATTTTTACTGATATACTCATCCTTCACATGAAGTACCACCTGGAGTTCCTGGACAGACAGCCGCATACAGGAATCAACTAAAGCAGTGGTTCCCAAACTGTGCGCCGTGGCTCCCTGGGTAGCCGTCAAACATAGCCAGGGGAGACGCGCACCAAGCACTTTAATGCATTTAATGTTGAAGGGGTTGTTGGCTTCAGTTAAACTAATTTGACCTAAACGCATGATGTCGATGATTTGTAAGTGACATGCCTAAAGCTGTAAACATAGTGCTTAATTGATGGCATGTCGAGGGAGACGACCTCCATATTTCACTGGATTCCCACATTCCAACACTCCCAAAGTAAGCGGAAGATGCCTGATTTATTTTGTTAGACTTGTTAACAGTTTTGTTTTTTTCCAAATGGATTTTACACCAATGCAAGTTATCGGGAAAGTACAGTTGTCCTGTCTATTAAGCACACTAAGTATTATTAAGTAATGACATTTGTACCTGAATCATAGGTACTTCCGGTACACATTTCTTTCAGTACACACACATTTCCAGACAGGTCTGCTCTCTCCTTGAGCACAGGGAAGTAAAACACCATATACGGCATAATTTGGAAGCAAGAAAGAGGGACGTTTAAAACAATTTAAAAAATGTGAGGAATTTATTTTACTTGCATTGATTTAGAGGCAATTTTAGGGAGGAGACAGCAAAAATAAAGCTGTATGTCATTTAAAAAATCGTTAGTCACCCTGCTGAGACAGGTGTGTTGGCACGTATGACATGGGTAGAAATGGAAGTGCATGCAAATATTCTTCAAGCGCAGAAACACTTTGGCAATGGGGCCTACATGCATAGGGGCTCTATCTAGCACTGTAAGTGGGATAAAAATGTGTGAGAGGGTACTCTAAAAAAGGCATGGGTAAAGAAGTGTAATGAATGAAAATGGCTTTTATGAAAATGGCTTTTATATAGCGCATGGCTACTCGGAAGCATCCCAGCGCTGAAAGCGTAACCAGATAGACTAAACACCCTAGGGGAAAAGCCAGGTTTTTAACTGTTTACGGAAAGTAATGTGGTTGGATTCCCTACGAAGAAACAGCGGTAGGGTGTTCCAAAGTCTAACTATGAAGTGTAACTATGAATATTTTATTAGAGGCGCCACCTTAGTAATACGAAACACCCTGCGTCAATGATTATAATACCTTCATCCCAATTATTTTCAGGGACAAAAATGCAAGTACTCCCGAGGCCGGGCTTACACCCCCCCACCCTCCAGAAAAAGTAACATTGGGGAGCCAAAGGGAATGGCCAATGGGTCAAGGGAGCCGTGGGTCGAAAAAGTTTAAGAACCACTGAACTAAAGCACCCCATTCATAACCTGTACTGTTTCCTGCAATTCCATGACTTACTCTAGAGAGTTCTTCCATCTTGCTCAGCAGAAGCTAAACTTGTGATTCCAGAACCAACAATGGCACCCAAAGCGTCAACCCTAGGCTGCAGAACCCCTGCTATTCACCACTAACAAACACGCAGAGGAATCAATGTATGCACATCAATTCTGACCTCGGATGCCTCCTACCATTTAATATCACAGACATATATATTGAACGGTACGTAAACGACTGCATAGTATGTGAACACCAGGTGGTAGAGAAAGGTTAGCAGTTACGCTGTACTCATTCACGCGATGATGTGTCCGTTTACCTTTCCGCGTCAAGGGACATAAGTTTTGCAACATTGTAACATGGCCGGGCCTCTAGCACGGTACAGTGTTCATACGCCTCCCTGCAAAAGAAAGAGAAGACAGAATACGATCAGGCCGCAAGTCTTTGAAAAGTCTGGGAAGAAAGTCTGTGTGTAAGGAGAGAAAATGGCGGTGTGAGGGGGGACATACGCAGGAGTAAAACAGTCAAACCATAATGGTATGTAGTACTACAAATGTGTCAAATAAATATACAGAAATGCCTGCAGAAAAGGGAACTCACTCAAAGTGCTTCTTGATTTTCTCTGATTCAGCATACTTGGAAATTCCATTAATAAATAAAGTGCGTTTAACCTAGAACCACAAAACAGAAGCGTTAACAGTTTGGTGAGTTTATCAACGATTACCACTGATACAAACACACATATCAAACCAGAAGATTATCAGATTAAATGCAAACCTAACAAAATCAGCTATACAGTTACATCCATCACTTCATATAGAACCCCTACACAAAGAACAGAAGGTTTCATTCATTACCAGGTATGCCAGCCCAACACATATACACCACCAAACATTAACATCCACCGCCAGGTATCGAAACCTATCAGACACTGCTGAACAGTTACATCCACTAAGCCTTGTAAAGTTGATTCTAAATGCAGTAACCACCATTCCTTCAACTGAGGTATCTATTTGGATGAAATATAATTGATTATTCCATTGTTTCATTCAGCGGTTCCCAGCCCGCCACCATTGACTATGTGCTGCTGGTCTGGGGTGAGACTACGTCCCCCAGACTTCCTTTACTTTGAGGCGGGGCAGGAAGCAAAGGAGGCACCGCGCTTTGAAAAGTGCTAACAGAGTCCCACAGTGCGGGACGCGTGCGGGTCGCGCTTGGGCGTGCGCCCGGGCGAAGACCAGGCCAGGAGCAGGCCCGTCTTAGCCCGTCATAGACCGACAGAGGCCGGGATGGGGCCCTTACTCTTGGCCCTGGGCCTCAGGACCTGCTTCACCGACTGAGGGAGGATCTACAGTTATGTACATTTACAGGTAAGTACTCGACTTACACATCCAGTCTTCGTGGGTTTAGACCAACACTGGGCAAGGGTCAGATCAAGGCAGGTACTGCACCACCAGCGGCACTGGGGGGGGGGGCCGGGGGCAGAGGTCACTGGGCCCAATGTTAGTCAGTGAAGACTGGGGGCACCCACGGAGGTGCTGGTTGAAGGTAAGTACCCACGGTTTTAGGGGACAGGCCCTGGGGGTTTAGGTAAGAACAGGGGGGGGGGCAACAAGGAAGCACCAAAGCTACACCACCAGCGGCACAGAGGCAGCCAGGTGCAGGGCGCAAACACAGCATTGGGCGTCCAATGCAATCCTATGGGGATTCTTTTATTTGGAAACAGGCTGCAGGCGTCGAACTGGAGGGTGCAGGCAGAAAACCACCAACAGCACAGGCAAGTTGGGATGTTGGGGGTCAAAGGGGCACCACTGGTCAAGCTCCCCAAAGCCCAGGGGCTGCGAGCGCAGGGATGCCTTTAGACGTCGGATTTCGTCTTACAGGGCCGGTCGCCGCTGGGGGAACCTTTTGGATTCACACTGCAGGCCCTGTCGTGGAGGTCAGGAGAGGTCAGCCAACGCTGGATTCAATGTCAGGATCACTGGGGAGACTTCACTGGACAGGTGAGCCACTCGGGTCGTGGGCGTTGGGTGCAGCGTGGGCAGCACTCGCCGTTCCAGATGGCACAGGAGTCCTTGGAGTTGACTTCTTCTGGACAGGTCCGCTGTCCACGGGAGATTGGAGTCTTTTTCGAAGGGAGCAGTCATTTCCAAAGTTTTCAGAGGTCGCTGGCTGCAAGACAGGTCGCCTTTTAGTTGCAGGTTCTTCGAAGCTGGAGACAGGCCGGTAGGGCTGGGGCCAAGGCAGTCGTCGTCTTCCGGCTTCTCTGTAGGGTCAGCTTCAGGGATGTCTTCTTTCTTCTTAGGTCGTCACAGATCTGAATTCCTTGGTTCAGGGATGCCCCTAAAATACTAAACTTTAGGGGTGTTACCGGGAGTTACAGGTAGTAGCCAATGGGCAACTTTACCTTTTGGGTGTCTACACCCTCTCTATGCGTTTATTCCCTTTGGGAGGTGAACACATGCCTAACCCTATTGGTTGAAATCCTTCCATCCAATAAGGTGGATTTTCAAAGGAGAGGGTCACTTCAGCTCAGGACACCTTAGGGGTGGGTCCTGGCTGGGAGGGGACACACCTCTCCTGAGTACTAATTTTCCCACTGACCTTGCCACCAAAAGTGGGGCTTGGTCAGGGCGGCGGGCACCTCCACTAGCTGGAGAGGCCCTGGTCAGCATAACAAAGGGCAGGAAGCCTTTGCGGCTCACTGCCCTGAATGCTGTTTCTGCTTGGGGGTAGGTGTGAAGCACCTCCACCTAGGGCAGACTTTTGTTTCTGACCCACGAGAGCACAAAGCTTCTACCTCAGGAGGTCAGAAACATGTCTAGAAGGGGTAGGCTGGTGCAGACCAGTCAGCTGCACACCAACGCATTGGTCGTTTTTCAGGGGATATCTCTACGATGCCCTCTGCGTGCATTTTACAATAAATCCAACACTGGCATCAGTGTGGGTTTACTATGCTGAGAAGCTTGATATCAAACTTCCTAGCATTCAGTAAAGCCATCATGGAGCTGTGGGGTTCGTAATAAAAAACCTCCCAGCCCATGTACTTAATATGTCTTCACGCACGTACAATGACTGAGAATGGACTTGGACGCTGTAAGGGCATATTGCTCATGCAGCTTTGCCCTCACCTTGCCTTAGGGCTGTGAGGCCTGCTAGAGGGGTGACTTACCTATGCCACAGGCAGTGGTTTGTAGGCATGGCACACAGGGATCTGTGCCAAGTCAACTCTTCAGTTTTGGCTGCACCTAAACACACAGTCTGCAATGGCAGTGTGTATGCGTTAGGTGAGGGGTCTCTTAGGGTGGCATAATGTATGCTGCAGCCCTTAGAGACACTCTCTGGTCACAAGGCCCTTGGTACCACTGGTACCTTTTACAAAGGACTTATATGTGAGCCAGAGGTGTGCTAATCGTGGAAACAATGGTACAGTTTAGGGAAAAGAAGAACGCTATGACGTGGTCAACTCCGTGTCGTAGTGCTTAAATAGCTCTGTTTTTTCAGTTATCTTTACCCCCTCCCTGTTTCTTCTCATCACGTCCTGGACAGTTTTTGCAGCTCTGTGCATTCCTAGAAGTTGACTGAAAGTTTGTTTATTTTTTTGTTCCCTAATTTGGCTCCTGTTTCTACACATAAATACAGTAAGCTTTTCATACTTTCAGAAGCATGTACACCTGGGCGTTATAGCTTTAATGTCGATTGTGCTGAAACATGGGGAATGCTTTATTTACAAATGTTTGTGAATCAGGACTAAGGGCCTCATTACGATGCTGGTTGGACTGACCGTCCAACCGCCGTCTTCGCAAGCCTTTTCAACCACCAAGGCCGGGAAGCTTCCCCCCGCCGTATTACGATGCAACCGCTGCTACCGCAGTGGTCACAGATACGGCAGAGTACATATACCCGAATATGTTGCTGCAAAGGTGTACAAAACTCACAGAAAACATGTGATATGTACACACAAGCATAACATATGTGGGGATATGCCTTCTGCACCCCGTGCCCCATTGCTGGAGTGTGGCAGAATGTGCACGGTCCAGTCAATGGGGATACATACCGCAGAAGGACTTACCTGGATAACGTTGTCCACAGGAAAAATTGCATCGGGGTTCAACAGCCGAGGTGTAGGGGGGAGCTGGAGGAAAGGATCCACAGTGGAGACTGCTGGAGAGAAGTGGACTAGGGTGAGTATGCATCCCAAATCCTTTGTTTCCAATGACTCGAGGCAGTCGGTCGGACTGCTACGGTCGGGTCGTCTGAAACCCACATCGTAATCCGGACAGCAGTCAGAGATCCCTGTACAGCTCTGTGGATGCAGTTGGTCTCCGACCGCCATCTCGCCAGTCGGAGAAAAGCTGTCAGAGTCGGCGGTCTTTCAATGGTCGGTCGGATACAAGATGCATGAACCGTAATCCGACGATCAAACTCACCACTTCTGAAGAGACCTTCGACGGTCCGACCGCCTCCGACAGAACCGCGAGAGCCGGTACGACCGGAATCGTAATAAGGCCCCAAGTTCACATTGGGTGGGTGTTCTCCATGCTGGACAGGTTTCCTAAAGGCAATCAACTTAAACAACCCTGGGAAGGCACATTTGTATACCTGAAGCTAAAACTTGACATGCGGCACCTTTTGCACTAATATAATTTTAAAATATTTAATTTTTTATGTGCAGATGACCAGGTTACTTGCCTCTCCAGTACCTTGGAAAAATATTAAAACGTATTTTAATCAATGACCTCTTTACACGTTTTCTCCCGGAGGTGGCTCGGTGTCACGTCTTAATGTCACTGCTGTGATGTCACACGCTGTTGAAAAGGCTGATGTGCTACTTCACTTTGGCAAATCATACAGGTTTTGTGATGTAACGCCCGACTTAAACCCTGCGCCGATCCTTTTCTCTTTTAAAGTTTTATATGGCACAAACTCAACTTGACGATATCGGAGCCCTTTACATCAACATCAGTTACATTCCACAAGGCACATTTTGTTTTTGCTTTTTTTTTTGGGCACAGGTGATTAAGTGATTTGCCCAGAATCACAGCATGTTGAGTTGATGCAGAGATTCGAACCTGGTTCCCCAGTTCCAACGGCGACAGCTCTGGCCGTTAAGCCGCATCCTCGCCCCAATTCAGCAGAAGTGTAAGAAGAAGCCTCTGGCATGTTGGTTTAAAGGGGGAAATGAATGCTTCTTTCTTAACTGGAAGCAAACTTCATGCAGGAGGACTGAAGCACCACAGCAGCTGTATGTTGCTTTTGGATTTGCTACAGACAACCTAGCCGCGGTTAGCTGCTTGTAGGCACAACGCAGCCTTCCTCCCTTTAAGAAATGCACTTGTTGTCTTTTAGAGACGAGGCAGGCCCTAGTCTGAACTGTAAGGCATGCGGTCAAGCCTAAGAGATAACTTTTCCGAGCAGAGTCGGCTGAATTGTCAGTGCTGCACTGCCTTGCACAGTAAGGGTTTCTGCGCTATGCTGCCTGTACGCAGATTGCAGATGCTTTGATTTTTAAAAACTTCTGCCACTGGCAAATTTGTGCACGATATGCAGCAAAATGGCGCTGGATCACAACTGCTGCACTGCGGAGCCTGAGGTGGAGCCGTCTTTGCCGGAACATCCTGTATTGGGCGTGTCGGTCAGCTGCAGCTTTCTCCCACTGGTGCATTTGTTTCCCCTCAATGGTGCATTTGTTTCCCCTCAATGGTGCATTTGTTTCCCCTCAATGGTGCATTGGTTTCCCCTCAATGGTGCATTGGTTTCCCCTCAATGGTGCATTTGTTTCCCCTCAATGGTGCATTTGTTTCCCCTCAATGGTGCATTTGTTTCCCCTCAATGGTGCATTTGTTTCCCCTCAATGGTGCATTTGTTTCCCCTCAATGCAGCCTGCAAGCCAAGACAAGCTTCCCGCTTGGGTCTGAGTTCCGCTTTACGCTGTCTGGTGCACTCCTTTCAACGGTAATGTCTTTGAACAATCAGAGCTCTGTATTGATGCCGACCTTGCCTCATCCTCACATTAGCCTGGATTCTCGTGACGGCACGCTTTAACTTTCGGAACTTTTTCCTGTTTATGTAGGCACGATAAAAGGCCGCCATTTTTACTGAAGATTTAAACATACGCGCCTCTTTCTTGAAGCGTTTATTTCTGTAAGCAATTCGCAACACCACAAAAGCAGAATATATTCTGTTGTAAACCAACACAGCTCGTTTCGTAGCAAGGTGCCCTCTGTATCGAACTTGGATCCCACTGGCAGCCTTTCTACATTTTCTGTACCTGCGCTGCTGCTGTCCCTCCCCTACATAGGCCTGTAATAAGATGCTGCAGGTTTTCACACGTAAGAAGCGCTGCCTCTCTCGCCTCATTCGCCAGAGTGACTGAAGTAGGCAGGCTGCGCTGACTTGCTTTCGGCGTTGGCGGGCTTTCACCACTCTGAAAGCAGTATGCAGATGTATAACTGCGGTGCGTTTACTCCGCAGACTCTAATACTCCTGTCTTTCATACTTCCCTTGCAGGTACGCTTCGCAGTACCGCTGAAGTCTAATTATGTGCCCCTTTTTAGGTCGAGCCGGTGAAAGCATGAACTAGCGCCTGCGCTCTCGCCTGAGAGACTCTTGTGTCTAATAATGGGCTTGGACCCCGCCCACAGCTTACCATTCGTTGGCATCACTGTTGCTCTACTTTGCTGCCTTCTCCATAGCTCTTTTTTAAAACTGTATTTAACTTATCCCCACCTCCCCTGTTTTTTTTATCCCCCCTACCAACCCTCCCATTTCTGTTTCTTCTCCCTCTTCCACCACCCGTGTTTATGTCTTTCCATGACGCTGCTGTCAGAATGGGTTTGTTTTATTTACTTTGTTCCCTTGCCACACTCCAATGCTTTCTTTACCCTATAATTTTGCTTTCTTTGATCCACTCCCAATCTCTCTTCATTCCTCCCTTAACATCATCGATCTCTCTCGTTCTTTTTCTGCTTCTCCCCTTTTCACCTCTCTCTTGCTTTTTCCCTCCTTCCCAATGTCTCATTTCCCTCTTTTGTACAATCTTTCTTCCCCTTTCCTCTCCCACACCCCCCCCCCCGTCTCTGCAATCCGGATCTAAATAACACTATGAAGCGGCCAACGCGGATTGATTTATAGCACTTTTTAAAATCATCCCATTATCCAGCCTTCCTCCCCCATAATCAACGCCCCACCCGATTGCCAAAGCCAAAACTCGCCCATAGGCGAAATCTAATGGCTTTGCTAATGCTTGTTTACACATGCTAACACTGTCTGGGCAAATGATCAACCTCATTAGTAACGGTTTTAGATTAAAATGCAACAATTGGCAATTGAAAGGTGAGTAGTTAACTTTTGTGAAGGGCCTTCCACTGTGCAACACACGTTGCTGCATTTTTTGTATCTTTTGATCCGTGTGAGCTACAACCAACATTTTTTGGGTAAAATCTGCAAATTATGCAGCAGATGATGAATAACATGGCAAATTCGAATCATGAAACAAACGCGGTGGCTGCGGAATCCCATAATTTCAGTGGCCCTGGTTATAAACTACCTCTGGAAAAAGTGTTTTCATTCCAAGAAGTTTGGGCCGGTGCTGGGTTAGAGAGGGAACCAGACAGATTCCGGTTCTAACAGCTATTCTAATGCTGGAATGCTGTTCTGGGCCAGCCCCACTAATCACCCCAACTATGTCCGGACGGAGCCAGTGCACTTTCATTGTGTGCCAAACACAGGTGCAAGGTGTGGCGCAGCAGCTAGAGCAGCTGACTCCAGAGCGTGGGGCTTACGGTTCAATCCCCGGCGGCAACTCAGCTCAGCACCACGTGACTCTGGGCAATAGCTCACTTAATCTCTCTGACGGCCTCCAGCACCTTGAAACTTTAAGGGGTGATATGTTTGCGCTTTACAAATAGGAATTATTATGTATTATTTTACACAGCAGACGCCGACAGACAGCAGGGAGATTAAAGGCTCTTTGACAGCACAGAGCGGCCAATACATCACTTAAAGTACAATTAGTAAGTTCTTCTGCAAGCGTTGAGAGCCTTCAAGGGCAGAAAAAGATAAGTAGGGGGGATATATTTTCATCTCGTAATGCCAGGTATGTCAGAATCCTCTGCGGGGTCAGGGGCCGCTCTGATCCAATAAGCAGCTTGTAATCAAGAAAGCAGGTAGGCTAGGAAAAGAGAAAATACAGCATGTGGCGTCACCTAGCGGTGTTCTGCATTAGTTACATCCAGAAATAAAAGTTGAGGCCTTATGTTTTATTGATTATAAACAGGTTGTATGTAACCGAACAAAGGGACCAAGAAGCCCAGGCTGCCCTCCCCTTGTGATGTGCCTCTGTGTCGCTGAAAAGCCAGAAAAAAATGCAATTGTTTACAAATCAAGCTCCGTCTACCTAACATAAGAGACGTATCTGTAGCGCGCATGCCACCCCTGGGGAGGCACTTGGCGCTAGTAACAGATATTTATCGTTAACAAACTCAATGGTATTTATGTGTGTGAAGTATACGGGTCCGTGTAATCCAGGTCGTCAAATTATGACCACACCGTCGACAACATAAACAATTCTTTTCTGGAACTTAAGTGCTTGTTAACCCATTGAGCTATCTAAGGGGGAATACAAGCCTGTTACATGCTTGTTCCATGCAACGCTCTGTAGCTTTTATGAAGATTCACTACTGTAACCGGAGAGCCCACACCAATCTCCGCAGCAAGTGCATTAATCATCTGAGCTGTCACCAGGCGGCCCATAGGTGGACAGTCGTTGACTCAGGTACTCATGACTCCACCCCTCGTGACTCTGAGCTCACTGCCTCCACCTCATTCTTCCCTCATCCATAATTTGTGGGTTGCCGGAGTAAGTATTCTGCATCTTCAGCACAGGAGGGAAACACAGGAGACCTGTTCTGTTTAGATACCCTGGCTAGAATGGTTACATTTGTATTTTGTTACATCTACGATTTTAATACCTTCATCAGCTTCATCCCAATTATTTTCAGGGAGAAAAATGGAAGTACTCGAGGCCGGGCTTACATCCCCCTCCACCTGCCAAAAAAAAGTAACATAAAGGGGAGCCACGTGCGATAGGTCAAGGGAGCCGCGGTTCGAAAATGTTTGGGAACCACTGTACTAACAGGACAAAAACAACGAGGTTCCAAATACTACCTGATGATGTGGAGGAAAACAAATCTCTCTTGTCCAGGTACACTGATCATATCGCAGCTCGGTACATTTCACCTGCGCAAATGGAGACTAGCATGCAGGAAGCTGTGCAGAGACAATATTACCACGCCACTGTGCCACTCGCAAAGCGAAACCTAGAATGTGGCTGAGGGCCGTAGAGGGCTGACAAAGTGGTGCAGGATGCAAATGTAAATGCATGTGGTGCAGGATGCAAACGTACATGCATGGCCTGGCCGCAAGAGGAGGGTGCTTCCATATCAGTAAATGTGCGGTATCACCATGTCCAATAGGTGATACGGCTGCCGTGGTAACGTGCCAAGGGCCAGATGTACTAACGCTTGATTCACAAAAAACAGTCGCAAATTGAGCACCGACTTTTTGAAAATCAAATCCGATTTTGTGAACCGACCTATGTACTAATAGTGAATATTAATTTGGCAGGTCACAAATTGCGACTAATTGCCATCGGCTGCAAAGACATGGATGGTGACCAGCAAGGGACAGCTGACCACCATGTATGTCTTTACATTTCAGAACTGATTTTTTCATTAAGCTGACCAATTTCCTTAAAAGAAATGGGGCTGTTTTGAAACAAAAAAAAAAAGTTTTCAATTTTGAAAAACTTTAGTGAGAGTTGGCAGTGATCCCCTTGACCCAACCCTACTCCCTCTGAAGCAGCCACACGATTAGCAAAGGGGGAGGGGTCCAAAGGGGATGCTTTCCACATTGCGAATTAGTTACCAAGCCAACTTGCTAGTCGGTAATTGGTCAATGGTTTGTGACTGGAATTATGCAAACAATTGATACATCTGGGTATGAATGGATATTTTGAAGGGACCCCCAAAAAACGTCACTTCCACACAGCGATTCGGAAACCATTTCAAAACCCAGTTAGCTATTCGGAAAAACGTTTCTGAATCGCTAAACGGTTTAGTAAATAATCAAAAAAGTTTTATTGGTCGTAAAACCTTAAAATTTAGAGTTTCTCAGGACTTGAGACTGCTCCAACAACAGTACGTACATCTGGCCCCCCTATTGACGGCCAGTCGTAATGGGGGCCTTGGAAGGTTGGCTGGTGCTTAGCACAGACAGTTGCACGTGCATAGTCTGGCCGCCAGATGGCGCTGTTTCCATATCTATGGGAATAGGAAAGGCGTAAGGGGCAAGTGAGTATCAGGCACAGCCAGATTCCAACAATTTAAAGAGGTAACAAACACATGCACCTCAAGCTGACTGCATCCGAGAGGTGCCTGCACAAACAGGCTGTGAGACACAGGCGCGCAACGCCCATTGGGATCAAAGGGCTTCAGCCCGGGCTGAGACCGCTTTCCGGGCACACACACAGACAGTTTTTGAGCTGCTGTAGGCTGGCTGGTCTGGCATCCGTCTTATTGCAGCCGCACCCGAGTACTTCACGGGTCTTTAAAAGACCATTTACATGTTATCGAAGCTTTGTTGTTTTTTCACCCCTTCTTAGAGCCCCTGCATCTTCACTCTGCCTACTGCTGGAAGAATTAGCCCCCCACCCGAAATTTTTATGAGCCCCCCCACCCCACGAAATTTGGCCCTAGTTGCACCTCTGGTGAGACATGAGATGCTCAGGTAACACGTGCCCCGTCACCTGACAGCATCTGAGAGGTGCCTGCACAAACAGGCTGAGAGAGATGAGAAGCTCAGGTAACAAAAGCTGACTGCATCTGAAAAGTGCCTGCACAAACGGGCTGCGAGACATGAGAAGCTGCAGTTCAAAGGCACATCAACCTCTGAGATTGCCTCACACCCTTTTCATCTCCTGTAGGTTTCAATGCTTCAGTTTAAGCCTTTTTGGATGCTTTTCAGTCTAAAATGGTGAAGTGCATGCGCACAGAGGAGGCAGAAAGCCAATGGCTGCCCTAGCTGCACTGTGTTGTAAACACGACTGTACTTAGGCTGTCTTTGTAAAATGGCTGAAGTCCACTTCTGTCCCTCCAACCCCCAAGCCTAGACTGCACAAAAATAACACCGACATCTCTAACTTCTGCCTTCACTTGGAGGAGGCCACCCAGCAGGAATGGGCCTCGCACCTCAGCCAGTCACCAACATTCAGGGTTTGTATCATAGGAGTCATTTACTACCACTATGTGAGGCAAGGGAGTCATACTTCCGGAGCAGGGAAGTGACTTCAAAATGTTGGGGAGGAAGGATCATGTTACTTACCATGTAAGCATCTATTTATTACGTGGAGTGCTGCAGATTCACATGCTGTGCATACTCCTGCCATCTAGTGTTGGGCCCGGAATCTGCAAGTTGATTTTCCTCAAGAAAGTTTTATGATCGGCATTTGTGCGTCATCTCACCTCCCCCTCGAGGCATTGTGCATGTCAAAATCTTTATTTGTTTGCAAGTTGCGTTTTCCCCTTGACATGTACGGAGTGAAGATATAGTTTGCTTAGTAAGCGTTTTCTGTTGGAGATGCTGCGTTTGAAGGTATTTTGTCACCATCTAATACCTGCCGGGGAGGCGGGAGGGTGCATGTGAATCTGCAGCACTACACACTACGTATAGATGCTTACAGGGTAAGTAACATGATCCATTCGTAGCATGTGTTGGCTGCAGATACACATGCTGTGCATAGATTGAAAGTAGTACCCCTCCACATGGTGTAATGCCAAGTTCAATGCCCCTTCCATCCATGCACAGAGCCCCTTTTCACCCCACATATTCCATTTTGTTCTTTTTTGATTAGCTCATGTTTTTTCACTGTGATGCCACCCAGGAGCGACTGGACCAACAACACTGGTCAATTTAGCAACAACTAACCATCCTTCCAAAGTCAAGGCATTTGTAGCTCCATCCTGTCTCAGTGAGCGCCACGCAGTCATTTTTGTGCATATAGCGCCAGCTTGTAAATAAAAAAAACGGTCCGGGGATGCTGATGCCCCAGCATAGGCCAGGCTTACCAAGTCATCCTCCTTGTAGCGCATCTTGGAGGTGTGCCGCCGCATGCTATACACAGTCAGCAGGAGGTAGATGAAGGCGAAGGAGGTGTGCAGCCAGAGGAGGTTGTTCCTGTTCAGAGGACAGAAGGTAAGGAGAGATGATTGCAAAGCACTACAGAAACCCAGACACTTAGACACCCACTCTATGGGGCAGCTCAGAGCCATGTACAGCGCCCAGGCCGAGAGAGCGGAAGGCGTCAGACACTTCATTCATATTTACGTCAAGATGAAAAATTCACCACATTCACACTTGCAAATACGGACAGTATGCTCCAAGCAAGCCCTTGAAGCACTTTAAAATACATGAAGGGGATGGTTGGTTGGTTAGTTTCCCTTTTATTATAGATGCATCCCATCCTATAGCCTTGCATTAGATCCCAGAACCAGCAAGAGGGAGCAGAGCAGTGCCTAATTTGTAAATAAATACTTTCCAGGGCCATCGTCAGGAGGCCACTGCAGCGTGCACCACACATTGCCCCCGTCAGCACTGCCAATGACAGCACTGCCAATGACACAACTACTAACCATCACACTCCTACAAGTGAGACATTTTAGACTGTTCTAGCCCCCAAAGCTGTAAGAATTGCTTGGGCGACATGTGTTAGCCATTTTTAATATATATTGAATTAATAAACAACTTTTGTTGTGCTGATCTCTAAATTAGATAAACAGTGCCACCATGTTGCAGACTGTCATAACAATTGACAGTCCGCCACATGGGGGCACTGTTTATCTAATTGACAATTAAGTGTCGGTGCCGAGCTCCGGAAACCACTGGCTCAAATTAAGCACTGCAAGTGCTTTATTTGTGAAAACATAAGTGCCAGAGTCTTCGTCAAGAGGCCGCAGCAGCTTGCACTACCCATTGCCCAGCCAGGGCTACCAGTGACAGTACAAACATATATACTAACCATCTCACTCCTACAAGTGTGACAGTTCAATCTAATCAGAGCCCCCAAAGCTATAGAAATGGCTTGGGTGGAAGGTATTAGCCATTTTTAATTTATATTGAATTAATAAAAAATGTTGTTGTGCTCGTCTCTAAATAAAACAAACAGCGCCACCATGTGGCAGACTGTCATAAGAGCCCATGTTGGCAATTATGTGCTGATGCCGAGCACCAGAAACCACCAGCTCAAATTAAGCACCGGATGGCTGGTGAGGGAAGTTGGCTGTGTGGGAGCTGTCAGGTAAATTTCCTTTTTTGGCGCACCCACTGGGGGTGGAGGTGTTGGCTGAATGTGTGTGTTCTAAAGAATTCCAAAGGGAGTTTGCTTTTTGAAATAGTTTTATTTCTGGTGTTGGCTGAAAGCCAGGTATTCCTTTTTCATTAATAAATTATGACTGAAGGGAGGTCAAGAAGGAAGAAGATGGGAAAATGGCAGCATGCCATGTACATTTATTATAAAGTGTAGGGGGGCAAGGGGAGTCATGCTATGCTCCCACAGGATTGCCCTAAACATCATTCACAAGACCATCTTAGAAGGACGAGGGACTCAAGGGGGAACCATACACAATATAGCATTGTATGTAGGAAGTTTCCAAGAAAAGGGACTCTAAGTGACATCACAGACCACCCGAGCTTCCCTTTAGCCTATGATGTCACATGGCACCTGGCGGCCTAAAACAACCCTATTACTGACAGCTTCACATCCACATTTCTATATGTATTTCCTCTCTGGTCACTGAAGAGTTCTCTGGAAATAGAGAAAATGTGCTGCAGATTTACAGGAACTGCCTGAAAAAGGAACCTATGGTGCAGTGTATACTTAGAAACAAAACTTTCTTGCCATAATTCTTTCCAAATTGCTTATTGCTTTTCTCATTAAAAAAATACAAAGTTTGAGAAAGACACACATATTAGACGTGACCCAGAAATCATCTGCTCTCAATGGAGTGCAGAAATCTGCAGTTCCAGAGGAATAAATCAAAGCTGTAGGAATCCCCCAGAAATAAAGAGCCCTGTAGAGGCAAGGGCAGCAGCACTGGAGGGGCAGATGTGCCATTTTACATCAAGCTGAACAGGTCTGTAAGTGGCATAGAAAGAGGTGGCAGTCAGCGACACATAAGCGAGGGCAAGAGGGCACTGAAAAGAGCAACTCGGAAAGCAATGCCCACACACTGCGCACAAGTGCACGCTGATGCTGAGCTACATACCTGGAGTCCAGATTCGCAATGGTTGTTCGCCCAAAGCTGTACGCATTGTTTTCTACAAGAGACACAAAGAGCAGCCCATGAGTTGACTTGACCAGCACAATGTTGCACACCTAGAAATGTCAATTACTTTTAACAGTAGTTCTCCAGCATTGCCATCTAAGGAAGATACTTGGCAGAACACTCCCTGCTGTCTACAGGAGGATCTCTGCAGACTACTCACCCATGTCACTAACATTAGAGAGTACTCCTGTATGTGCATTGCCATCTAAGGAAGATACTTGGCAGAACACTCCCTGCTGTCTACAGGAGGATCTCTGCAGACTACTCACCCATGTCACTAACATTAGAGAGTACTCCTGTATGTGCATTGCCATCTAAGGAAGATACTTGGCAGAACACTCCCTGCTGTCTACAGGAGTATCTCTGCAGACTACTCACCCATGTCCCTAACATTAGAAAGTACTCCTGTATGTGCATTGCCATCTAAGGAAGATACTTGGCAGAACACTCCCTGCTGTCTACAGGAGGATCTCTGCAGACTACTCACCCATGTCACTAACATTAGAAAGTACTCCTGTATGTGCATTGCCATCTAAGGAAGATACTTGGCAGAACACTCCCTGCTGTCTACAGGAGGATCTCTGCAGACTACTCACCCATGTCACTAACATTAGAAAGTACTCATGTATGTGCATTGCCATCTAAGGAAGATACTTGGCAGAACACTCCCTGCTGTCTACAGGAGGATCTCTGCAGACTACTCACCCATGTCCCTAACATTAGAAAGTACTCCTGTATGTGCATTGCCATCTAAGGAAGATACTTGGCAGAACACTCCCTGCTGTCTACAGGAGGATCTCTGCAGACTACTCACCCATGTCCCTAACATTAGAAAGTACTCATGTATGTGCATTGCCATCTAAGGAAGATACTTGGCAGAACACTCCCTGCTGTCTACAGGAGGATCTCTGCAGACTACTCACCCATGTCCCTAACATTAGAAAGTACTCCTGTATGTGACATTAAAGTGAATGTGAAGATGCTTAGGCAGACAAACCTCTGTGATGGAAGAACCGAGACACAATAACACATTCATTCATAAGAGGAACGCTTGGCAAGGTTCCACGTGACCTAAAAAGGAGACTTCATTCACAGTCAAGCAACTGTTCTACATCAAGCCTGAGACTGCCTGTAAATTCATAGGCTAGCTAGAACAGATAAAGCAGTGGAAGTTTTAGGACAGAGGGCACTGAGGCATATTATTTGACCTAAAGAGGAAGACGGACTGATTAACTCGAACAGCTAAATTAGAGGCTTACAACTACCTTTTCACAGGTGTGCAGTGATTTCCATGTGGCTGCTTTGTAAAGGGTTAATGCCAAAAGTGCTATGGTAATGACTTTACCTAATTTGGGCTGTCGTGACGGGCTTTCTGGTAACACAAATTAAATTAAGTCCCTATCCTATTGGAAATACCACATTTATTTAACTTGGAAATAGCTTCTGTATTTGACTAGACTCCTTAATCGTTTCTAAGTGGTAGTACAGAACTCTTTTTAGTATGAAAGTATGGAAATCCTAAGTGAGATAATATGGGAAAATCAGCAAACTGTGCTGAACATACCAGCATTATAATGCTGATGTGAGAGACATCGCTTGCAGAGAATGTTAACAACCCGACAAGGATAGCCACCAAAAGATAAGAGAACTACGATGTGACTCTGTGAGAAATTGGGTTGTTGGTTGAGGGGTGTGAACCTCTACTCAAGCAACAGCCACAATCCTTGTCAGGGTGAACCACAAAAAGTCACTAAATTAACCTGTACGTAGAGGCAATGTGTAAAGTATTTCTGCAGTACACAAACAGTAATAAAGTGAAAACAAAACAAAAGAAAAATCACACACTAATTTAGAAAAATAGAGTGCATGTTATTAAATTATTTGACACAAATATCCAATCAGTAAAACCGGAGTCATGAATTTTTAAAGTTTAAAGTGAAAAAAAGTGCCTAAAAGATCAAAGGGCCAACCAAGGACATCTAGTCGAGCGAGATTGGGGTCAAAGTCAAAAGTTATGGCCAACTGCGATGAAGCACGGTTCATATATACGGAGTGGATTGGGCCTGGTCTCACATACCTTCGGACTTAAAAGACATTTCAGAAAGAAACATCTGAGAAGGTAAAGTTTGGCGGGGCAATGCAGTCAGATATGTCCGACATGGAGACGTAGAAAGAGAGCCACTGGACAAAGTTGAGGTGAAGATTTCTACTTTCGGACGTAGTCTCTTTTTTTAGAAGTCGAATATTTCCAGCGGGACGAAACTGCAGGCTGTAGCAACGAGGGATCCAGGAGGCCGGATACCCTTCCCACAAATAGCCACTGAACAGGATTTGCTGCTGCGGAGAAGAACGTAGCTACCGCAAAGTCAAGTCGCCCAGTGATACAACTTGGGCGGATCGGCGAGCAAGTAGGTCTCACTGTCCTCTCGGTTCTCAGTCATGTTTTGGATTCGGGCTATCTGAGCACATTTAGCACCACTTTCAAGGGTCCAAGAGCGGAGGGGCACCACTTGGAGGGTCAGGACTCACTCAGGCTGGGTCCAGATGCAGGTTCAAGATGGTTGGAGCTGTTTATGTCCCATTTCTTTGCTCAACTCTATGTCAAAAATATTAGGACTGGTCTTACTGTCAAGGCTGGAAGCTTGGGCTGCGGAGAACAACATCCTTTCAGATGTGTAGTTTGGCTTTCGTCACGGTGTGGAGACAGTTGAACAGTGCCTTAATTTCTCCCTTATTATAGGGAAGTATGCTAAGGCCAAGCGAGGCGCCATCCACATGGCTTTTATGGACCTCTCCTATACCTTCGACATGGTCAACCAAACAAAACTGTGGTGCATGCTGAGGAGTTTGGGGGTTGAGCAGGCTTTAGTTGATCTTATTTGTTGCCTCCACTGGGATACTTTTGTTAAAATATGATTTGGTCAAGATGGAGAAAGCACCCCCCACCCCCGTATCAGGTAGTTTCGGGCGTACGTCAGGGGTGCATTCTGACCTAGAGCCCTTCTTAGCTCTCAGTGGTAAGGATATGCCGCAAATTGCAACACGTGCAATCCCAGTCTTTCTATACGTGGACGATGCTGTACTCTTTGCAAGAACAGCAAGTGATTTACAAATATTGTTGGACCTCTTCATCTGTTTTATGAATGATCTGGATCTTACTGTTAGCATGTCAAAACTCGTTACCATGGTCTGTGGTCCTCCAAAGCCCAAAACCAAAATACACGAGATTGGGGAAGTCAAGATTGACAGGGTTAAGCATTTTAGTTACTTGGGGATTCATTTTGATGAGGATTTGCAATGGGGACATCTAATTAAGCTGAGGTGCATGCAGTTTAAGAGTTAGATCGAGGCAGTGTTTTGGTTTGACTCCAGGCTTCGTCATAAGCCGGTGAGGGAACGCAAACAAATTTATAAATCCAAATGTCTCTCAGTCACTTAATACGGAGGTGAGGTCAGGGGTTATTTAAACCCCACAGCGCTACAGAAGGTTGAAAACTGTTTTTTGAGCACCCTCTTGGCCATACTTAAAACACCCCAAACAACATCTGTCATGATGAAAATGGGCTGACACGTCTCGAGGACGTAGTTGGTTTTGCTCTTCTGCATTTGTAGTATAAAACCTGGTTTTGTACGGAAGCCCAATTTTCAAAATCACTGATCACTGATGTATTAACACTTCATCATGTGTCCAATATCCAATGGATGGTGCATCTGAAACTGACTTTTACTGAAATGGGCATCCCAGAATATTATAATTCTCCTGTATTACTGGAGTCTGTGTCTAAGGAGACATTGAAATATTTTTACTTTTGCTATAGAGATGATTGTCGGAAACAGATGGAGCAATCTATGCAAACTGTTGTGACCCATTCTGCTCTTTATTGGTATTGCACCCTATCTGACGCTTGTTATAAACACTCAGTACAGATTCTATCTAACCCGCCTTAGATTAAATACCCTGAATTTTCTGTTAGCCTTCCCTTTTCAGGGCACCTTCTTTGAACAACTCCCCATCTGCCTTCGCTGCCTAGCGCAGCATAAAAGCATTATATCACTTTATTTTTTTCTGCACCTTTTATACATATCCCCGTGAGCGCTTCTTACGACCCTGTCTACGTGCTGCTAAGATTAGACATTACTCTGCTGCTCTCCTCTTTTTACAACAATTAGCAAAGCCTGAAGTATGTTTTACAGTTTAAATGTTATTGGAGTCGCTTTAAGCATCAGGAAACAATAAGGCTCATGACAGTATTCCTATGAACTTTGATAATCTAATATCTCAGTGGATTGCTTGTCATGCAATCAGTATTTATGTTACATGTAACAATGAAATTATGAGGACTTATTGTACTGCATTGTAGAGGTTTATTGGTTTTAAGTGGATTGTTTTAAAACTTGCATGATTTTTATGATTGTATGTGTGCTTTTATGGTATGGTCGCCGAATAAAGAATTTAACTGATTGATTGATGTCCCTGAGGCTTTGATCAGAAGGCCAGCCAACTAGCCCTTGGAGTTACTCTGGTAGCCCTGGGTTCAAGCAGGAAAGCAGGTCTCAGGCAGTAGGGCAGTCCTCTGAGGGCACAGGGCAGGCTTCAGGAAGCAGGGCAGTCCTCTTGGTGCAGCAGGGCAGTCCTCTGAAGTACACAGCAGGCCACAGGCAGAAAGGCAATCCTCGGAGAGTCATCCGCAGGTCCAGAAACGAAGTTTAGAGTGGGTCTGAGGGTCCTAATTTTATACCTGGTGCCAGCTTTGAAGTGGAAGAAACTTTTGGAGTTTCCCCCCACCAAAGTGCTTGAAGTTCCTGCCTCCCTGCCCTGGTCACAGAATGTCTGGAGTCACACAAAGGGCTAGTGTGAAGTTATTTGTGTGTGTGCTGAGGAAGTGTCTTTGAAATGCAAGTGGGGATGTGCACAGCTCCACCCCAACATCCAGTCAGTATGGCCCATCCTGCTAACAGCCTGCCCCTATTGTGTAGCTGTCTGGGAGGAATACACAAAGGCCAACTGCCAACTACACGTAGTCATGTGACCCAGGAAACAGGCTGCAGGCACCAAAATTCGACTTTACTATTAAAGATGATTTTAAATTACAAGTCCTAAGACACTAAACATGATATTTCTACCTGCATCCAAACAAAAGTTAAAATATTAAATGTATTAAAGGTGACCCAATGTTATCCTATGAGTGAGGTAGGACCTACAGTAGTGAAAAATTAATTTGTGGTTTTTTAATACCAGGACATGTAAAACATAAAAGTACATGTCCAATTTTTTGAAATGCAATGCACCCTGTCCTATGGGCTGCCTAACTTATGGGTGATACGTAATAAAAAGAGAGTTTTAGGCCATGCAAGGGGTTTATTTTGCCATGTAGAATTGGCAGTTTACAACTGCATACAGGCGGCAATGGCAGGCCTGAGGCAGGTTTTAAGGAGCTACTTAAGTGGTGGCACAATTAGTGCTGAAGGCCCACTAGTAGCATTTAATTTACCAATCCTGGGTGTATAGAATACTACTCTATTAGGGACTTGTATGTAAATTAAATATGCCAACATGGTGTAAGCCAATTTTACCATGTATAGGGCGTGAGCACAAGCACTTTAGCCCTGGTTAGCTGTGGTAAAGTGCACAGAGTTCTATGGCCAACAAAAATACATTCAGCAAAACAGGAGGGGAGACGGCAAAAGGTTTGGGGAAGACCACCCTAAGGCTGACAGGTCTAGCAGATTGTTTTACTGGAGACATGACTTAAACATACTAAGAGAAGAAATTAAAGTAAAATTATCAATACGCATTCAAATCCTGAAGAAACAATCGGATTGTGAAACGTGTTTCAGCTGCCTTTTATGACAGTACTGTACAGGACAGTACCTGAGAGAACAATTTTTGATATTCAATAAATACCAAAGGAAAATACTGGTGCCTCATTATCATCTAGCTCTAGATCTAAACACAGCATTAGAGAGGCACTGGTGTTTCACCAGGACTGTGCTGTTTTGTGCCCATATTTTGTAATCCCCAAATCCCATATCAAAGTACAAAAAACCTGTTCAGATAACTGATGAGACGGTAAAAGATATTAGAAGAAATAGTCTAATTGACATAAGAATCTGAAAGGATAATAAATAATGGGCAGATCACTGTTACCTGGTTACCTAGGGAATCCCTCGATGGGACGCTTACTGGCAGCTCTCACTTTCCGCTTACATCAGAAAGCAGCTCTTGTATATGTTCCCTAGTGCCCCTCGCCCCCTGTTTTTTCTTAAATTGGATACCCCTGATGGCTGGGATACTGATAGTCCCTCACTCTCTCTTACCTATGATGGATGTGTTTACTGATGGCCATTCACACTCTTACCTAGGAAGCCCGTTAATGAATGGGACAATGGCGGTCACTCACTCTCTCTTACTTATGAGGTACACTGATGGACTTGTTCACTAGTGCTCATTCACATTCTTACCTAGAAGGTCCTTTGATGTATGGGGTACTGGCGGTCGCAACTTCTTGCTTACCTAGCAGGCCCCTAATGGATGGCACACTTGTGGTCACTCACTCACTCACTCACTCTCCCTTACCTAAAAGGTCCCCTGAGAAGTTGACCGGTAGCACAATTCCCACAGACAGAACACACACTGCCACCAGCAAGCCGATGATGTGACGCTGGAAGGAGAGGTAATGCACAGCATCTGCCCCGCACTTCTCGCGGATTTCATCGTCTCTGCAAGAAAAGTGGAGAGACTGATAAAAACAGCAGACTGCAAAAACAGGGAAAGAGAAGCGGTATAGAGAGACAGAGAGAGACACAAAAATGGCTGACTGAGGCAAGAATGGTAGAGAGATAGTTAAGAAAAAATGTGTTAGGTATCGAGTGAAAGAGATGAGGGTAAGGAAAGAATAAAAGAGGAAGTCATGAGTATTTGAAACAGACATAGAAGATGGACTGCTTGCATGGAATGTGATCATGACAAGATTCACGGTGGGCATGCGACAGGTGTGGAATGTGTGAAAGAAGTAGAAAAGGTTTGGAGCACAGAGAAGGCTAAAGGTCTCCTTCTTGCCAGACCTCAGCTTTCTAACCTCAATTTGCAGCTATTAGAGCGCCCTTCCCCTCTTTATTTTCAGATCATTCTTGTCAGCTTCTTGAATTTGGAAACGGGTGACCACATTTTAATACCAAAAACCAGGACATCCTCACAACATAGAAGTAGGACTACAATTTTCCATCGACTGAGAGGCACAGAATGACTTGACTTAGCGCTCACCGACATAGAAAACGGAGACAATGAGGCACTACGGGGAATTAAATGGTGTTCTTAGACACATTACCATCTGTGATAACTAAATTGCTTTCTGTTAGGGTCCGAAAAGTAACCCTGCACTGGAACGCATAAAGGCTTTCCTCCCTCCATGGACAGTCGACACTCTCTGAAAACCAGGATATGGGCTACATTTACCGAACGGTGTCAGAACAGATAGTGACAATCAGCAATGGTCCTGGCAAATCCGGGATGCGTGGTCACCCTAATTTGGATTCTTCAGCCAGTCAGCTCTTTTCAAATATGGCTGCATCTCTAACCTCATCACTGTGCATAAGACGCGGCTGTCGTTGGCTTCTTCAGGCTAAGCACCCCCCCCCCCCCCATGCCAGACCATTTCCAGCACAGCATAACATGTGCATTTGTAAAGCACACGTTTACCTAGAAGGGTATCTTGGCGCTGAATAACAGATGTTTAATGTTACCCAACTTAATGGTACTCATTTTATCGACCTCAGAAAGATGAAAGGTTGAGTGGACCCACTGGGATTTGAACCTGTGACTATGAGGTCAAACACAGGCCCCTGCAGTGGATGCATTAGCGGGGGCATAGCTTGGGCAGTATCAATGGGGGGGGGGCTTCAGATTTCCCAACAATCACGCAAGGACATCTTGTTTAAACACATATGTGAAGCAGGACATGAGGGGGCTTAAGGGAGAGTGGAAAGAGAGAGGAGTGCGGATTGTTAGGGGTACTTAAACGCAATATCTTTCAAACTAATCAACATTTTTTAAAACCTTCAAAACACAGACGAGAGAGAGTGGGTTTTTGTTAGTCTGGACATGGAAAATCCCAGGTTAAATCGGACAGACACTTCACATTACCCGACTGGAAGCACTTGTACCCAACTAATTACTACAGAATACATTTTTAAGGGGGGGGGTGTAAAAACCAAACACCCTCTTGGAGCTACGCCCCTGTGCATACGTCCACTAAGCCACCAAATCCGGCTGCACGTCGGCCCTGCGGCGTGGTCGGTGCTGGCCTGTATGCAGTGCCATGTCCCAGGGCTGCCTTAGATCTCCGGTGACCTGACTCTCCTACCTGGCAGCTTAATAAGGGGAATCTCCTTTATCGCTCACACCTTCCACTGTCCCGGGCACACGAGCTAAAATAAGGACTAATATAGGAAACGGGCCTGGTTTCCTGCTCCTGGAGAGCGGTAATGAGTAAAGCTGCTTACTTTATCCGGAAGATGGCAGTCAGCCAGGAGCAGAAGCCCTGTGAGAAGAAAAAAGAGAATGTCATGGCACACGTGGCTCAGAGACTGTGGCTACCAAAGGAACAGCTCCCGCCAAACAGACGCACATTGTTAGATCACGCAACCACAAGACCAACTCCCGCCACAAGGACTCGCATTACCACAGGAGCAGCTCCCGCCACAAGGACTCGCATTACAGTCAACTCACATGACCACAAGAGCAGCTCCTGCCACAAGGACTCGCATTACCACAGGAGCAGCTCCCGCCACAAGGACTCGCATTACAGTCAACTCACATGACCACAGGAGCAGCTCACGCCACAAGGACTCGCATTACAGTCAACTCACATGACCACAAGAGCAGCTCCCGCCACAAGGACTCGCATTACAGTCAACTCACATGTCCACAGGAGCAGCTCCCGCCACAAGGACTCGCATTACAGTCAACTCACATGACCACAAGAGCAGCTCCTGCCACAAGGACTCAGTCAACTCACATGACCACAGGAGCAGCTCCTGCCACAAGGACTCGCATTACAGTCAACTCACATGACCACAGGAGCAGCTCCTGCCACAAGGACTCGCATTACAGTCAACTCACATGACCACAAGAGCAGCTCCTGCCACAAGGACTCGCATTACAGTCAAC
This sequence comes from Calotriton arnoldi, assembly GCA_963921515.1. NCBI lineage: Eukaryota > Metazoa > Chordata > Amphibia > Caudata > Salamandridae > Calotriton > Calotriton arnoldi. The sequence continues at coordinate 1,778,077 of CAWUFW010001464.1, read as the reverse complement.
TCACATGACCACAAGAGCAGCTCCTGCCACAAGGACTCAGTCAACTCACATGACCACAGGAGCAGCTCACGCCACAAGGACTCAGTCAACTCACATGACCACAGGAGCAGCTCCCGCCACAAGGACTCGCATTACAGTCAACTCACATGACCACAGGAGCAGCTCCCGCCACAAGGACTCGCATTACAGTCAACTCACATGACCACAGGAGCAGCTCCAGCCACAAGGACTCGCATTACAGTCAACTCACATGACCACAAGAGCAGCTCCTGCCACAAGGACTCAGTCAACTCACATGACCACAGGAGCAGCTCACGCCACAAGGACTCGCATTACAGTCAACTCACATGACCACAGGAGCAGCTCCTGCCACAAGGACTCGCATTACAGTCAACTCACATGACCACCGGAGCAGCTCCCGCCACAAGGACTCGCATTACAGTCAACTCACATGACCACAGGAGCAGCTCCAGCCACAAGGACTCGCATTACAGTCAATCATGCCACCACAAGACCGGCTCCTACAACAAAGACTTCCCATGAGCACAAACGCACCTCCTGCCACAAGGGCTTACATCACACTAACTCACGAGATCACACATGCAACTACCCTAAAGTAACTTATAATAAGACATTGTCCCAATAATTTTGCCTGTGTAGGCCAAATCCATCTTTTACACCTTGATTCTGCATAAGTTTCTGTGATTAAGGATAGCACCAGATGTGCCAATGTTTATGTGAAGTCCACAAAGCAACTCTCGTTCATGAGCTGCGAGCCCAGTGAGGATGGCCAGAGGCAGGGCGAGAGATATTCTGAGGCATAGAAGTGGAATCAATAACATGGATTTCCCATCTGGGCCCATTAATCTGAACAGGAAGCAACACCACCCCTAGTGGTCAAATTCAGAGTTACACTGTGCAAATGATCGATTTTAGGACAGAAAGAGAGGCCGGGTCCAGGCTGCTGCTCTGTCCAATCAGACTGCAAGCTCTTGGGCGGGGAGCTTCTATACTTCTAAGTATTCATGTGTTGGTTGGTTTGGAAATAATCCCAGGTCCACCCCAGATCACTTTGTGGCAAACACATAATGAGTGGCATCAGTCCTAGTGCAGCTTCTTCCAGCAAAAGCCAGGTACTGGATGACTCTAGGGCAAAGGTCTTGAAGCTGGGGGACCTTAAGTGTTCTGGGGGCAACAGGCTCTGGCCAAGAAAAGCATCATGCTTTTTTAAGTGATAAAAAATGAGCAGCAGTATGGGCCGTCTCTAACATCTTTTGTCATTTATATCCTGACTGGGAGTATGTGTAAAAGATGTAACAGAACTGAACTGCAATGTGTGAATATGTTTAGACATATTTAAACACTGCCAATTTAACAGAATAATTTAAACAAATTGAAGGGGTGGGGGGCTGATTTTTTTTTTTTTTTTTTTTACACGGGGCACAGCATTAGAAATTTGAAGACCACTGCTCTAGGGTCCCAGGCTTGGAAGAGTGGTCCAATTTTGTTATAAAAACTAGATGCGGACCTTCGCCCTGTCTCGTGGCTCATGTCTCAAAATGGCCACCCCAGATCTGGGACCATTTGTGGAATTAAAAAATGAAGTCAACCCATTGACTCCAATGAGGATTTGAGGTATGCTGTCAAATATTTGGGTAAGTCAAACCCAAACAATACTATATTACCCTTCTACTAGACCAGAATAAACCAGTCACTACAATGAGGCAGAAGTGCTTTGTGACCTAAAGAAAGATCAGAAGTGACTAGGTCCCTTGAGGGCAGGTGGTGCCTCCGACGTGAACTGATCAGACAAGACCTCATCTGTTGCTGACACCCAGACAGGTGACTAGCCTAATTGGAACATCCTGGCCCTTTCTAAATCTGAAGGTCCTTCGTTGCTACCTTCCTACGTTGAGAAGTAAGCCCTGGAGTTTGGCGACCATAACACTCACATTGTCTCGCTGATCGAAGTCCACTGAGCTGGAGACCGAGGTCAGGCGTTCATACCGGTCATGGTTGTCAGAGTTCAGTGCCGACGCCACACTAAACAAAGACAAACACAAAAATTACCAACAAATAACCTATGAGGGGAGAGGAACAAAGCAAGGTGACATCAAAATAGAGGATGATAATAAAAGAAAGAAAAGAAAAAACAGGCAGGAAAGACGTGAAAGATTTAAAGAAACAAGAAATAAATGAGGCAATACATAAAGCAGGACTTAAAGAAAAACAACAGGAGAGAAACGATAAGGTCAAAGAGTCGGAAAGAGTGCAGGGGAGAAAGGGTGGATGAAAGGCATGGAAGAGAAGCAATGAATGTGAAAAGACTGAAAACGGAATGAAAAATGAGAATACAGAAAAAGAGCACAAACGAAAGAATAAATATAAAAAATGAAAATCAAGTGGAGAAAAACAGACAGAATAGAAAGGCGAAAAGAAAGAAATGGCAATAGAAAGAGAGCAGAACAGAAAGAAAGGTAAAAAGGAAGAAGGAAATACCAGATTCAGAGAAACAAGAAAATAACACAAAAGACATAATGGTTTAAGAGTGAAAAAGCAACAAAGGTACAAGGTAAAAGGAGGGGAGAAAAATAAAGACCAAATGATGAGAGGAAGAAAGAAAGATAAAGGCCAAGGCTGGAGGCACAGATCAGGAAGCCGCATCACCGTGAACACCAAGGAGAAAGACAGCCTGGTTAGTTAAGCAGACATTTCACAGCCCGAGGATACAAAGATCGTGGCCAGACTGTCTTGGAGTGATTTTTGGCCAGAACCAGTGCTCTCCTTCCGCACTCACACCTCCCAGGCCAGTCTCTGGCTTAGAGCCCAATGGACACCACATGACGGGCACACAATGGCGTCAATAGGGGGGGCCCATTAGCCTAAAACCTTGGGCTCAGCCTTCACAGAAGCTGCCTTGAAGAAAGCTCCCATCATGCACTGCGCTGTCCCGCAGCCTGTTCAACAGAAAGCAGGCGCCATCACAACGAGCAGCCACCATATCCACGCGAGAGCAGCAAGCTCATGGGACACAAATAAGGGAGGGAGGTTAAAACACAGGAGAATAATGAAAGTTTAAGAACAAGGCCACCCTAGTAGTCAAAGTGCAAGAGAGCATGAAAAGCTGGAGGCTGGGTCTGACAGCTTCATCTATAACCAGTAGGAGGCAGAAGCGCTGAGCATGTCAGACTCCGCTTGATGAGCATAGCGTTGGCGACCAGAGTCTGCAGAGGATAGTCCACGCAGGCATTAATTGTAGCTGCATAACTTCGGAAGGTGGCATACATCACTGGTGAACTGTGGTCTGACATGGCGGACTACGTGCTACGTAGCTAGGTGTGTTTTTAAATGCTATGCCCGGGGTACCAGGCGCCGCGCCGTCTCTTCTGGCTGCCATGCTTGATCTTCTCTTTGCATCAAAGCTGGTCTTAACAATGTCTCCATGAGTTTCTGTGGACGCCAGGCCTGCTCCCAGAAGACGTGGTCATAAAGACCGTCCAAAGAGCGGCTCTGAGGGAGCTGTGGTGCACTCTCAAGACCTGCCACCGCGCCATGCTGATGGCATTTTACTCCTAACTGACCTCTGAATCATTCTTTTGAGTTTTGTCATGAGTTCCTCAAACACACCAATTGCTTGAGGCCATATGGACGTGTAAACCTTTATTGAATCATTTCCATATTAGGCTCAAAATTATGCAAATTCATGGCTGTGGAACAGGAGACAGTTATTCTGTCTTGAGAATACTTGGAACCACCCTTTCTGTGAACTTTTCTTTTGGCGGCGAGGATTGGATGACCATCACTGCTGCAGACGACACTTCAGTGACCGATGAGAACCATTATGACTGGGGGCACAGAAATCAGCCTCCAGCATGGGACCCACCATGTCTGGCAGGAATGACATCTGGGTTCAGGATGTTACCGTTTGCTGGAGTTTTGGCAGATATGACAAAGCTTTATCGTGTTCAGCACCAGAAACCATGCCTCATCTCTGAGCAATTCTTCAACAAATTTTCTGGTACCACTGACTTGTCTCTATCCCTACTGTAAGATATTGCACACTTTCTGCAACAAGCGCTCTCTGTGCGTCGGTCCTACAATATGCAATAGTGACAGCTACTCTGGCATATATCGTTGTGCTACACAGTTGAGATATCAATGGCTGTGGATTGGTCCGAGGCATAGAGTGTCTTGGCTAGTACTTGGCAGAGATCAACTCTTTTCCCGGTTTGTGGATCACTGGTACAATATTTACATTTGCACAGTCTCCGGTTTGTGATTGAAACCCCAGGTGGAATGCATCTTGATTGCGTCAAGGTCAAAATAAAAATTTTTTGACTGGTGTGTTCAAGGCACTATATGGGCTGTTAAATCGTGATCACCTGGGAATTTGATCACAAACTTGGGAAGGTGGTATTTAAATACTGTACTAGCTTGTTGCTTGGGTTCTGAAAGTATCACATTCAATCTGTGTCCTTAAAATATGGGTCTTTAGTAGAATTGTCTTGAGGAGTCCTGAGAATTTTGAGGGCTGAAACAGTTGGACGCGATGCAGATATGTTAAAAATACAGAACCGCGGATTTTATGCAGTATACCAAAAGACCTATAATTGTTTTTCCCCGCTTAGCAATGAAGACATATTTGAACTATCTGGGTGGACTGGCAATGATTACGTGTCCTAAAAGACTGCAATGCTTTATTTACTTACTGGTAATTGCATTACTCCGAGTCCTAATCTCACTTTAATTCATTACATAGTGTGGCAGCCTTGCCTCTCAGACACACCAATCCAGCCAAATTGTTCAGTTAAAATGGCCCTCCATTACATTATGTTTGTACCAAGCCACATACCTCACAGTTGGACTGGCGTTAACACGACGGGAGGGATGGAAGTAATGAATTAAAGCAAGGGTAGGACTCGGAGTAATGATATTATTAGTAAGTAATTGAAACAATTGCCCCCCCCCTTGAATTAATTACATAGTAAGATTTACCCAAGCAAACACCATGACAATTATAAATACTTTCTCGGAACGTTAATAAACAAAGTCTTTTCTCCTCTTCATGTCATAGAAGAAAGAACCTTGAAACCAAAAACCTCCTTTCCCTCCACTTCTTGCATTCTTCTATAATGCTTCCCAAAGGTGCAAGGAGTGGCCCAAGTAGCTGCCCTGCAGGTCTCAACCTTTGATGTTCCTTAAGCCTCTAACAGAGAAGCCGACATTCCCCAATTCAACCTTCCCTGTACTCATAAGGGAGAAGGAAGACCTGGCTCCTTGGATGCCAAAGTTATCAGGGAGTTTATCCACTTGCTTAGGGCTTGCCTGCTGGTCTAAAACCCTTCCCCAAAATTTCCAAAAAGAGAATAGGACTACTCCTTGCGAAAAGCAGAATTCAACTTTGGTACAAAGGAAGAGCCTGGATGTACAATTGTGCCCTCAACATCGCTCAAAAAAGGATCTTTACTTGATGAGGATCCTAACTCTCATAACAGCAACCAGCTTTCAGTGTCAATATCTTGATATCTACTTTCTCAAGAGGCTCAATCGGGGGCTTTTTAGGGGCCTCTAGAATCACAGAAACTACATGAAGGCTCTGCAGATTGTTAAATCCTTGAAATAGTCTCTAGACCAAGCCTTGTACAGCCAACAAGTTCCTCCACAAACCTCTAAATGCCCACTGTATTTTTAACATTGAGACTCTAAGCCCAGATGCAAATCCATCCTGTAAAAAAAGAAAGAATATTTACCAACAAAGTTGACTGAGTGAATACATTCTTTTCTGTGCGTCATTTACTGTACATATCCCACTGTTTAGTGTAGGATCTTAATGCAGAAAACTAAACAGTCCTGGCCAGCTGATCTGAAAGACTCCTCTTCTTTTTAGTCCTAGCCTTTCAATTTCCAGGACCCTAGTCTGAGCCTCGCTAGAGAGGGGTGACAAGGAGAGGAGAAAAGTTTAGGGAGATGGAACAATAGGTGATATCCACTCCGGCTCGCTCCTCATCAATATCAGGAGAGGATACCCATAAGAGCGAGGCCAGGCTGGCGTGATCAGAATCGTGGCAGTCCTTTCCTTCTTTATCCTGATCAAAAATATCAGAAGCAAGTGAAACGGAGAGAAGTCATACAGTAGGCTCTGGGACAAGGACACAAGAGTGCATTCAATATTCAATCCCTATTCTCCCTTGCTCTTGAACATAAGAGAGATCGAAGAGAGTTCCATGGGACTGACAGATCTATGCAAACATCTGAGGACTGAGACAAAAATCCAGGGAGGATGAAATGATCCTGTTCAGCCTGTCCACTACTGAGTTAGAGATGCATTGAATATATACAGCTGCTAATTAATTTATTTTGCCCTCCACCCAAGTGAACATCAGACCCGATATCTTGACAAGAGAAGCCGACCACGATCCCTCCTGCCTGTCGATGTAAGACTTTGCAGTCATATTGTCTGTTCTTACAATGAATGAACTGCCTGCCAACAGGGGAGAAAATGCCTTCTAATTCCCTCCGTTTGGATGACCTGAGCTTCTGAATTTGAGACCATACACCCTTAATCTGGTGAGAATTTGTCCATGCACCGAATTCCACCGCACTAGCGTCTGTTTGGATGAATTGAGTCTGATGCGACAATGGCACCCTTCAATATATTCAGGGACTTAAACCACCATTGAAATTCCTGCCTCATACTGGAGTCACTGGAATCTAGTGCAACAGATCCCAGTTTGATGTACTCCAATGGGACAATAGGTGCCTTAAGACCTTGTTGAGGTGAAACCTGGCCCATGGTACCAAAAAGACAGTTACTGCTAGGTCCCCCTAGATCTGTAACCAAACTGCTGCTGTTGAAGTTTCTAGCGCTGAAAGACTAGATATGTGTTTCTGTATCTTTTTGACTGTTTTGTCCAGAAGAGTTGCCATGCCCAGATCTGTATAGAACCTTTCCTCGTCAACACATGGTCCCGAGAAGGAATCGATTGAAACTTGTTGGTGTTGATCAAGAACCCATATTCTCTCAGGACAAAGAAAACTCTATATGAGAACGTGTTAGTACCCTTATTACAGAATTGACCACAATCATTCAGATAGGGCTGTACAAATATCCCCTCCTGATGCAGCATTGCCATAAAGGGTGCCAGAACCTTGGTTAAGCCTCGAGGGGTGGTCTTTATTCAAAATGGTAGCACCCTGAACTGAAAGTGACAATCCCCTATTGTGTACCATGGAAACCTCTGGTGCTTTGCATAAATAGGAATATGAAGGCAAGTGTCTTGTAGATCAATGATAGCCAGAAAATCTCCCTCTAAAACCATCAGAATTATCTTTTGAAGTGACACCATCCTGAAATGAATATTCTTTATCCAAAAATTGACCGTTTTCAAGTCTAGAACTAGTCTATTCAGGTCTTTTGTACCAGACAAAGTACAGGATAAAAACCAGTTCCCTTCTCTCGTGGGCGAACAGGAACAAGGTCTTCACCAATAACGTCTGTACACCGTCCCTTAGACCTTTCTCTTTGTAGGATCCCTGGAAACGGGTGTAAGGATGAGACCCAAGTCTGGAGGCCAAGCAGAGAAGCATATCCAATAACTTTTCTTGATTATATTCAGCACCCATCTGTCCTAAACATTCTTTAGCCATTCTTTGTAGACACCATTGACCCTTCCTCCGCCAGCTCGTGACTGAAAGAGAGTAATTGTCAAGATTTGTGTTTAGATGATCCAGAAATGGTAGAAGGCTCCTGTGTCTTAGACATCATCTTCGTCTGAAATTTCTTTCTGCACGAAGAATACGATTTTGATTCCCTTTTAGAGATGTCAATATAATCCCAAATCCAGGGCTTAAAGAACGGGAAAAGCTTCCTTTATAGGGTAAAGTGTATTTCTTATCGATGAAGGCCTTTGTGATCACTGAATCCAGCTGGTCACTGAACAACTTTGTGACCTCAAATGGGATCCTTAGTGAGGAGGATTTATCTGAAAAGTGTCTTCCAGTCCCTCACCCACAAGTTCCTTCTTGCTAGAACATTAGCTGCAACTGATACAGCTACTGCCCTCAAAATGTCTGAAGAGCTATCCGCCATAAATTTTAACTCCTGCTCCATCTGAACCAGAAGGTCAGAACAGTCTGTGCCCCCCTGGATTGCCAGTGCTTGTGTCTTGAAGTCTCTTACAAGCGACTGAGAAGTATAAGACACATAAGTACTGGATTTTAGTCCAAGATTACTTGTTGTGAAAGATTTCTTCAAACCGCTACCAATCTTATGGGCCACTGCATCATTTGGAGTACAGTCATCCACATTCACTGCCATACACCCAATCAAAAAGGTTAATGAGCAATCTTCATTGGCTTTAAGTGTAATATTGTCTTCTGAGTCCTCCAGCACACAAGTCTTTTTTAGAAATATTGGAATGTTTGATCCATCTCCTTCCATTGTCTAAAAATAAAATTCTTAATTTTCTTATGTATCAGACGTGCAAGTGAGGGAGGCCTAACCCTACTGCAGGAAAAGACCCAAATTGTGTCAAATGTGGTTCAACAACTGTGGCAATTCTTCTCTTCTCACATATATGCCAGAGGAGGAAGTACTAGGAAATTCTGTATCTGGATCAGAAGAATGGTTCGAAGGAGAATGGGAGTCCGGTCTTCCTGCTCTAGACTTCTTCCCCTTTCTAGTAGCCTTAGTCTATAAAGTCTCAGAGACTGCTTCATCAATCATCTGTTGCACTTCTTTAGCAGACAACAGTGTTGGACTGCCAGGAGACAATGACAGAGAACCTCTAGATCTACTTTTCTGATCTTCTCCGACATCATGAATATCATTAGAGGAAGAAACCACTGCATGCTTCCTCTTTCCATTTCTTTTGCCTTCCATCTTTACTGCCTGGATCCCTACTGGCCCAATCAGCCAGGAACAATGTAGATATAAATTCGCTCTGATGGCCCTATTCACTTCAGAATGATTGCAACATCTCGGCGCCCAGTTGCCTCCTGACAGCAATCTGGCAGTGCACGCAGAGCGTACTCTGTGAACAAGGAAGGAACTGTATCCAGCGCATGTGGCCCACTGATCGCCGTCCTCGCGGTCTGCAAGCAACCAGACTAGCTTCCGCCCTCAACGCTATGTTGTAGTCAGGAAAAATGCCTCAGGGAGAGACCGTTTAGCTCTGGTCTGCCGTCTCTACACTTCCATAAGGTAAACATGTTGCTGCAGTCAGTGATCCGCACCAGACTGGAAATTCAAATCACTGACAGACACAACTAAACAGAATGTGATGGGGATGGAGGGGCATTTACACCGAACAGCTTGGCCGGACTGGAGTGTTTGAGAGGCAGGGCTGCCTCACTATCTAATAAAGTCAAACAAGGGGAAGGAGGAGGCAATTATCTTACACTTGTATTAATGAACTAAAGCAGTAATGAACTGTTTACATAAAGATGCATCTTACATATTTTCTTAGGAGTTCAGAAGCTGATGTAATGGTTATTGGGTAACTTCAAAATTAATAATATTTTGTTAAAGGTAACACAATAGTGTGATGGTCAGGATTAGATCACTGTTGAAGCAATTGGGTACTTACCCCAGCGTGAGAATAAACATGCAATTTGGTATTTATTCCCCCTAGTCTCAAAGTTAGAAGAGTCTCCCAAGCCACTTCAACATAGATTAATGCACCTGCATTTCTAAAATTTAATAATGTAAGAAATGAGAGTAAACCAGATGGGAAAATGAAAAAAAAAAAAGCTTTTCTTCTGTAAAAGGGTTTATACAGTTTGTTTGTTTTATACTTTGGTGGCTTCCATGTTTGAGAGAGAAGTAAGTTTGGATATTTTCTACATTTGGAGGTTTTTTTATATATATTTTTTTTTAATTCAGAAGGATTCTTATTGTAGAGTTTGACATGTTAGCTTTTTTACTTTCATGGTTTTCTTATCTTATCTTTAAGGTATTGCTTCTAAATCACAAGTACTTTTTGTTTTCTACTGCTGGTTCTCCTTTTTTCAATATTTTCTTTTGTTACGACTTTTCTAATTGTAGGGCTTTTTTTCTTCTATGATTTTTTGATGTTTTTGTTTTGCATTATTCTCAAGGCCTGAGCTGCATGAACCAACCAGTTAATAAAAAGGATCCTTTCAGACTGAGAAACAATAGCAGTCAAGCAGGAAATGTTATGTTCGGAAAGTGTCAACTATGAAATATTTTACTTCAACAGAATGCTCTATTCAAACAAATTATTTTATTGAATTCTTTTCTTTCTAATTAAGACCATCGGCCCTTTTATATTTAAGGATATATTTCATTTTAAAATAAGTTTTGAACACAAACTAGGTGCTGTCGTCAGTACTAAGTCGGAACTTACTGCGTGGTGTAGTATGGTCGAAGTTGTCCCCCTTCAGCCAACTAAGTGCACTTCTTAATGTTAGGGTGACACATCTACTCAAACTAAGAGAAAAAGATTCTAGGGAGTTCCCAGGAAAGGGAGCATGTCCATGGATGCACTGACTGTTTAACTGCAGATCTCCAAGGACCTGCAATCCACTGACCATCCTCCTACTAAAAGGCATATTTCATGTTTTTAATAGAACTGAGGGAAAAACTGAAAAGATTATTTATTTTAAGATCTCCAGGCCGTTTACATCATCTGGTAAATCAGTATTCATGCTGTTGGGGTATCAGTCTATTATTTATGATAACCGGGCGCCACATTCCTGGGACGGCTGAGGTGCATCTCGGTGCCGGAAGAGCTCAGAGCATCAGAGGCTAATCTACTCCAGAATTGATCCAGACGCCCAGAACCCATCCTGTGGACGGCAATGCCACTCTCATGTTTTGTGATCCCTTGTCCTTTGAAAAGGGCATCTGCCCTGTAACCCTTCAGAAGGAAAGACTGTCTGGACCAGGACAGTAGCCGAAGTCCTTGAGTGGCCCAAGGTCAAGAGCCCACCAAGCTGCGGTCTTAGTCTCAGGTTATGACGGGTGGGGTGTAGTCCTTTTTACAACCTGGTGTGGGCACTGCCACTGCCCGGAAGGGGTCCTGGTGTGAAGAGAGACAATGCTTACACGACCCCCATATAAACACCAGCAGTGTGGCCACAATATTTCCTTTGTGGTACTTTACTGCCATTGTGTTTACTTAGAATTGGTCTCCAAACCAGGGGCAGTATTGCGGTGCGGTTTTACAATCACTGCAACCAGAATGCCCAGTATTGCCCATGAATTTAGAGTTTATCCTCAGTCTTATACAAAAATATCTTTAAAAACATTCAGCCCAGCAGGTGGAAACGCAGCCTGTGGTGTGTCGCATATATAACTTCAGATGTTTCCCTTGGTTACGGTAATATAGGGAAACAACACTATGCAACAATTGAATATAGGTATGCACCTGATAACATTATTTACAGTGAACCCAAGGGTCAACAGCAGTTTAATGTGTATCCATTAGAACCTTCCGCAAGGTTGTTGCAAGGGCTCTGTGTGGTAACTGCCTACATCCGGCTGATGGTATTTTGTGTGTGAATTGCGTCACTTGGAGGCAGTACCAAGTGATGCCAAACAATGTAACCCATTACTGTGGAAGTTGCACAAGTTCCTAAGTCTGCTGTTATTCGGGTACTACAACGTTCTCCTTTCACTTGGGCACTTGGAGCTCTTTCACCCAGATACTAGCCGGGATGTGATCACTGCAAAGCGCGCTTCCCATGTGTCTTTCAATTTAGTTAAGATGGTGTCAAAAGCACCAGTCTAAATATATACACCACACAGTAAACATTTACACCACACTGTAAACATTTATCATCAATTAGAAAGTCTCCGGCTAGGGATAATGTTGGTGAATGGAAGAGCGATGAATACAGGAAGGAGACCCCGCCGAACAGAACACAAGGTGAAGGCGAGGCTGGAGGGGCTTGAAAGGGGGCATGTCAAATCAAGGGTAGGACGCCACACTGTAAACATTTACACTGTTCCGTGAACATTTGAAGCACACTGTAAACATTTACTACCAATTGAAAGACTAGCGACCCAGTCTCTAAAGAAACATATTTGGGGAGATGTGAGTAAATGGACACGTTTGTAAAAAACATACAAAGAGGTGTAGGTGAGAAACCGAAGTGATTCAAAGGGGACCTATCAAGTCCAAGAGTACGGCATCATAATGTAAACATTTATGTCACACTGTTTTAGCACCAGGTGAAACACAACAGTACGTGTCTAAGGAAAACTATTTATCGTTGTAAGAGAGATGTTTAAATGAAAGAGAATGCATTCAACATAATGAGGACTAATGGGGGTTTGGGGGGCTTCAAATGGGACCTGTCAAGTCAAATGGTTATCAAGTGGGAAGCCCCCCTCCCCACATACAAAGTTCTATGGAAAAAGTGGCAGGTCATTCAATAGCTGCACATGCCAATGCGAGGGTTCGGCCGGAGCGTCAACACAGTGCGGCCATCTTGGCTCGTGCCCGAGCCACGACCCAATAGTTGCGTGTGGAATGGCTGATCCATTAAACCTGGTGTTACAATGAACTCTGATCAAGCAGTATCGGTACAAGGGCCTGAGATCCTCTTGCCAACAAGAGTCAAACTTGCTCTGGCATTGAGAGCCATCCTCAAGTCCAATCCATACTTGCTGCAGTAGTGTTTTCCTGGTCCAGTGTGACCTTAGTGTTTGGAGCTAGGGCCACCACCAGGCATCATATCGGCAAGACCTTAATATCCAGTCCTGGGCTATCGCTTTACAACGAAAAGTATTATGGAGTGTAGTGTTTGTTTGCAATGTCAACCAATTGGACTAATATATGTGATAACAATAATCAGTAAACATGTACACCATCTGTAGACATCTACCACCAACTGGATCACGAGCCCGTATCCACAGAAACACGCATCTCATAAAAATCTGTAAAAGGAAAGCCCAGGACTGGAAACATGGTGTTCAGCCAATAGGCACTGATGAGGCATCTCTGCTGGGAACGGAACAACCAACCAGAAAATAGTTCACATCCCTGATCACTTCAAGGCGCACTATGCAATCAGAGTTTGGTTTGTTAAGGAAAGGAAGCAGAACCCAAACAAGCAAGAGAGCCTTTAGGCAGACGCTCAACTGCACACCGCCAACCCAATCTTTGGCCAGCCAATGACAGTTGGCACTGGTATAAAATTCAGCATCAGAACCTGTGTGAATTTATTTGTGTTAATTCGGAAGGAAAAAATGAGTAAGAATCTGAAAAAGGAAATGGAATAGATTTCAGAAGGAGGCAGAAGAAGAGCAAAACCTGCTGGGGAGGGTGGGATAAGCCTCCCCGAGAACATACTATTCCATCTCCTCTCGGTCGCTCGCCATCGCTTTCCGCCGCTGTCTACGTTGAAGTGGGCACGGGAAGGAAAAAAAAAAGGAAATGCAAAGTTAAAATCAACAACTGCTTGAAGTGTTGTGACAGCAGAACACTGCCAAGGAGGACAGCCTAGAACATAACTGGAAAAGAAAATTGAAATTAGCGCTTGCGCACACCATTCCCGCTCACCGTCCAGAAGGCCGGGTGAAGTGGAAAAAGAAAACTTGTTGTTATTGGGCACATCTTAAACAGCAATGCGTTGGTCACAAAGCATGCAATATAATTTATTGTTCACCGTCTTAGTACACACGGGGCCACTTCTAAATTTCCTGAGGTGGTTTCCAAGCCCTTCATGAATATAGCGCCGCTACACGTTTCGGTTGAGCTTTGATCGCAATGAGCTGGCTTTAGTCGATATCTATAAGGTTCACGGTCACCATACAGGGTCCAGTATTCTGGGTCACCAAGTAATGAAATGTATAGTAAGCAGTTACGTAATAGATAGGGAGTCACACCTCCTGATTCCAATGCAAAAGAAATACCCATCCCTTTGTGTTGTGTCTAGATCTGAAGGCCACATCTCCAGAAGGACTAAGGCATTGAGACACACGGCCAAACTTACAGTGCTTTTTGCACACTCAAGTTCACCCTAAGTGTATAAAGACAGGAGTTGAGAGGACAGAATCTCATTCAGAAACTGTGCGATTTTGCAATTGCAAATTTTATTTACTCTTTTGGGAATTCAGCCTACGTGACATAATATCAAGTGTGAGGAAATCTGCTCAGGGTGGCGGATTTGTGGGTAAGTCAGTGAACATGGACGAACATATACATTTTGAGTATTCACACACCATCATCATGGAGTTTTCAACCCTAAAACAATTGTAAATGTATTTCTGACAAGGGCAGGAGGAAGCATGTTTTCAGAACAGGAATGGGGAGGGGAAGACTCCAAAACTGGTGGATTGTAGAGGAATAATATACGTCACAGGTAAAAATATTCCCCCTGGCCAATGGGAAAAAACTTACAAAGAGCAAAGGAAATGTAGTGTTATATTTCTGTACGTACCCTATAGGGTTTCATGTGCAAGCGAGCACTCCTAGCAACGTGCAACAGCCTCGTCTTCCCAGGATCACACATGGAAATCTTTGAGAATTCTTGGAAACCTGGGAATTGGCTTAATATGTATATCTTTTCCAATGGCAATTTGATGAATCAAGCCCACTTTGATGTATGGTGTAAACTCGTTGTATTAGGGGGCAGGGTTGTCTCTAAAATCTAAAACTGTGTATAATAGATGGACAGCACTGGACCAGGAATCGTGTGAGCCTGGGCAAATCTCTTTCTTTCTCTGTGCTTCAAATTATAAATGGATGTACCTGTGTAATCTGTAAAGAAGTACAAAGTGAAAAATAATGGTGCTATCTGGTAATTAGGTATTTTTGTCATATGCTGCTTTTTTAAATTGGCTTCAATTGCTGCTCTTTGCCCCACACACACACACAAACTCGCCAGACTGCTGCAAACGTATGCAAGTGCCTCCATACTGCACTAGACTCTTCCTGAGCACCCACAAATCTAACAGAAAATCCAATGCATAGTTACCATGCCAATTTCTCAGCTCCTGCTCGTTTGTCAGTTACCTCTAGAAAGAAGAATTGCAGCCAAACTTTTGGTGAATCTTGTTTCAAATGCATCATTTTGCAGATGTCAAAAGTGTAATTTTTGGTAAGTCCTCTTGTGAGAAGTTGGCCTGGTATATGATGTCCACTAATTAAAGTGGGTACCTTGCACCAGTCCAAACAACCCTTATGGTGATTTAAGAGGTCAAAGATAACCTTAGAAAGCTATCCAAGTGGTAGCTGTGGAGAGCAGCCTTCAGGCTTAGTCTTGAAGGAATGTTACGCAGCTTGTTTTACCAGAATTCAATCTTATTGTATTGGTTAAATGAAAGGAGAACCACACAGTAGTTATAAGAATATATATTTATTATTATAACAGCTTAAATAACTCACAGTATCTGCTACACACAGATAAACACAAAGCACACAATACTATAGCACAGAAACAATCGTAAGTAGCACTAATACACTGTGGGCTCCCGGGGGAGACCAAACCATACACTAAAATAGTGGTATAAGAACCACGACTCGAGTCCAGACAATGTCTAGAGAGTGTAGAATCGCTGGGACCCCAAGGAACCACCCAAGGTGAGTAAGTAGGGACCCCACAGAGGACGGGTGCAGTGTGGGAACACGACCGCGTGCTACGTACAATTCAATGGGAGAGTCGCGGTTGCAATGTTAAAGTTAAAGGACCCTTCCCAGTGGATTACGAGGAAACCCTTTGGAACATAGAAGGTTGGAGAGCCACGCCACCCGTGGATACCGAAGTACCAGAGTTACCTATCCCAGGGAAGCCGGGTGCATAGGTCAGAAGTAGCAACGGAAACCGCCGTCGTTCTCAATGGGAGTCTTCAAAGAAATGCCTCTGCTGGAAAGAAGAAAAGTGTCCGGTGGAATCCGCAGGTGGATTCTTGATGTAAGGAACATGAAAGCAGAGGGGACAGAGTCTGGGTCACTCAGGAGTGACCAGGGGCTCGGTAGATGAATGCCCACTGATGTTGGGTGCTTCAGGTGTGAAGAAGGAGACCTTGACTCTACAGCTGCAGGGACCAGGAGACGTCAAGGATGACCAGGAGCCGGATACGAGCTATCCCACGAAGGATGTCGAGTGCTGAGGGGTCGGTGTCCGGCGGGAGCACCAACAAGCCTTGGCAACGGCAACCCACGAAGAAGGTCAAAGAAGGTTACGGTCTGGCCCAGCAAGGACCAGAGGACTCACCACAGCAAGGGGAGTCGGGGCAGGCCTGGCGCAACCAGGGGAGCTCAAGAAAATCAGGATTGTCCCTCAAGTGGACCCACAGGCTGAAGGCACAGGAGTCGCGAGGGGACCTCTAGCAGTTTCACAAAGTCACAGCTTGACGGGCACAGAGTGCGAGGAGGCCGGAGTCCTTTGTACGAAATGTGCACAGAGGTTGGGGCTATCGACAGCCCAATGCACAAAGTTGGGGGAGACCAACAAGCATATGCAATTGCAAAAGCACAGGGGTTCGGGTTATGCGGTCCCCACGAGGGATACTGGCCTCAAACATGGTGAGAGGGCAGCTCGACCTCAAGGAACGTAGGAACCCACCTCCGGTGTTGCTGGAGCCTTCGGAGTCCACAGGAGCTCAGGATCAGCAGACCAGTCAGTTGCGTTACGGTGCCTGCAAACGCAGGGGGGTGATTCCTTCACCCCAAGGGAGATACTTCAGTTGTCCTTGATGCTCCACAGGACCTGCACGGAGCCTGTATGGTGCACGGGCACAGACGATGCTTTGGACGGAGAGGGAGACTAAGTCGGGCCCAGTCGAAGTCCAGCATGTCCAGACGGTCGAAGGTCAGTGGTTTCTTGTTCAGAATCTTGTCCACATCGAATCTAGGGTCCTACAGCCAGGTAACCCCGTTTGTACCCACGGGAGAGGGTTGGACAGATTCAGGGGACCCTCCCAGGGGAGGGTCAGGACAGGGGGGTGGTTACACCCATGTCCTTTGTCCAGTTTCGCGCCAGAGCAGGAGCCAACGGCTCCCAGAACTGGTTTGAGCTGGACTATGCACAGGGACACCAAGTGTGCCCCTCGTGCAGACTTTCAGGCACTTTTGCAGTGCCCCCACCCAGCTCCAATACACTAAATCCTGTCTGGGAGGTGGGGTCACACCTCCCTGTGACAGGATGCCTATTGTGCTGCCTTCCTCTGCTCGAGCTTGGCTCAGCAGCAGGAGGGCAGAAATGTGCCTCTGGTCGGCAGCATCCATTTTGTGCTGTCCGGGTCGAGAAGGCTGGTACCACGAAGACCAGGGACCCACGAAGCTTGCTTCTGAGGGGTCGAATCATACCTCCCACACCGGTTACCGTTGTGGGAGGTATGATTCCAAGGTGTTTGATACCAAACACATGTTTTGTTTCAGCCATTTTCGAGATAGCATTTACCGCAAGGTTATATGCACCTCTACCTATATGTCTGGCTGTGTCACAGACAACCCGGGAGAATGGTCTCCGAAGGCTGCAGAGGGGCTCTGCTCATGCAGGGGCACTCTCTCACGTAAAACCCAGCACCCTGCCTTCAGGATTGTCAAGGCCTGCTATAGGGGTGACTTATAGGTTTTAAGTGTAGTGACCTATAGATATAGTAAACCTACATCTAAAGTAAGTGGTGCATGCACCATCTTACACAGGCTGCAATGGCAGGCCTGTAGTTCCATTTTGCATGGCCTCTCATGGGTGGCATAATACATGCTTCAGCCCATGGGAAGCCTCTGGGGTACCTATGCCCTGGGTACATGTGTATCATATACTAAGGACTGATAAGGGTACCCCAGTATCCAATCTGGAGTGTACCTAAGTACATGCATAACATTTTAGGGAGAAAGCAGATAGACTGGGGTCCTGATTAGCAGGATCCCAGTCAGACTAGTCAAAAACCAGCAAAACACCAGGCAAAAAGTGGGGGTAACCATGCAGTCAGATCCTACCTTCCTACACTCTTACCTACCCTTTGAAGTTCTACATTAATGTAACATCAGACATCCTGTGAATAACATGTGCTTATACCACCCTCCCCATCCTGGTGAAGGCCACGGATGCAGATCCCATTCTGGCCGAAACAAATTTGCCAGAGAAACAACATTGAAAAGTAAATTCACAAATAAGTGTTCCGGCTGCATTGCTACTGTTCTGTAAAGGTTAATGACATACTGGCAACATCTACAATGCTGATCACCTCAACATAAAGTGCACACACACGTTGGTACTGATCTGATAACCATCCGCTGCAGCGCCATGAATTGATTTGTGATCGCACTAACAAAATTAGAACTTTGTACCTTTTGTTTTTGTTGTCATTTGTGACCCTTATATGATGAAGCTTAATTTAAGGTTTTACATCACAATTTCAAGGTCACGTATATCTACCTGCACATATACAGAGTGACTCCACAATACTAGTTAATAATGTATCATCAAGGTAAATATATATATGGAAGTTTATGTTTACTATTTTTAAGTCCAAATTTACTTGCTTTGATGATATGCAGGCACTGGATACTAGAGAGCTGATATAAGTGCTGGTCGTTATTAAAACATCGATATTGTGATAGATCGTCTTAATTTAATGGTATAATTAAACAAGCATTTGCAATGCAATAGGTCTCGCATTTACGCGAGTTTAAGCTATTGGCATTGTAAATGACAATGCCTTTTATTTATGTTTTAAAAACAAAAACAAAAATAAAAGGCATTGTCATTTGCAATGTCAATAGCTCAAACTCGCGTAAATGCAAGACCTATTGCATTGCAAATGCTTGTATAGGTAAAAGTGCCTGCCTTTCACCACAACATAACCAAGCCTCGCGTGACGTGCCTGGCTCTAGCCCCGCCTGTGCTCCTCACGCAGAAGAAAAAAGCAAATTAATTAAATAACCAAGCGCGGCCGCTAAAGTGAGCGGACCGCGCTGCAAATTAATTAAATAAACAAGCGCGGCCGCAAAAGTGAAAGCGGCCCGCGCTGCAAATTAATTAAATAAACAACTCGGCCGCTAAATTGAAAGCGGACCACGCTGCAAATAAAAAAAAAAGAAACAAAATAGTGCTGTTAGCCATGATAAAGCAGACCGTGTAGCATGACCAGTAAAAGGGCCAGTCCTTATGGGCGGTAACAAATAGAGACAAGGCGGTACCAAGGAGGGACTAAAAAGCCCATTTACCAATCAGAAGCCAGCATTTAAGAAGGACAATGACACAAAGCCAATGACAAATATGGGCGGAGAGTGGACGAGGCTTCCACAGCATACCCTACTACAGCATGCTTCGCAGAGCGAGCAGCGTATGCGCGCTGCCGCTAGGCTCGACCTAAAAATTATGATAAAATCTTTCTGATACTTTGTTCTGAAATTTTGCCTTTTTATATCAACCTAAACTAACTAGAGACTGCCCTTGCCACCCTGCCCCTCATCCTCTTCTGTGGTCAACAAATACAACTGAATAATAAACACGGAGTATCTGCGCCTTGTAAGTTATGTAAATTCCACAAATGTGCTGCTGATAGGTTATGTTGTTCTCGCCCGTGTCTCATTGCTGCGATCACTACTCTCCTTCGGGACTCACCGTCATAGAAAATGGAGCTCTAAAAGGTTGCATTTGAAGACGTCTTATTGGTCATCGAGTCTGAGACCATCGACTATATGAGTAATATCTCTAATGCAATCCTTGACATGATGGTCCTGGAAAGTTGTATGCTTAAAAGACTCTATTGCCCATTGTGCCTAACAACCAAAACGTTATAAAAAACCTCTCTAGTACAATGCTTCACGTGATAGGTCTAGAAGTGTATAGTACAAGAGCCTCATTGACCACTGAGTACAACACCTTAAAACATAAGAATTGCTTCCTGGCGCAACAATACACACTGTAGTCCTAGCAGGTTTCATCTTAGGAGACTCCATTGGTTGTTGTGTCCAACATCATACAATGTATAAACACCTTTGATAGTGAAACGCTCATGATGGTCCCAGAAGGTTGTACTGGCAAAGACTCCGTTGATCACCGAGTCCAACACCACAATATACGAATAACTTCGAGTGCAGCATTCCGTATGATGTCCCGAGAAGGATACACTGTGAGAGACTCCATTTGTCATCATATACTACGCCATAACATGCATGATTACCATCTCTACTGCAACACTTCACAAAGTTAGCATTGGGAGCGACGCAATGGGTGTAATGTCATACACCCCACAATGCTTGCCTACTCCTTCGTACAGCCAGGGTATTTTTAAACTGTCTCGAGTGGGGCACCTCCTGCGTCACCAAGTGTAGGAGGTTTGCCAGCTGCATCGCCACTCTCTTTGGTAATTAAACAGTACCTGCAGGGCACAAACTGATGCTTCAGTCTTCAAGGGTCCTGCATACGTCTCGATTGTACGGTACAGAGTACTGAAACATTACTAGCGGGACATAATGGGACTGCAGAGGGCGCTATATGAGAAGGTTTTGCCATCTAAATTCATGATTTCAGATAACTCATGAACAGTCACCCAGGAGAAGCAGATTTCCGGATTGCCGGCCTGCTCAGGTGAACGCCTTCCTCAGCTTGAACGTTACCAACAAGTTACTAAACACAAGAGAAACTGCTTCTTCGAGCTCTAGGTTGCACTGGCTGATGGTACAGGGACTTAAGTAGTCCACTGGTGGTCTCATAACTTTGAAAGGCCCAACAAGGAGCCCAGTTGGGTTCAACTCAGAACTAAATTATATCCTTTGCTTTCCATTAAACTACATGGGGAACATTGTCTGAGGAAAAAAAACTGCCGTCCCTGAATTATTTCACGGCATTGGACCCCTTGGAAACAGGACAGGCGAGAGGGGCCACAGAATCCGGGGAGAGGATGTGGTCTGACGGCTAGATTGCCGACTTTGGAGCTGGAAACCAAGGTTCGAGCCTCTGGGTCGCGTCCACATCCTGTGATTCTGGGCAAATCACTTAATCTCCCCGTGCCCACCAAAAACATGAATGTGTCCTTGTGTAACGTAACCGGTGCTCATGTAAAGCGCTCCAATACCTTCGGGTCGAGTTCGCACTATATAAATCTGCAAAAAAAAAAAAAAAAAGACAAGCTCTTCAAAATGGCCGCCAGAGGGCAGGTTAGATTGAATCACCGGAAGTGAAACCTGCAGATTGATGCCGCGCGCTGCCACCCTCCAGGCAATCTCCCCCTGGGCCCCAGCTCAGTCTGGGAACAGGAATCCTACAGAAAAATGATTCATTAAAGAAGGCTTTATAAAGAGAAAATTAAAAAAAGAGCTTCTCACTGTGTAAATTGGATATAGGAGGTGCTCCGGAGCCGGCAGACACTGTGGGAGTCCCAGGTGCAGGAACAGCAGGAAACAACACGGTCCCGCGGGCGGCGGTGTGACGCAGCTGCGGCCAGCTACGGGTCTATTTTTATACGTGTTAGGGCCGATGATGTCTGCTGCTCTGGAGCGATGCACACAGCTGGGTTTGTCTTTCCAGAACCCTGGTCCAAAGGCAAGGTGTCTGAAGCGGCGCCCGCTTCTGAATGAGAGCTGCAGAATTTATCCATCAAGCGCTACACACCTCACGTAACACAACGGTGTGCAGCTGTTTAGAACATAAACACTGGAGAGCCGCGTGTAAGACAACACTGGATAACGTGGGTGTGAATAACAGCTGCACCCCGTTGTACAGCACAACATCAAGGCTACTTAAAGGGTCATCCGGTGACTGAGGTCGCAATGTACCTCCAAACCCATGCAGACGTCATCAGACAAGGCAACATTCTAGCCTGCCTGTTGTCAGTGAGCGTTACTATGTAGGAATGGGTGAAGAGAGAGCATTTTTTCCCCTAGACTGGATGGGCCCCTTAAGAAGCAATCAGCCCAGGAGAAGTCCAGAAACCATCTATACTTCGATGCTGGTGGGTGTTGTGGCGGGGGCTGGTGGCACGATGAAAGACACCCCTTTTTTTCTGGTCAACTGGGCACCTGTTGTTTGTTGTTAAGTCTGTGGGTGTTCACAGTACTCAATGAACAAAGTGCGTTCACTTAAGATTGCGCTCACTGGCATAGATCATTGGTCAATTGATGTCAACAACGCCTCGACATGAACATATCACCCAACACCTGCGACACCTCCACTGGC
The DNA here is from genome assembly GCA_963921515.1 of Calotriton arnoldi. Classification (NCBI taxonomy): domain Eukaryota; kingdom Metazoa; phylum Chordata; class Amphibia; order Caudata; family Salamandridae; genus Calotriton; species Calotriton arnoldi. The sequence continues at coordinate 1,755,976 of CAWUFW010001464.1, read as the reverse complement.
TCCCCGTCGAGAAGAGAGTAACCTTCAAGATACTCACCCAACCCTACAAATGCCTCCACAACACCGGAGCCCAATATCTCAACGAAATAATCCCCTTCCACGTACCCAAGAGAAACCTCCGATCCACCGATCTCGCCGAAACACCGCGCATCCGCAGAGCAAAAACGGGTGGAAGAGCCTTCTCCTACATCGCGGCAAAGACCTGGAACAAGCTCCCTATCAACATCAGACGCGCCCCCACTCTGCACACCTTCAGGAAGAGCCTCAAGACCTGGCTCTTCGACCCCCCTCCTCCCCCAGCGCCTTGAGACCCTCACGGGTGAGTAGCACGCTTCACAATTCCCTGATTGATTGAACTCATCGCTAGCGCAGTGGTCTCCATACCACTGGAGACGCAGAGAAAGCTGTAACGAAGCTAACTGCGGCGTGCATGGAATGCGCAACTCTCACTGGTGACCAGGGGCACCATATTGGACAATGCCACATGCCATTCAGTGCCGTTGTCTGATTGGTGGTCTTAGACGGTACCTACCAATGAAAGGGTCTCTGCTTTAGTGCATGAATCGCTGTTTTCCACAAGGTTTGATTTTCCTGAGGCTGTACAGTGAACCTGAGGGCAAGACCATTTTATAAAGAGGAGGTTTGAGCGGGCACCTTCAAATCTTTGCCCTCGCGCCCAGCTTAAGATGCCTGGCAGGCCTTGGCGCTTGTGTACAGATCAGGGGCATGTTTCCAGGGCAGGCTGTTCATATCTCCTTGGATAGTAATACATTGGTGCTGCAGCACGAGTACTTGTTCTGCAAACTACACTCGAGGCACCTCAAGGAAGAACAGAAAAATAATAATATAAAGTCGGTATTTGCACTACAAGGAGCACCGGAAACAGTTAGGAGGAGGAGTTCTTCTGTGGACACAAGTGTCCTAGACAGGGAGCTTACTGGCAGGGGGCTGAGGCATCAAAGTGAGAGTCAAGCCAGATGCAGCTTGGGAACCTAAAACACACCCTGGAGTACACTTCTACACCTGCACCGCAGGCTTGGAGCCTTGGACTCGAACATGCAAAGAATGTGAGGGGAACCTTTAATGTGCTGTTGCTAATGGAAGAGGTTCTTAAAATGGAGGAACATTGAGCTGTCCTGTAGAATACATTAGAAAGAGAAGAGAAGCTCAGAGTGGGTTCAGGCATGTCACGGGGTTTCGCTGCCATCTTGGGTGCCTCTATCCACACAAAGAGTTTGGTATAGCAGGGACTTCTAAGGACTCTGGAATGGTCACCCAAAATCCTAGAGACAAAACCTGAGAAATCTGGAACTTTCTCCTACACCCAGAGTTACTTTAATGTACATGCTACAAGCAGTGTCTGTGACGTGTGGGGGGCACCGCTACAACCACAGATGCGAGCCTGTTGCTTGCGCACACCTGTAGTTTCATGATATATTGGGGGGATACAAAGAAGATAACCCTCCTAGACCCCACCGAATGCTGCACCCATGATGCCAAATACCTGGCATGCCCTCACGGTGGGTTGGCAGTGCCCGTCTGCCTGACTGAACAATGGGATGAGCGCAGACGCAAGAAGGGGACAGCAGTAGCGAGCAATCTGTGCTACATCTCGCTGTGACTATAACCAAACAGTGCTGTCCTCTGAAATACGATGTCACATTGTATGTACCCGCAACCATGACGAAATAGCAGCAGTTACGCGCAGCCCAACATGGCTTCATTCTATTGGCTGCACTAGATGGCAGCCTGCAGTGCCACACTGCCGCAGTCTGCTGAGGGACCAATCACCAACAATGAATCAGGGAAGAGGGCTGAAAAAGCTTGCTGTTTATTGGCTGCAAGCTCCAAGGGCTGATGCACCGTGAGGACCAATCATTAACTTATACCTCCTTATTTTTAGTGAGATTCGAATGAGGACAATCTAAAAAAAAAACTGCATGCATGAAAGAGATCCTGCTTTTCCCCCTCCAGGTCGTACAATAAGGCAGCTGCTTGGAACAGCCTTTACAAAAAGTAGCACTGACCCTTGACCTTCACGAACTAGAAGCAGCATCTGATGTGGTTGTCCACCCTACATTAGTAGCTACTCTCACCACCCTTGGCACCATCAGCACACTCAACAGGTTCACCTCCTACGTCTCCCATCTCTAGTCATCGGTCTCCAGGCGCTTCTCGCAGTGCCCGCCCACACCCTGCCAATCAGTGTCAGCCCTCTGTTCCAGATTCAACACCACATCCACTGGGGGCACGGTCTCCACTTTCAGCTTCTCTTATCAAATGTCTGGCTCCATCTGTCCCTCACCGCTCCTCCAATACCACAATAATATTCTTTCAAGTACACTCACCACACTGGCCAAAATAACCTTGACGTGTTCTTTGAGCACAAAATGCACCCCCGTCACCGAGACTGCCCCCACAAACGACCACTGAACTACTAGGAAACGGGCACCTAAATCCCTAATCAATGCTCTGGACATGAGCAAGCGTGACTACTGCAACAGCCTTCTCGATGGCCTCCCACAAAACTCCTCTATAGACAAAACTATCAAGTTCCCAACCTGCATATTTTTCAGACACCCTCGTGTTCATCCCGCACCCTTGTTGGTGGGTTATTGGCCTAAAACAGGACAGTCTATAAACTCCTCTTCTTTGTGTTCAAGGCCTCCCGTGGCAGATGATCCACAATCCCTCTCGGGTCTTCTCCCACTCTACATCCCAACATGACCACTGCTGCCTGCATACTTCAACCACATTTCCGTCCCCACACTACCCTCTTCCCCATCCATCTTTAGGTCCTTTGACCTGCTGCTACCCCCCATTTGAATTCCTACCAGGGGTTTTTGGGTTAAATCCACCAAGCTCAGGCTCAGCTTGCTCTTAAGGCTCTCCTTTTCAGTCCTGAGGACCTGCTCCATTCAACCCTCTCAAGGAGTACCCCCCGGAGGAGTCCTGGCGCTGACCTCTACTGCCCGCTGACAGTACCACTTTGTTGCACTCATCTGCACCACCTCTCTTACCACTCTGCCGCAGATACTCAGACACTGCGGCGAAACTATGCACACAATTTCTGGTGGAAACAATGGCTGCCTGCTTCCACACTGTGCCTGAACACTCAACATTTTCCCTTCCTCAGATTCCTAAAGTGGACAAACTGAAAGAAATGTGTGTCCCTGAGACTGCCAGTTCTTCAGAGTGCATGCTGTAAGACAGGTCCACTTGTACAAAGATTGAGTGCAGGTAATAGCAAATGCAATGATCAGACATAAATTCAATCCATTAACTAAATGTTTCAGTAAGTGACTGTACAGCTTTTCGGGAAGAAATGCAACATCCTTGTGTGCAGTCTTAAAGTCCTCTTAATTTATTTCTTTACATATTGATTGCTGACTTCTTCGGTGACCGGGGCCAGTCAGGCTGCTCTCAGACAGGGAATTTGTCCCTTACACTCAGGACAGACCTCTTCATTGTCTGAAGTCTACACTTAGGCAATATATATGGGGATATATTTATGTATGTATGTAGTGGAAGCGGATGTGCAGAATGTCCTATGGGCAGGGCAAGTAGAATTATGTTATTTTGCGGCCATAGCTTTATCCACGTAATTATGGATTCGCGCGTTTGCCACAGAATCCATCATCTGCTGCAAAATCTGCAGATTTTCACAAAACATTATTTACAGCTCAAATGGGTCAAAAGTTATTGAAAACATTGCGACATATGTTGCCGTGCAGTGGAAGGCCCTTTGCAAGGGTTCACTGGTCATCTTTCTGCTGCTTATTTCTGTATTTGGTTGTTAAACTGGTACTAATCAGGTGAAACCTTTGCACAGAAAGTATTATCAAGTGTAAAAATGACAAAATAATGAGGCAATACTTTCACAAAATGTGCAGCATTATGCTGTATAAATTGCCTTTTCTTGCCGCATAATTTAGTCAGATTTTGTCTTTGGGTCCTGGGTTCCCCTGGGAAGCCTAAAGGATCCTTTCTAAGTGAGGAGCAACGAGAGCCAATAAAGAGGCCCCTGTGATCACCAGATGCACCAGTGAAGATGAGAACAGTAACCTCTGGACTGTGTTAGGCAGAAAGATGGCGCCTTTGACAGAAGAAGCCCCATCGTCATGAGGGTGACGACGCTGATGATATCAATAAAACTGGCAACAAATGCCCCGGAGGGGCTACTTGGTTCCATGCATGTGAGGGGAACAGGTTCTGCTACATAGTAAGATGGACATCAATCACCCCATGTTCATAGGGCCCCAGTGAGGCAAAATATTCCTGCCAACTATGCCATATTACTCACATTCCAAATACAGTACACTCCTTTCTGCTCTCTTAGTTCACCAGATCATGAATCTTCTTCCGGGACCATCAAGACCGCCTGTACTCAGGCCCAGCCTCACCAAACGCCGACTCAGCGCCTGGATACCCTCATGGATGACGAGCGGCGCCCTACAAATCCACCTTACATTACCATTTTCCCCCTATTTCACCTTTTTCATATGTTCCACCTCCATCGCCCTAGGACAAAGCTTCGGTCCCCTCATCCACTCTTCTCTACTTGACATCATTGTATCCACTCTTACTGATACCAACAACGCCAGTAGGCTTTCATGATCACTCACCTGTCGGCATCAGTCACCAGGGCGAGGCGTCCATAGTCCCAGGCAACTTTACGTAGAATGGAAAAGACAAACAGGAGAGCCTGCAACAAGCAAAGGTTACAATAATGAGCACAGGGGAAGATATATCAGAGGCGAAACAATACAATGTCACAGTGTAACTGCATGCAAGTGAAGATTACAGTCAGATGCGGAGCGCTGGAGATCTTCAGAGGTGAAATATCTACAAGTCACAATGAGATCGCCAACAAGCAAAGGCTGGTGTCAGAAGCATAATAAAGGCAACCCTCAGAAGTGAAACAACAAATGAATTGTCACAATGTAACAGGCTACAAGCAAAGACTACAGTCAGTCATGCAATGCTGGAGTCATCACAGTGGGACTGTCTACAAGCAAAGGCGACCCTCAGACGTGAAACAAGGAATTGTCACAGTGTAACTAGCTACAAGCGAAGGCTACAGTCAGACGAGCGGTGCTGGGGATCTTCAGATGTGAAATACCTACACATCACAACGGGACTGTCTACAAGCAAAGGCGACCCTCAGACGTGAAACAAGGAATTGTCACAGTGTAACTAGCTACAAGCGAAGGCTACAGTCAGACGAGCGGTGCTGGGGATCTTCAGATCACAACGGGACTGTCTACAAGCAAAGGAGACCCATAGACTTGAAACAATTAATTGTCACAGTGTAACTAGCTACAAGTGAAGGCTACAGCCAGCAGTCAGTCAATCAATCAATGCTGGAGTCATCACAGTGGGACTGTCTACAAGCAAAGGCGACCCTCAGACGTGAAACAAGGAATTGTCACAGTGTAACTAGCTACAAGCGAAGGCTACAGTCAGACGAGCGGTGCTGGGGATCTTCAGAAGTGAAATACCTACACATCACAACGGGACTGTCTACAAGCAAAGGCGACCCTCAGACGTGAAACAAGGAATTGTCACAGTGTAACTACCTACAAGTGAAGGCTACAGCCAGCAGTCAATCAATGCTGCAGTCATCACAATGAAACTGCCTGCAAGCAAAGGTTACTGTCAGAAACACAGCACAGGAGAGCATAAGAGGTGAAATTGTGGCACATCTCAGTTTGAATATCTACAGACAAAGGGTTACACTCAGGCACACAGACAGAAGGCCCTCAGATGTGTTACAGTGTGACTGTCTGCAATCAAATGTTACAGGCAGACATACAGTACAGGCAAGCCTCACAGATGAAGCTGTGGTACATCTCAGCTTGAATAACTACAAACAGAAGTTACAATCATGTCCGCAGTTTGAAAGTCCCAGGCTGAAGCGACTGTCTGTTGCAGTGTGACTGCCCAGAAGTAAAGGCTACTTACTGTTAAGACACACAGTAAAGGAGACCATCGGATGTGAAACAGTGCTACACCACGGTGTAAATGTCTGCCAGCAAATACTACAGTCCCAAGCTGAGATGTAAAACCATTGTATATTTTAGTTTATCTATAAAGGTGACATTAAGGTCCTTAGCACAGGACACCCTTAGATGTGAAAGGATTCTACATCTACGCCACAAGGTGACTGTCAGACGCAAAGGGCGGGAGCGCCTGAGGGGCGAAGTTATTGTATATCTCAGTCCATCTACAAACAAAGGTTAGTCAGGCATGTAGTATGGCAGATCTCCGAGATTAAATATTGAAACAGCTCAGCGTCACTGTCAAAAAGGAAAGGCTAACGTCTGCTGCACAGGAAAGAGACCTGAAACAACAGTCTATCTCAGAGGGTCTGCCAGGAAGTAGAACAGGGGTCAAAGGTGAGCAGCAGGGCTGCAGGCAGAAGGGAGAGAGGATAGTGCATGGATGCGCACAAGTGTGGGTTGGGTATAGAAAGGTCAAAGGTCCCATCCTATGACATGTCCCTGAAAGTCACCGTGAGTCCAGGAAGCGGGCCCTGATGGGCAGTAGGAAAATGGGCAGGCCGAGCATCAAAAGCACCCATTGGAATGAGGCACGGTGAACAGTGAGAATGAGGCACTGCTGAGCAGTGTGAGAATGAGGCACTGCTGAGCAGTGTGAGAATGAGGCACTGCTGAGCAGTGTGAGAATGAGGCACTGCTGAGCAGTATGAATGAGGCACTGGTGAGCAGTGTGAGAATGAGGCACTGGTGAGCAGTGTGAGAATGAGGCACTGCTGAGCAGTGTGAGAATGAGGCACTGGTGAGCAGTGTGAGAATGAGGCACTGTGAGCAGTGTGAGAATGAGGCACTGTGAGCAGTGTGAGAATGAGGCCCTGGTGAGCAGTGTGAGAATGAGGCACTGGTGAGCAGTGTGAATGAGGCACTGGTGAGCAGTGTGAGAATGAGGCACTGTGAGCAGTGTGAGAATGAGACACTGTGAGCAGTGTGAGAATGAGGCACTGTGAGCAGTGTGAGAATGAGGCACTGTGAGCAGTGTGAGAATGAGGCACTGTGAGCAGTGTGAGAATGAGGCACTAGTGAGCAGTGTGAGAATGAGGCACTAGTGAGCAGTGTGAGAATGAGGCACTGGTGAGCAGTGTGAGAATGAGGCACTGGTGAGCAGTATGTGAGTGAACACAGAATGAGGCACTGGTGAGCTCTGTGAGGAGGCGGCACTGGTGAATAGTGTGTGAGTGAACAATGAGAATGAGGCACTGGTGAGCAGTGTGTGAGTGAACACTGTGAGAATGAGGCACTTATGAGCACTGTGAGAATGAGGCACTTGTGAGCACTGTGAGAATGAGGCACTGGTGAGCACTGTGAGAATGAGGCACTGGTGAGCACTGTGAGAATGAGGCACTGGTGAGCACTGTGAGAATGAGGCACTGGTGAGCACTGTGAGAATGAGGCACTGGTGAGTGCTGGGCGGTGTGTGAGAAGGCAGGAGGAACCGATTCAATAAGCGATGTGAGCAACTCACACTGATGAGCGCTGTGAGCATGAGACACTGGTGAGCAGTATGTGAGTGAATTCTGAGAATGAGGCACTGGTGAGCGGTATGCGAGTTAACATTGTGAGAATGAGGCACTGGTGAGCACTGGGAGAATGAGGCACTAGTGAGCAGTTTGTGAGTGAACACAGTGAGAATGAGGCACTGGTGAGCACTGTGAGAATGAGGCACTGGTGAGCACTGTGAGAATGAGGCACTGGTGAGTGCTGGGCGGTGTGTGAGAAGGCAGGAGGAACCGATTCAATAAGCGATGTGAGCAACTCACACTGATGAGCGCTGTGAGCATGAGACACTGGTGAGCAGTATGTGAGTGAATTCTGAGAATGAGGCACTGGTGAGCGGTATGCGAGTTAACATTGTGAGAATGAGGCACTGGTGAGCACTGGGAGAATGAGGCACTAGTGAGCAGTTTGTGAGTGAACACAGTGAGAATGAGGCACTGGTGAGCACTGGGAGAATGAGGCACTAGTGAGCAGTGTGCGAGTGAACACGGTGAGAACGAGGCACTGGTGAGCAGTGTGTGAGTGAGGCACTGGTGAGCACTGGGAGAATGAAGCACTAGTGAGCAGTATGTAAGGAGACAAAGTTGTTGATTTAATGAGCGATGACAGAAACTGGCACTGGTGAGCACTGGGAAGAGAGTTTACAGGTTCGTACTGTAAGCAACAGAATCCACAGGCAGTATAAAAAGCTGTCCCTGGTGGGCTGTGACAGAGGGAGAAGCTCCACGGGTGGGCAGAGGGAGAAGCTCAATGTGTGGGCAGAGGGAGAAGCTCCACGGGTGGGCAGAGGGAGAAGCACCACGGGTGGGCAGAGGGAGAAGCTGGCCCTTCTAGGCAGAGGGAAAAGCTCCACGGGTGGGCAGAGAGAGAAACTCCACGGGTGGGCAGAGGGAGAAGCTCGACGGGTGGGAAGAGTGAGAAGCTGCACGGCTGGGCAGAGGGAGAAGCTGCACGGGTAGGCAGAGGAAGCTGGCCCTGCTAGGCAGAGAGAGAAGCTCCACAGGTGGGCAGAGGGAGATGCTCCATGGGTGGGTAGAGGGAGTAGCTCCACAGGTGGGTAGAGGGAGTAGCTCCACAGGTGGGAAGAGGGAGAAGCTCCACAGGTGGGAAGAGGGAGAAGCTCCACAGGTGGGAAGAGCGAGAAGCTCCACAGGTGGGAAGAGCGAGAAGCTTCACGGGTGGGAAGAGGGAGAAGCTCCATGGGTGGGCGGAGGGAGAAGCTCCATGGGTGGGCGGAGGGAGAAGCTCCATGGGTGGGCAGAGGGAGAAGCTTCACAGATGGGCAGAGGGAGTAGCTCCATGGGTAGGCAGAGGAAGAAGATCCACAGGTGGACAAAGGGAGAAGCTCCACGGGTGGGTAGGAGTAGGTGGGCAGAGAGCGAAGCTCCACTGGTGAGCAGTATGTGAGTGTACACTGTGAGAGTGAGGCACTGGTGAGTGCTGGGCGGTGTGTGAGAAGGCAGGAGGAACCGATTCAATGAGCGATGTGAGCAACTCACACTGATGAGTGCTGTGAGCATGAGACACTGGTGAGCAGTATGTGAGTGAATTCTGAGCATGAGCCACTGGTGAGCAGTATGTGAGTGAATACTGAGAATGAGGCACTGGTGAGCGGTATGTAAGTTAACATTGTGAGAATGAGGCACTGGTGAGCACTGAGAGAATGAGGCACTAGTGAGCAGTGTGTGAGTGAACACTGAGAATGAGGCACTGGTGAGCACTGGGAGAATGAGGCACTAGTGAGCAGTGTGCGAGTGAACACGGTGAGAATGAGGCACTGGTGAGCAGTGTGTGAGTGAGGCACTGGTGAGCACTGGGAGAATGAGGTACTAGTGAGCAGTATGTAAGGAGACAAAGTTGTTGATTTAATGAGCGATGACAGAAACTGGAACTGGTGAGCACTGGGAAGAGTTTTTACAGGTCGGTACTGTAAGCAACAGGATCCACAGGCAGTATAAAGAGCAGTCCCTGGTGGGCTGTGTCAGAGGGAGAAGGTGGGCAGAGGGAGAAGCTCCATGGGTGGGCAGAGGGAGAAGCACAATGGGTGGGGAGAGGGAGAAGCACAATGGGTGGGGAGAGGGAGAAGCACAATGGGTGGGGAGAGGGAGAAGCTGGCCCTGCTAGGCAGAGGGAGAAGCTCCACGAGCGGGCAGAGGGAGAAGCTCCACGGGTGGGCAGAGGGAGAAGCTCCACGGGTGGGCAGAGGGAGAAGATGGCCCTGCTAGGCACAGAGAGAAGATCCACGGGTGGGCAGATGGAGAAGCTCGACGGGTGGGAAGAGGGAGAAGCTCGATGGGTGGGCAGAGGGAGAAGCTATCCCTGCTAGGCAGAGGGAGAAGCTCCACAGGCGGGCAGAGGGAGAAGCTCCAAGGGTGGGCAGAGGGAGAAGCTCCATGGGTGGGCAGAAGGAGAAGCTGGCCCTGCTAGGCAGAGGGAGAAGCTGCACAGGTGGGCAGAGGGAGAAGCTGGCCCTACTAGGCAGAGAGCGAAGCTACACAGGTGGGCAGAGGGAGATGCTCCATGGGTGGGTAGAATGAGAAGCTCCACCGGTGGGAAGAGGGAGAAGCTTCACAAGTGGGCAGAGGGAGGAGCTCCATGGGTGGGCTGAGGGAGAAGCTTCACAGGTGGGCAGAGGGAGTAGCTCCACGGGTAGGCAGAGGGAGAAGATCCACAGGTGGACAAAGGGAAAAGCTCCACGGGTGGGTAGGAGGAGTAGGTGGGCAGAGAGCGAAGCTCCACTGGTGGGCAGAGGGAGACGCTCCACGGGTGGGCAGAGGGTGAAGATGGCCTTGCTAGGTAGAGGAAGAAGCTGCACAGGTGAGCAGAGGGAGAAGCTCCATTTGTGGGTAGAGGGAGAAGCTGAACCTGCTAAGCAAAGAGGGAGGCTCCATGGGTGGGCAGAAGGAGAAACTGGCCCTGCTAGGCAGAGGGAGAAGCTCCATGGATGGGTAGAGGAAGAAGCTCCACGGATGGGCAGAGGGAGAAGCTCCACGGGTGGGAAGAGGGAGAAGCTCCACGGTTGGGCAGAGGGAGAAGCTCCACGGGTGGGCAGAGGGAGAAGCTCCACGGGTGGGCAGAGGGAGAAGCTTCACAGGTGGGCAGAGGGAGAAGCTTCACAGGTGGGCAGAGGGAGAAGCTACACGGGTGTGCAGAGGTAGAAGATCCACAGGTGGACAGAGGGAGAGGGAGGAAGTGGGCAGAGGGAGAAGCTCCACTGGTGGGCAGAGGGAGAAGCTCCACTGGTGGGCAGAGGGAGAAGCTCAACGGTAGGGCAGAGGGAGAAGCTGCACAGGTGGGCAGAGGGAGAAGCTGGCCCTGCTAGGTAGAATGAGAAGCTGCACAGGTGGGCAGAGGGAGAAGCTGGCCCTGCTAGGCAGAGAGAGAAGCTCCACGGGTGGGCAGTGGGAGAAGCTTCATGGATGGTTAGAGGGAGAAGCTGACCCTACTAAGCAGAGGGAGAGGCTCCATGGGTGGGTAGAGGGAGATGCTCCACGGGTGGGCAAAGGGAGAAGCTCCACGGGTGGGCAAAGGGAGAAGCTGATCCTGCTAAGAAGAGGGAGAGGCTCCACAGGTGGGCAGAATGAGAAGCTGGCCCTGCTAGACAGAGGGAGAAGCTCCATGTGTGGGCTGAGGGAGAAGCACCAGAGGTGGGCAGAGGGAGAAACTCCACAGGTGGGCAGAGGGAGAAGCTGGCCCTGCTAGGCTGAGGCTCCACGGGTGGGCAGAAGGAGAAGCTGGCCCTGCTAGGCAGTGGGAGAAGCTCCACGGGTGGGCAGATGGAGAAGGTCCATAGGTGGGCAGAGGGAGAAGCTCCACAGGTGGGCAGAGGGAGATGCTCCGTGGGTGGGCAGATGGAGAAGGTCCATGGGTGGGCAGAAGGAAAAGCTCTGCGGTCAGGCAGAGGGAAAAGCTGGCCCTGCTAGGCAGAGGTGGAAGCTGGACCTGGTAGGCATCGGGAAAAGTTCCACAGGTGAGCACAGGGGGAAGCTCCACGGGTGGTCAGAGGGAGAAGCTCCACCAGTGGTCAGAGGGAGAAGCGCCACAGGTGGGCTGAGGGAGAATCTGGCTCTGCTAGGCAGAGGGAGAAGCTCCACGGGTGGGCAGTAGGGTAAAACTGCACTCATTGAAAAACTGAAACTGCCACAGCACAAACATTTTGGAATATTCCCCAGGCGCCCTTTCTGGCATGTTGGCATTAGTCCATTAATGTGGAAAATGTACTGTGAAATGTACAATTTGCACCATTATTTTTTAAGTTTTTTTCTTAGGGCAAACCCCTTCCCACCAACCTAAAAATAAAGTCTGGCTCACACTGTGTTATCCGAGGCAGGTATTCACACGCCACCACTTTAAAAGTTTGCATCTGTCACCGCCTGCAGGTGGAACTGGTTATAGCACCAAAAACTGTGGGTGGCGGCACAGTGCAGTGGTCCCCCCCCATGGGCGGAGGGAGGTGAGAGCCTCCTAAAAGAAATGTTGGGCCCCAGCACTCATTTATATATTTATTTAGATTAAGGGAAGCAAATGTTACATTCAGGCAGATTAAAGGATCAGAGACTAAGAGGATAAATAAAAGTGTGTCCATGGTACAGTGTGTGTCTTTCCCTGTGGCATTAACCATGACAAGGAGTTTGGTAGTCGTCGGAGGGGTAAAGCTTGGTCGGCTCGAGGATCATCTGTACTGCTTTTCTAAGGCAACCCTGAGATGGGCTTTGTGGGGTGACAGAGCACACAGTGGGTGCCCTCGCTGGGGTGGCCACTTCTGAAGTTTAGTAACCAAGATTCTCTTCCACATAGACAGTTGAAATCAGTGTCGCTGGACCTCACCCCAAATGTTGCAATCACTCACCGATCACAGCCCTTAGCACTCCTTACCCTGGTGGGAGCGAACTGTGGCTGCAGTTCTGGAGAAGTCACATCTGGGCTCTCGATGCCGAAAGCCCTCCCTCGGTCACAGGGCCTTCCAGAAGTACCAGCCTCTGGCCATGGTAAGGTTTTTGAGACCACAGCAGTAGTTGCCCTAAGTGTTGTAAGAACGAGCAACGCCGGAAGTCTTCAGTCCAGTTCAGATAGATGAGGTTCTGTAAGCTTTGTAGGCTGCTACCTTACTAGCCCCAGTACTGCTCCTTGCAGCTGTGGCCCCTCCGCTAAGGCGGAGGACTGACGCCCCACTGCTCTTTGAGCAATGCAAAAAGGAAAAATAAAATGATAATATCACAATGTTATTATCATTTAATTTTTCCGTACTGAGGCAGTTTTATGGGGCAGGCGGGGCTGGGCTGTCGTCACAGCAAGCAGGGGGAGGAGTGTTTGGGGCACTTAAGTGCCCATGATGGTTTGGCCGGCCTTCTTGGGCCGGCCAAACAGTCATGCGCACTTAGCATGTTCTCCACCCGGCTGTATTGCACAGTCTGTGTGGAGAACATGCACAGCCTCACAGTCCCTGTCTGAGTGCCGAACCAGGGCACTCAGACCAATCACGACGCTGCTGTCATGCTGGTGACAGCAGCATCGTAATTGGTTTAGGGGAGTCTGGGAGCCTGTGTGCGTCCCTGCGTCAAATGAAGAACAGAAGAGGACGGAGGCGTGGCGGCGGCCAGCAGCCAGGTAAGTTAATTTTTTTTGTACCCCTTTAACCCCCGACTCACCCATAATGTCCTGTGTCAGGCGCCACTGGCCTCATGGCCCATGTGCCTAAGTGAGGTAACCAGGTTTCCCAAGCCTTCCATGCCTGTCCCCTGAATGTCCATGCTCATCAGAGCTCAAAGTCAGCATGAGCGCCAGGTCACCCGAGCTGACGACATAATTGCACGTGTGAGTCCAGGCCAGGATTTCGAGAGGAGGACATTAGGGGATGGCCACGAGCCAGCTGGCTTCTGCTTACCTGCTCTCACAGAGAAGCAGGGCGCAAGACCGCTCTCTCCAAAGTCATCCAGTTCCTTCCTACTCCGGACACTCTTCTTGCTGCAGACACACAAGACTGACAGCCTGGTCTTCCTGCCTAATGGTCGCTTACGTGCACATGGGTGACCACAGCCGCTCACAGCTGTTGCTTTTGCAAAGACAAGTGAAGCAGCACTATCATTTCTTCTCCGTGGTGCAAGAGCTGTGGCACAGGGAGGCATGGCGGGCCCCACAGGCAATGCTGGAATGATGTGATTTTGTAACTACCGTGTTTTCTGCATGATTATGGATTTGCCACATAATCCACCATCTCCTGCATAATCTTCAGATTTTAACCCAAAAAAATGTTTCTCAATCTAATGGATCAAAAGTTACTAAAAACGCAACACATTGCAGTGCAGTGAAAGGCCCTTCGCAAAGGTTGATTAGTCATGGTTTTGTTGTTTATAGCTGTATTTGGGCGTTAAACTGGTACTAAAGAGGTGAAACCTTTGCCCAGACAGTGTTAACATGTGTAAAAATGGCAAAATAATGAAGTAATACTAGCCACATTACTCTGCATAATTTGACTTTTGTTCTGCATAATTTAGTCAACCCCGTCACATAATTAGGTTTTCCGCTGCCCCATAATTCCAGTGTCCCTGCCTATACATAGGACAGAGAAACTTCTTTCAACACAATCAACACAATCAACACAATCAACACACGATCATGAACCCCACTCACCAGCCATACCTAGTAGAGACTATGCCATCCACTCGGGAACCTCCTTCACCAGTGGATCCACTGTAAGACTATATGCCTTGCCCACAAAGTTTCTACCATGAAAATCCTCCCTTCCAATCTTCCCAGATTCAGAAGCCTCTATGTGCACTCGTGCCCTGGTATCTGTGCCCAGAGCTCTGTTGTGGGCCCCAAGGATTTATCGCTCCTTTTAGAAAGGTGGTCAGTGCTCAGCAATGAACTCTAGAATCCTTGAGCGGTCCAAGATATGCTTTGGGCAATCACCACTCCAGGTGCCTGTTGGAGCCAAAGGCTACAGGCCATCTTGAGTCTGTGAGTATTAACAACTTGAACCTGGGAGAGTCGCCATCTTGAGCCTGGGAGTGTCGCCATCTTGAGCATGGGAGTGTCGCCATCTTGAGCCCGGGAGTGTCACCATTTTGAGCCTTAGCATGTCACCACCCTTGGTCTACGGGTACCCCTCTTCTTGAGCGACTTGCCATGAAGCTTCTGATCTTTGTGCAATGGCATAAGGGTGAAACTACTGTGAGAAAGGCTGGCTTGTGATGGTTTAGGGCAGTGCGTAGGCCTGACCACTATTGTTCACACGGAACAAAGCTGGGAGTTCACAAAGAGGTGGATCACCACAACAATCAAGGAGTGTGCTACCTCACGAATGTGACGCAGCGCTGGTGCAGTGGTAAGCTTTTTTTATTAATTTCGGGTTCGTTCAGTTTGCTGCCTCACCCAGGGATGACCGAGCATCCAAAGTGCATGGTAAATAGTTGAAAAGAACTACAAGTGCAATGGAAAGGGAAAGAAGGAAAGGAAAAACAGGGAAATCCAGCAATGCATAATCTGTTTCTAGAGGAGCGGCTGTTAACGGAGCTGGGCTGACGTCACGCTGCACCACAGACAGGATGTTGTGCTGTGGGAGAGGGTATTCCCGCCGGAAGCAGCGCTCAGACGGCCATTTCTGGATTTTCCTGGGTACAGCAGACCGTGAAATTTCATTCAGAGCTGCCATGGAAGCCCCCATCGCCCCGCGGTCTCCTGCCAGCGACCACGCTCAGCCGTAACCGCATTTTTCTCTCCAGTGTCACTCTTTTGGAGGAGGCTTGTTTTTCTAGGACCGACTAATTAACAAGCTGTGAAACGGTGCTACAATGCACCTGTATGCATTGAGGGTACTAGGGTACCTCCGAGGCGGATCCTAGCAGAAGACCGGTGCGGAACCCCCACCCTACTGCCCTGCAGGAAAGAGACGGGAATTACCACAAAGGAAGAAAGGAGCGTGGGCTTCCACCTGTGTCTGTAGCTAGGGTTGTCACCTGGGCCGTTTTATACTGGCATGACCAGTATTTTAATATCCTGCTGGTAGAAAAATTAGGAAAATCACCTTAAGTCAGCTTTTTTCCCCTTAGCAACACATTCTTTAAACAGTACATATAAGAAGAAAACACTTTAAAAAGTACAGCTGCCATACTGGCCCCTGGCTGTTAATGAACGTAAACAAAGACATGGGCTGGCATCCTTTTTGCTTGGTCAATGATTGTCTGGTTTTGCAAACCTTTATTGTTGGAGAACCTGATGGGCCCTCACCACATAAAAAAAATTAAAACATTCACTAAAAGCAAAAATATTTTTTGGTCTCAAGAAGCACATATTGCCATACCAGTCCCTGGCACTGAAGGTGTGAGGACATGGCTTTTTGCAGGTTCACTCCCCACTTTCTGCCCCTTTTTTGACTATTAGGTACTGGAGCAATGACTCTGTAGTGCACTGGGCCCTGCTGACCAGGCCTCCGTGCCAGTGCTTGGACCCTTAAAAGTGTACGTTTAATTGGCTTTCACCCAATTGGAATAAGTTAACGTCCTTCTAAGCCCCTAGTATATGGTACCGGAGGTCCCCAGGGCCTGTAAGTTAAGTGTACACTACAAGTGTGACAAAGTAAACCAGGTTTTAAACTGCTGATTCAACTTTCTCATTTAAAGTAATGGCAAAGCCCTAAACCTTGCTTTTTAATATATGTAAGTTACCCCTAAGGTAAGTCTAACGAGCCCTGAGGGAGGATGCAGTATATTAAAAAGTAGTACATGTGTTTTACATGTCCTGACAGTAAAAACACCACATTGTTGTTTTTACCGTAGAAAGGTAATTAGCCCTAGTGGCGAGTACAGGGTTACACGCTGGCAACTCAGCAGTGCTAACTCCTGAATGGGACCACCAAATATGGTAATTCAAGATATCAAATGAATCGTTGCATTAGACCTGACTTGGTGGTCAAGTTGAATTTAATGTAACTTTTGTACAAACGGCAGCTTTAGAAAGTTGCCACTTTGTTGCCCAGAATTTTCTAGTGATGGTTTACAGTTGTGCACAAGGTACTGTCCTTGAGACAGCCTTCTGCCCTCCTGGGAAGCGGTGTGAACGACCCTCAAGGCAGGAGGTGTGACCTCCTCTTGGCAAGAAGGCCAAACAGGTTGTGAGCCCAAAAGGCACGCTTCTAAGGGGAAGCCACCTTTGAGGTGCAAACAGAAGTCACTCGTGGGAGGGGCTGCTCTTTTGTTTTTGCAGACAGGTTGGCATCAGGGACAGAAAACGGGAAACCTCTGCCAAACCAGTTTTTCCATGGCCATGTAGACTCCAGGTAGCAACACCTCCAAGACTGGAATGCATCTGCTGCTCCTTGGGCTAGCAACGAGAGGACTGTGCCTGTGGTGCCTGCTTTAGGAAAAGTCGTCCACAAGCCTCGAACAGAAGTGACTCCAAGGGTCAGTTGGCTGATTTACTATTACAGTTACAGGGTCACAAAAGCTAAAGAAGCCTGCCTTGGTGAGTTGGTATCGAAGAACGGCAACCCTCCAAAGCGCAGCCTGGGAGAACCAGTCCTCACCCTTAAAAGTTGAACCAGAGTCTGCAGGAACCAGAAGAGTGGTCGGATTGCAGTTTGGCCACCCAACAAGGAAGTTATGACTAGTTGAAGGGAACCACTGGTTTAGCTGTAACTGGAAACCAGTGGCAACTGGTTTTTCACTGGACTTCATTCAGACTTCGAGGGACATCGATCCCTGTGGCCAAAGTCACTCTACCATAAAAGTGGACCAAGGGGTAGCCCCAGGAAGACCAACTTTACCCGGATCAGCATCTTCAGCATCCTTCCGCATCCTGTATCCCTTGCATCAGGGCCACTCCATCAAAGTCTATGGCAGTTCGCCCATCAAGCTTGGAACTAGACTGGAGACTGCAAGCTAACTGTTCAACCAAGCCTCTTTGGCCTTTGTTACTCGCTGCCTGCCGGAGTTGGTCACACAAAGTGGGCTGAAGTAGTAGTTTACAACTTTATAAAAGTTTTCTTTAAGTTTGCAATGTTTGACACTGTGCCAGGGGGCGTGGCTAACTGCCGAAAATGGCGGTAGCATGATCGCTGAGCTCCCGGGCCCTGACATCTATTCTCACCTAGCACGGTATCAAGGCATCCTGTCACCCTGATACATCCAGATTACACCCCCCCCCCACGGTGTGGCGACACCAACATCGGCGCCTGGCGAGCAACACTGCTCCATTTTGTACCCACCCTGACATCGGGCCTGGTTGCATGGCAACTCCTGCGGTGGGCGCCTGACCCAGAGCGGGGCTTCATCGCTGCGGACTGTGTTCTAGGTTCAGGGCCCTACTCTTGCCGCTGCCCATTTACTAACCACCTACACTGACGCCTCTCTAAGACGAGCGGCGGGCTGGTGCCATGGACGTGCCTCTTGGACATCGGACTGGGGAGTGACGAGCGGAGCCTGCAGCCGGTGGCTGCGCTCGGCGGCATTGGTTTGACGGCCTGCGGCTCGGATCGTGGCTGTGCCCTGGGCCGGTGGCGCCAGCTCGCGCTGCCCTACGGCTTCCTGTGATGACAGCCGCTAATCCGAAGATGAGCGGCGACCGCTGCGGACTTGTGGTATGCTCCGCTCTAGCATGAGGTAAGCTCATACGGCACCGCTGGCCCAGATCGCTTTGCTGCCCCTCTGCCCGGCTGACTGCTGCGATGCACCATATTGCTGGCCGGGTGGCTGAGGAGGCTCGGCAGCCCCGACGTGGTGCTCCCATCTCGAACATACTTGCCCAGTCAGAGAGACGCTTGCATGACGATGGCGGTGTTGCAGGGGTGGTTTTAGGCCCGCTACTGTCTACTATCCTACAGCCGATCACTTTTGGGCACTGCAGACTAAACACTTGGGACCCCCAGGGCCTGCCACATGCTGAGCTCCGGCAGGACATCTGGTAACAGCTCACCCCCTGCCACTGCTGCATCACACATTGCAATACTGGGTGGGTAGCCCATCAAAGCCCCTCTACAAGGAATGTCGCAGCTCTTCCATCAGTGGCTTCTTTAACCCCCTGCGTACGCTGGGTGAGTCTGGGGCGCTCTACAACTCTTCAGCCCTGAACTAAGGACTTACCTGCATACCTATGTGATAGCCCGCCGTCTGTCCAAGCCTGCTGGAAGAGATTGCCATTTTGAGTCTCTCTTCACTGGCTGCGGAGCGCGACTCCTTCCTTGCCTACAGGCTTCCCTAGACGGTTACACCCACAAGATGGGAGCATGGCGCCCAACGGTTAGTACACCTGGCTGGCTGCACTGACCTCCTTAACAGTCCGCCTGGGAGACTTGCTCCTGATACCGCCTCCTCCCACTGTCTGCACTAATGGGAAGTACCATCACTAGGACACCTTCTTGGCTCCTCGTTTCGGCCTACGCCTTCTTGGGGGACATGACAGTCATTACACCCTCAAAAGCGCGGGAGGGCCCTCACCTGCCGTCGGCCATATTACCCGTATGACGTGCCACTCTTGCTCACACAAAATGGGTCGCACTAAAACCAAGACAATTGAACCCACAGTGCGCACACACACTCCTTCTCCCCCATCTGAGGGATCATCCATGATGACACCTGACGATTGTGTCCCACCAACTTTGACAACAGCCCATGTGAACAAACTAGATATCATCCTGGAAGAAATCCGGGACTCCCAACTGGCCATCGAGCAATGTCTTGGAGCATGCACGATGGACCTTTCCCTCCCTAAAGATGACCACAAGTTGAAGGACAGGGTCAAAACGACGGAAACTGTCATCTCCTCATTGTCTCCATGGCACACAGAGCAAACAGCCACCACTGCGCTCTTACAGTGCCAGGCTGAGATCCTCCAGGACCGCGCTGAAGATGCAGAAGGGTGGCGCGCCATAATAATGTCAGAATTATTGGCATTCTGGAGAGTTCGGAGGGATCCAATGCCACACAATACATTGAGGACTGGCTCCGTGCTAGGGTGGCACCAGAAGACTTTCCAAAACTGTTCACAGTGGAGAGGTTGCACCGAGTCCCAGCTAAGAGGCCTAACCCGAGAGCACCACCATGTCCATTTGTGGCCCAGATGTTGAACTATAAAGATAGGGACACAATCATCCATAAAGCATATGAGAAAGCACCTATTTTAATGGACAATGCCCGGATTTCTGTGTTCCCTGACTATACGCTGGTGGTACAGCGTAAACAAGCCTCTATTCAAGCAGTCAACACTCAACTTCGTGCTGCTGGCCTCACCTACGCCCTCCTGTTCCCCACTAGGCTCAAAATACTGTATGAACAGAAATCCTACTTCTTTGTGGTCCCGGAGGAAGCATTGACTGGATGGAGATACATTTCCCTGACCCCCGAAGACCCAAGAATCTACCACTGATGGTATCGACAATGCAGTGCCCACCTCGACGCCGGAGGAGGAAACCATCCCGGTCCAAATGTGGTGGCACATTCCCGTCCCCTCAACAGGCCCTTGAGAGCCAAAAGGAACCAATTATTTCAGCAACTTCCCTTCGTGGCAACCATCAGCCCCAGCTCCTCTCAAGAAAGTGCTTCAGACACAGATTTAGTGGGCAGTTCTGCACTGCTCTCCACGATCACCCCACAGATGACTCACAACTTGTTGGGCTAGGTTTTCTGTAAGTACTGTTCTCTCCAGAACCCCCCTTGGTGTGTCCACAGAAATTATTTGATCCTTGCTCCCACCTCACCTTTGGGCGTGATCTCCTGACAAGTTTCCCTGTTTATTCCGTGGGATGCAATGCACTCCCCCCGATTAATAAGTTAAGGGCTTCTCTATGGCAGTCCTTTGCCCCCATGCTACCCTTGAATGAGTGACCCACCTGGCTGGGCTCCTATCTTCACATCCCATGAGCACTGATTGCCTTTCACATCCTTGGCTCTGACCTGTTCATATCTGTTCAACGTTACTCCCTCGTCCAATCCCCCATTTCTGAGCATGGATCAATTAATTGCTCACAACACATTATCCTTGTCTGGATGCCTTACCCCCGCCCCACGATATCCGGTTACCGGGCCCTGGTAGCTATCAGCTCCCGGCTTTACAACCACCCATACTTCACCTTCACGTGCTGTACGCCATGTACCCTTTCACAGTACCGGTCGAAAGAGGTTACATCGCTGCACCTTGTATGAAAAATGGTTTATGTTTGGGTTTTTGAATGCCGGGGTTACACATCGTCACTTCTCAATTATATCTTAACTGATGTCACGTTCCAGCTCCGCTCACAATGTATATGCTTATCCCTATCCGTTAACAATGTCTGTGCCGCACAACTACAACATGATAACCTGGAATGTCAGAGGTATGGGGCCAATACAGAAACAATACAGAATCCTGGCCCAAATGCATCATCACCAGGCACATGTAGTATGCTTACAAGAAACTCACCTCATAGCCAGCGTAGCCCTTAAACTTCGCAAAAAATGAATTGGCCAACTCTTCCACACTTATTCCGCATTTTCACGTGGGGAAGCAGTATGGATTAAAGCAGGTATTCCTTTCACAGCAGTGGAAACTAGGATAGGCACACAAGGGAGATACGTTCTCCTCTGCGGCACACTTGATAGCGCACCGGTGATGATAGGCAGCGTGTATGCCTCTAACCTGGAACAAAACGCCTTCCTAGCTCATCTCTCCATGACTTTAGCAGACTGGGCACATTACTCCTAGGTAGGGATTATAATGCTGATATACATCGCACTCCCCTCTTCCAACTGCTGCATCGGTGCACCAAGCTAAGGCCCTGCGGCAGTGGGTGGAACGATGGTCCCTTAATGATGTTTGGCGCAATCGAAACACGGGCATACGTGAATATTCTTATTATTCCCCCCCACATTTACTCCACACATGGCTCAATAGGATCCTATGCACAACCTCGCTCCAATCCACCATCGCCCGTGACATACTTGGAAAATCCTTCTCCGATCATAATCCCTTGAAGACAATGATCACTTGGGGATGCACCCACTCCTATTCCCACATGGCACCTCCAACCTCAGTTATGAGAGGACGCAGTTTTCGTGACACATTGGCTACCAGGATCGATAATTACTTTACTGAACACCTACTCCACCTCATGTATTTTAAAGGAGTGGGAAGATTTAAAAGTAGTAATATGTGGGACGTCCATAGGCAGTGTGGTAGGAGCCCAAAAAACGACCCTCAGAGAGCTCACCTGAATGGAGAGTCTGGGACCCCTAGAGAGGGCAGCAGCATATAATGAGGAACACGCGGGCGCACTGTAAGACACTAGGGTCGAATATGTAGAACTATTAGAGCGATTACGCATAGTGGACTACAGAACATACATACAGAGGACCCATACTGAGGCCAATGAGGCAGGGGCATTGTTAGCTCGTCTGATAGAACCACAGCCCATGCCCACCCCAATCCTTACAATCACTACGCCACACAACACTCAAGCCACCTCCCAACTGGAAATAAATAAAGCATTCCTTGATTTCTATTCACCGTTATACACGCCCCTCCCCCCCCCCCCTACCCGGCTGTAGACCCAGAGGAAACTCAGATTCCTGGACCCCCTGACCCCTTCCTAAAGTGACGGTTGAGGAGAGAAATGAACTGGGAGCACCTATCATGGCCCATGAGATCCAGGGAGAAATTAGAGAACTAGCCAGGAACAAAGCCCCTGGCTCTGATGGCCTCCCCACTGAGTTCACTACCCAACTGACTCCACAACTGGAGCATCTCTTTAAAGCCTCTTTGGACTCTGGTACCTTACCTCCTACCACTCCCCAAGCACTAGCCACCTCCCTATTCAAACCTAGCAAGCACCCATCCGACGTCTTCTTACAGGCCTCGTCCATTTTTTTTGGGGGGGGGGGAATGTTTTTATTGATACAGTCTCTGAAAACACAGTTTGGTACAGAACTTTGCATTAAGAATGAAGGCCATCGTAAAGCAATGGTACATGGAGTCAAATCAGCAGTGGTACAGTTACAAATTGAGACTGGCATAGTCACCACAAGACAGCATCCCATATTCAGTACAAACACCTGTTGTGCACTTGGAAGAGTACAGCCTCACCTTCCGTTTCTATTTCTACTCTACAGTTAGCGACCGAGGTTTGTCGGTCTCTCCAGCCCACAGTATCTCAGCCAAGGGCCCCAAATCTTTGAGAACTTCTTCGGGCACCCTCTTGGCTTGTATGTTACCTTCTCTGCCCGCATATAAAGATCCATGCCTGTTCTCCATTCGGTCACTGTAGGGTGGTTTGAGGCTCCCCAGTGTTTGGCAATGTCAATCTTGGCTACCACCAGCCCTAGGTTACACAGTAGGAGTTTGTGCCTGGGGACGTCGACCTCTGAGGGTATGCCTAGCAGGGCGAACTTAGCATCACTTGGTAGCTGTGCCCCCACTATTTTGCAGAGTTCCTCTAATATTGTGGTCCAGTATAATTGTACCCGGGGGGAATTCCCATAGGGGATGAATGTATGTCCCTCTTTCCGCCCTACAGTGAAGACAATCGGGTGTCTCAGCCCTCCCAATTTTATTGAGTCTGGCCCCATCAAAATATACCCTGTGCAGGATCTTAAATTGTATCAGTCACAACCTTAGTTTAATGGCCACCTCTCTTGGGTGCATTAGGGCAGCCTCCCAGTCCACGTTGTCTAGTTCACCCGTGGTGATTTCCCATTGGGTCTTGAGGGCCTTCAGATTGTCTGGGATGTTGTTTATTAGGGTTTTAAACGTCCACAAGATGGCTTTATCTGGTATTTCTACTAGAACTAGTCTTCCCTCCAGGGGTGCATATTTAGGAATGTCGGATGTATCTATTCTCTCCGTCATCCATGCATGCTGTAGTTGCAAATATTTTTACCTTTGGGTATCACCTAGTTGGTATTCACATTGGAGGGAGCTGAAGGAAATCGGGGATCCTCCCTCCAAGAGGTCACCCAGCCTAGATATCCCAACTACATCCCAGGGTCCGAATCCCCTCAGTTTCCCCAGTTTTGGCAGGCGTGTGCCTTCCCATAGCTGGGTTTCCCTCGTGAGTCTCTTGTCCCACCTCATTTGTCGTTCTGCCCCTCTCCAAGCCTCTATCGGCCTCTGGGACGCCGGCAGTAGTTGTCTAAGTCCTCTACCCCCGTAGATGTAGAGAAGATAGGTATGGGTTTGGAACTGGAGCCTTTCCAGGGCGTACGTTGGGTGGTCGTCTGGTAGGTGTCCCCATTCATTAATGTCAATCAATTGGGCTGCTTGATCATATGATGGTATGTCCGGGAGAGCGATCCCTCCATTGTATTGAATTCGCTGGAGTGTCAGGAGGACCACCATCGGATGACCCCCATTCCATAGGAGAATGCGTACCTCTGTATCAATCGCCCTAAAGCAGTCCTCTGGTTTCCAATAGTATGTGTTTTGAAGGATATAAAGCAGTTTCGGGTGCGTGATCATATGGTGGCTCTGCCTAATAAGGTCAGGGGTAGCAGTCTCCACTTTTCAACGTCCCCGTGAAAGTTTGTTAATACCCTCCGGATATTATGGGTGAGACTCACCATGATATTGGTGGTTATATAGAGGTCCAGGTATCGGAACCCGTCTCTGTCTATATGGAGGTGTCTTGGGAGGTCTCTTGCATCCATGCATCCCCCTATTGCATAAAGGCTAGATTTGTCCCAATTAATTCTATACCCTGCATGGGACCCATATGCCTCAAATATTTGGAGTATAATGAGAAGCATCACACTAGGGTTGGTGAGATAGGAGGATGTCATCAGCATAGAGTGAGATCTGTTCATCCCTTAGTATCTCCCTATTATCTCTGATGCCTTCTATATCTGGGTGCCTCTTTCCATTTTTAATACTGAATACAAAATCCTCAATAAAGTACTGGCCTGCCGCTTGCTTCCCCTCCTTCCCAAACTCTTTCACAATGATCAATGCAGCTTTGTCCCAAATCGAGATACCTCTCAACATTCGCCGACTGCACCACATTATGGACGCTGTCCACGAGCGGTTTCGCTGAGCAGATTGTATTTCATTGGACTTAAGGCAAGCACTGGATACACTAAGCTGGGATTTTATGATTGCTGCCCTTAAACAATATGGCATTCTGCCCGAATATATTCGCTGGGTAAAATTGCTATATACTGATCCTACCGCACGAGTCTGCACAAGCCAACGCATTTCAGCTCCATATTTGATACAGCGCGGCACGCGACAAGGCTGCCCGCTGTTGCAGCTGCTTTTTGTCCTAGCATTAGAACCTTTGGCACAGCAACTACAGCAAGACGTCCATGGATGGGGCACCCCAGTAGGACCCACAACCCATGCAAATTCATTATATGCTGATGATATGATACTGTACATTAAGGATCTCCTCCTGAACCTAATGAAGTGGCTAAACACTTTACAGTTTTTGCATCATTATCTAGCCTCTGAATAATGAGAATAATTCCTATGCATTTTCCTTTGAAGACACTTACAACTGCCCATCTTTGCCATTCAGGGAAATGTCTCATCAAGTAACTCCCCACACATTTCGTTACTTAGGGGTCCAAATTTACCGAGATACCCTCGATGTGTTAGAAGGCAATCTCCTTAGGACTATCTAGACCCTCAAGTGGCAAGTGAACTTCTGGGCTACCTTACCATTAGCAGTAGTGGGACGACTGGCCCTAGCTAAAATGGTTATGTTACCCTGTTTACTTTACCACTTCCTAAACCTTTCACTACTTATTCCTGCTCAGATCTTTAAAATGTTGAACACTCTCTTAATTGACTTAATCTGAGCCAACGGCCGCTGTAGGGTTGCCCATCCCAAGTTCCAGCTCCCCCCTGACAAGGGAGGAATTGGTGCTCCCGATTTCAAATCTTATTGTATTGTAGGACAACTGCAATGGCTCTCCTACTGGCTAGCAGTGGCGTAACAAAACTTGAGGGGGCCCCCCTCTGGACTCAATCAGGAGGTCTCAGGCCATGGTAATGTGCTGAGGAGGCCCCCTGGATCTCGGGTCCCCCGCACTTCGGGGGCCTGTGTTATGCCACTGCTGGCTAGCCGGCCGCAATCTGCCTGAAATAGACTCTACCGTGGCATGCTTAAGCAGGGTAAACTACATAATTTACTATGCCTCGGCTCCTCCTTTCCTGTGGATGGCCCCTGTTGCTGTGCGTCACCCTCTCATATTGGAACATGGCTATACGCTACACCTCCCCACAAGTTCTGTATGCTCCAAATATACCATTGATGGGCCTCCTCACGGCTTCTGGGACTCTTACAGCACATAGATTGATGCCTTGAACACAGGAGGGAGTGGAGTCAGCCTCCGTCCTGTTCGCTGATGGTACCCTATTGAATCACTCAGACTTCACACACATGCACGGCCTGATGGATACTTTATTCTTGACTCGTGCCAGCATTACTTGCTATATACGGCACCATTGGGCACCTGAAGGAGCCGAACCCTCCCCACACGAGCTACTACAAGCCATACACACGATGGGCGTCACTTAGTTCGTTGGCTCTATCGGGGCATTCGTGTGGATCTACAGGTCCCTTTAACCTCCTTAAGGGCTAAATGGGAAGAGGACTTAGCACGGATGCTACAGCATAAAGAATGTGAATTCCTGATAGAATACCCCCGGAACATTTCACGAAACTCCTGATTCAAATGTATATAGTTTTCCATTTTACACCGCGCTTACCTCACCCCACACAGACTTCACTCCATGTTCCCAACGGTGCCTTCGACCTGCCCATGGTGTAAAATGCCAGACACCGACTTATTGCACATGCTATGGAACTGCCCCATATTGACCCATTACTGGGCATGTATCTCAGCTATCCTTTCAGACCTCAAAGAGCTGAACCATTGGCACACACTGGAATGCTGCATACTTGGTCTATTCCCCAGACCTAAATACGCTAGAGTGACATCACAATTTGGCACTATTATTAGCTAGGCGCCTTCAGACAAAACGTTGAAAATCCGACTCTGTGCCTTTAGTTTCCCAGTGACAGGAGGAGGTGGAGAGATGGGGCCTGGCAGAGAGCGGTGCACTGCGCAGAGAAGAATACCGGGGCTTACGGATGAGGCCCTTAGCAATGGAATAGGATGCCGTCTTAGAGTCCTTTAACACCTTAGACACTACAGATTCCTAAACTGGCTTATTCCGCCCCGCTGCGGATAATCTTTACAGAATGTCTTACAAGAGCAACACATCCATACATACGCACACATGCATCACGGTCCCTATCGCATATTATAGCTACAACCACTTCTGACCTCCTCCTTACTTGGGTTTGCGCCAGTGCAATGGTATTACATTGACAAATATAAGGTACTTGACACGCTTGATTCTAAGTGACAATGTCTAGTTTAAGGTGGGTGGGAATGGGTACATTGTTCACGTTGGAAAATCCATTGCATTGTTGCTCCTTTCCTACTAACTTCCACTTTACAGCAGACTGTATCCTGTGATACTGGGTAAACTATTCTAGTTTATGGTTATGTATTAAATGACAACGAAATGTATATCTTTAAGAAAACTGCAATAAAGTTTGTGTTTAAAAAAAAAAGTTTGACAGCAAGCAAGGTCCATTACAATGATTTACGGAGTTGAATGAAAAAGCAGTGATTTATTGTTCCCTTAAAAATTCATATCTCCGGGACCCTCAGGTGGATTTTCTGTCGTTGAGGTGTCTATTTAAAGATAAAAATACAACTTATTTTTATAAATTGGTGTCAGATTTGTATTGAGTCCTATTTTTCTTATTCCACTCTCTAGGTACTTAATGCTTTACCCTTGTTCCTATGATTAAGCTCGACTGCTCAGAGCCACACCTACCCAGGGCTGAGCTAAGGTTTTTCAAACGAATCTGACTGGACCCAGTGCAGGTAGAGTTTGTTACATGGTGAGGCCTCATAACCACACCACATGATACACTGTTTTCCTCACAGAAGGGGACTACTTTCTGTGTGAATGTGATACTTGTGAAAGAGCATAATGCCATCACTCACAGCTAAGTTAGCCAATGGCTGAAGTGGGCGGACCATGGGCTGTATGCTGTCGTGGGCAGAACTGAAATGTGAACGACACAAAAACAGATTAAAGGATAAAGAGGACTGGCTGAAAGCCCCTATAAATAAGTATATCATGCATATCATTTTAGTAAAATTAAATGGTCCTGGCTAGTTTTAAACCTAAAATATTATGTATATAATTTTAGGAAAACTAAAAGGTCTTGGCTAACCAGAGACCTAAAACAACCAGGGAGCCATGGGGAAAAGGGGAGGGAGGGTTGAATAGATTTTGCCTAATAAAGATATAGAAAAAACTAACTATTGAAATCAGCCAAAACAAACTTGAAAACGTTCATTTTTACCACGGAGGAGGTCACCAGGCTGGGTTCGTCAGTTTGGTAAATGGAATTCATTTTTAAAAATTCTGATAAACTGGTTCGACAGGTAGGGGTCGATTGAGCTGGTCTCAACAGGTTTGTTTTTCTTCCTTTTCGCGTATAATCCTGCACATACCTGCTTGAGGTGGATCCTGTCATGACTAAGGCGCTGTTCATAAAGGGACAGTGTTGATTCTGGCATGGTTGCCAATGGTGCACAACACACCAGAGCCATGTGGACATCTGCACTGCTGTGATTTCCACTCCCATGGCCTCACTGGGTTCAGCACAGTCACTCGTGGGGGTGCAGTGGGGGGCTGCTCTGAACATTTTTGCCAGGGTTGATTTTGGTTCCAGTCCAGACTGGAGGATCTCAACGCTGCCTGAAGGACAGCTGTCGGGAGAGCTCTGATGTTGAGAAAGAAGAACTAAAAAAAATCCCCGGAGCTGCCACTGAGGAAGCTTGGGAGGAGGTGCTGGGTGTTTTGAAAGTGGACACCATTTGACACGGGGTTGAAGGTCATAAGAAAGATGAAGGTCATGAGCTCAAGTAACCTGGTCTTTGTGCTGTGATGGCTTTGAAGGGGACACAAGAGTCTGTAATCTATACAAGCTTCGAATAGAAGCCTGACTTTCTTTACATGAGGCCTGAGTGGTGCACGATGGCTGCCAGGGGAGGGACGGAGGAGGTACCAGTGAGAAGGGAGTGACCATAGCCAAGCCTAGAGAGCTGAGTGAATGTCATCATTCAAGCATGAGAGGACAGTGAGTCACCCAGGGAGTCCGAGCTGGAACATAAGATGCTGTTCAGTGCTCTGAAGATTTTCCACTCTTCTAGGTAGAGCTGGGGAGGCGGGGCTGTGGGGGAAAGAAGGTTCTGCTTGAACAACAGGTCTTTATACAAACTTCCTTTGCATCCTATGACGGTGAGGAGGTCTTGTTTTCTCCAGGGTTTTGCTGGGCAGCAGATAATTCTCTTGATACTGGGTTTCTTAAATCAACAGAGACAAAAATTGGAACTTTTAATTTTTTTATGAGTAAAAGGGTCAAATCATAAAAAAGTGCTAAATGCTTGAAGTGGCAGAGCAGATGCTGAGGCTGGTCAAGAGTCAGGAGTTGCAAAGTTTGTTTTCATGTTGCTAGACGGGGAATATTTTAAGCATCCAGATAATGCTTCCTGGTGTGTTTCAGAGGCGGAAAATGGAGGCCAAGGTGTCGCCTTCACAAAGGGATATGGATCGATTTACAACTATCAAGTGTTGGTGTGACTGTGATTCCGACACATTGGCAAATTCTCTTGACAAGTTATAAGGCCAAAAGTGTGTCCGGCGCTGAGAACTGAGAGAGGCACGTGAGACGGGTAGAGTTGAGGAAGTGTAGGGAGGGGAGAGAGGCGCACTTGTTGCATTGCCCCAATGAGTGTTGACGTCTCCATTGAGCGGAAATGTACAGTGGAAGCGGGAACTGGGCGGTGATGTCACACAAGGAGGAGCTTGGCGGGATGGGAGGTAGATAAGGTGCAAATAAGAGAAAATAAGGGGGTCTGGGAGACTTTTCCCAAAAAAGAGGAAGATGCCGGAGTCAGCAAGGAAGAAGATGGAAGCATGGCGGCCACCAGGTGTGGGTGTGGCCGTTAAGTGGCCAATGAAAACCATTTTGTATATTTGGGAGGCAGAAGGAAGTGGAGGGAGGGATGACAAACAGGTGTCAATCAGAATCAGGTTGCGTCAGAGGATCAAAGTATGGACGGGGTGCAGTGGGAGGTGGCGGAGAACAGACTATCTTGTGTGTGACTGAAGAGTTGAGGATGAGTAACAGGCAGCTGAAGCTGTGTGAGCGGTGGGGGGGCTGGAGGTAAGGGGGATATAATGTGTGCGCTGCACTTGGCTGTGATCTTGGGGACAGATCAGAGTAGGCGCTTTTGTAGGCGCGGGATGACATCATTAGAGAAAAGAAACTCTGCAGCCCATTGGGTAAGAGGTGAAACTGGATGGCAAATGAAGTTGGCAGATGCAAAATGCAATCGGGATTTGGCTCTTAGGAGGTTTTAGATTGGTGAGAGGGGAGCTCACACCACAGTTCCTACTTCAGTCAACTGATTTAAAAAAATGCTTTCCCAAGGAAGGCTCTTTCAGTGGTAGACGAGAACTCCAGCACTCACCGTGCCTGTGGCCAGCCGTCTTCAGCCGCAGGAGAGCTGAATGAAGGCCAGAATGGGCTGGATGCACAGGTTTGGGTAGTTCTCCATCTGGACCAGAGGAGGCCGCAAGGGAACGAGATGGCTGACAGAGTTGGCTGGATACAGAGTTTGTCTGCAGTTCTCATCGTGGCCAGATGAGGGCATTACAGAACTGCATCATGCACAGAGCCAGCGACATACAAAGTTTCTTGGAGCTGAAGCCCTTGTTCAGGGAAAATCCATCTCCCCATCCCGCACTTATTTCTCTTTTTATTGAATTCTCAAATAAATTATGCACAAAGTATAGAGCACAAAAGCAGAAATGTCAGCAGCAAGCATATCATATACAGACATTATATGACAACAATGCAGACACAATTTCCACTTTAATGAGTCCCATTTAAAAATAAGTTTCAGGGGGGCTGCTCTTGGAGGGGACGTGTATAACAGTGATGTCTCCTGGTTTCCCAGAAGTGGCCCCCCTCCTCCCCGGGGGTTCCAAGGCCTGTCTGGGATCCAGCGGGGCGGATAGAGCGATCCTTTGTTTGTCATGATTTGTCTCTTTCACTTGTAACAAAGTCATATTCACGTCACAGGCCCTGTAACAAAAGTTATTTCAACACAACAGTCCTCTCACTCTACAGAAAAATCGCAAACATGTTGCATTTCCTTGTAAGTTCAACGTCTCAACTCATAAAATATCTCCTAGCGAGACACGCACATAAAAAGTGAAATGTAC
The DNA here is from genome assembly GCA_963921515.1 of Calotriton arnoldi. Classification (NCBI taxonomy): domain Eukaryota; kingdom Metazoa; phylum Chordata; class Amphibia; order Caudata; family Salamandridae; genus Calotriton; species Calotriton arnoldi. The sequence continues at coordinate 1,725,137 of CAWUFW010001464.1, read as the reverse complement.
TGTTCCGTGGAGCATTTTTAATGGAAAGGGTGCTGCACAATTGCCATGCAATTTACCGTTTCTTGGCACAATCTATCAACCTTACCACATAATTTGGTCCTACACTGCCACATTGTTTCAATGGCTCTAAATGCAGCTCCAGTACATAGAAGTGATTCAGTTCACAGTAAGTGAGGCGTGTACCTGCACTTGTTTTATATCTGCACAGTATTGTACAGTTCAGGGCAGATTTAGCCAGAGGATGCAAAGGATGTGTGCCGCAGCACAGGACAGTGTGTTCAGTGAGCTGCAGCGCAGGAAGCACAGGACAAGGTACAGGTTTGTCTCTCAGGGTGGGTGCAGTGTGTGCAGTGTGCTGCAGTGCATGTTGGACTGAAAAATGCTTTCGGTCGACTCCTTCTAGCATTGTGCGATTTAAGTTGGCATTTGCGGCACCATTTTGTATTCAGCTGCCATTTTGTATCCTGATCGAAACCCAGTTTCTGTCTCATTCTGTTTGCCTCAGCAGAAAGCAGTCTCAATGTTATTTTCCCCTGTTCCTTCAAGGTTGAGCTTTGCTGTTCTAATGAATAGACTGTTCATATTATTGCATACCTTTCCGTCTAGATAGGCTTGCTCCCACAGCTCAGAGCGGTGTGGGCAGGCAGAGTAACCTTGAAACTGAGATAGCATGTACCCGGTCTCAGGATGGTAGCTCATCCCTCGATGTCTCCTTTGTTCATTAGCTACTAACTAGAAAATTCCAGTTAGGGCGTGCCTTTGGGGGTATTGGAAATGTATATCTGGTATTACCATGTTGGCGAGGGTCAGTCCCTCTGCAGCAATCGAAGGAGGCTGGTCAGACCGGACTCCGCTCGAGCGCTTTCGAATAAATAACTTTGGTTTGTATTCTCTACTGTCTGACCGACTCTTCTTTGTATGGAAGGCTGAGAGGTGGTCGCGAGTGACCTGGGTGGCCCTAATCGGGTCACTTCCTTCAGTTGGCGCCTGAACAGGGACCCCATCGGGTGAGTGACCCTTCCTTGCCCGTGGACGGGTGGGGAGGTCGGGGCCACGTCAGGTCGGACGGGCGGACCGGGGATCCCTGCACGAGAGAGTCTGGTACTCGCAGCTGCCCCGTCTGTCTGACCGGGTGGTGCCTCAGCCAGTGGTCATCCCGGCTGGGGTCCTGAACGGTGAAACCCTTGGATCTGACCGTTTGGTCCGAAGAGTCGGCAGTGGAGAATAAATTGGTTCGACCTGTGTGCAACAGGTGAGTTTGCTTTGGTTTGTGGTGGCTACGGCGTCATTTTGGTTTGTATTTGGTGCGGTCTGAGGACCAACTATGGTAAGATATTTGCAAATATCTGCTCGGCATAAATGGTGAACTAGTTTTCTTGTAAAAATGCCCTGTTTTAGTAAATTGTGTTGTGTGGGTTGTCGGTGTTGTTCTACTGATGCATTTTTGGAAGAAAGTCAGCCTGCGCCTCCAGAAGGCACTCCCAACTTTGAGATGTAGGTGAAACACGGCCTTGGCCCTATTATGTTTAGTACATTATGGCACAAATATACAAGGGACATTGCCGAGGTGCAGTGGCCGTTGACGGGCACTTTTGATGAACAAAAAATTAATTTCCTGCAGGATAAATTCTTTGCAAAAAGAAGTAGATAGTCGATGTTCGATTCCCTCAGAACATGGCAGAAGGAAGCTAAACAGAGACGAATGAAGGCAGAGAAGGAGGCCCGGAAGGGAAAGATGCAGACAGTGACTCAGAAAGCTGTAGCGTATGATAGAGTGAAAACAGAGAAAGGGATAGTGTGTGCCGATAGGAAGTTTCGATTGCAATGTGAAAAGTCTTATGTTGCTCGAGATGAAAATGATACATTTGTGGAGGAATTGTTAGATGCTCGACCTCCACCCCCATACACCCCGCAGAAAATATGTCCTGCCATCCCACAGCCACAACCGCCTGTTTCTTCTGCTTCTGCTGTTTCTTCTGTCATTGACCCGGCTGCTTTGGCCTCAGCGCCTTCTGTCTTTTCTGTGGCTTCACCTTCTGCGCCGGCGATGACTGCTAGTCTCCCTGCTACGCCTATTGTTTCGACGTCTCTCTCTCCAGCCCTTACACCCACAGCACAGTCACTAACGACATTGGTGCCTGCTCCTTCTGTTATTACCCCTTCCCTGTTCCTTCATTCCCCTACGGTACTGAGTAGCGGAACGCCTGTCCATGGATCAGGGGACTGGGCGACTGCTAGAGAGCGAATAGGGCGGATATTGATACGATCTGATGTGGGCGATGAAGAGAAAAGGGTGGTAGCCAATCAGGCCACTCAGTGGGCTAGTAACCCCATCTATAGTACGGAAGATGTGTGGAGTGTGATGAGAGATTATGAGCCGTTTGTGCAGCAGCATGCCCTCAAGCACGTCGGCTCCTTTGATTGGATTGTGGGAACAGTGTTTCAATGATGTGGCCCCTCAGATTATTTATGATATTAGGGACAATGTATATGCTACTGGTATGGCGCCTGGTGAGGTTTTTGGTAATGTCGCAACGCTGGTAGCTTAGTGTAAGTAGGCTGCTTGAGAAGAGCCCAAAGACAGTGTACCAATTCCCGATGAGGGAAGTCCACCCTATATATCACCCCGAGTTACCAGAGCTACGAGATCAGCATGACGTTGTTACTAGACCCCGGGTAGAGGCCCAGTTTCAGGAACAATGGGTTTATACTCCAAGGAAGAGGAGTGAGGTTTTGTCCCTTAAGACTCCGTTACCCGACCCGAGGAAGAATCCTACTGCATATTATAAGGAATTGACAGAGGCCGCTTCATCCACAGTGATGACTTTTATTTTTATTTGAAAAGTTTTATATAGCGCTGGCTAGACCCGGAGGTATCAGAGCGCTTTACATGAGGAATATCGTTACAATGACGCTTGCAGATATTGAAATGTTTTTCGGTTTACTGGTACCCGTTGATATGTAGAGGCAGGTACACACACAGGACCATGTTGCAGAATTGGGTGGTACTTGGGATCAGATTAAGGCATGGGACCAGGAGAGGAAGCCTGGTGAGAAGCCTAAGGCCGAGATACTAGCTTTGCCTGGTCGCATTATTACCTATATGCATTCCCTTATTCCACCAAGACGGGTAGATTGGGATAATTTAACGGCATGTCGTCAGAAGAAAGATGAAAGTGTGTCTGATTTTTTCCACTCGGTTTGAGGGTGTGTTTGTGGACTTTAGCGGACAGAATTTGTTGGTGGAGGGAGGTGTCCGATTGTTCGTTAACAGGTTTGTCACAAACTTGCTCCCAGATATTGCGGCTCGGTTGTAGGCTTCGGAGAGCACTTGGACGACCTCCTCCCCTTCTGTAATATTGAGCATGGCACAGTATTATGAACACAGGGAAAATGAGGAGAAGGAGAAGGTGGAGAAAAAGCACAAGGAATTGAAGACAAAGGTGTTGTTACATCAGGCTTCTCGGGGGAATGGTAGAGGACGTGGTGGTACCGCCCGCCAGCTGCCTCGGACCAGCCGGAATACTACGCCTGTAGGGCCAAATCAGTGTGCATATTGTAAGGAGGAGGGACACTGGCGTAGCGAGTGTCCCGTGTTGTTGCAGAAAGTTGCAGCCCATAGACGACGAGGTTCTAGTGGACGGGGTCGTGGAGCTGGTGGACAGGACAGAGCCCAGCATGCTGCCACATCGCAGGATCGTTCAGATAGTAATTACTTTGATGGCAACAGGGGTGGCCAGTATTACCACGATGACTATGATCTGGACGAGGCGACAGGGATGTCTCACAGCTAGGATAGCCAGGGACAGAGTGAGGGACCGGTCCAGATACCTGTAGATCAGCGCGGTCCGTATGTTACTGCAGATTTGCATGGCTCAGCTAAGGAATTCTTGGAGAATACAGGTGCAATGAATAGCTCTGTTTCTCGTTCAATGGTCCCTAGGGCAGCTCTGTCTGGCCATAATAAAGTTTCGGTAGGATTTTCTGGTGTACCGGTTGTAAGCCCCATTTCCAAACCTCTTACATCGACTATAGGTCCTTTTACTGTGGATTCACCGTTCCTGTTGACATCAAACTGTGGAGAAAATGTAATGGGCCTAGATTTATTCAAGAAGTTGCATGTAACCATTTATTGCTCCCCGTAAGGTGTTTACATGACAATGGGTCCAAATGTGGTCAGCTCTAAGCAGTGTCTGTCCAAAAATGCGCCTCTTCCTGCTGAGTTCAAGGATATGCCGCCCACATTGTGGGCAACAAGTGACACGGATGTAGGACTATTGCAAATTCCACTAGTTTCCATTAAAGTTAAAGACAATGCCATTTTGCCTCGTATTCCCCAGTACAAAATATCACAAGCAGGGGAGCGAGCTTTGCTGCGGATTATATAGGATCTGATTGAGACGGGAGTGGTTGAAGAGACGACTGCAAATGTGTGCAATAGCCCTATTCTTCCCATTCTAAAAAAGGCATCTTCTGACTCCCCCGATGATCACCCAGATGTTTATCGTTTTGTGATTGATTTGCGCGCAGTTAATAAAATAGTGGTCCCCGAGTTCCCGGTGGTCCCTGACATTGCTGCTCTTTTGACGATGATTCCTTCCTCTGCTAAATTCGTTTCTCTTCATTGACTTGAAAAATGCATTCTTTAGTATCCCGATCCATCCTGACAGCAGACACTTGTTTGGTTTTAGCCTAGCTGGCAGAAGCTTTAGATTCTGTCGAGCTCCTCAGGGCTATACTGAGAGCCCTAGTATATATAGCCAAGCCTTGAAAGCCCAATTGGACTCCCTCATGCTTCCTTCAGGTAATGTACTGCTTCAATACGTGGATGATATACTAATAGCTTCTGACACTGAACAGGGATGCAAAGACAGTACGGTTAAGTTGTTGCTACATTTGGCTCACCATGGACATAAAGTGTCCCTTTCTAAATTTCAATATTGTCGACAGGAGGTCACCTATTTAGGTCACCTACTGTCGAAGGAGGGTAGAAGATTGACCCCTGAGCGCATCAGCACCATTGTGAAAATGCCTATCCCTAAAACACAGAGGGAGGTGCGCACTTTTATTGGTATTACTTCCTACTGTCGTCAGTGGATCCCTAATTATTCGTTACTAACAAAACCCCTGCTTGTGCTTACCACTAAAGATGTGCATGAACCCCTGCCTTGGACGCCTGACTGTCAGCAATCTTTTGAGCAATTAAAAGTTGCGCTTTGCTCTGCGCCTGTGCTCGGTACGCCGGATTATGCGAAGCCGTTCATGCTATACGTACACGAGTCGGCCAGTTGTGCGTTTTCTGTCTTAACACAGGCATTTGGAGGTAAGCAACGGCTGTGTGCTTATTTTTCTGCTATTTTTGACCCTGTCGCAAGAGCCCTCCTGAGCTGTCTAAGAGCGGTCGCAGCAGTGGCCATCTCTATACGACAATCGGCTGGGCTCGTACTTGATACCGACCTCACAGTCATGGTACCCCATGCTGTGGATACACTTTTGAATAAAACCAAGACACAGCACCTCCCCAGTGCACGTCTGACCGGTTCTGAATTGACCCTTTTTGCACCACATGTTACAATTAAAAGTTGTGCCACTCTGAACCCGCAATAAATAACGTGGACAAGCCCATAAAGAAATGTGGTCGCTTCAGTTGATGCATTAATTTGTACAGGAGCACAGATATCCAATGGATGTTTAAAAAGACCCCTCACCCACCAACCTAGTTGCTTAACCTTTTGCTCTGAACCCGGCCACATTGCTACCCCTCCCTTCTGAGAGTGAAGAAATTGATATACATGATTGCATTTTTCAGACAGAGGAAGAAATGAAGGGACGGGTAGACCTGGCAGATGTTCCCTTATCTGACCCCCCAGGGGAACTATACGTTGATGGCTCTTGTTTTAAGTTACCAGATGGCACTACAACAGCAGCATACGCTATCACAACACTGCACACTGTAGTTGAGGCATCACGAGTTCCCTATCAGTCGGCCCAAGCTGCGGAGCTTGTTGCCCTTATACGGGCTTGCGAGTTGAGTGAGGGACTGGCTGTCAATATCTATACTGAGACCAGTATGCTTTCGGAGTCGCCCATAATTTTGGCGGCTCTGGGCAGAAAGAGGGTTTCTTACTTACAATGGGATGAAGATCCAGCATGGCCCTTTTATATAAAGGCTTTTGTCAGCTTTGACACTCCCCAAGAAATTAGTGATAGTGAAGTGCAGCACCCACAAGGCAATTACTGACAATGTGGGTAGGGGGATGCATTTGCAGATCAGACAGCTAAGGAAACAGCTCGAACGAAGATGAAAAAGATGTTTGTAGCAGGTCCCGCTAGGTGGGTACCCGAGGTTACTATGTTTGAGGATATGCTGGAAAATGTGAAGGAGATTGAAAGTGAAGAGTTAGCAGTATGGCAGGAAAGCACAGCATGTTTGGATGAGGATGGGTGTTGGACGGTTAAATCAGGGAAAAAGAGATGGATGTTACCAGATGCATATGTCCTCCCTGTAGTCACTATGGTGCACGGGCCAGCCCATATCAGTGCAAAAGGCATTTGTAAATTGTTAGACCCTGTAGGCAGAATGACAATATCCCAAAGACGTCCGCCCACTTGGTCAAGTATTGTATGGTATGCATGATGCATAATCCTGGGAAAGGTACCCCTACACCCCCTGGTAATTTTGCACCTCCCACTTTTCCTTTTGAGGTCCTCCAGATGGACTTCATTGAAATGGAGCGAGTCAACAATTTGAAATATGTGTTAGTGGTTGTTTGTGCATTCAGTAAATGGGTTGAGGCTTACCCCACTAAGGAAAACACAGCCATGGCGACTGCGAAAGCACTCCTAAAGGAGTTCTTCCCTCGTTTTGGTTTGCCCCGCTTAATTTGGAGTGATAACGGCAGCCATTTTAATTCAAAGGTCATCCAGTTAGTGTGTGAAGGTCTACATATCAAACGCCGCACATCACCCCCAGTCAGCAGGTTTAGTTGAGAAGTACAACAGTACTCTCAAACTGAAATTGGCAAAGATTCAGGAGAGTACAGGATTGCAGTGGCCAGATGCTTTACCATTAGCCCTTTTGTCTACGAGAGTCACGGCACACTCTAGGACAGGACTGTCACCTTACGAGGTCGTGTTTGGACGCCCCGCCAACGTGTGGGGCGTCCCGCGGCCTCGTAAATTTTCAGAAATTGAATATCCTCTGTTGGTAGACTACCTATATGAGTTAACTAAAAGTCTACGTTCTATTCACCAACAGATCCAAGACGCACTTCCGCCAGCACCTGAGGGGCCAGGTCACGATATTCGGCCTGGTGATTTTGTTTTGGTCCGCCATTTTCAGAGGAAAGGAAGTCTGGAGCCGCAGTGGAAGGGGCCAGTGCAGGTGCTCCTTGCCACCCGCACCGCCGTGAAGGTCACCGGCCGAAAGAACTGGATTCATACCCAACACTGCCGCAGAGTGCCTTTGCCCCTGCCCTATGATCAATGGGTCCTTGATGGCATCGGGGACTCGGAGTGGGAGCAGGTGCCCCGCTTTGTCCCATTCTCAGATGCCCAGCTGACGTGGACCCAAACAGAGGAGGAAAATGATGCAGTGTTGAATGTGGCAGTGCCCCCTGAAGTCAGGGCCATCCAGGAGCCCTGTTCTACTGGCCCATCTGTGCTTGAGCCCCAGTCTATTGGTCCCTCTGTGTCTGATTCCCCTGAGCCCCTTTTTGCTGACCCCTCTGTGCCTGGAGTAGCTAGGTACAATCTGCGCCCCGACGGAGGAACAGTGCACCAAAGGAAAAGTCAGATTAGCAGGGATGGACTCGACAAGTCAGGCAACAGTAGCATAGGGACAGACAAGATTGGTGCATTGTTCAGACATTGGACAGGATAAATTGAACGTGCTCCCTTGGAGGGGGGGGTACCTTATCCTGAGCGACGTGGGATTTCTTCAAAGAGCTGGGATCGCCTAGCTCCACCACCGGTGCTCAATAGAGCCAACGTTGATGAACAATAGGAGTCTACCAGCGAGGCTCTGACGGACGCTGGGAACATTTGCCCCTTTTGTCTTTTTGCCATTGACATTATTGCTTTTCCTTTCCTCTGATTAAAATGTACCCATTTGGTCGGCCCATTACTGAGGAAGAGCGGCTGTTTGCGGCCCACGTTTAGAGCGGTATGGATTTGGTTGGTCTAGTTGGTCCACAAAAAGTAAAATAGTTTTTGTCACGATTGTTGTAATTTTCCTAATAATAGTTCTTGGTATAGCATGGTTCCTGGAGGAGAAATACCCAGTGCATTCCCTGGTTGGTACAACGCCTTTTCCCCCCTGAACACATGTTTGTTACTTTGGCCCCCCATAAAGGAGAACATCGCAAAACATATGTAGACAATGTATTTTTGCTAATGCTGCACCAAGCCCATGATACGTCTAATGTTACTAATTGTTGGATCTGTGGTCTACTCCCCTCAGTTAAACATAAGAGTGATATTCTGCTGTCGATGCCATTGTCCTATCTGGGGAGCTGCGAGGGGTGGTTTGAATTGTTTACTATGGTATACATTCATTATCATTCTTCTACTATGAATATGACATCTGCTGATTATCACACAGTGTTAGAATATATACGTGTCCACCAAGGGTTTACCCCAGGAGAACAAGGGACTCCTGATACATTGTCCCCGACAGCTTGTATGAACATATATGAGAGAGAGAAAAATGTAACATGGCTCCAAAATGAAATGTTGGATTTCCAGGTGTTCAATGTCACTGAATATTTTCGCTCCTTTCAAATGCACAATATTACTCAGGATGAGGCAATGCCGGTGTCAGTAGTCAACACAACAGCTGGTTTCTGTGTTCGAGGACATTGGGAAGGTGAAAGTGGGAGAGAGTAATTGCAACTATACATATACGTTGAGCACGAACAGTAGCCCGCCTTTGCTCCCAGCGCATAATGTCTACTTTGTTTGTGGGTCTCAAGCTTATGTTTGGCTCCATAGGGGATGGTCGGGTATATGTTACCTCTCTTTCCTCCTTCCCCCAATGTACATAGCACCGCCCAATTACCATAAGGACCATTGATTGCAGCGTAGGAGTGCCCATCTGTCCCGAATTAGGAGGGTTATTAATACCGAACACATGGATCAGACAGACACCACTCTGCAGCAGTTCACCGATGCTATGAAGGGTACCCTACCCTTTTGGGGCCCTATGACCAATAGCCTTAACATTCGTCGGCTCACCAGAGTTGTAGAAGGGGTCACTAATACCACAGCAGGAATTTTGACCAATATTACAGCTGAGCTCCAGGCTACGAGGTTTATTGCTTTACAGAACCGGATGGTGTTAGACGTCATCCTTGCTGACCGGGGAGGGGCCTGTCGCGTCATTGGCAGCAGCTGCTGCATGTACATCCCAGACCACGCCCCTAATTCTATACAGAAGTTGCAAAGGCTCGCATCTGATATCCACCAAGAGAATGGTACCTGGACTCTTTCTGGTTGGTTCTGGGGTCTACTAGCATCCTGGGGTTGGAAGATCCTTATCTTACTAGTAGCAATTGCTGGTATAATTTTCACCTGTTGCCTGTGCATACATTGCCTTCCTGCTTGCTGTGCTTACTGTGTAAAAACACTGACACCCAGACCGAAGGTTCCAGTGCATGAGCAAAAGACAACGGCCATGATGATGCAAGGTATTCAAAACCTGCTATCTATAGATGAAGGGATTTTTGAATATTGATAATGTGCGTCTTAACATGTAATAGTAGCCGTCCTAATTTGCAAGAAGTTATTTGTTTTCTAACACTAGACAAAATTGTTAGCAAATGCTAAAACAAGGGTCTGTTGGACTGAAAAATGCTTTCGGTCGACTCCTTCTAGCATCGTGCGATATAAGTTAGCATTTGCGGCACCATTTTGTATTCAGCTGCCATTTTGTACCCTGATCGAAACCCAGTTTCTGTCTCATTCTGTTTGCCTCAGCAGAAAGCAGTCTCAATGTTATTTTCCCCTGTTCCTTCAAGGTTGAGCTTTGCTGTGCTAATGAATAGACTGTTCATATTATTGCATACCTTTCCGTCTAGATAGGCTTGCTCCCACAGCTCAGAGCGGTGTGGGCAGGCAGAGTAACCTTGAAACTGAGATAGCATGTACCCGGTCTCAGGATGGTAGCTCATCCCTCGATATCTCCTTTGGGGGTATTGGAAATGTATATCTGGTATTACCATGTTGGCGAGGGTCAGTCCCTCTGCAGCAATCTAAGGAGGCTGGTCAGACCGGACTCCGCTCGAGCGCATTCGAATAAATAACTTTGGTTTGTATTCTCTACTGTCTGACCGACTCTTCATTTGTATGGAAGGCTGAGAGGTGGTCGCGAGTGACTCGGGTGGCCCTAATCGGGTCACTTCCTTCATGCAGGAAGCACAGGACAGGGTACAGGTTTGTATCTCAGGGTGGGTGCAGCGTGTGCAGTGTGCTGCAGTGCAGGAAGCACAGGACAGGGTCAAGGTTTGTCTCTCAGGGTGGGTGCAGTGTGTGCAGTGTGCTGCAGTGCAGGAAGCACAGGACAGGGTCCAGGTTTGTCTCTCAGGATGGGTGCAGTGTGTTCAGTGAGCTACAGGACAGGGTAAAGGTTTGTCTCTCAGGGTGGGTGCAGTGTGCTGCAGTGCAGGAAGCACAGGACAGGGTACAAGTTTGTCTCTCAGGGTGGGTGCAGTGTGTGCAGTGTGCTGCAGTTCAGGAAGCACAGGACATGGTAAAGGTTTGTCTCTCCTGGCGGGTGCAGTGTGGGTGGGCATGGGAGTGTCAGGAGGGTAAGATCCATTGTGTGTTGTAAGTGGGGTGTGTACTAACTGTGAATAGGGATGGGGTTTTTACCAAGTGGTGCACGGAAAGGCGAGGAATTTGCTTAAGATTTTTGAGGCAGTCTTGCTGATACTGCCTAGTGGCCAATCTAATGAGTATTGCCTGACCTTGTCATGGGGGTTGAGGTCATTCCTGCTACTGTGCTGAAGATGAGCATTGATAATCTGCATGAGGCCATTAGCACTGCTCCTGCCTGCTGGTCAATATTGCTTGATGATCAATCTTGGTGATCAGGGCTGATGACATTTTTACTTTGTGAGAGGCCGCAATGTTGGATTTATGGGCCAATAGACGTCAGCAAAAAAAAGAAATTCTAATTGGCTGTTTGGGTCCCATTTAAAAATAAGTTTCAGGGGGAGCCTAATCTCTGATGAAGTTTAGTCACTGACTGGTCTCTTGGAGTGGCCCACACCTGGCCTTGAAGGGGGCTTGTGTGACAACAGAGGTTTGAGGACCACCTCACTTTGTCTACAGGTGATCATGTCGCTGTTTTAAGAGATGGGGTGGTGGTCTCGATGCGGCGGTGGAAGTGAGCAGAGATAGCAAAAGAGGGCATGTGAAGAGAGGAGGGTGGTGGGTCTGTATCTGGAGGGTGGTGGGTCTGTATCTGGAGGGTGGTGGGTCTGTATCACGAGGCGATGGCGGGTCCCAGTAAGGTGGTAGGCTGTGGATATGTCTGGGGAGGGGTGGTCTACGTGGATAGTGTGAGCCCAGGCATGTGGCCAGAGGGATGGTGAGTCAGTGTAATGTACGCTACTGTAGGTCTGTGCGGAGCTTGGAAGGACAAGGAACTGTACGGGAGGCCACGAGTGGGAATCTGAAGGTGGCAATAAGGTGCGTGCAGAAGGTGGAAACATGATGGTGGGTACTGGTGTGACGAGAATAGGCGGTCTCTAAAGAGAGGGAATCATCCCTGTGAAGACAGGCATGGTGGGCCGGATTGAATAAAACTGTGGATCTGCATGGACTGGGGATAGTGGCTGCTGTGTCTGGAGAGGGGGATAAGAGGGCCTGTGTGGAGGGGGATAAGAGGGTCTCTGGAGAGGGGGATAAGAGGGTCTGTGTGGAGGGGGATAAGAGGGTCTGTGGAGAGGGGGATAAGAGGGTCTGTGGAGAGGGGGATAAGAGGGTCTGTGGAGAGGGGGCTAAGCGGGTCTGTGGAGAGGGGGATAAGAGGGTCTGTGGAGAGGGGGATAAGAGGGTCTGTGGAGAGGGGGATAAGAGGGTCTGTGTGGAGGGGGATAAGAGGGTCTGTGTGGAGGGAGATAAGGGGGTCTGTGTGGAGGGAGATAAGGGGGTCTGTGTGGAGGGAGATAAGGGGGTCTGTGTGGAGGGAGATAAGGGGGTCTGTGTGGAGGGAGATAAGGGGGTCTGTGTGGAGGGAGATAAGGGGGTCTGTGTGGAGAGGGGGATAAGAGGGTCTGTGTGGAGAGGGGGATAAGAGGGTCTGTGTGGAGAGGGGGATAAGAGGGTCTGTATGGAGAGGGGGATAAGAGGGTCTGTATGGAGAGGGGGATAAGAGGGTCTGTCTGAAGAGAGGGAGATAAGAGGGTCTGTCTGAAGAGAGGGAGATAAGAGGGTCTGTCTGAAGAGAGGGATAAGAGGGTCTGTGTGGAGAGGGGGATAAGAGGGTCTGTGCAGAGAGGGATAAGAGGCTCTGTGGAGAGGGGGATAAGAGGGTCTGTGGAGAGGGGGATAAGAGGGTCTGTGGAGAGGGGGATAAGAGGGTCTGTCTGAAGAGAGGGATAAGAGGGTCTGTGTGGAGAGGGAGATAAGAGGGTCTGTGTGGAGAGGGGGATAAGAGGGTATGTGCAGAGAGGGATAAGAGGCTCTGTGGAGAGGGGGATAAGAGGGTCTCTGGAGAGGGGGATAAGAGGGTCTGTGTGGAGGGGGATAAGAGGGTCTGTGGAGAGGGGGATAAGAGGGTCTGTGGAGAGGGGATAAGAGGGTCTGTGGAGAGGGGGATAAGAGGGTCTGTGGAGAGGGGGATAAGCGGGTCTGTGGAGAGGGGGATAAGAGGGTCTGTGGAGAGGGGGATAAGAGGATCTGTGGAGAGGGGATAAGAGGGTCTGTGGAGAGGGGGATAAGAGGGTATGTGGAGAGGGGGATAAGAGGGTCTGTGTGGGAGGGAGATAAGGGGGTCTGTGTGGAGGGAGATAAGGGGGTCTGTGTGGAGGGAGATAAGGGGGTCTGTGTGGAGGGAGATAAGGGGGTCTGTGTGGAGAGGGGGATAAGAGGGTCTGTATGGAGAGGGGATAAGAGGGTCTGTATGGAGAGGGGGATAAGAACCAGGAACGACATCTTCCGGTATGTGTGCCCTTAGTGTAATTGACAGGCACATTTTCCCGCCTTCTCTTTTCCACCGGCTCAGCTAATTGGAGGCTGTAGTTACTTGATGTAGGGGGGAACAATTGGGCAGGACAGTACTTGTGTCATCACATGTTGGGACCATGTTTATGGGACTAGGTACCTCGATGAAGTTTAGTCACTGACTGGTCTCTTGGAGTGGCCCACACCTGGCCTTGAAGGGGGCTTGTGTGACAACAGAGGTTTGAGGACCACCTCACTTTGTCTACAGGTGATCATGTCGCTGTTTTAAGAGATGGGGTGGTGGTCTCGATGCGGCGGTGGAAGTGAGCAGAGATAGCAAAAGAGGGCATGTGAAGAGAGGAGGGTGGTGGGTCTGTATCTGGAGGGTGGTGGGTCTGTATCTGGAGGGTGGTGGGTCTGTATCACGAGGCGATGGCGGGTCCCAGTAAGGTGGTAGGCTGTGGATATGTCTGGGGAGGGGTGGTCTACGTGGATAGTGTGAGCCCAGGCATGTGGCCAGAGGGATGGTGAGTCAGTGTAATGTACGCTACTGTAGGTCTGTGCGGAGCTTGGAAGGACAAGGAACTGTACGGGGAGGCCACGAGTGGGAATCTGAAGGTGGCAATAAGGTGCGTGCAGAAGGTGGAAACATGATGGTGGGTACTGGTGTGACGAGAATAGGCGGTCTCTAAAGAGAGGGAATCATCCCTGTGAAGACAGGCATGGTGGGCCGGATTGAATAAAACTGTGGATCTGCATGGACTGGGGATAGTGGCTGCTGTGTCTGGAGAGGGGGATAAGAGGGCCTGTGTGGAGGGGGATAAGAGGGTCTCTGGAGAGGGGGATAAGAGGGTCTGTGTGGAGGGGGATAAGAGGGTCTGTGGAGAGGGGATAAGAGGGTCTGTGGAGAGGGGGATAAGAGGGTCTGTGGAGAGGGGGCTAAGCGGGTCTGTGGAGAGGGGGATAAGAGGGTCTGTGGAGAGGGGGATAAGAGGGTCTGTGGAGAGGGGGATAAGAGGGTCTGTGTGGAGGGGGATAAGAGGGTCTGTGTGGAGGGAGATAAGGGGGTCTGTGTGGAGGGAGATAAGGGGGTCTGTGTGGAGGGAGATAAGGGGGTCTGTGTGGAGGGGAGATAAGGGGGTCTGTGTGGAGGGAGATAAGGGGGTCTGTGTGGAGGGAGATAAGGGGTCTGTGGAGAGGGGATAAGAGGGTCTGTGTGGAGAGGGGGATAAGAGGGTCTGTGTGGAGAGGGGGATAAGAGGGTCTGTATGGAGAGGGGGATAAGAGGGTCTGTATGGAGAGGGGGATAAGAGGGTCTGTGTGAGAGAGGGGATAAGAGGGTCTGTGGAGAGGGGGATAAGAGGGTCTGTGGAGAGAGGGATAAGAGGGTCTGTGGAGAGGGGATAAGAGGGTCTGTGGAGAGAGGGATAAGAGGGTCTGTGTGGAGAGGGGGATAAGAGGGTCTGTGCAGAGAGGGATAAGAGGGCTCTGTGGAGAGGGAGATAAGAGGGTCTCTGTGGAGAGGGGATAAGAGGGTCTGTCTGAAGAGAGGGATAAGAGGGTCTGTGTGGAGAGGGGGATAAGAGGGTCTGTGGAGAGAGGGATAAGAGGGTCTGTGGAGAGGGGGATAAGAGGGTCTGTGGAGAGGGGATAAGAGGGTCTGTGGAGAGGGGGATAAGAGGGTCTGTGGAGAGGGGGATAAGAGGATCTGTGGAGAGGGGGATAAGAGGGTCTGTGGAGAGGGGGATAAGAGGGTATGTGGAGAGGGGGATAAGAGGGTCTGTGTGGAGGGAGATAAGGGGGTCTGTGTGGAGGGAGATAAGGGGGTCTGTGTGGAGGGAGATAAGGGGGTCTGTGTGGAGGGAGATAAGGGGGTCTGTGTGGAGAGGGGGATAAGAGGGTCTGTATGGAGAGGGGGATAAGAGGGTCTGTATGGAGAGGGGGATAAGAGGGTCTGTCTGAAGAGAGGGAGATAAGAGGGTCTGTCTGAAGAGAGGGATAAGAGGGTCTGTGTGGAGAGGGGGATAAGAGGGTCTGTGCAGAGAGGGATAAGAGGCTCTGTGGAGAGGGGGATAAGAGGGTCTGTGGAGAGGGGGATAAGAGGGTCTGTGGAGAGGGGGATAAGAGGGTCTGTGTGGAGGGGGATAAGAGGGTCTGTGTGGAGAGGGGGATAAGAGGGTCTGTGTGGAGAGGGGGATAAGAGGGTCTGTGTGGAGAGGGATAAGAGGCTCTGTGGAGAGAGGGATAAGAGGCTCTGTGGAGAGGGTGATAAGAGGGTCTGTGTGGAGGGGGATAAGAGGGTCTGTGTGGAGGGAGATAATAGGGCCTCTATGGAGAGGGGGATAAGAGGGTCTGTCTGAAGAGAGGGATAAGAGGGTCTGTGTGAAGAGGGAGATAAGAGGGTCTGTGTGGAGAGAGGGATAAGAGGGTCTGTGTGGAGAGAGGGATAAGAGGGTCTGTGTGGAGAGGGAGATAAGGGGGTCTGTGTGGAGAGGGGGATAAGAGGGTCTGTGTGGAGAGAAGGGATAAGAGGTTCTGTGTGGAGAGAAGAGATAAGAGGGTCTGTGGAGAGGGGGATGAGAGGCTCTGTGGAGAGGGGGATAAGAGGGTCTGTGTGGAGGGGAATAAGAGGTCTGTGAGGAGGGGGATAAGAGGTCTGTGAGGAGGGGGATAAGAGGTCTGTGAGGAGGGGGATAAGAGTGTATGGAGAGGGGGATAAGAGGGTCTGTATGGAGAGGGGGATAAGAGGGTCTGTCTGAAGAGAGGGAGATAAGAGGGTCTGTCTGAAGAGAGGGATAAGAGGGTCTGTGTGGAGGGGGATAAGAGGGTCTGTCTGAAGCGAGGGATAAGAGGGTCTGTGTGGAGGGGGATGAGGGTCTGTATGGAGAGGGGGATGAGGGTCTGTATGGAGAGGGGGATAAGAGGGTCTGTGTAGAGAGGGGGATAAGAGGGTCTGTGTGGAGAGGGGGATAAGAGGGTCTGTGTGGAGAGGGGGATAAGAGGGTCTGAGAGGAGGATAAGAGGATCTGTGTGGAAAGGGGGATAAGAGGGTCTGTCTGAAGAGAGGGATAAGAGGGTCTGTGTGGAGAGGGAGATGAGGGTCTGTGTGGAGGGGGATGAGGGTCTGTATGGAGAGGGGGATAAGAGGGTCTGTGTGGAGAGGGGGATAAGAGGGTCTGTCTGAAGAGAGGGATAAGAGGGTCTGTGTGGAGAGGGAGATGAGGGTCTGTGTGGAGAGGGGGATAAGAGGGTCTGTGTAGAGAGGGGGATAAGAGGGTCTGTGTGGAGAGGGGGATAAGAGGGTCTGAGAGGAGGATAAGAGGGTCTGTGTGGAAAGGGGGAAAAAGGGGCTGTGTGGAAAGGGGGAAAAAGGGGCTGTGTGGAGAGGGGGATAAGAGGGTCTGTGTGGAGAAGGGTATAACTGGGTCTGTGAGCAGAGGGCACTACGGGGTCAAGTAGATGTCTGTGAGAAGAGGGTGATAAGTGGGTCAGTGTGGATGGGTGGTAAGTGGTTCTGTGAGGAAATGTTAAACTAGGTCTCTGTGGAGAAGGGAATAAGTAGGTCTGTGAAGGGAGCCACTGGGTCTTTGTGAAGAGAGGGATAAGTGGCTCTGTGAGAACAGAGTGAAAAGGGGAACAAAGTAGATCTAAGAGGCGACAGAGATAGTTGGCCTTCGTGGAGAAGGGGATACGTGGGTCTGTGCAGAAAACGACCTTTACAACGCAGTCAAAACACTGCGATACACTTACATCGCTGTTTTTACAACGCAAGTCGTTACAACGACTTGCGCTGGATGGCGCTCTAGACTAAGGAATAGTGTGATTTACTATTCCAACACCTTCCCTACTGTTACGTAGGCTGGAGTTGGAATAGTAAATCATACTATTCCTAAGTCCAGCACCCTCCAGCGCAAGTCGTTGTAACGACTTGCGTTGTAAAAGCAGCGATGTAATGTACCGCGATCTAAATGATCGCGTTGTATCATCATACATCCGTCTGTGCAGTAGAATGAACAGTGGATTCCAGTAAAGAGGGGAATAAGTGGGTCTTTCTCAAAATGGCAAAAGAGGGTCTTTCTATAAAGAGGAAAGTGTGCCCATCCCAAATGGGGCGACTATGCCGACGCGCCATTAAATATACAACCCCTTCATAAAACACACATGTACGCTCTCAGTAAACCAATTTAGTATTAAATGCAGTGTGTAGAGCGACTCTCAGCCACTCACAGCTGCAAAAGTTGTGACTGAATAGACGGCCCAGTCTCTTCAGTGGCCTTGTAGGGAACCCACACACCACGAGGCGTGGGGGAGGTCAGCGTCACCGACGTCACCACGCTGCGCGCCTCCACGTGGCACTCACCAGAAAGCACATGAAGTCGAGGGCCAGCACGGTGGGCACCCCTCCGAAGGGCAGGCCCTGCAGCACGGTGCTGCGGATGCGGGCGCTGTAGCAGTAGTCCTTTGTGGTGGCATTGCTGAAGCCGCTGCTCACACCGGAGGCGCCCGCGCCCCCCAAGGTAACCAGCAGGACGGGCATCGTTCTCAGTTCATTTTACCTGGCAGAAGAGACGAGAAAGATGCAGGTAAGTTGGGGGCATTTACTGTATTTATGTAGCGCTTTTTTCAAAACATATGTTTTGGTAAAACACTGATTTGGTTGGTTGCAATACCATTAAAATATTCTCCATGCGCCTTCAATCAGTCAATAAACTTAATTCGATTAAGAGACTTAATCATAAAACACGTTACATTACTGCAATAAATGAATAAAAACATTCAGATATAAAAGTTAAAAGGAGATAGATTAACGGGCAATATAAAGTACTTTATAGAAAGCTAGAGACAGCAAAACATGTTTTTTGATCCTTGAGAGTCTGTTAAAAAAATAAGCACTGGTCTGCATAACATAAAAGATTGTGCAATTTTAGAATAGGTAATAAAAACAGGCTAGTATACTGTCCATAAAATGTGAAAAAAAAGGTAAAGTGCATTCGAGTTTGCTGTGATACTTGGACGCAAGGGCAGGGTGGGCAGCTACCACTCCCACAACAGCCCTGTGAAGCACAGCAAAATACAAACAGAATCTGTTCTAAATCTCAACAATAAACATCTCTCCCACTGGCTTGGAGTATACAGCAAATAGGGGTCTATACCCAAGGTAGTCTGTGAAAGTAGTACTGCTTGTTGGTTGCCTTAAGGTCTCTTTGGCAATGCCTGACATTTGTAAACGCGTGCTTAAGCCAAGATTTATCAGACTTCATTAGACGATCAGGGTTTGCAAAAAGATCAGGCCTGCGCAATTGACAGAATTGATTTTTAACACAAGATAGCCATGGTGTGGTCAACCCTCGATCACATTTGGGGCAATCTCTAATCACTTGCTGATTAAACGAGGCGTGAGGATTACTCCATATTAATAGCCATAGTAATAGTGGTGTACGCTTAATAAGGACTTCAATATAAGTAAGATTCAGTTGCTCGTGGCAGACAAAGTGGGGGAAGCTAGGGGGTTGTGGTAAAAGTCTTCTGCAGAGACTGTTTTCTTCAATCTGGACACTATCAATGTTGGCATAACCCCCAAACACCTGCACCACGTGGCCACTGGAATGCACTGCCTTTTATAAATACCTAAAAAGGCAGCCACCGGTTCACCACCCATCATAGGGGGCACATTAAAAAGCACACCAATTGATTGGATGAATTTCAACCATCTGGCAGAAATATTGGAATGCCATTGGCCAGATGTCTAAATCTAACTCCCAGGTATGGAAATCTTACCGCCGTGGATAAAATATTGGAGTCGACATATATGGGGTTCAGTCTAAACTTCTTTGAGCCACAAACCATTACGTGCGATTTAGCATAGTTTATGTTCATGTCTAGGTCCTTCATAAATCTTCAGAAGCCTGGGAGTAAATGTGAAACTCTTTGGCGTGCGGTGCACCAGTACTGCATCATCGGCGTATAACAGCGCCGGCACCTGCAAGTCGCCGATCATCCGTACATCTTGTCCACAGGAAGTCAAATATTGGCAGAAGTCATTGGTATAGAGAATAAATACAATTGGGGCCACAACCTTAATGGACCCTATTCAGGTTAAATAGTTTTGGGCATTTCCCATTCTGTTTAAATAAGATGCCAGCAGTTAGATTTTGATTAAAGGTAGCCAAAACATTAACCTTGCCTTTCACAGTAAGTATCGACCACAACTTAAATCTATTCAGTTGGTCTAAGGTACTGGACAGGTCCATAAAGGCCCGGTACTGAGGGCACTGTTTAGCCACGACATGTTTACCAATAATCAATTCAAGGTTCAAACACTGCTCCACTGTCCCAAGGCACCTCCCTGAACCCATATTGACAAAAACATAATACATTCTCATCATTGGCCCAATCCCTGATCCTACTAAAAAAACACTGTCCCCAGCACTTTGGCAGTAGACTCCATGAGGGAGATTGGTCGATAGCATCTCGGGTTGGGTCGATCGCCCTTCTTAAAAACGGGTACAACTACGGAGGAAGACCACGAAGCTGGTAGGGGTGCACCGTTCGATTGGTTGAAAATATTGGTTCATAACGGCGCCCAGAGGCTCAGATTGCACTTTAATAAATCATTAGGTACCTCATCTGGTCCAGGGGCTTTATTAGGAGGGCATTGCCTAACGCCGGTCACAGTCTCATCTAGATCACACTGCAGGCTGGTTCTTGAGCCTCCGTCAGCCTCCTGGATACAGAGTCTCACTGCTACCTAGGCGGTAAACACTAGAAAAATGTTTAACCCAATCAACTGTCAGCTGTAATATGGGTACTGAGAGGCGCTGTGTTTCCACTGCCGGAGACTTTTACCCAAAATGATTTGTGGTCTTTCTTTCCACTATCTTCCAGAGTTATCTTGAGGGTCCCTTTTCTAATGTCCTTTTTTCTCTTCATTAGGGTGTGTTTCTAGTGCATCCTACATCTCCTTATGAGCCCAATATTTCTCGGTTCAATACCCAAGGAACAGGCAGAGTCCAACCAGTTAGGATTCTGGGGATTAGAACTGGAAACTGGTTTCAAGAGCGATTCCCTCGCCTTCCTACGAATCTCAATAAAAGACTATTTTGGCTCCACTATCTCCATGGCTTGTAAGACAAATGAGAAAGGCCCAATAATTGTCCTCGATTAACCCTTCCAAAATGAGTTCTGGATTTGGTAATTTCCATACCAGACATAAATTGTTGGTTTCGGGGCGCAAGCAGATGAGAAGGCCGGGAATGGGTGCCTGGTGCCCAATAGGGAGATCTAGAGACAGCATAAAAGGATTAAGATCTCCTGTACCCAAGATGATCGTTTCACAGCGCGTTACAAAGGTAATTAGGGATCTGGAAATAAAAATATAATCTATGACAGAGAAACATCGACGACCACAGAAAGTGACACACCAGAACCTTCATCAGACTGTACATTTGTGTGCAGCATATGAGGTCTGTTTCAAAAACCAGATAACCTAACTCAGTACCCCTCTGATTTGAACATGGTTGAGTATTATATAAAATATTGTCAGTTGTGTCATCCTGGGAATACGTGCAAACATTCAGTACTGCATCAAAATCCGCTCATAAAGTTATACTTGGTCACAAAACATCCACCCGCTCAGGCACTTCTTTACAGAGTCTATGACCTCGAATAGGTATTTCTAGTTAACAATATTTGAATAGAATCAAAATCATCATTATAAAAATTAAGCAAAGTTTAATATTATGTCTGCATTTAAGAACCATAACCTGAATTATGCGACTGTCTACAAAGACAGAAATAGCTGCACAATTCAGAGATAATCTCACTGTAGCCATTACACGTGATAGCCGATGCTTCCCAGGTCTCTTGTAACAACACTATATCCAGGACCACTGGAATTATGTGATTGTGCACCCGCTGCGATTTTCGCATAATTGTAGGTTTGCCGTATTCGCCACATAATCCATCATCTGCCGCATAATCTGCACATTTTAACAAAAAAAAATAGTTCCTGGCTCCAACAATTTGAACGTTAGTAAAAATTCAGCGACACATGTTGCTGCGCAGTGGAAAGCCGTTTGCAAAGGTTGACTGGTCAGCGTTCTGTAACTTATTGCTATATTTGGGTGTCAAACTGTTACTAATGAGGTGCAACTAAAGGCCAGAGAGTGTTAAAAAGCTTAAAAATGACAAAATAATGAAGTAATATTATAACTAAATGTGCTTCGGAATTTGCCTTTTCTTGACGCATAATGTACTCAACCCTGCTGCATAATTTGACGCACCCCTGACGCATAATTCCAGTAGCCCTGACTATATCATTGCTTTCAGTGAAGGATGACCACACTCTATACTCCACCCTAGCTGCAGAGCCAGCAGTGTCCCAGCTTACAGTCCTAATGGCCAATGTGTGACCTTATTAAGTTGTGTGTGGGTTTCTCCTGCGCCCTCTTTTAATGGTGGAGCATTGGCTAAGGTAAGCCCATGCGTCAGGCCGAAGGTTTATTGTGGGAAGTTTGGGGTTGAAGTTGAGGGTACCCACTATTTTCAGAGGGTGGACGCCGTCTACCCTGATGCAAACCTGGCCGCTTTCAGCAGAGTGCCACGTTCCTTTCCTGCTTCTCCCGATATGCTGAACTCTTCACGGTATAATTTTCTGACACCGGGACACTTTCCTCGGCGCCTACACAATGTCTGCTTTTATTCCGAGCAGCAACGTGCAGGCGGGGAAGGGGCTTATCAGATTCCTGCTTCACCCATAACAAAAGCCAGAGTTAAGGGGCCATTATGCCTCTTTTTGTTGGAGTATCCTGGCAGGGAGCTATCGGAAGCCTCCCACCTAGATGCAATGGAGGGAAAACAAAGGCTCACATCTTATCACTTCACAGGTACTCAAGAGAGAAAAGCTTTTGACTTTGTTCAGTCCCTGAATATGAGATGCATGCACTGTAAGAATGTCAGATGTGTCAGTCGCCCCAGTATTTACACAAATAATTTAAATACAAAAAGCAGTATTTAAATTGTTATTTCTGCACGTGTGATGTAAAGCGCTCTGAAACCCCGCATTGGGATGAGTAGTGCCACTACTTTTCCCAATGCAGGGTGTCAGAGCGCTTTACATCACATGTGCAGATTACACATGGACAATAAATCGTATGTGCGTACATCAATTTAAAGGATGTGTTACATAAGACAGTGAGGGTTACAAGGTGTAGGAGCCCCATGTCCTTTATACCTGGCTGTGCTATATTAGGATTACAATTTATGAACTGTATAGGCTATTCTCCAGAGTTATTTTACCATTATTATTATTCCCTGAGATTTAGCTGGCACACAAAGATTAATGCAGCAGGTGCCTTAACCCCATAAGATATTTTAAAATACAGTCACTGCAAACAATTAGGCAGAATAAAATTACTGCCACATTTCTCCTTGTTGCCAGTTTCTTTGTCTGTGGGTTTAAAAAAAAAAATGTGTAAAGTTGAGGCCAGGGTTTTTGTGTCAGGGATGCGTCAATATTTTAGCACAACACCAATGCAAAATATAATTTGTTACATATTGTAATGCGCTCAAACGTACACATGATAGACCGGCTAAACATATGTGAGGTCTTTAGATCTGATGTCACTTCCTCTGAGGTCATGGGTTGTGATGTCACTTCTTGTGATGCCATATGCGGTCATGCACTGTGATGCACTTTACCGTGATGGCACTTGCGGTGATGTCACTTCCTGTGATGTCACACGCAGTGATGTCGCACCCATTCTGCCCAACTTGGTGAGTCCCCCCACTTCTTTTTTTAGGACTTGAGCCCTGGGGTAGTTGGTGCAGGGCGGACCTCCTATCAGGTAAGTCACGGCTTTTACCACCTGCCAGGGTCGTTTGTGGGTGGGTGGGATTAGCTGCGGGCTTTGGTGGTACAGGCCAAAAGGGCCAATCGGACTTACTACACACACATGTCCTTCCCCCTTCTTTCTCCTTGTTGCCGCTGGCCTCGAAGCAGCTGATGCTGGTAAGTTTGTGGGAACCTGTTCCCTTGAGGCACCTCACCTACCGAGGGATATCTTCTGCCAGCCAGCCTTTCTGTTAATTGCATCAGGAGGGCACTTAAAAGAGTGCCAAATCTCTCACACAGGCGACCCACCATTATCTCTTTCGAAAAATAGAACCAGGAACGACATCTTCCGGTATGTGTGCCCTTAGTGTAATTGACAGGCACATTTTCCCGCCTTCTCTTTTCCACCGGCTCAGCTAATTGGAGGCTGTAGTTACTTGATGTAGGGGGGAACAATTGGGCAGGACAGTACTTGTGTCATCACATGTTGGGACCATGTTTATGGGACTAGGTACCTCGATAATCCCCCCTGAATGAGCCCCTCGGTGTAAAGTCTCTTCTCGGCCAATGTGATCTTTGTTTAAACCCCTCCTTGCTCGCATTATAATTACAATGTTATTCATTGTGCTGCCATTTTTCCTAAGAGGCGGGCATGGGTTACTTGTAGCTTTTCTTTTACTCATTGTAGCCTGATGCCCCAAGGAGTGCCAGGATGATTTAATCTTGGTTCGAGGAGTGGGGGCCCAGCCCAGCCAGGATCGGGCTCTGAAGGGCCCACTCTTCGCCTGGTGTGCCCCCGGGCACGCGGCCCCCGCTGCGGGAGATACCTCCCGTTTTAGTAGCGCCTCTCGTAGGAGCCCCTCTTCCTGGACCCACACTCAGAATTCTGGGCAATGCAGTTCTCTGGTCCTCCGGGCAGTGATAGCGCCCTGCCCATTCAAAAGTTGGACCCTGGACGAAACTGGTGACATGCAGTGCTTTAAATGGGCCGGTACTCACCGGTACTGAGTACCGGCACTTCTTAAATTTACCGAGTCGAGTACCGGCACTTCTCCACTGTCAAGGAGAGTACCGGTACTCAGGGTCAGATTAGAAGGTGGGCAGCTGCGTGCCGTTTGTTTGGCAGCATGTTGGCCGTTGCCTTATTTATTCAGGTTTGGCAAGCTGCCCGATGCGGCCTCTGCTCCCTTCCTACCCAGATGGAGGCTCTCCTTGTCCTCATCACCCCCTGCTAGGCATCGATGCTGGGTCCGTGGAACACATACACAAAGGGTCATTTTCAACCCTTGGCCTCCCACTGGGGTGTGACTTTCTTTGTCCGGACTCATTTGCCCTTGCGATTCCACCCACCCCGCGCGCTGGGACATTAAGTCCATGATGGGCGGTAATGATCGAGGTGGCGAAGAAGGCTTAAGCAGCCTCCCTGGTGCCCAGGTGAGGGGGGGGGGGGAGTTCAACTGACCTTCCCATCGGAGGCCAGTACTGTCAATTATCTGAAACTGTTAAAGGTTACCTTCGAAAGGAAGCAACGTTGCTTTTCCATTTCCCGCATGAGGCCCGTACACTTCTCTTTATTTTAGCCTCTGCCAGATTTTGACACTAACAAAAGGGACAGTTCTACCCATGTCTGTACGCAGGGCCGGCTCTGCATGGCGTTCCTGATTGCTAGTTTATATTGTTTTTAAAAGCACCCGCTGCAGTGTTCCTGACCTGCAGCAATTTTTAGCCAACAATAAAAATGTCAAGTTAACTCCGGTGATTGACGCTGTTCCTGGAGAGAGAACGAAGTTTTTGTCTAGTGGAAGTTTTGACTGGGGGATGTTTTGATTCATCTTAAGGTAGTGCAGAGGGTTAATGTGCCTGGGCAAAGAATGTGTACCATGCAAAGCACGAAGTGAACATAACATAAATCTTTCGTCAGTGACTTCCTTTTGTTACTTGCAGCTTATAAGTTAAAATGCTAAAAAAAAAACGGAGCTATTTACTGTCATCAAAGAACTGAAATGCAGACTTCAAGTATAGATTAAAGCGTTTGATTTTTTTCCCCCTGACTTTCAATATCCTAATGTTGTACAAAGTGTTGATTTGGGTGTAAATCAATTCCAATTATTAAAGATAATCGCCAACCATGGTCTTACATTTTAAATTCGGAGTTTGTGCTTCTCAGACCAAGCACCCGTAACTATACTACCTACCAGTATGGATGACATATAAATCCTACCACTCTGTCATATGGAACTTTTCCTATACATTGATTTACACACATATGATTGAGTAATGTGTGTGCAATGTAAAGTGCTCGGACACCCTTCACTTTTATGAGTGACACTATAAAACTAACTCGATGCATCTGAGAGAGAGTGGTTATGGAGACTATTAAGGGGTGGTGGTAGTGCGGGAATCCGTTGCGCAGGAGGTCATTGGGGGGGGGAACGCCAAAAACCCTTGTCGCACTGAGCGCAACCAGTGCTAAAGCCGGCCCTGCCAGTACTGTTCTTCCCCTGCTGGACTCTGCACATACTCGGGACCCTCCAGTGCTCACTGCATGCCACTGCAAGCTCTACGGCCGTGGGGCCTCCTGCCGAGGGGAGAGGAGGGAAAATGGGGGTGAGTGAAGGTGAAGAGTTAGGGGGAAGGAGCAGAGTTTAAAGTAGGAAACGGTAGAGAGGCAGAAGGGGTAAGTGCAGACAGAGATATGGAAGGGATCCAGACGGCTGTGGAAAGAGGTAGAGAGGCGCGGAGAGGGCAGATTAGAAATAGAGTGATGAGACAGAGTGATAAGATGCAATAGGGGTAAAGAGAGTGGGACAGAATTAGCTACAAACGGGAGAGAGGTGAGTGCGAGAGGGATCTCGAGGTTAGAGATGTGAAAACAGAGAGTGTGTTTGAGAGGAACAGAATCAGGAGGTATTTGAAAAGAAATGCATGGAATGCTTGTTTGTATGTGTGAATCTTAAATATTTAAGGATTGCGCCAAATGCAACCAAGTAGGAATATTAGAAATATTATGATATTAAGAAGCTGCAAATATTAGAAAACAAGGAAACATGAACATTTGGTGTTTCACCTTCATTTTGTATAACGAGTTAACACATTTTGTTTGGATTGATACATTTCTCACATGTTTTGTTCTGTCCCGCAACCGGTGTAAGTGCCAGAGTCTCTATCTTCCTAGAGCGCCTTGATTATTAGCCTGAAAGAGCTAAAAGTACTGTTGATGGCTTGGCTCATTCAGGGTTTTAGTTGTTAATCTGCACATATGGAAAGTTTGAGACCACTATCCAGGACAAAGCAAGGACAACATGAATACTCAATAGAAGTGTTTTTGTATCATGTCTAACTCCGCCTCTAACCCCGCCCACTAGCCACGCCCCTCGCTCAATTTAACGAGTACCTGCACTTATTTTTCCCCATTTAAAGCACTGGTGACATGTAACTACTTGCATAAAGCGGAGAGAAAGTCAGCTTCCTGTAACCTGTAAACACACCTTGGTGAGGCGCTTTAACACTTTCTGCAATCAAACGCTACATATAACGCAAATCCAATGTTATCTGCAATATATAGGACATGGGTACTAACAAACATTTGCCCAGGGGCCACAAAGTTTCATCTGTGATGAAGGGCTGCACTGATGCCAGCACAGTGACGGTAGGGGGGAATAAGCAGTAAGGTGGGTGTAGGGGAAGGGAAGCATATACATCCAGTGTCTGAATTTCACCAGCTGAAAACAAAAACGTGGGTTTAATCCACTTAACAACATTGTGTGATCCTTGGCAATTGTTTTAGTTCACATTCCCTCCAGGATCTCGAAATATATGACTTCAGGATGTGTGCTGTACAAATCCTTCTCGTGTTTGATTTAATAAATCATAGTGTTGTTCATGCATAATATAAACCCAGGCTACCCAAAGAGTGTGCATAACAACTGACTTGCCTCTTAGTTCACTAGACAATCCTCTTGTTGTCAGGATGGTAGTGGTGGAGGGGGGAAGGGGGGATGAGAATGAACATTTGTAAATTCATGTTTGAAAACTATCGCTTTAAGAAAAAAAATACTTCAGTGCCCTCATATAATCTGATGTTCTAAGGTGAAACGGTTCTGCATGTTAATGAAGCATTTTTTGAATTTTGAACAGAATTTATCATATTTTTACACTTTTGCTGCAAAATGTCTTAAAAATGAAGGTGTTTCTAAATTTAAGCTGAGCGGGACACCCTAGCTACTTCCTTTTCTTTAACTTAAATTAAACATTAAATAAATACTTGCTTGTTTATTTAACATCTTTTTAATGTTAGTGCTGAGTCGAATAAACAGCATCCCAGTGCTGCTGTTGACCAAGGGTCCGCATGTGAAGGTCCGGATGGCCGCACGCGGCCCCCGGGCCGTACTTTGAGTATCACGGACATAGGAGTCCAAAAGTGGAGGTGAAAACCCAGGTGGCCTGACCCCAACAGCCCCACACCTGTGTCCTGTCCGCATTACCAACACATTGAGTCTACTCAAACTGGAGAACGGACAGTGGGGCTCCCTGCAGGTGAAAAGTTGGGTTCATGTGGCGGGCCCAAACGATGCAGTCATTTAACAATTGAGGAATTTGGACCCACACCACGCTGCCCCCTTTGTTTCCTTCAAGTTTATATTTTATGTATGGGCTCTCAAGTCGCATTTTCACGGGAAAGCCCATGAGAGCTTACATACCAATAGACCCGAATCAGGTGGGAGACTCCCGATTTTTGAAGCAAAAAAAGTATTTATTTGGCAGTCTCCCGTTTGAAATTGCCTCCGCTTCAATAGAAGTCAATGGGGGAAATGCATTCTCTGGATTCTTTTTTTTTTTTTTTTATATCTCCCACTTTCCTGTACTAAAATGTTGGCATGTATGTGAGTGCCACCCCAAAATCAAACGTTCCCTGAGCATTACAGCGTTCGTGCACAAGGACGCTGTGGCACATTTACAAACTGCCTCAGTTCGACATTGTCAAGGCACCACCATGCACACGCTTTCACCACACCAGAGTCCAAATAACCACTCGCCTTGTACATGTGTTTAACTGAGATCCATTATGTGTAGGTGTGCTGTGTTCTGGACACATAACATGGATCTGGGCCTCCTGGACCTACGTTGGACACCGCTGCATATTTGGAGCATACCTGGCGTCTGGAAGATCACCGTCAGTTAAGGTGCTGGTAACCGCACCCATAGAACCACCATTACTGCACTCGGGAATTACTATTATTTTAGGGAATTTGAATATTAAAAGTGGGCTCTTCCAAATTAAAACATATTCGCTTCCTTGTACAGGTTAATTGGGGTCCTTGAGAGGAAGCAGCAAGGTTACAAACTTCGGCACAAAGAGACAGCTTTCATTTCAACATTCCCCACTTTATCAAATTGTATCAAACTGACCAAAACGCTTCCGTCGGCCAAAATCATGGGAGCGCTTAGGTTGTCAGGGCGCTATTGAAGAAAATGTATTCATTCACATTAACCAGGGCCACTGGAATTATGCAGCATGGGAGGACAAAATTATCAGGCAGGGTTGAGTAAATTATGCTGCAATCAAAGTCAAATTATGTGGTGTAATCTGGCACTCTTTGTAGTGGCATGGTTGTGTCACAGCACAATTGTGGTGTTGTACCCAAAGTACGTTTTGTTATCAAAGAGAAACACATATCAGATCAGCGCTTCATAGGAAAGAAGGCGAACACCGAGTCCTTCTAATCGGGAAAATTTCCTTGAAAAACACAAAAAATTCTGAGCACTGATAAATCACATAAAAGTTAAACACAGGAGACGCCTGCAATGTGCAGTATTATACTGCTCTTTTTATTCAGTCTTGGCAGCTGCAAACACGGAAATAGCCATTCACAGAAGTAGCCAACACGTGTTTCGTCCTGGTTGATATTCACCCCTGACTTCTTCAGGGCTACAAACCGAGGACAAATGCCACATATCAAAAATCCGGCTCATAATCATGGAAAAAAAACCAATTAATAATACCCAAGTGAGAATAATAAATTCTCCGCCCAATTAAAAGAAAGGTGCAAGAATCAACATATTCAATTCGGTTGTGCACCCCACATATCGCAGTAACATCAGAGTGCATTTAGACATCATGCTAGCAAGCCACCGTGTAACGTGACAGCACACGAAATAAGGAAAGAAAGGGTTTAAATATAGACAATTAATAGGGTATCTAATTCCTGTCAACATGCTCATTGTAGTGTCCTGCCGGACACGTTCTAGTGTTCGGCAGGAAGCTGTACTCCCAGCCACTCCCTCGAGGGCTGGACACACTTGCACCCCCACACCCATCCATCACGGGTGTCACGAGTGACGTGGCCCCGCTAATAAAAGGGCCCGGGTGCACGTGCTCGTGGCCAGTTACTGCCCCACCTCGCCTGGTGTCTGTGCCCATCATTTGCATAATGCGGGCCTGAGGCCCAACACCACACTCATGTCAAGTGTGTGACACGCTTCAGTGAAAACATCCCCCTCTTTGGTTACCGTGTACAGACTAGCCCATGCTAATACAAAGTGATTACATGCAGTTACCAAGTCGACCACAATAATTGTGTAACTCATTCAATCCCTTACCCCTAGTTCAATAATGGCGCCTGGTCCTTAGCGAGAAACCTTCAAATACAATCTAAAAGAAAAGGCAATGTCTGTCGCAGATGTATTAGAGTGTCACTAACATCTATTGCCAGAACGCACTAAGTATCCTCTTACCCAAGTGTCATATGTCAGTCACTAACTTCCAAAGGCTATTTTGTTATTTTTACTCTTAATAACACGGTCTGGGTATTGGGTGCACCTCATTAGAACCAGTTTAACCCCTTCGATGCTCATGACGAGCTCAGCTCGTCATGCTGCGCGGTCGCGCTGTGCGCATGACGAGCTGAGCTCGTCACGACAATACCCGCAATCGGAATGTCCAGCACCTGGGCAGAATTCAGTCAACCAAAGGGCCTTCCACTGCACGGCAACACATGTTGTGTTTTTAGTAAGTTTCGAACTGTTTGAGCTATAATTTTTAGGTTGATCATTCAAGACCTCTTGTATATACTTTAGTATATACTTATATACTTTAGTATATACTTATATGTGTATGTACTTTGTGAGCTCTGGAGATCAGCCCTAGGACTTGTAAGCTTCCGCTTAGGGGCTTTTTCTTCTGTTCAACTGCCTGTATTTAACTGTCTTGAT
Organism: Calotriton arnoldi; assembly: GCA_963921515.1. NCBI lineage: Eukaryota > Metazoa > Chordata > Amphibia > Caudata > Salamandridae > Calotriton > Calotriton arnoldi. The sequence goes on along the minus strand of CAWUFW010001464.1, from coordinate 1,694,926 downwards.
AGAAAACGAACAGCAGAGGTCAGTAAAATACCAGAATTGCTTTCTGCTGAGGGACTTTATCTTTTTTTATTTTTCTGGCAACTGCCTCTTTTTTATTTTCTCAATAGAAAACGTCCAGCAGAGGTCAGTAAAATACCAGAATCACTTTAGCATTCTCTAGATTCCAATCCATAGAAATTGTCTTCCACGAGCACCCGTAAACAATAATATTTTTTTCAAATCTTGTATTTTCAGTGATATGACCACCGAAGGCCCTGATTTTATATTAAAAACAGAGCTATGGACTATACGATTTCCTGCAGAAAGGCACTATTTCTCTCCATGTGTTCCCATACCTGGCGTGTCACACAGTTTGGTGCTTACTTTCCCTCCATGTTAAAGAACCGTAGATGTTTCAGCACCCAGGCTAATGTGCTGCATAGCTAAATACATATAAGTTCCCAAAGGCGAGACTGATTGCATTGCAAATGCTTGTTTTTATAACATCTGCAGATTATGCAGCAGATGATGGATTATGTGACAAATGTAGCAAATTCATAATTATGTGACAAACGCCCAGTGCTTGATTTGAGCCGGTGGCTTCCGGTGCTGGGCACCAGCACTTTTGTCAACACGCCCACTTATGACAGCTGCCACATGGTGGCGCTGTTTGTATAATTTATGGATGAGCAGAAAAGCTAATGTTTATTAATTGAGTATACATTAAAAAATTACTATTACCTGCTGCCCAAGCCATTTTTATAGCTTTGGGGGCCTGGAATAGTCTGAATTGTCACACTTGCAGCAGTGTGCTGGTTAGTAGTTGTGCAGGTACTGTCATTGGCAGCGCTGGCAGGGGCAGTGGATGGTGCAAGCTGCAGAGGCCTCCTGACAAGGGCCCTGGCACTTATTTTTTTTCTCCAAAAAATTAAGCTCTGCAAAGGCCGCAGCCGCACAATCACATCATTCCAGTGGCCCCGACATTAATCCACTCCAAAGCTCACGGCTCCTCACACTCAAACTCTGTAGGTCCGATGCATCCTATGTAGGCGTGCCCCCCACGGCGTACCACTGCGAAGGGTGAGGGGGTTTGTTCTGTGCTGTCCCTTTTAGCTATTTTGGTGCATTGGTGAGGCTGGAGGTCCAGACGAGGGCATCACGTATGACCTGAATATTCAAGGCACAGAGGGTGGCTAGAGCTTTGGCTACCGTTTTATCCATAGCGACTGGATGTGACCATCCCTTCCATGACCTCCCGGCCGCACCAGCTTCGATCACGGACTTTCACACGTCGGCCACTGAACCCCAAGAACAGAGCCCACACCCTGTGTACACGAGCTGCCATCCAAACCAGGGATCACCACACTTCCAAATACTCCAGGACTGCGCCAAATGTAGACAGTTATAAGGATTTGCAAGGCGCTACAAGCTGCTAAGGGACTTCAGGGCACCCAGGGTCAAGCTCAAAATTGAGTCACAGCAGAAGAAAAGATGAAAACAGTGCATTGTCCGCCACAATGAAGGCAGCAGGCAGACACACAATGAAGGCAGCAGGCAGACACACAATGAAGTAAAATGCCCACCAGGCGGATCAGTAAGGTAGCTCAGTGGGTTAATGCTGCAGAAAACTGCCTGATGGTTACTACCTCCAGTTCCTTTGGGGCCACTCGGTGCTTTATCTTTCCGAGGTCGATTAAACGAACTCCTGTAAATAGTGTAGCAGGACCAACTGTTATCTGCGCCTGGAAAGACGGGCAGTTAAAAGGCATGGTGATGCTTGGTAAGCTGTCACCAGGTCCAGGGTATGCACTTCGAGGCAAACCCTAGGCCAGTGGTCTTCAAACTTTTTGATGCTGAGACCCCCCCATCAATTTTTTTTAGGCGTAAGGACCCCCTCCTGACAAACATTTCTAGAACCTGATAGTCCTCATCATTGACGACCATAAATGTTCTCCAGAGAAACAGTCAATCTGTGGTTGCGCCTCATTAGTACCGGTTCAACACCCAATATAGCAATAAGCAACAAAACATGACCCGTCCAGCTTTACAGAGGGCCTTCTGCAGAGTGGCAGCACCTGCTGCTGCTTTTTAGTAACTTTTACACCTTTTGAGTAAATCATTTTTTTGTTGTTAAAATCAGCAGATTATGCGGCAGATGATGGATTATGTGGCAAATGTGTAATTATGCTGAAATCGCTGCGGCCGCACAATCACATAGTTCCAGTGGCCCTTGATATAATAGCTGTAATGCATGGGCTGCAACTTTATTGCACGGCATTAGAGGAGAACCATGCTATATTTCATGGGATGCAGATAGCTTGGCATTTACAGCTGCATGTCACTTAAGGTAGCTGAACATCTTTCATCATAATTAAAACATACCTACGTTTTTTAGGTCTTTCACCGTCAGGTAGCTACATATAAAATAATGGGCAGCTTCAATGTATAATAAATACATTTTTAAAAGTTGTTACTCAGTGCGAAATGCACTATAATAAATTATGAAACCTATATTAGTTAATGCACTGCAAAAGTCTGTGTGAAACTAGAGGCGCACAGAATTAAATCGTGGTTGGTGCAGTGGAGAATAGTGACTTGTTATTTTTTAGTGCTATGAGGTCACAGCCTGTGACAGAAAGCACTGTAAATATGTAAGTCTTTATTTTATACTTGCATTACACACAGTATAAGATAGACCTCTACAAAATGCGCAAAATGTATTACGATATAAAATGGTGCTTCCAAAATATAAAGGCTGCTTCCAAAATATAGGAGTTTAATTAGAAGCCCCTTGCGCTGCTGGTGCATCATTTCTTATGACGCTCTGGTTGCGCAGAGAGCAGACCCATATCTAGGAGGCCACGCAAAGTCACTTTGTGTGGCTTTTCATGGCCTCCTAGATATGGTGTCAGGCAAAGCAGCGCAAGTCAGTGCGTTGCCTTGCACTGCGTCAGGGTGGCGTTCCAGGGGCGTTGCAGTGGGTTTTCCCATGGGTTTTGACACATTCCCAGATTAACAAGGATCTGTAAACCTGAGGATGCGTCAAAACTGTGCGCTGCCCCAGGGGATGCGTAACGAGGAGAAATATCTTTATTTCTCCTCAATTGTTTCCTCTTTCTATGTGCAGCACACACAGAAAGAGGAAAAGGCCTCCATGGGTAGTTTTTGCACAAAAACAGTCCTGCCAACAATACAGACACCAGTGCACCAAGGTGCAAGGGTGCCTGTGTTGGCACTGTATCTTATAAATACAGTCCATTCCTGCCCTTTTGAATTGGCGTAGGGAAGCACATCAAACAAGCTTGCGGAGCTGCTCCACAACATTTCATTGTAAATGAGACCCATAGATTTTGGTAATATCCAGACCCTTTGTAATGCAATTTTTTTACATAACTGTCCCTTCAACACATTCTCAGGGATAGTAAGCGCTGTGTAAATACAATGACAATTAAAAGCAAGCACTTCACAGCTCAGTAAACTGTGCACTGCCCTCAAAAAGCTTCAAGTGACTTGATCAATTAACTGCAACAGCGCTCTCCTGTCCTGAGAAATCAAAGCCAGGCAGAGAGCTAAACACACCTTTGTGCCAGTGTGCTGCTGGCCTGAAAGAAATGTAAATGTGCACAGCGAGTTAATCTGCAAATCCTTTACATTTGCAGATTAACTCGTTGTGCACATTTGCATCTCTTTCCGGCCAGCAACGCACCGGTAGAAATGTAGCTGTCTAGCTTCCATTTCCCAGCACAGGAGAGTCCCTGAATAACACTCCAGGGAAAGCATTTTAACTACATTTGGGACGTTTTTTTTAGCAAATGAAGAACGCGACCCCCTTCCCATGCCTCCATAGCCCCCCTGGGGGTCGCGCTCCACAGATTGAAGACCTCTGCCCTAGGCCCTTCTGAAAATAATCAAGCGCCCAACTTTTCGGACTACCCACTCTGTTAAGACATGCTTCCAGAACACAGATTATTTTAAAATCTTATGATGAATCCAAAAAACGATGTGTGGAATGCTTACATTAATCTCAGCCACTAAGTCGCATCCCAGACCGTTGTTTTTCCCACCATGCCACCACAGACCGGAACCAGCCATATGCAAACCAGCCTTGGTCCTGCTCCAATAGGAACAGTCCCGCTGAACCGCCAGTCCCGGTCCCCTATGGCCTCTAAAAACGCAGTGCCCCCTGTAGGCCCCTCGTAAGCGGGGAATGACATTTCCTGAGGATACAGATTTCCCTCCCTCTGGAATACATTTCCGATCAGTAGGAGTATTCTGGGACAACCTTTTATGTCCATGGCTGTTGGAGGAAGGGGGGCGTTAGACTGTGAGGGGCCTGGGGGACTTGTTTGTCCTACATTGAAAACATTTACCTCAGCAGGGGTCCTAGAGAAGCAATTCCATCTATACGTAAAAAACACGGATATACCCAGGAAAGTAGTGCTTCCCACTACTCTAGAGAAAACTAAGTTTTTCCTCTTGGAGCACTCCCTCTACACAGTGGTATAGCCAGTATGTCATGGGCCCTAATACAAGGAAGGATTTGGGCCCATTGGCCTCTGTTTGAATGATAAAATACAGCAATAATCGGGGATCAGTGAGCCCCTCTGGGACCCGGTACCACTGCACCTGCTCCACCAAAGGAAGCAACACCCCTGCCTTCACACTGGAAAAATTCAATTTTCAGGCCTTGTGCATCCACGAGAAGGCTGCTGCCTTACTTCACTTTATGGAGGGACATGTAGACACCACTGGATGAACTCAGCGACAAACACTGGACGCAGGCTAGTGCTTGGAAGCCCTCTGGCTGTGGCAGGAGCACACACACAAAACACAACTGGAAAGAACATACTACTATCCTTCCAGTGACCAGGTGCAATACACTGTATAATGTACCTTGTAAGAAAGTAGTTCTGTAGCTTCTCTGGGTGAAATTCAGAGATTGGAAAAGCACAATTATTATTTATCGAATGGAGTATAAAACCGCCTTAAAAATACTATATGTATGTTGGTACCAGGCATCCCAGGGTGAATAGTATTTCATCATCCTTGTGTCAGTACTTGAGTGGTCATTGCGGGTTCTCCCCCAATCAACACCGTGCAGGTCCAAGGTGCCTTTTTGTTTTTTGTCTTCCGGCACGTTAATGTTGAGCTAGTTATTATCATATGTAGTGATAATTGCATAGTTTATAGTATAAAGAAATGATGTTCCGTAATATATAATATATAAGCAAACTATTTTAAGAAAAAGAATTAAAAAAATTAACTAAAAAAGGATATAGGATGTGCAGTTGTTGAAATTACTGAATCGAACATCCTGCAACTCTAATATATTATACATAAGTTTTCCATTTTTACTAATTTTTACAGATAAATACAGGCAGAAAACAATCTTTTTCATCTGTATTTATTTTTAAAAGTGGAAAAGTACTGAGAATTGTGTTTCTTGTGAATGACTCAAAGCAAACAAAATTCCTTCAAAACAGAACACAAAGATTCAAGACCAATCAATCTCTATCCAAACCTACTCCTGTCACTTTAGGAGTACCCCAAGGATCTTCCCTCTCCCCGACACTCTTCAACTTGTTCATGGAACCACTCACCGAGCTTCTCAACTCTTCAAAGGTCCAATACCACATGTATGCAGACGACACACAACTCTACATTAAGGTACACTCACTTGAGGACATCAAGACCCTCAACTCAACGCTCCAAAAAACGCAGACCTGGTTGGCAAATAACCACTTAAAATTAAACACCCTAAAAACAGAATTCCTCCTAATAGCGCCCCCCAGCCAAACAACCACCATCATGGAATGAATGAAGCACCTAACAGCACTCGACGGCCAACCGCTCATGATCGATTCTGCCAAATCGCTAGGCATAACTCTGGATAATAAGCTAAATATGCAGAAGCACATCAGCGCAGCAACTAAAGGAGCAAACTTTCAAATGAACACCTTAAGAAGACTGAAACCCTTCATACCCGCAAATGACTTTAAACAGGCAGTCCGAACTCTAGTAATCCTCAGAGTGGAATATGGGAGTGTCGCTCTCTGCGGCCTTGCCAGAACAACGACAGCCCCACTAAGAGCATCAATCAACGCAGCCGTCAGACTAATCACAGGCTCCAAAAGAAACTGTCACATCTCCCCTGACTTGCGTGCCCTTAACTGGCTACCCTTTGATGCCAGAATCCATTTGAAAATCGCCTGTATGACACAAGGCATTGCATCACAAAACACCACGATACCTTGCAGAGAAACTAGTACTATTGGGTGGTAACAGAACCAACAGGAGTTCTTATAACCTTCTACTGAAACCACAACGATTTACCAAAAAGAAAACTTATAACCGCTCCTTCTCAGGAATGGCCCCTAGGATTTGGAATGCCTTACCCCCAAAAACAAGACAGAACCCTCACGCGGCATCCTTTAAAAATGAAGTTAAATCGATTCTCCTGGCCAAATTCACTTGAACTATTAGATGCAGGCTTGTAGATATTTGCAATGCTGGAACAGTTATCATTGTTTGAACTAATATAACCAATAATAGTTTGTTTGTATATGTCTATTTCCTCTATTTCCTTTATTTGTTGAAAAGCGCTCTGATACCCGCAAGGGTCATGTCCGCGCTATATAAAACCTTCAAAAAAGGAGATGATGGACGGAGTACTGAAACTTTTCAAACACTCACCCCCAGTCACAGATTTGGGTTGAATCCATCATCATTCTTTAGCTCACTTCGCTACCCCAGTTCAGACACAGCTATATGCAAATCAGTCTTGACCCTGTGCCTCATGGGAACAGTCCAGCCCGAACTGCCAAGCCAGGTCTTCCCTGAACTGGAAACAAGCATCCTGGGACCGGTTTCTGGGTAACACCCTTCATCAGCCAGGCTAGCTTGAATCCAGTGGCAAAGTGAGCAAGGGACCCACGTCTGGGCATACCCTGCCAACTTGGGGCGAACAAAGCAAACACAAGGAGATGATGGACGGAGTGCTGAAACCTTTCACTCACCCCCAGTCACAGATCTGGGTTGAATACATCATCATTCTTTAGCTCACTTCGCCACCCCAGTTCAGACACAGCTATATGCAAATCAGTCTTGACCCTGTGCCTCATGGGAACAGTCCAGCCCGAACTGCCAAGCCATGTCTTCCCTGGCCCGGAAAGAAGCATCCTGGGACCGGTTTCAGGGTAACACCCCTCATAAGCCAGGCTAGCTTGAATCCAGTGGCAAAGTGAGCAAGGGACCTACGTCTGGGCATACCCTGCCAACTTAGGGCGAACAAAGCAAACACAAGGAGAATGACTCGCCATGCTCTCGTTCGTGAATTCCTGGCCAACAACTGAGCGGATAGACATCACGGGGAGTTAAAAAAACTTGATGAAATTTCTTTTATTACAGGCATATGTTAATGTATATATGGAGTAGAATAGTAATATTTACCTGTGGGTGTAATGTTTTGTTGTATTTGGCTGCTTAATTTGCTATAACGCAACAGGCATCGAAGTATGAGTGCATGTTCATCCGTTAAATAAATGTGGAAATGTACCATTTTACGACTCCATTTATACTCAAAACACAAAATAAATATGGATACATACCAATAAGATGTACAAAAAATAAATATGGATAACTATAGACAGAAATGATTAAAAAAATAAATACCATAAAACCGGGAGCCCTAATAATACAATAACTTCAGTGAGTAATCTAGTGCTTTGATAAGATGAATCCTTCTGACTTTTAAACATTCCACACATCTCTTTTAATGCAGTTTCAACAGGGCTCCTTAAGTGGGTTTATGCCCAGATGTGGGTCCCAAGCTTGTTGTGCCACATGACTCAAGCTTGTGCCTCACTTATGAGGCAAACATCGTGAAGCAGCTTCAATGCACTGAGGGCTGAAGTGTCAAAAGTGAGTCAGGGCGCTAGAAAGGTGAAAAGAGGGAAGGAGCCCTTGAGCACAGTAAAGGCAGCAAGCCGAGAGAGGCAACGAAGTCCCCAATCTGGGGTGCTTATGAGCCCACTCAGAGGGGCTGTGGCCTGGCAGTTCGGGCTGGGCGAAGGGGTGTGGGATTTTATAAAATATCCACATGTCCTAGGGTGGGATGCTTCAGAAAGCTATTTGTCCCATGAAAAAAAATCAAGTTGTTTCTTTTAGTGCCATGCACTGAGGTGACAAATCGTCATAGTGTTCGTGTTCGGCTAGCGGTTGTGTTCTGATAATAGCCTCTTTGATTATGTTAGGACACATACGCTATCGAGGTTTGGATTCTAGCACGTCTCTCATTTTGTCACTTTTTGATAACTTACATACAGGGGCTGGAAGCATAGTTCCATGGTCCCATAGTTGGAATGCACACCCACAAACTAACACGTTAACGGTATTCACCAACTTCTCACCAATCTCTTTCTACACTTTAAAAAGTTAGAAATGTACTCTTGACAAGGGTAGAAATAAAACGTATTCCAGGGTGGGGAAACAAAGAGGTGGTGGGAAGGTGAATTTGCAGTCGCCCTGCATAGACACAAATATATGCATGTGAAATGGGGTTTACATAGGTTTGCTGGGTGTTTTGTTTCCAGCCCAGCTGCTGTAAACTCTAGTGAATTGCACGTGTGTGACTTTCTTGAAAAATCAGTCCCTTGAAGTATTTTCATGTTACCCATAATAGTGATCCAGCGGTATACCAACAACAGATACTCCACTACCATATACTCACCTGGGCCCATAAAACACACAATTGAGTAAACCGCTGGAGTGTCAAAGTTTTATATAATTTTTTTCATAATATTCAGGATTAGTTATTTAATTTTCCTAACTAATCTTTCACTGATCAAAAAGTTCTTTCCTCTGGTCAATGGACCATTAGTTGAACTAGTTGATGGTGATAATTAACATAACCCTTAACTAATTCTTTTTATTTGAAGTAAATGATCACAAACTCAGGAAGGTTTAAAATCTTTATCTAAATTAAATGCATGTGAACCATTTCAAAATACAGTGCAGTCACCATCATTCTTAGGAGAGAAAATTCAATTGATTAAACATCAAGCATATACTTCGGACTCACACAATAATTAATGCTCAGAAAGGGAGAGGACAGAGAGAAAAGAACATCTGCAAATAACGTAAAATTATAGTTACCAAGAATGGTGTGAAAGACCAACCCCCTGGCCAAAGGGCTGGTAAGGGTCCCCCGGGATAGGTCAGGAGACAAAGACTTCAGGTCAGGATTCAGGACAGGATAGTTGACCTCTCTAGAATACCGACGATTGCGCCGCACCCCTCTCCGACACTCTCTTCCTCCTCGAGATTCTTCCACGATCTTCTGATCTAACCCAATTAAGTTAGGATAGAAAGTTCTGCTTCAGGTTCTGCATTCGGTTCTTCATCAGCATCTCACAGCATCTCTCCCAGCAACAGCATCTCCGACTCACAGCATCTGGACCTTCCTCTATCGTCCCGACTCACTAACTAACTAAAGCTACCTTGGTTATACCTTCGCTTCTTCATGTTCCACCCACTAAAGTTTCAATATCGTAAAAATACGAAATATGATTGGTCAGGCAAGGGGGAAGCTTCATCACACCATGCTTACATGTCATTAAAATCAGTTCAACTTTTGTTCGCAAACCCATCCCCTTAATTTTTATTCATGTCTTGAGTTCCCATACACGTTAACATTTTACTTGAAACATTTTTATAACTTTATGAATAAGAGTCCTCATCGTCGAACTTTTCACCCTTCGTTCCCAGGGCACATCATTTGCGACCTTGGCTCCCGTTCAACATCTAAGTCATCATTCCGGGTTAACTTTCAGTGGACATGCGCAGTCTTCGAATTACTCAGCTCAATTCAGTTATGCGTGAGAGGCAGTGCTTAATTTGAGCCGGTGCTTTCCGGTGCTGAGCACCAGCACTTAATTGGTTTCCGGTGCTTAGCCCCGGCACCTAATTGTCAACACCACACTTAGGGCAGTCTGCCACAAGATGGCGCTGCTTATGTAATTTAGAGATGAGCAGTATAACAGTTGGTTAGGAAAACAATATACATAAAAAATTGCTAATACCTGCCTCCCCAGCCATTCCTTTAGCTTTGGGGACCTGGAATAATCTGAACTGTCGCATTTACATGCGAGAGAGATGGTTAGTAGTTGTTTTGGCAGCAATGACCGGGGCGATGGGTGGTGCAAGCTGCAGTGGCCTCCTGGTCAGAGCCCTGGCACTTAATATTTTACAAATTAAGCACTGGTGAGAGGCCCAAATACGCACTAATAATATAGTCAGAAAGATAAATATTAATTTCACAAATAAATGGTCACACTGTAAACCTCCCACCTCTACTCTGTCCCAGTTCATTTATTAATACTTTTCCCGCATTAGCATTAGTAAAATAGCTTGTTTTCGCTTCAGCTAAGCAGATGCCATGCACGCGAGTCTTCAAGACTCCATTTTAGTGTCTTCTGCTCATGCGCTAGAATTTCCCTCCAAGCGTTACCTCGTCATACTACGTAGATGTAGTTGACGCATGCACACAACAGTTTCCCCGTTTAAAGCGGTATTAGTCCGTCTTCATTATTATCCGCATTAATACACTCATAAGCAAGCTTCACTAACCCGCATGTTCATGTGGTGCGTATTAGTTATTCACAAATATGATTAATAACTTGTTAATAAGTTAAATGAGTGGATTGCCTCCGAGCAAGTCTCTTTCTTACGAGACCTTGATCCATCAATAGCACTTATTCTAATCATTTTGTTTAAATATTTGTAGGCATCAAACATATTTCACTGTGTGTTACCTACGATTAATACTATTTAAAGTTGCACAATAGGTAAGCAAAACTTTTTTTTCAAGTTGCTATTCTTTTGTTTACATTTTATTTTGAAAGCAAACAATTATGCATGCATTTTCATAAACTCTGAGCATTCAGGCAAGATTAAAAATAGCCTCAAATTAATAAATTTTGCAAATGTGTACACACCTTTACACTGGAACGACTGTCAGCAATTCAAGCTGAGCTCACAGCAGATGGCATTCTCTTAGAGCACTTGTAATAGTAGAGGCTCTGCACTAATGAATCATAAATACAAGTTTTAACACCTTATATGTGTGGATACAAACCTTGTCTTAGGGGCAAAAAATACTCTTTTACAGACCCATATTGTGGAACTGTATACGGACAGTAAAATAGTTTGTGCTACAGGAGTTTGGGCCCCCTGGTCCAGAGGACAAAAAAAGCATAAAAGCATTTATCACTGATCTCAAACAATATGTTCTGGAAAGCAGGTGATAGGAACTCCACACCTCTAAATGCCTCTTGGAGCAGTAGCAGGGTTGATTTACATATGGTTGGGCATGGTAACGGCAGACAATCTAGAAAAACAATTGTGTTGGACTAATAATATGCTAAGAGCAAACACAACCCCACATTACATGGTGAAAGGATTCAGAATATTGGCGTCAACAGGCACAAAGCCCTGAGTGGAAGGGAAGGGGAGATGCCAAGACTGATCAAATACATATCGTCTGTGTTTCTAATGGCACTGTCAACAAACAATGTTGTGCCACTAGCTAAGATAATTACAACAAACAGGGGCAGCCCTATTCCCCAGAACCTGGGGCCAATAAACAATATTACAACTACAATGGTTCAGGGAGGTGATTTATACGAAAGAGCAAAAAGACAGTATTGATGCTGTGACACAATCATTCAATACAAATAAAACAGAATAAATAGAAAAAAATAGTAATAAGGTACCCACAACAATTATTTGGAAAATCATTTGTTATTGCAAAGTATTTATATAGAACATAGATAATACAAAAATATATTATATAATTGATGCTCACACGGTTACATGAGACATACAAATAGAAATACAAATTACAGTGTAGACAAGAGACAATGACAGAGGGAAAAGAATACACAAATAAGTCAGCCTAGTGACGGGAACATGATGCAGTATATGCTTCCTCTTAATGTGCCAAAGGAATGTGTAAACGGCGTTTCGACTTTATTGATTCATTGGGTCATCATCAGGACATAAAACAAACGTTGGGAGCAACCATCAAAATCAATCTGTAATCAGAAACAACTGAAATTGTAGGGGTACCAAAACAAGCAGCTTGCCTGGAGGCCAAGTCAATAAAATTGAGCATAACCCAAAACAAAAATTTGAGTGTCATGCATACTATAGTAGCTGTGAAAAGATGGTAATGAAAACCATCACCAAATTTATGTGACTACATTGTATGATAAAAAATAAATTAATTTTACCAACGAAGAGAAGTGTGCTCAATTATATACCCAGGGTGTATAATAAACCAAGATATTAAATAGTGCACCTCCGACACCAAGAAATTCATTATTAGTGAATAAGCCTACTTGCAAAGTCTTAATCAAAAGTAGGGCAAAACCTCTGGGCCAAACATATCTTCCATGGTCCCTGCAACACATGAATAACAAGATTGCAAGACAAACCAACGAAGCCAGTGAACAATCGATATCCAAATAATTAAAAAACTCACCAAGGAACTACAGTTCTGCTACCACGTGAGCTAAATTCACACTGGCGCATAGGGGTCCTAATTACAACTTGTAGGAACCTCCTCCAGGCATTGGTCACTTCACAGCATATAAGCGATTAAAAAGAAAAAGATGGATTTAGTTCAGACTGAATGTAAAAATGCTACAACAGAAAAACCCACCACTGTGGCAAAGTCTGTCATCTGTCGATTCAATCAGCTAGTCACTCGCGAGCCTTTCCGACCATCTCGGTAGAGCCGCGTCCGGAACAGCGTCTAACACAGCACTGCTCCCAATGAAAAAAGACTTTGCATACGAAAGTGCACCCAGTCAGTTGAGCCTTTAAACCACTCTAAGAATAAAAATACAATTCAAAGGTGATAAATAAGAAGCCGCGGTGTGATGCGCCCGCGCAGCAAAGTAAATGTTACTGTTACACTTAAAATTGCGTGACGTGTCAATTGAGTCTGGTATTAGGGCCCAACTAATCTGGTATTATGACATTTCAAGGAGTGCCCGACTAATCAAGGAATACAAAAAATCCTTTTCAAAAACAGAAAAGACCGAGGTGCAGTGCGCATGCGCGGAGGCATAGACGATGTCATATGCCAATACCAGATGAATGGAGGTATCGAAGCTCGGTGATTTCAATGGGATACCAGGGTAGAGAATAAAAAGAGTCTGATACGATTGAAGATGTACCTAATTAAATTAAAAGGGGAAAAAGCTCACTCATGCACCTTTGTTAACTAGTGAGCGTGTTGTTAGTAAAATAGTCAAGCATAGTAAAAGAAAGACAAGAAGTCAAGAAATAGAGACCATTATAAAATTAATTAGCCGTGTAGTTGTATCATGTTAGGCTCATAGATGAGAATAAATGAATGGTCCTTAGCTGAAAGCAGTTTACATACAGGGTATTTGACATGTCATAGTAGCACACCTATATATATACACAATGAGAAACAATACAGTTTAATACACTCCATGGCCCTTGATTAAAATGTGTACCCATGATGTATATTGGCGGCATACAGAAGACTTGGGAGCAGAGATATATATGCAGTTAAAAAGTGTTTTCAGTCAAAAAACTTTTTTAGTGCAGAACAACAGAATTGCATTCCTCCAATGTGTTGAGGCCTTTATTAATGCGATCACATCTCAAGATCCATCAACATTCTGCTCTATTCAGCATCATTTGGATGCCCCCCACCCCAGGGTGGTTTCGTATCTGTTCAATGATCTGCGATCTGATTCCATTCAGAGAGTGATTGAGCTCTAGGAAATGTGAGACCACAGGGGCATTAAGAGCTCTACAACGAATGCGACTCTTATGTTGTGATAGACAAGACTTAACTTTTTGAGTTGTCTGTCCCACATAGATGAAATTGCAGGGACACCAGACTGCGTAAACGACATTCTGGGAGTTGCAATTGGTATGATCACTTGAACGGTGAACGGTGTTAGCATGTAGGAACTGTGTGGTATTAGTAGTGGGGTCACAAACACAGTTTCCGCATTTAAAATGGCCAATAATCTTGTTGAGGCCCCACGAAGAGGCCAAATCAGGGGAAATGGTTTTAGATAAGGAGGCACGCACTAAATGATCCTGTATGTTACGGCCCCTCTTGAATGAAAACAGAAGCAGGTCATCAGAGATACCAACTGATTGAATCAAAGGCCAATGCTTCTTTACAATTTTGGTCAAGGCATTACTCTGTGTGCAAAAGGTAGTCACACATACCACCCTCTTCATTGTTTTTTTAGGATGGGGAGTCTGCAGAAATTTGCGATGGTGGTACCATGCCCTTTTTAAACAGCTTTTGATTAGGCATAACGGGTATCCACGATTCTCCAGTTTTTCGGCTAGAATGTTAGCTTCATGGAAGTAATCACTTCTAAATTTACAATTTCTTCTATTCGAAGAAACTGTCCGAACGGGAGCCCATCCTTCAAACCCTTTGGATGACGGCTCTTGTTCTGGAGTAAGGTGCTACGAGCCGTAGGTTTAGTATAAAGTTTGGTTGCTAACTCAACATCATGGGGCATGATTGTAAGATCTAAAAAGCCAATCATTTTGTTACTGGAGTGGGAGATAAAGTTCAAATCTGGTGAGCGAGAGTTCAACCATTTAATGAAGGTGGCTAAGGATGAATTATTACCTATCCAAAGGAAAAAAATATCAATAATGTAGCGCCTCCAATGGCGCACATAGTCGAAAAAAGGCTTCACAGAGTTGTCATATATGGTTTTCTTTTCGAAATCATCCACAGTGTGACAAAATTTGGGGCGTAAGAAGCCCCCATAGATACCCCCTTAATTTCTAGATAATACTGCCCATCGAACTCGAAATAGTTGTAAGTCAATGAAGTTGTCAAAAGATCAAAAATGAATTTGGTTGGGACAACGACTGGACCAGGTCTTGTGTTTAGAGCCTCCCTCACCACCTCAAATCCTTCCAGCTGGGGAATGTTAGTGCACAGGGACTCAATGTCCAAGCACACCAACAACTCCCCAGCTGGACCAAAGTCAATGTCCTCAATCTGTAAAATCATGTCGCTACTGTCACGAACCTAGCTTCCAGTGTTTTTGGCAAAATCCTGAATGAATACATCAATATATTTACACAACGGCTTGGGAGTCAAACCCCACCCAGATACAATAGGTCTACCAGGGGCCATGATAGATTCTTGTGTACTTTGGGCAGAGTATAGAGGGCAGGAGTCCTTGGAGCTTTTGTGTTTAAATATTCAAATTCATGTGAACTTAAAAAGTCAGAATTCTTTGCCTTAGAGGTAGTATCAAAAATCTATGTTTGGATCTCAGATAAAAGGTTAGATCTCAATAGAGTATAATGATTATTGTTAGAGTTGCCGTTGAACTTCGGCTTTGTAAGACGTTGTTTGTTGGACCACAATTCCCCTGCCTTTATCAGTGGGCTTGATGGTTGGATCCTTACTGTTTTTCAATGTCAAAGGGCCCGTCTTTTATCAAGTGTAAAGTACTCAAATGGATGTTTTAGGGTAGTAACCTCCTTCATAACCATTGTTTCAAATGCCAGCAATTCAACCGGCATTTTATTGCTGGGGGATTAAAAGAGGAGGGTGGGCTTAATCTTGAAGGATTAAAAGTTTATGGGGAACAATTGTCCAAAAAGAAGGCTTTTAAGCCCAAATTTCGAAAGAATTGTAGCAATTCCATTTGAATACTGACCAAGTTTATCATCTCCACAGGCACAAAACGTAGCCCCTTACTCAGTGATGTTATTTCTGCCGAGGAAAGGACATGCTCAGACAAGTTAAAAATGGAGATCAGGGCAGAATCTGTGTCTTGATGGACACATCTGCTATTTGGGAGGACCCCATTGGTAAAGTTTCCTGCAAGTTTGTCTATACCCTGGCTGGAATTCCATTGTTGGGGTGTACCCTTCCCCCTGCCGTCCTAATAAATGGGGATAACCCGGTGTTTGAGGACCAGCACTTGGCCCTTCCCCTGCTTCCGAGTCATCAACTGAACTAGCAGAGGATTCAGAAAAGGTGACCGCGGTTTGTGCACTGAGACGGCCCCAAGGTTGGTAATTCTCAAAGTACTGTTGTTCCGGTTGTGTATAAAATTCACCATACATACAAAAAAAGGGAGCATGAGGGGGAATAATAATCAGGTTACCCCCCACTCATTCACTTATAAATCCACAAAACCTGATTAATTACGAACACTGATTTATTACCGGATGTCAGGAGCAGTTAAGACATTATCTCTGCTCGTGGGGTGGTCTAAATGCCATTCACCTCCCGATCCGGGTGTTCAATTACTACTATTTGTCAATACACCACGTGTCATTTCATCTTGTAAGCAGCAAGAAGAAAAAATGTGTGAAAGGTCAGAAAGTACCTCACGTAAGTATCACCAAGGGAGCTGCTGGTTGGTACTCACCAGTTTGCCCACGCTATCATCATTGGTAACTTTCATAAAATTCACCAGCCAAGTAAAGAAGTGCTTTTTCTTGGCTAAGATTAATAATGTCTCTTCGGACCTTGTTATTCTTCTTGTTACGCTCGATTTTCTCGAACTCAATAATTGTCTTATTAACTTTCTCAATCGCGGCCTTTGCCTCCGAATTGACAGGGCCCTCACTGACTTTCCTTTCCAACCCGGCAATTATTTCCAGTTCTTTGTTACTATGCTCAAAAGCTGTATCAATTCCCAACACTAACCGGTTATTATTTTTTCTGCTTTCTTTGTTTTGAGTGATTGTGTCACAGTATCATTATTGTCTTTTTGTACTAAGACGAGGCATTTCCACCCATCACTTTGTCTCTTTCATTGGAGATGGGGGGTGGGGGGGTCCGACCCATAGTGCCAGCTGGCAGCTTCATCTGAGGTCCACAAAAGGATGCCCGTCAGGTGTTTGGCACATGGGCACAAAGTGCTCTTCTAATGGCAGGAATGTCTGCCTACTGATGCCTTGGCGGGATCCGGCATCGATCAGGACTCCTGCAGACTCAGAGATGGAGGGATAGCTAAGTGAGCTGAACGTTTGCCAGTTGAACAAAGCGGCGCCCGACAGCCCACGAACTCCATTCCCAGCAGGGCTGACTCAGTCTTCCATCCTCTCAATGGTCGGTAAATTAACTACCATGAAAAGGTGGTAATGTATTATTTACAGTGCTTAGAAACCGCAGGTGTATGGTATGAAGGGCTATACAGAAAAGAATCACAAGTTATTATTATTATTGGACCTGAGTCTCTGGGGAGTACTCAGGGCACAAGTCGGGGGTACACGCGGGTACACGGCGTCCACCCACTTTTTTCACAGGGTGAACACCGTCCACCCTGCCAAGAATTTGGGCCCCACTGAAATAATTGCTGAACTCATCCCGGTGTAATTTCCAAATACCGGGACACTTTGAGCAGCGCCTGCACGTTGTCTGCTTTCCTTCTGCAGGCGGGGACAGGGTGGGGCTTTTTTAATTAAGACTCCTGTTGGGCCCATAACAAAGGCCGAATTTGAGGGGTCATCAGGCCTCCTTTTGTTGGAGTCTCCTGGCTGGCAGCAGTCAGGAGCCTCACACCTAGAAGCAAATGCAGCAGAGGGGAAACAAAGGTTCACATCTTGTTAGCACTTCACACATACTTAAGAGAGGCAACTTTTCACTTTGTTCAGTCTCTGTTTAGGAGATATGTATGCACTGTAAGAATGTCAGATGTGTTGGTCTTTCCCTGTATTTACACAAAACAAATTGCATTTATATAGAACTGACTTCCCCTGAGGAGGCGTTGAAATAATTTAAGTACCACTATTTTTTCTTGTATAGCCCTACTCATTCCAATGCAGGGTGTCAGAGCGCTTTACATCAACACGTGCATATTACATGTACAATAAATTATGTTTGTAAATGAATGTACAGGATGTGTTACATAAAACTGGGGGATTGCAAGGTGTAGAAGTCACATATCATCTTCCGTAGCTCACTGTGCTATTATCCTCGCAATGCGCTCAAACATACACACGATAGACCTGCTAAACATGTATGTGAGGGCTTTAGATCTGATGTCACTTCTTGTGATGCCACTTCCTGTAAAGTCGTGGCTTGTGATGACACTCTCTATGATGTAAATTCCTGTGATGTCATGCGCCGTGATATCATGCGCCGTGATGTCGCGCGCAGTGATGTCACTTGCATACTGCCTAACTAAGTTAGTCCCCCCACTTCTTTGTTTAGGACTTGTGCCCTGGGAGTACTGCACATGCAGCCGCTCCAATGAAATCCCTTGCACTCAGCAGTGCCTCTTTTAGGGAGTGTATTGTCCCATTTTGGGTTCATCATGGCCAGAAAAAAATGCAAACAAGAGGTGAGACGTGACCCGAAGCATGGGAGGCGAGAGGAGCACATGGACATTGCGCATGCTCCTTTGACCTCACTATGCTATCGCTTTTGGCCATGTGCTCATAACGTGCACTAGGTGGCAGCATTCCCACATGCAAGAAATGTAGGGTGGAGGTGACGAGTGCTCAGGTAGGCATACACTGCTCCTCATGTATGTAAGAAATGTAGGGTGGCAGTGAAGAGTGTTCAGGGAGGCATACACTGCTTCTCACGTATGTAAGAAATGTAGGGTGGCAGTGAAGAGTGTTCAGGGAGGCATACACTGCTTCTCACGTATGTAAGAAATGTAGGGTGGCAGTGAAGAGTGTTCAGGTAGGAATACTGCTCATGTGTAAGACATGTAGGGTGGCAGTGAGTGCTCAGGTAAGCATACTGCTCCTCAAGTATGTAAGAAATGTAGGGTGACAACAAAGAGTGCTCAGGTAGGCATACACTGCTCCTCACGTATGTAAGAAATGTAGGGTGGCAGTGAGTGCTCAGGTAGGCATACTGCTCCTCACGTCACGTATGTAAGTAGTGTAGGGTGACAACAAACAGTGCTCAGGTAGGCATACTGCTCCTCACGTATGTAAGTAATGTAGGGTGGCAACAAAGAGTGCTCAGGTAGGCATACACTGCTCCTCACGTATGTAAGAAATTTAGGGTGGCAGTGAGTGCTCAGGTAGGCATACTGCTCATGTATGTAAGTTATGTAGGGTGGCAGTGAGTGCTCAGGTAGGCATACTGCTTCTCACGTATGTAAGAAATGTAGGGTGGCAGTGAAGAGTTTTCAGGTAGGCATGCTGCTTATCACGTATGTAAGACATGTAGGGTGGCAGTGAGTGTTCAGGTAGGCATACTGCTCATGTATGTAAGATATGTAGGGTGGCAGTGAAGAGTGCTCAAGTAGGAATACTGCTCATGTATGTAAGACATGTAGGGTGGCAGTGAGTGCTCAGGTAGGCATACTGCTCATGTATGTAAGGTGGCAGTGAAGAGTGTTCAGGGAGGCATACACTGCTTCTCACGTATGTAAGAAATGTAGGGTGGCAGTGAGTGCTCAGGTAGGCATACTGCTCACGTATGTAAGATATGTAGGGTGGCAGTGAAGAGTGCTCAGGTAGGAATACTGCTCATGTATGTAGACATGTAGGGTGGCAGTGAGTGCTCAGGTAGGCATACTGCTCATGTATGTAAGGTGGCAGTGAAGAGTGTTCAGGGAGGCATACACTGCTCCTCACGTATGTAAGAAATGTAGGGTGGCAGTGAGTGCTCAGGTAGGCATACTGCTCCTCAAGTATGTAAGAAATGTAGGGTGGCAGTGAGTGCTCAGGTAGGCATACTGCTCATGTATGTAAGGTGGCAGTGAAGAGTGTTCAGGGAGGCATACACTGCTCCTCACGTATGTAAGTAATGTAGGGTGACAACAAAGAGTGCTCAGGTAGGCATACTGCTCCTCACGTATGCAAGAAATGTTGGGTGGCAGTGAGTGCTCAGTAGGCATACTGCTCATGTATGTAAGATATGTAGGGTGGCAGTGAAGAGTGCTCAGGTAGGAATACTGCTCATGTATGTAAGACATGTAGGGTGGCAGTGAGTGCTCACGTAGGCATACTGCTCCTCAAGTATGTAAGACATGTAGGGTGGCATTGAGTGCTCAGGTAGGCATACTGCTCCTCGCGTCACGTATGTAAGTAATGTAGGGTGACAACAAACAGTGCTCAGGTAGGCATACTGCTCCTCACGTATGTAAGTAATGTAGGGTGACAACAAAGAGTGCTCAGGTAGGCATACACTGCTCCTCACGTATGTAAGAAATTTAGGGTGGCAGTGAGTGCTCAGGTAGGCATACTGCTCATGTATGTAAGTTATGTAGGGCGGCAGTGAGTGCTCAGGTAGGCATACTGCTCATGTATGTAAGTTATGTAGGGTGGCAGTGAAGAGTGTTCAGGGAGGCATACACTGCTTCTCACGTATGTAAGAAATGTAGGGTGGCAGTGAAGAGTGTCCAGGGAGGCATACACTGCTTCTCACGTATGTAAGAAATGTAGGATGGCAGTGAATGCTCACGTAGGCATACTGCTCCTCAAGTATGTAAGAAATGTAGGGTAGCAGTGAGTGTTCAGGTAGGCATACTGCTCATGTATGTAAGATATGTAGGGTGGCAGGGAAGAGTGCTCAGGTAGGCATACTGCTCATGTATGCAAGACATGTAGGGTGGTAGTGAAGAGTGTTCAGGGAGGCATACACTGCTTCTCACGTATGTAAGAAATGTAGGGTGGCAGTGAGTGCTCAGGTAGGCATACTGCTCACGTATGTAAGAAATGTAGGGTGGTTGTGAGTGCTCAGGTAGGCATACTGCTCCGCATGTATGTAAGAAATGTAGGGTGGCAGCGAGTGCTCAGGTAGGCATACTGCTCATGTATGTAAGGTGGCAGTGAAGAGTGTTCAGGGAGGCATACACTGATTCTCACGTATGTAAGAAATGTAGGGTGGCAGTGAAGAGTGCTCAGGTAGGCATACTGCTCATGTATGTAAGATATGTAGGGTGGCAGTGAAGAGTGCTCAGGTAGGAATACTGCTCATGTATGTAAGACATGTAGGGTGGCAGTGAGTGCTCAGGTAGGCATACTGCTCCTCACGTATGTAAGAAATGTAGGGTGGCAGTGAGTGCTCAGGTAGGCATACACTGCTTCTCACATATGTAAGAAATGTAGGGTGGCAGTGAAGAGTGCTCAGGTAGGCATACTGCTCATGTATGTAAGAGATGTAGGGTGGCAGTGAAGAGTGTTCAGGGAGGCATACACTGCTTCTCACGTATGTAAGAAATGTAGGGTGGCAGTGAGTGCTCAGGTAGGCATACTGCTCCTCACGTATGTAAGTAATGTAGGGTGACAACAAAGAGTGCTCAGGTAGGCATACTGCTCCTCACATATGTAAGAAATGTAGGGTGGCAGTGAGTGTTCAGGTAGGCATGCTGCTTATCACGTATGTAAGAAATGTAGGGTGGCAGTGAGTGTTCAGGTAGGCATACTGCTCATGTATGTAAGGTGGCAGTGAAGAGTGCTCAGGTAGGAATACTGCTCATGTATGTAAGACATGTAGGGTGGCAGTGAGAGCTCAGGTAGGCATACTGCTCCTCACGTATGTAAGATATGTAGGGTGGCAGTGTAGTGTCCGGTAGGCATACTGCTCATGTATGTAAGATTTGTAGGGTGGCAGTGAAGAGTGCTCAGGTAGGAATACTGCTCCTCACGTATGTAAGATATGTAGGGTGGCAGTGAAGAGTGCTCAGGTAGGAATACTGCTCATGTATGTAAGACATGTAGGGTGGCAGTGAGAGCTCAGGTAGGCATACTGCTCCTCACGTACGTAAGATATGTAGGGTGGCAGTGTAGTGTCAGGTAGGCATACTGCTCATGTATGTAAGATTTGTAGGGTGGCAGTGAAGAGTGCTCAGGTAGGAATACTGCTCCTCACGTATGTAAGATATGTAGGGTGGCAGTGAAGAGTGCTCAGGTAGGAATACTGCTCATGTATGTAAGACATGTAGGGTGGCAGTGAGAGCTCAGGTAGGCTTACTGCTCCTCACGTATGTAAGAAATGTAGGGTGGCAGTGTAGTGTCAGGTAGGCATTCTGCTTATCACGTATGTAAGAAATGTAGGGTGGCAGTGAAGAGTGCTCAGGTAGGAATACTGCTTATGTATGTAAGATATGTAGGGTGGCAGTGAAGAGTGCTCAGGTAGGAATACTGCTCCTCACGTATGTAAGATATGTAGGGTGACAACAAAGAGTGCTCAGGTAGGCATACACTGCTCCTCACGTATGTAAGAAATTTAGGGTGGCAGTGAGTGCTCAGGT
Source organism: Calotriton arnoldi (assembly GCA_963921515.1). NCBI lineage: Eukaryota > Metazoa > Chordata > Amphibia > Caudata > Salamandridae > Calotriton > Calotriton arnoldi. Next base: position 1,672,682 of record CAWUFW010001464.1, on the reverse strand, counting down.
AGGCATACTGCTCATGTATGTAAGTTATGTAGGGCGGCAGTGAGTGCTCAGGTAGGCATACTGCTCATGTATGTAAGTTATGTAGGGTGGCAGTGAAGAGTGTTCAGGGAGGCATACACTGCTTCTCACGTATGTAAGAAATGTAGGGTGGCAGTGAAGAGTGTCCAGGAGGCATACACTGCTTCTCACGTATGTAAGAAATGTAGGGTGGCAGTGAGTGCTCACGTAGGCATACTGCTCCTCAAGTATGTAAGAAATGTAGGGTAGCAGTGAGTGTTCAGGTAGGCATACTGCTCATGTATGTAAGATATGTAGGGTGGCAGGGAAGAGTGCTCAGGTAGGAATACTGCTCATGTATGCAAGACATGTAGGGTGGTAGTGAAGAGTGTTCAGGGAGGCATACACTGCTTCTCACGTATGTAAGAAATGTAGGGTGGCAGTGAGTGCTCAGGTAGGCATACTGCTCACGTATGTAAGAAATGTAGGGTGGCAATGAGTGCTCAGGTAGGCATACTGCTCCGCATGTATGTAAGAAATGTAGGGTGGCAGCGAGTGCTCAGGTAGGCATACTGCTCATGTATGTAAGGTGGCAGTGAAGAGTGTTCAGGGAGGCATACACTGCTTCTCACGTATGTAAGTAATGTAGGGTGGCAGTGAAGAGTGCTCAGGTAGGCATACTGCTCATGTATGTAAGATATGTAGGGTGGCAGTGAAGAGTGCTCAGGTAGGAATACTGCTCAGGTATGTAAGACATGTAGGGTGGCAGTGAGTGCTCAGGTAGGCATACTGCTCCTCACGTATGTAAGAAATGTAGGGTGGCAGTGAGTGCTCAGGTAGGCATACACTGCTTCTCACATATGTAAGAAATGTAGGGTGGCAGTGAAGAGTGCTCAGGTAGGCATACTGCTCATGTATGTAAGAGATGTAGGGTGGCAGTGAGTGCTCAGGTAGGCATACTGCTCCTCACGTATGTAAGTAATGTAGGGTGACAACAAAGAGTGCTCAGGTAGGCATACTGCTCCTCACGTATGTAAGAAATGTAGGGTGGCAGTGAGTGTTCAGGTAGGCATGCTGCTTATCACGTATGTAAGAAATGTAGGGTGGCAGTGAGTGTTCAGGTAGGCATACTGCTCATGTATGTAAGGTGGCAGTGAAGAGTGCTCAGGTAGGAATACTGCTCATGTATGTAAGACATGTAGGGTGGCAGTGAGAGCTCAGGTAGGCATACTGCTCCTCACGTATGTAAGATATGTAGGGTGGCAGTGTAGTGTCAGGTAGGCATACTGCTCATGTATGTAAGATTTGTAGGGTGGCAGTGAAGAGTGCTCAGGTAGGAATACTGCTCCTCACGTATGTAAGATATGTAGGGTGGCAGTGAAGAGTGCTCAGGTAGGAATACTGCTCATGTATGTAAGACATGTAGGGTGGCAGTGAGAGCTCAGGTAGGCATACTGCTCCTCACGTATGTAAGATATGTAGGGTGGCAGTGTAGTGTCAGGTAGGCATACTGCTCATGTATGTAAGATTTGTAGGGTGGCAGTGAAGAGTGCTCAGGTAGGAATACTGCTCCTCACGTATGTAAGATATGTAGGGTGGCAGTGAAGAGTGCTCAGGTAGGAATACTGCTCATGTATGTAAGACATGTAGGGTGGCAGTGAGAGCTCAGGTAGGCTTACTGCTCCTCACATATGTAAGAAATGTAGGGTGGCAGTGTAGTGTCAGGTAGGCATTCTGCTTATCACGTATGTAAGAAATGTAGGGTGGCAGTGAAGAGTGCTCAGGTAGGAATACTGCTCATGTATGTAAGATATGTAGGGTGGCAGTGAAGAGTGCTCAGGTAGGAATACTGCTCCTCACGTATGTATATATGTAGGGTGACAACAAAGAGTGCTCAGGTAGGCATACACTGCTCCTCACGTATGTAAGAAATTTAGGGTGGCAGTGAGTGCTCAGGTAGGCATACTGCTCATGTATGTAAGTTATGTAGGGCGGCAGTGAGTGCTCAGGTAGGCATACTGCTCATGTATGTAAGTTATGTAGGGTGGCAGTGAAGAGTGTTCAGGGAGGCATACACTGCTTCTCACGTATGTAAGAAATGTAGGGTGGCAGTGAAGAGTGTCCAGGGAGGCATACACTGCTTCTCACGTATGTAAGAAATGTAGGGTGGCAGTGAGTGCTCACGTAGGCATACTGCTCCTCAAGTATGTAAGAAATGTAGGGTAGCAGTGAGTGTTCAGGTAGGCATACTGCTCATGTATGTAAGATATGTAGGGTGGCAGGGAAGAGTGCTCAGGTAGGAATACTGCTCATGTATGCAAGACATGTAGGGTGGTAGTGAAGAGTGTTCAGGGAGGCATACACTGCTTCTCACGTATGTAAGAAATGTAGGGTGGCAGTGAGTGCTCAGGTAGGCATACTGCTCACGTATGTAAGAAATGTAGGGTGGCAATGAGTGCTCAGGTAGGCATACTGCTCCGCATGTATGTAAGAAATGTAGGGTGGCAGCGAGTGCTCAGGTAGGCATACTGCTCATGTATGTAAGGTGGCAGTGAAGAGTGTTCAGGGAGGCATACACTGCTTCTCACGTATGTAAGTAATGTAGGGTGGCAGTGAAGAGTGCTCAGGTAGGCATACTGCTCATGTATGTAAGATATGTAGGGTGGCAGTGAAGAGTGCTCAGGTAGGAATACTGCTCATGTATGTAAGACATGTAGGGTGGCAGTGAGTGCTCAGGTAGGCATACTGCTCCTCACGTATGTAAGAAATGTAGGGTGGCAGTGAGTGCTCAGGTAGGCATACACTGCTTCTCACATATGTAAGAAATGTAGGGTGGCAGTGAAGAGTGCTCAGGTAGGCATACTGCTCATGTATGTAAGAGATGTAGGGTGGCAGTGAAGAGTGTTCAGGGAGGCATACACTGCTTCTCACGTATGTAAGAAATGTAGGGTGGCAGTGAGTGCTCAGGTAGGCATACTGCTCCTCACGTATGTAAGTAATGTAGGGTGACAACAAAGAGTGCTCAGGTAGGCATACTGCTCCTCACGTATGTAAGAAATGTAGGGTGGCAGTGAGTGTTCAGGTAGGCATGCTGCTTATCACGTATGTAAGAAATGTAGGGTGGCAGTGAGTGTTCAGGTAGGCATGCTGCTCATCACGTATGTAAGAAATGTAGGGTGGCAGTGAGTGTTCAGGTAGGCATACTGCTCATGTATGTAAGGTGGCAGTGAAGAGTGCTCAGGTAGGAATAATGCTCATGTATGTAAGACATGTATGGTGGCAGTGAGAGCTCAGGTAGGCATACTGCTCCTCACGTATGTAAGATATGTAGGGTGGCAGTGTAGTGTCAGGTAGGCATACTGCTCATGTATGTAAGATTTGTAGGGTGGCAGTGAAGAGTGCTCAGGTAGGCTTACTGCTCCTCACGTATGTAAGAAATGTAGGGTGGCAGTGTAGTGTCAGGTAGGCATTCTGCTTATCACGTATGTAAGAAATGTAGGGTGGCAGTGAAGAGTGCTCAGGTAAGAATACTGCTCATGTATGTAAGATATGTAGGGTGGCAGTGAAGAGTGCTCAGGTAGGAATACTGCTCCTCACGTATGTAAGATATGTAGGGTGGCAGTGAAGAGTGCTCCGGTAGGAATACTGCTCATGTATGTAAGATATGTAGGGTGGCAGTGAAGAGTGCTCAGGTAGGAATACTGCTCCTCACGTATGTAAGATATGTAGGGTGGCAGTGTAGTGTCAGGTAGGCATACTGCTAACATATGTAAGAAATGTCGGGTGGCAGTGAGGGCTCAGGGAGGCATACACTGCTCACGTATGTAAGGGCAGCAGCATCACCCGTGCTTTTCGAGGTGTGTCCTTCGGTCTGGCTGGGGGTCCGCCCCCTCCCCAAGAACTGTGTGATGGTCTGGTCAGTGCTCGCTGACATTCGGTAACAGGCCGTGTGTAGTCCTGGAGGGCGGCCGATGCCTCGCCGCAGACTGGGGCTGCCCTGCTTGCCCCCGGGGCTGCCGGTCACAAGGCCCCAGAGCAGCGGACACACGGGCGCTGCTGAGGTGACCCCTGCGCCCCGGGGGCGCCTCAGTAAGGAAAGTGAGAAGGGTGAATCTGCTGTTTATGTGGCGTTACTGCCCACAAAATACTGCTGGTGTCATTCACTCCGATGTGACTCTGCTTCCAGGAGAACTAAAGGCCTCTCATCCTTTACAGGGCTCGAACAGGCGACCTGCAGTTACGTGTTAGGCAGCCCGCACAGTCCTCCGCAGCTGGTGCTCAGCCCACTGAGCTACCTTAACTCTCGATGGCAGCTGTATGCCTGAAGTACTACTCCACGTCCCCAAATACACTCCTTCTCACTTCAGAGACCCCTCGGCCACTCCCGTGAATGTGGCTTTCACCACAAACCGACGCTGCCACCGTCACCAGAAGGCTTGGCATGGACGCCGTGCCCCCTCGCCCCCCGTGCCCAGCCATCCATCACACCAGGAGTGAAACGTGTCTTATAAACTAATCCTCACAGGAGATGTTCATGGCCCTGGACTATCGCAATGTGAGCCTAGCTGGTCAGCGGCAGAAACACGGTCCTGCAGCCGTATCTCGACCCACTGAGCTGTCCTACTGTAAATGACACCTGGAGCCAACAGGTTAAAAACAGATAACCGACAGTCATAGAACGTATTTATACATCTGACAGAGTTAAAAAGAACATGAGACTTCAGGTCGCAAACAGATTCCTTTGGCGGGAGCGTGACCCACTGCGGAAGGAACCAAGGACCTGCAGGGTACAAACGGGGCCTTGCAACAGGCGCTGAACCCACTGTGCTTTCTTAGAGTAAGCAGAGCCTGGGAGCTGCAAGGTGCAAACGGATTCCCACCCACAGATCTATCTCACTGTGAGCTGAAGGAGTTTTGCAGGTGGTCACACATCTCGGACACAGGCCCACAACCCACCAAGCTATCTTATTAGGAAGGGATTGTGAGGCCCGAGTTGTATAAAGGTAGCTGCAGCAGGGGGCGGGACCCGACGGCCTATCTTAGATGCTGCCAGTCACCCGCGCGTAGGTGATCTGTGACGTGTTTTCTGCAGTGTCTCTGAAGACCGTCGGGTGGCGGTGTTACGGCATCCTTCTGCCAGGCGTGGGCAGAGTCCGGGGAGTGCCCAAGTACCTAAAAAAATTAATCTGTTATTCTTGGAAATCCTCATATGTCTCGCGTCTCTTCACGGGGAAGGAGGAACCGCCTCCCCAAAGAAAGGAACCTTTCCTGCAGCAAACGAACTGGCAGAAAGAATGTAATGGCTGAAGGCTGGCTCCCTGAGGTCTGCGATATAAACGCACACATGGGTGCATCTAGGCTTCATCTAGCCATTAATGTATCCTTCTAAGGGCGATAAAATGAGTACAATTGAGTTGAGTGACAATAAACATCTGTTATTCGGCGCCTTGATACCCTTAGGTGATCCGTGCGCTTTACAAATTCACGTCATATGCTCTAGCTCAGTGCCCGGCTGGCACCTGCCGGCGCCGATATTGGTCTGTTATTTAAATATATCTATCCATCCATTACCACCCCCTCCCGTTCCAATTAGAGGCAAGCACATCATCTATGTAGCCGGATGTCGGTCCCACTGATCATTATATATACCTAGCCCCCCTGGCACCCCGCCCATCAGTGCCAGGGGTGGTCGGTACCTACCGGCGCCTGCTGGCACTGCCGCTGGGTCATGAGCCCTCCGGACAGAGGCCTCTGGTCCCGCCCGGGCCCGCTTCGGTCATCAGTATTCGCGGCCACGGGCCCCGGCGTCACGTGAGGAGCAGATGGGCCGGCGCCCCTCATTCAAGGCCACCATTGTGGCCGGAGCGACGGCACGGGCAGCGCCGGCCTGCGGCCACTTCCGGCGCCCGGGCAGTCCCTCCTCCCCCTCCAGCGCTTGCCACCCATCCTAAACTAATACCAGCTGACACGCCGCAGCAGGCTGGCACCCACCGGACACCTCGTGACACGTGTCCCTCAGGGCGCAGCAGGACTGGACTCCCAGAAACACCCCTCCGTCCGGTGCGTAAAGCCCTCTTATGGCTTCTTGTGTTCTTAGACTGAGCCCGGGGGTCCATGCCCAGCACAGGGCCAGGCCAGGGCGTCTGCATCGAGGCAGGGGAAGCCCAGGACACCCTAGGGGCACCTCTTCTCGACACATGTCCCTCAGGGCACAGCAGGACTGGCCTCCCAGAAACACCCCTCCGTCCGGTGCGTAAAGCCCTCTTATGGCTTCTTGTGTCCTCAGAATGAGCCTGGGGGTCCATGCCCAGCACAGGGCCAGGCCAGGGCGTGTGCAATGCATAGCTGCCAAGGTTTCAGATTGCTTATGTGTGACATTTTCATAATTTAAGTGTAATTATGAGTGACATTCAACGACTATGAGTGACACTTTCTCGCGAGCAAAATCAAGCAATGAAGCCTAGGGAAGCATATAAAATATCATCCTCCTTCTTTCCCCTTGTGTGTTTTTCTCTCTCTTACTCTGGGTCAAAGTATTGATGAAGAAAAATAAGTGCTGTCCCCCAAAAATTAGTGTTGGTAGGCCCCATCTGCAACCACAGGCTCAAATTAAGCATTGGCTGGGGGTGTCTGAGGAGATATAATGCTGACATAGTGTACTGGAACTGATGGCTAAGTTCTATTGTTTCGCGCTCCAATTCTTAAGTACTATGTCAGCTGACGTAAACCTATGGAAGAAAGGAAAGTAAGTACCACTGAGAAACGTGTCACCCATCTGAGGGGAGGCGTAGCATCACTTCTTTGGCTCCTGAGTTTAAATAGAGGATTAGCCAAGAAGGTAAGAGATTTATCACCACCACACTTGGCAACTACAACAAACACTCACTATCTCACTCCACCAAACACTTGTCTTGACACACATTATTACTCTAACAAACACAACTGTACACCACCAAATAAATAGCATCACACACCCCCAGTCAAATCATGAGGAAAGCTTGCACTGCTGAATCTGTGTGTGGTGAGATGAACGTTTTCATCCATTTATGTGTGTGTGCTCTGCTGCAGCTGGTGCCATTATTGTGATCTGTAAACTCTTCGATAGTGCACAACAACTCCAGGGCCTCTTTACTAGACTCGGAACTGTCCCATGATGGTGCCATGAGTGGCCAAAATAGCATTTTGTTCAATACTTAAAAGCCGCACATTACACTTTAAACTTTCACAAACAAAACGTTGCTTTAACAACATTAACCTTTTTTTTTCCCTTCTGTGTTTGAGCTATTCATTTCTTTTATGCTCCTTCCGTATATCTTCCATCCCGAATTCTTTCTTCCTTTTTGTTTTAATCTTTCTCTTCCTTCCAGAACTCCACTTCTCCCTTCCGGTCCTTTTTCTGCCCTTCTTTCACTTCCCTTCCTTACTTTCTTCCTCATTTTCATTATTTACATGTTTTTTTTTTTTTTACAATGATATGCAATTGTTTGAGTTTTACAGTTATGCATACTTGCACTTATTGAAAAACAGTCCTGTGCGGCCAGTCCCACGGTTTGTGAATAGCACACTGCTGCATTATTTACGTGGCTAATATTTGAAATGTTCTGCTCGTGCACAGGCTCTTAGTGCCCGAGCCGGCCCCTGGCTCGGCTCTGGCTCAACTCTCCCTGTTATTTTGTTGCCTCATTCACCTGGCAAACTCCACTTGTGACAAGAAGCCGTCCTAGTTTCATGCTGCCTCTCCACGCCTGCAGTAGTGTGGAGCCTGATTAAGCTTAGCTAGATAGATTATTAAACTGAAATAAATACAGCAGCTCGCCTCATCCCATGCACAACGTCAAGATAACCATCAGCAGACTGGTAGAGTGGCATAAAGCAGGAGTGATGCTGCCCACGGGCACGGCTACCCGCTCGAACACCAGAGTTACAGAAAGGGTCATAACGCGGTGTCACTTAGTCTGAACGAGGAGTGCACGGCACAGGAAACAATCAGAGCTGCCGCCCCCTGACCCAATAAACTCTGCCGTGTCCAGTAGAAAAGAGTTGTCGCAATCACATGAGCAGCTGGTAAACAGCCTCACACTATAACAGCTGCTCTTCACTTTTAATCAGCACCCAGCTCTGCCCAGAATGTACACTTACCTGAGCCCTGTCCGTTTGGCGACCCGTTTGTTGTGACAGCCAAGTCAGTGACGTGAGGCTGCGCCGCAGCCGGGTTGAGAGTGAGACTAGGTTGATGCATGCAGCCAGCCCCCAGGCCGCGGCGCGGTGGGGGCCAACTCAGTCTCTCAAACGATAAATTAGTTTGCAATGCTTCAGTAGTGTGCAGCAGGCAGAGGTCAGATAGCTCACACTTTGTCCACTGCATGCTGCCAGCAGCGCACCATGCTCATGCTGCTTCACCTAATGGAGCACAGCTTCTACTACCGTGGTAGCACTTCACAGTCTGAGTCAGACACCTGCTGAGACACTACGCATATGCGTGACAATACATTTCAGTGCGGTAATGCAGATTACCACACTGAAATGCGCTAGTGTCACGCCTGATGCGTGATACTTGGCACGCCTGGCAATGAGGCAGGGAAAGCGCTCTCACACAGGCCTCCCCAGGGGCACCTCTTCTCGACACATGTCCCTCAGGCTGAAGGCCTTTGAGCCCAATGGCGTTGCGCGCCTGACCCCAGGCAGGCCTCCCTAAGGACGCCCTGTGCCCAGGCCTCCCTAAGGACACGCTCTTCCCCATCAGCGCCTGGAGTGAAACAATCTAATCTCTCCCCTCCACTTCTCCAACGCCCCCCCCCCTACCTCCCCCTCGGCCTCCCCTCCAGGCACGCATAGGCCCTTTTGTGCCGGGCTCTCCACCTCCAACAACCGACCTCTCGCGGCCAAGCTCTGCCCAGCTGGGGCTCCCAAGTCCAGCAGAAGCTGCCACCGTGTACTCCCCAAAGCCCCCGAACGCAAGTAAAGATACTACTCGAAAGTTGCGCCAAGCGATCCTTGGTCAACCCCGGAGCCGAGGACTCCCTCCTCCCGTCTCAGAGCCTCTGTCCTTGGGGTGCACGGCTCACAGGGCGGGATCTTGAGGCCCTTAGCGCTGCACCGCTGTTGATGGGTTCTGGCCAGGGCTTTAAGTGGGCCGGGTCTCACCGGTGCTGAGCACCGGCAGTTTTTTTAAAGGCGGCCTCGAAAAGGGTCTCTATCGAGCTCTGCTTTGTGCCCTGGCACAGGCGGTCTGTTTTTTTCCAGACTGCAGTGACAGCGGGCACAGCGATGTGCGCGTGCTCACACTGCTCACTTCTCACTAGTGGAGAAGTTACGGCATGACGTCATGCCAAGTGAGCGTTGGAGGGGAAGGGAAAGGGAAATCCTTTAAAGAGAGTCATTTTCTCTCTGGATTTCCCTTCTCTTTTTGAAACTCAGGAGCAGCAACATTGTCGTGGTGTCACCAGGGCTTTAAGTGGAAGCTTTTTCAATATTATACACAAGCCATAGTTGCTGCTTATTTATCTTATGCAACTAACAGCCATTGACAAAAGCCAATAGTCGTGACTTGTGTAGGTATGATGTTACTTGTTGTATCATATATCTGGATGCAATGACAGAAACAGCAAAATATCAGACGGGCGGTACACTATGCTAAACACAGATTTTTAGCTTACAAGTTTTTAATCCACGCCCTTAATTACATTGGCCACGTCCCTTTGAGAGCCGAGAGCCCAGCCCCCCAACCCCAGTCTTTTCATCCCACTTAAAGCCCTGGTTCTGTCACAATATTTACCTTTTTGTATTACGGGATGGGAAGCGCTCCAGCGGCAACATTGCTGCTTTCCATGGAGTACCAAAAATCCACACACCTTTCCTGGCACCCTGCAACAAGTACGTTGGGGCAGGATTTAGTAGGGGTGCCTCCCTATATGCGCAGGACTCTCTTGCCAGCCCCTGCGAAGAGGGGCCCATGTGTGAACAGAACGTCATGTCCATTCTATGAGAGGAGGGGAGGGGCCCTGTGTGAACAGGATTCCGCATCCAGCCCATTAGAGGAGGGCCCCTGTGTGCGCAGGCAGGGCTGGCTTTAGGGCAGTGCGACCCCTGCAGCCGCACTGGGCGCTGACCTGGGCAGAAGGGCGCTGACTTCAGGGGGTTATGTTTAACAATAACTTATGATTGGAGAGATGAGGGGCACTTTTGCCTGGTGGTAGTGAGAGAATCCGAGGAGGCGGTCACGGGGTGTGGGGGTGCCAAAAATTATTGTCACACTGGTCGTCACACGTGCTAAAGCCGGCCCTGTGCACGGGACCCCATGTCCAGCCCGTGAGAGGAGGGGCCCCGTGTGCACAGGACTCTTATCTCCAGGGCTTTGAAAGGTGGTGAAGTGTCCTCGGCGCGAGCAGGGCCTGCAGAACCCTCACCCAGAGGCCGATTAAGTGAATGATACAAATCCGCTCTCTGATTGGCTGCCCCGCCAAGTGGCATTAATGTCACCCAGTCTTTCACTCCTGTCGTTAGCATGCTTGAGGTGCACTGGGCAGCGGATGGAAGCCCTCCACCCACCCCCAGAGAACACTCATCAGAGCGGCCTGCCCCACCACGGATCGGGGGGGCGCAGAAGTTCTCGCGGAAGTGCCTCCACCCAAGAATCTGAACACACAGCCCCCGCTTCCGGGACTGGAGGCGCGAGCACAGCTGAGCCCGACCTCAGCGGAGCTCGCGCCACTAAGTGGATTCACCGGGCTCCGCCCCGTCACTGCCCGCGCGCCTGATTCCACGGACAGGGACTGGCACGTGGCAGACATCTCCACTCGGCCAGGCCTGCGGGCTCAGCCCTCTCAAGGGGTCCACCCACTCTCCTGGTGCAAGGCCTGGCATCCCACGGCGACCAACAAGGCTTGTTGTTGTATTTTGTCATGGCTTTTGTAAAACTTTATCGGCGGGTGAGCTGCAAGGCTTTCGCAACTCTCAAAGTAAAAACACTGCTTAGTGGAAAAACATTTTTTGGTTTGAAAAATCACACTGTAGCGCCCCTGCCACTGAAGGGAACTCCTTTGTGTGCCAATGTGCTCACTGTGAAAGAGCAGAATGCTGTCACTCACAGAGAAATTAGCCAGTGGCTGAAGTCGGCTGGCCATGTGCTGTATGCTGTAGTGGGTGGTGGAAAAATGTTCATTACACAACAACAAACCAATGGATGAAGGGGGCTAGCTGAAATCCATAAAGCATATTAAATATAATTTTAATAAAACCAAAAGGTCTTGGCTAACACCAGACCTGAGCAAGCATTGGCAAACCCAATAGACCTCACCTCTGGGACTGAATGGTTTTGCCAAAAGTCTATGGTGCGGTCTTGTTATTGGCGCCTACATCACGCATCATGTGTGCACTTACAAAAGGACACAAGTGCTTTTCTTTTCTTTTTATTTACCGATACGAGTTGTAACGGTAAATAAAAATAAACCAACAAACAAAAGCATTTTTTTTTTTTTTAAACCGGGGCAAGGAACACAGGATGGGGACACCAAAGAAACTCCGGGTACATGGGGGGGAAGCAACATGGAGTGAGGACACGGAGAGATAACAACATGCAGGTGTTAGTGGGAGACGAGCAAACTGGAGAGAAAGACCAGTGAAGAGCTGGGAGGGAGAAGCACATGCAAGAAAGCAACCCTGGGGAAGGAGGAGAAGCACACGGGTGAAAGAGAGTAACATGGAGCGCAGTGGAGGGGAGAAGAGACGTAAGCAAGGGAGACAGCTGTAGCCCTTAACCAAAAAGAAAAAAGTAGTGCTTTACAAGTGAGCAGCGGAAGGACATAAGTAAACCATCAATGCTCTAGATGAGGCCAAACACAAGAAGAGGACGGAAACCCCACACAAACTAACGAATACAAAGCAAGCAAAAGAGACTGACAATAAAACCAACCAATGGTAAGCAGTAGGCAGGCTCTAAACCCACGGTAAGCTGGCAATATTTTCGGAAACAGACAGCTTATGCCGCCTGGTAGGCGACACCTAAGACCAAACATTTAGGTTTATTTTTTTTGGTGCTGATCCAGACATTAGTCTGTCTACAATTGCATGTAGCACAGAAAATCTAATCCTCTGTGTGTGTCCATCCGAACAGCCCCAAAGCGATAGCCAAATCAAACTGATGCTCGACAACCACGCTCCAATGTCCCACTAACGAAATGTCTTTATTTAGGCCGCTTTGGTGTCTAGTGCATCTCAGGGATGGGGTGTTTATCCGTCCTGAGCCGAGTTAGGCCTAACAGCTGCAGAGCCGGGGTGAAGTCCTACCGCAGTGACAGTAGCATGGAAGCTACCATTTGGGAATATCTAAATGGGGGCATGTTGCGATGGAAAGAGAGAAAAATAGTTTGATCCTGTCCTGATGTCAAGTTTACAGTAGGAGAATAATCTAAAACAAAGGGGAAATAAAAATGAGGGCACATCTTAGATAGGCATGCACACTGAATCTGAAAGTGCCCCCACCCCAGCCCAATGACTAGTCTTCAAAAGCTGAGTTCTGGGCCAAGCTCAGACTAGGAACGAGACCATTCGTCAGACAACCTGACAAACATTAGCGATCACTCACAGTACAAAAACTGCATAACATAGCGCCCCACCACACAGTTCCTCTCAAACACACCTATTCTCTAAGTTTTCTTGGGTGACACCTCATGGAGGTGGTCGTAAAATACTGAGACACAAAAATAAATTCCAGCGTGAATGCAGAAAAAAAAAAACGCCTTGCAGCCAAATCCGAGAAAATCATCGAGACAACACGGCAAGAGAATGTTGTGGGCCAGCAACTTGGGCCAAACAGCAAGAAAAAGAGGGAGGCGCCTAGAGGCAATGTTGCATGGAAACGTGCACTGCTACTGTGATCTGTTTTACAACAACCCCTTTTGAAATATAGTGCCTCACACGCCACTTTTCTGTGTCTGTGCACTGTAAATAACAGAGGTTTCCGTTACCCAATTTTACTTTTCTTTCCAGATGTTCCCTCAAAGCTCTCGTGAATCCTTTGACACGTCCTCAGCGTCCCACGACACACATTTATTACGCAACATGCCATTGGCTACAGAAGATCCGTCATTGTCTACATTCCTTGGAGGACACTCCTCCTGGTCCCACTACAGTGTTGAAGCAGAATAACAATATATAACAGGTTTCATATTTATTATGAGAAAATATTAGCGGTGACACTAAATTCTCATTTTCAAGAGTGGGCTCGGTGGGAAAAAGGTTAACGGCAACTGTTCAAGAGGAAGCGGAAACGGGGTCACATCAACATGCACACACAAGAAATTTGTAAGAGTTGAAAACAGGCATTGGCTAAGCCAGTACATATGGCCTCCGTAAGCTGGTACAGTGGATAAAGAATTGGGCCACTCGCCTTGGCCCTGACGTGTCCTCCTTTTTGTGCAGCTGCGCACACGTGATTAGGCCAATGCCGTCACTCAGTGCACAAGAGCCAATGGCTGAAGTGGGCTGACTCACTGCCCCATGCTCTAAGCTGTGGTGGGTGAAGGCTAAATGTGATTGACAGTTGAGCAGACCAAAGGATGAAAGGGGCTGACCAAAAATCCCACTATGCATGCATATGTATGTAATTTGTATTTTTTTTTAAATTTAGATATCACTGTTGGAACAGCTCATGTGGATACTAGACCAGACCCCCCAAAAAGTGAAAAAAACAAGCATTGGCAAAGCCAATAGGTCTACATTGGCTGGCAGCCTTTTGGCTTTGTCGATGCTTGTTTTGCTATGGTTTTATTGTTAGTGGAGCTGCCATTCCCGCAACAATAAAAAAATAAATAAAAGCAAAACAAAAAATATTTTGGTCTCAAAAAGTATACATTGCCATAGTAGTTCCTGGTACTTAATTAAGAGAACTAATTTGTGTGTGGATGTGCTCCTTGTGAAAGAAGGAATGCGGACACTCACAGTGAATTTCGCCAATAACTGAAGTGGGCTGACACTCTGGTCCATGTTTTATGCTATAGTGGGTGGAGGAAAAATGTGAATGACAACAGCTGACCAGTGGATGAAGAGAGCTGGCCGAAAGCCCCTATAAGTAAGTATATCATATATATATTTTCAGTCAAATCAAAAGTCCTTGGCAAATGCCAGACCTAAAAAAAAACTTCTATAATGCAACTCCCACAAACATGCTCAGGAGGGAAAGCTGCACAATCCAGGCATAACCTCGCCTGCATGTCATTACAGTGAAGGGCCAAGCGCTTGTGATCCCAAATTGCTTTTCAAGGACGGCATTAAACTGGACACCCATTAAAGTAAAAATAGAAAGAGCCCTCAGATATCTGGGACCAATGTTCAAACAGGTGAAGGCTTGATTCTGGGAACGCGCTGCTTGTGAAACTCCCTGCAGCTGAAAACATGGCCGCCTTGAGAAGACTGGGCTGGGAGAAAAAGCAGCGTCACGGTAAAGCATTGCAGCTCCCTCTTCAATGTCAGGAAATGAAGACATAAATACTGCCATTCCTGCATTAATGATGCATTTATTTGGCAGGATGTATTGACTTATCCTGGCATGGAAGTGAAGTTGAATTGAATTTAGAATGAGGGAGATTTCCTGTCAGGCCTCCCCTGCTCCCTGTGCAGAGTCTCAAGGTTTTGCGGTGCTGCAGGTAATGAAATTCAATTCTAGGAATAAATGTGACCTTGGTTTTCTCCATGCAACAGAGAAATTCTGTCAAAGATCATCTACAGGTATTTGCTTTCCATAGAGACAGTCGGCAGAGAGGTTCCTCACGAAGACCATCCCCGGTCACTGGCTCTCCATGAAGACACAATCGGCTGAAGATCATCCATGGTCAATGGGTCTCCAGAGCGGCACAATTGGCTAACGAAGCCTGCCAAGACATGTGGGGCTGTGTCACAACGGATGAGAGAGCACCTTATGAAGGGCTCAGCAGCCTCCTTGTCACACTGGCTCACAGAACAACCATTTTCCAAATCAGATCCTGCAAATGATTCCTTCGGTCTTACGGATTCAATGCAAACTTCAAGATAGGCAGCGCCGTATCGTCGGTGTACCCTCGATGCTGGCTGGGCCCTCCATTGACACTCCAAAGGCACCCACAGTCAAGTCGAACGAGTACTGTGAGGACCTAGCCACCTTTTTTATTAACAAGGTGGAAAACATCTACAAAACCTTCCCTTTGACGGTTTTGGGTAGTGAGTCCGAGGGTCCATCTCCCTCTACCCAAACATTAGCCACCTTTCCACCCATCACCGAAGAAGCACTTACTACACTTTGCAGGAAGGTTAAATCTGGTTCCCCGACTGACCCTATGAAGCCGGAACATCTGAGGAGGCTACTGTCTGTTCTACTCACACCACTGGGCCAGATCATTAACCTGTCTCTGGCCAGGGCCATTGTCCCCAGGGCATGGAAGCAGGCCGTTGTCCTGCCTCTTCTAAAGAAGCCTACGTTAGACCCGACTAAACTGGAGAACTTCCGCCCTATCTCCTTGTTGCCGTGGATCTCTAAAATCACCGAAGCGCATGTCAATTCTATTCTGTCTAACTACTTGGAGGAAAATCACATCTTGGATTCCTCCCAGTGTGGCTTCCGTCGCGGCCTTAGTACTGAATCAGCCCTCCTAGCTGTATCTGAACATCTGAGAGCAGCTTTGGATGAGGGACGGACCTCGGCACTGATCCTATTGGATCTGAGTGCCGCTTTTGATACGGTCTCGCATCAGATCCTGATTCAAAGACTAAAGGAGGCCGGCATTGTAGGCGCTGCTTTGACCTGGCTTACTTCTTTTCTCTCAGACAGGTCTTTCCAAGTCTCGGCTCCCCCTTTTTCATCTAGGGTGTATTCCATCAAACAGGGGGTCCCAGAGGGCTCTGCGCTAAGCCCGACACTTTTTAACTTATATGTCCAGCCGCTGGCTAATCTAGCCAAAAGGAGAGGGCTGACGATTGTGTCATATGCAGATGACACTCAACTTGTAGTCGCCTCTCCAATGACTGTCAAAATGATGCGGCCAAGTTTCAGAGTGGTTTGGCGGATGTAGCAGAGTGGTTGACTGCCAATTGCCTACAGCTCAACGCCAGCAAGACTGAGGTCCTGCTGGTCGGGAAGGATCATGAGCTGTGGAGCGAGCATTGGTGGCCCTCCTCCCTGGGACCTCCCCCATTCCAAAAAAGGTGGTGAAAAATCTGGGTGTATGGGTTGACTCGGCGCTGAGCTTCCAAGCTCAAACTAAGAAGGTGGCGGCGACATGTCTTGGCATTCTGCGTAGTCTTAGACCCATGTTGGGTTTCTTTGACCCCTCCATCCGGCAGACCATTGTGCAAGCATCTGTCCTATCTAGACTGGACTATGCCAGCGTGCTCTATCTTGGGGTCAATAAGACCGAGATCTCAAGACTTCAGAGGGTCCAGAATGTCGCCGCCAGAACTCTCCTTGCCATGCCCAGCCGCTGTCCCACCTCTAGCACCATTCGACGGCTACATTGGCTGCCAATGGAGAGGCAGCTGGTGTTCAAGTCTCTCTGCTTTGCTTTTAAGATCTTGAAATCTTCCACCTCTGGTATAATATCCGGCCTGCTCTCGATCTACACTCCCTCGCGTCATTTGTGCTCTACTGGCAAACATTTTGTTTCTATACCACGGGTTAAGGGGGCCCGTGCTGGTGGTCGCTCGTTCCGCGTTCTTGCTGCCAAGCTCTGGAACGATCTTCCGTCTCACATCCGGAGTATGGACAACTACTTATCCTTTCGTAAAGCACTAAAGACCCATCTGTTCCCTCACTAGGTTTCCCCCTCTTTTGTCCTACTTGTCTTTCATGGCCCTTCCTCTCTCCTCTTAGGTTGGGATACTCGCAGTTTGAGCCTCTCTTTTGCTAAAGCGCCGGGACGCCCCGTAGCTGGGGCAGCTGTGCGCTCTACAAGTTATCTTAACATAACATAACTCCCTCTGCATCCACTCTCTTTCCCTATCTTTGCTGTCTCCTGTCTGCGTACCTCTGTTTCTGAAGATCCTGCAAATGATTCCTTCAGTCTCCCGGATTCAATGCAGACATCAAGATGGGCAGCGCGGTATTGTCGGTGTACCCTCATTATAATAAGGATGCTGGCTGGGCCCTCCATCAACAGTCTCTCTGCATCCACTCTCTTTCCCTATCTTTGCTGTCTCCTCTCTGCGTACCTCTGTTTCTGAAGAGCCTGTAAAATTCACTCTCAACCTCTTTCAGCTCTCGCACCCATGGCTTCCCCCTCGGAACATCCACTGATCCTTTATATAAAGCCATTGTAATCCACTTTAATCTTACTCACAGACAGAGCCCAGTCTCAAAGTCTAAATGAAGAAAGAAAACAAGCATTGGCAATGCCAAAAGGTCCAGCTTTAAAAGAATGGTGTATGGTAATGTGAAGCACTACAAGTAAATAGGGGCATGAATATGTATTTGTGTGCACGCAATGAATTGTAGACTAATATTGGTGTAGGTTAAAAGGTCGGGTGACAGTTGCACAGTCAAGCCAGGCCTAAAAATCCATATAGGTTAATGACTGCCCTCATCCCATCAGCTGCTGCCCGAGAAAACCGACATAAGATATCTAGTTATCTAAGACTCTTTAGTAGCATTTCAGTGTAATGTGTTTGTCTTGAAAGTTCAAGCTCAGTCAGTTATATAAACTGAATGATCACCACTGGTGAGGGGAAAGCACTTTTTTTTGTGGTAGCGCTCATCTTCTGCCTAATCAAAACATGTACTCCTGACTTCCAACTTATGGGTGTAGACAAAAGTCCCTCTCTAGTAATGCTCACATAATTGTCTGGCGGCAGCTGTGGTGTCAAGCCAGACCATAAAAATATAGAGAAATTAGAGAAGGGTTCACTCTTTTGCCTAATTTTAAAATGCCCCTCTTGATGTTCTGCCATAAATATTCCAGCCAGCACTAGCCCATGTGTTCTGGGAGAAAGATGCCCACTCAGGTGGTCTCTGGGAGAACCAACCTAATGACTTTACAGTGTCACAAAGTATTACAATTAAAGCTTGCAGTTTTTGGTTTTAAATATAAATACACACAAATAAATATATATATATACATACATATACAAATATATACATACATATATAGATATAGAGATATATATATATATATATATATATTCTGTCCATTTCTTTTTTAAATGGAGCTATACAGACATTAAGAGGTAAATTCACAAAGGCATTTAAGAATAGGTATATGGGTATTCCTGCAGTAATTTTAGGGGACTCTTACATGTCTTTGTGAACTGAGCAGCCTCAGAGTTCTTGGTGAGCGCATTACCGCCGAGGGGAGAGCACGGAACCTGGAACTCGGGGAACAGAACAAGCGAGGATCCCCCGCAAGACTCAGCCCAAGTCTCCTGTCCGAGGACTTGTGGAGAGGGACAACGACAGTGGGGAGCCCAAGTTGCCAGAGGAGGATGCAGGGGACGAGGTGAGTAATGGAGATGCAAGACTGCCATGGTCCCAGGCCCAAGTAATTAATGACCCCGTCAAGTGAAGTGAAACACATCAGAGCCCTTGGCACAAATAGCAGCTCAGGGTGGCCAGGACGTCACGGTGCAACTGGAGCCACCACGATAAATGACCGGATGAGCTTGTGACCAGACAATGTTAGATCTTCTCCAAGTTTCCATTCACAGGACTTAAAAAAAATTAGTCAACCTGACATTTATAATCTGAGTTGCTTTCTGGGCGCAGGATGCATAGAGGGACACAGAATGTGTGGCATGTGGAACATTGAAGGGAACAGGCATCCAGAGCACCGGAGGGTTGAGAGAAGACTGGGCATTACAGGGTACACAGATCCACGCAGTGCATGCAGTACGACTTAGAGTCTCCACAATGCAGGGCTGGTTGTTGGACCCCTGTTCAATAGAACCATTTTTTTTATTCAGATGCTGCACAGCATCAGCAAAAAACACTGGTGTAGCAAACAGGCTTACAATGTGAGACCTATTGTTTTTGCCAGTGCTTAGTGACGTGGCAGGTAAGCTAACTTCGAGAATTAATTATCTACAGGCCTTTCTTTGTTCAGTGTTTGTGTGCCCAGGCACACCGGCTGCTCAGACAAAATTGCCTAAGTCACCTGACAACGCCATCTGAAAGGCCTTCGAATGGCACAGGTTTGGAAATGTACAAATAGTCCCCCTATTTATGGGAGGGCTGCAGGGGTGCAGTCACTGTATTCTTTAACTTGTGTCCATGCTAATGCTCACTTCTAGTTCTGTTTCTTCGGCTTGTCCTCTTTATTTCATTAGAAAAAAATCTCTTTACCCTGTAGGCCAGGTCTGCCTTTGTGTCCTGATGTGTAGTGGAAAAATGCCTTTTACTGTAGGCGCAGATATCCAATGATTCAGGTGCCCGTCAGTAATGACCTAATATAGCACTATTTCACATGCAAGTAATGTGGTTTCTTTCTACAGTTTTACATCCTCAGATTACATTCAATCTCAAAAAGCCTCCTCCCGCCATATTCCTAAAACCCTGCATGAAAACGGCCTGGACTGGTTTCCTCCAATGTCTTTCCTTCGAATGACCTCCACGCTACCTTCCATCCTCAGCACTCCTCCTCTTCCTGAGTACAGCCTACTCTCAGTCTCTCTTCGTCTCTATTAATTTAACCTTCCGCAAAGAAATTCAGATGAATTCATGGAATCACTTCCTTGCGAGCACAAGACTAAGCCCAACAACCATTGGATCAACCACTAGCTGGGGCCTCCGGGTCGCGTGCTACCAGCATTGAAATATTTCAACACCTCATTAGGGCCAGCAAGCACTATATAGTTGCAATACAAGACAATGTGCAATCTGTACAAACAGAACGGACCAATGCTTTTTTCACTTTCAATAACAGGAAGTTGTTCGTTTTGAATCTGATTCACAGCGGCATTTTTTTTTTATATAGGCGAACTCGACCCGAAGCGCAATACATGAGCACCAGTTGCGTTATAGACAGACACATTTATTTTGTTAGGCACGGGGAGATTAAGTGATTTGCCCAGAATCACAGGATGTTGAGCGTCCCTGCCAGTTCCCCAGCTTCGATGTTTACCGCTCTAGTTGTTAGGCCACATCCTCACATGTAAGATTGTGTAAAAGAGTTCTCCTGGAGAGCTACTCCCGAACTCTTAAATGCTTTAGTGAGTGCCCCAGAGTCTTTAAGACTCACTCCATGCCACGCCAAGAGTCATGCATGGTTAATGAGGCATACTCATGCAACTTTGTTTTTTCACCCACAAAAAAACATGGATAAATACCAATGAAATGGGAAAAAATAATTATGCACAAATAGATGAAAGTCCAAAAAATAAATACCTTAAGACCAGAAGCACTAATTACAAATGACTATTAATTACAGAAAAAAAGCAAATAAATACAACAAAGCTCAATTTGCAGCACAAATCCATTCATATGGACGATTGATCCATATGAATATTTTGAGGTCATCTAAGCCGAAGGGTAGACGTCTCCAGTAACTGGTTTCCCCCACAACCGATAATTCATGAGAACTCTAGGGAGCAGAGAATCATAGAGGAGCGGCTCCTCCATGATAGCAGAGGAGTGCCGCCCCGCTAAAAAAATGCCCCAGAGCAGCTGAAAAATAAAATGGTAATAAAGTTACCTTAACGAGTGTCAGGAGAGGGCAGGGCAACTGCTGCTGAGTGGCAGCAGGGAAATGTGCACCTATGTTTAAATTGAGCATGTCCCTTTGGCTGGCCGTCATGCGACAGCCAATCAGACATGCACATTTTAAACTTCTCCAACCTAGCTGTCCGTGACATCTGAGAGCAGTGTCAGGATTGGGTAGTGTAGTTTCCTGGGTCGGGAGCTTCGAGGAGAGAAGACGCCTGAGAAAGGAGGACATTGTGCGACAAGTCAAATAGGTAAGTGACATTTTTTAAATTATTTTAATACCACCCATATTTTGCCTGCTCACCACACTAAATACATGCCAGCCGTCACTGTAATCAAATATTGTATCTGGGATCAGCAGGGAGTTGCCTTTATGTGGCTTGGGCCTACTAAAAAAAAGCTGCTACACTTAAGGGGTGAGCATACTAGCAGTACCCTATGGCCTTCACTAGGGGTTTGGTAGATTTTGGAGTGGGAATGCTGAAGGTCTGGATATCCCACTTCCAGACTGTATTCCTAAACCAAAATCTTCTGATTGTACGTTTTCCATGGAATGGGGAATAAACTGTGCTTAATTTGAACCTGTGGTTTCCGCTGCCCAGCATTGCCACTTAATTGGCAACACCGGCAGTTATGACCGCTGCCACATGGTGGTGCTGTTGGTCTGATTTAAAAAATGAGCAGAACAAGTTTATTATTAATATAATATATATTACAAATGTCTACTAGTTGCCTCTCAAGTCATTCTTAAAGCTTTGGGGGCCTGGAATAGTCTGAATTGTCATTGGCAGTGCTGGCGGGGGCAATGGGTGGAGCAAGCTGCAGTGGCCTCCTGATGAGGGCCTTGGCACTTATTTTTACTAATTAAGCACTGGGAATAAGTGCGCCGTTTTTGACATACAGAGTCCTTTCCTTTGTGTTTTTCCCAAATTCCGAGAGATAAACATCTAACAATTTTCTGCCAGCTCTGAGCATATGGAAAGTGTCTGAGGGAGAGCAGGTAGAGAGTGTAAGGGGTCTGTTGTGTCTGTCTGGGGAGGCATGTTCTTCTCCCCGCCAAGGGTTGTGCATAGTTTGGCTGTGCACTTGCTCGCTTCCCTGCAAGTGTCTGAAAGGTCCAGTGTCTCTGGGCCAGAATGATCGGGTCAGGGGTTTACAGACCTAATAGTTCTAGGCCCGAAAACACTTACAATTGCAGATGAAAGAATTTTACCCAGATGTCTCGCTCCAGATGAAAT
The DNA here is from genome assembly GCA_963921515.1 of Calotriton arnoldi. Classification (NCBI taxonomy): domain Eukaryota; kingdom Metazoa; phylum Chordata; class Amphibia; order Caudata; family Salamandridae; genus Calotriton; species Calotriton arnoldi. Next base: position 1,650,791 of record CAWUFW010001464.1, on the reverse strand, counting down.
GTCGCCATTCACGATTAGTGGCTAAGACCTGAACACTTTTGGCTTCTGTCCACCAAATCATAGGACGTCTCTACAACCTTCAAGATGTTCAGCCTTTGGACATCGCCAGAGCGATCCGCGGTGCTGAGCTTCTGTAGGATAACACTGACTCCTGCGAGATGTATCGATTCGGAAGCAAAAACAGTCCGCAAACCATAGACAAGTCCCAAAACCTAACTCTATGTTCTTCAACAGTTCATTATTGGCTATGCTTTATTAAAGAGCCAGGCCTTTTTAAGAGCCCACCATGAACTGACATGCTTATTGGGTGAATAATGTGTTTTTGTGCTTCGGACTGAATCTTCATACCCCCTTCTCATCAGCTAGGCTCTGATGGCTTGAGCACAGCTACCCCATTCGAGCCCAACTTTCCATCTCAGACTACATAACCAGACTCCTGGTCAGAAGGAAGCTCCTGCCTGCCCACTTTTGATGAGGTGGTCCTTACAATCTCGAGATGGTGGAAGATAGCTCCGGCAAAGGCTGTTGTCTCAGTCTCTGGCTGACCAGATGACTTCAGTCATGAATCCCCCAATCCCATTTCAGGAGAGTGATACTCGCAGAAATAAGAGGCATCGAAAGTGTGGAGGCCTTACTTGGACTAGCAGGGGAGGGGGCAGTGCTTAATTTGAGCCCGTGGTATCCGGTGCTCGACACAGGCACTTAATTGTCAGCACCGGCGCTTGTGACAGTCTGACACAAGGTGGCACTGTCTGGCTAAATTAGACATAACCACAGCAACAGTTAATTATTAATTCAATATACTTTAAAAATTACTATTACCTGTCGCCCAAGCCATTCTTAAAGCTTTGGGGGCCTGAAATAGTCCGAATTGTCACATTTGTAGGGGTGTTATGGTTAGTAGTTGTGTTACTATCATTGGCAGCATGGTGGGGCAATGTGTGGTGCAAGCTGCAGTGCCCTCCTGACGAAAGCCCCGGCACTTATGTTGTTTTTTTACAAATTAAGCACCTGTAGTCCGCGTTCTCTGCCTCAGTCTAAGCTGCACCTCAGAGCTGATGTCCAAAAGGTTAAAACACATCTGGAGTTGCTTGCTTTTCTGTGCAGAAGAGGTAGATCTATACTTTGAGCTAGCATGCTCCTTTTAGGGGTGACCCAGTCTGATTTGCATAGGGTTGTTTCCCTTCTGTAATGACACAACCAAGAAAACAGAACGAAAACGCAAGGAAAGTGGTTGATGTAGAGGTGGGCTGCCACTCATTGTATAATCTTATTTCAGGAACACAGGTCGGGAAATTGAAAAGTAGGTTTCCAGCAATAGAAAAGAAACATTCCTTGGGACTACTGTTGAAAGAAGTCCCCCCAGAATCAAGAAACAGACAGAAGCTGTGCATACGTAAATTCCGGGACTTGAGAGTTTCAAGCAAAAGCTCAAAATGTCAAATTCTAAATGAAGAAACACCCACGTCGTGCCTGCCACCTTCTGCCTGTCCTAGCCTCGAAGGCAAAAGCACTTTGCATACTGCGATTTTTTTCAGCATGAAGAGCAAAACTACAAACCCTGGAGCGCAATAAGTCTGTGTCTAAAAAGCCAGGAGTAGCTGAAGGTGTCACATGTGACATACACAGTTCTCAGATGTGCTCAACAATCACAGACATGGTTCGTCTTCGCCACACAACAATAGTGTGATTGATGAGTAACGAAGCTCATTGGGTGCTTAGAAAAGGGCACCTTCCACAGATCTTTCACTCGCGGCTTCCCAGAACCCGGGGGACCGGGACGTGTGGGAGCAGAGCAGAGGTCTTGTGGCGCCCTTTGTGTCCAAGTAGTGAAGATCCCAGCTGACCAACAAGTGGGAATCCGGAGAAGAACTACGGGAGATGCGGGCTTCTGAGGCTCTGGCGGCCGAGAATAGAAGTGACCCTGAGGGGGTGAGTAGGCTCCTGGGGGCCCCCGGGACTTACCAGCGTTGGGCGTATTCTACCGGAGTGCGGGGGGGGTCCAAAAATTCGGCCGCAGTGAAGGAGGAATAGCACCTGTCTTGGCCCGCCTGACCCCAAAATGGCGGTCGTCACCCCCACCCAGGCGGCAATGCAGGAGGGATCCCTGAAGTCCCTAGGGGTAAGGAGGGCTGTAGAGAGGCTCCTGAAAGGTCGTGGGAAGATATGAAGATGGCACAGGATCAATGATACACGGGAGCACACAGTCATTGCCTGACTTTAAGATGGCCGCCATGGGACATTTATACCGCAAGGAGACCCACCATTTCAGGCACAAAGAAGGTCCAAGGCGTACACCGATGACACCTCTTTTCTGGTGTGACTGCTCGCAACACCACAAAGAGGGGACCGCTGGAAATCTGTGGGGCCCAAGATCCCCTGGGGGTGGGCAGAGACCGCATCTAACTTGCGGCGGCGAATTCCCCTGTCTGAATCAAATGAACTACGATAGCGTGCGCGGCCCTCCTGGGGACGAGCTGGAGGGTGAGGCGGACGGCACTTCCCTGTAACACTGGTGCTGCCGATGGAACAATGACGATGCCCCCCGGGCGGATAACTTGAATGTTGTACTTACCACGGAGCTCGAGCAACATGGCCGATGCCCGGTGGAGCTGTTTAGGCAGCTATAGAGGAGTCTGGCTCGGGTTCACCCCCACGGCCGTCACCTACCCAGCCGGACATTGGACATTGTCTTTCCTCGTCTCCCCGTTGTGTTTTCCCTACCCCTTTTTACCATTCCCCCTCTACCTTCCATTCCCCATTCAGACATGTGTCCTGGCTATGCTATGCGCTAATAAGTCATGTCTTTGTGTAATCACTGTTTTTCGCCAATGTTTATACTTGGCTCCTGTAACTGATGTAATCTTGTAACCTGTAACTCGCTGATTCCTCATGTAAAGCGCTCTGATACCTCCGGGTCTAGCCAGCGCTATATAAAACTCAGCAAATAAAAAAATAAATAAATAAATAAACTGCCGCCCCGGATGTGGCGTGCAGGGATGTGCGGGATGGATTGTGTACACACTTTATCACCAGCACGCAAGGCACGCTGACTTACACGGTCAGAAACCCTGTGCGGCATTGGAAAGACACGGAGGAATCATGTTTGACATCTCTGATTAGTGGTGCGGGCGGGCGCTATAAACGTGGTCGTGGGAGCGCTGCGAGCCTGCGGTTTGTCACCGAGGCGCGGTCATTAGCCTTTAATTTAACCGGAGCTCCAGAACATCAAACATTAGCGAAATGAGCCCGGAGGTCACTCGGCGAAAAGACGCGCTTCACCACAGCGACAGCAACGCCCTCCAACCTATCACCACAGGGACAGAAGCGCCCTCCAACCTATCACCACAAGGACAGAAGCACCTTCCAACCGATCACCACAGGGACAGAAGCGCCTTCCAACCTATCACCACAGGGACAGAAGCTCCTTCCAACCTATCACCACAGGGACAGAAGCTCCCTCCAACCTATCACCACAGGGACAGCAGCGCCCTCCAACCTATCACCACAGGGACAGCAGCGCCCTCCAACCTATCACCACAGGGACAGCAGCGCCCTCCAACCTATCACCAATGGTATATCACCAAAGGGACAGCAGCGCCCTCCAACCTATCACCACAGGGACATGCACGCCCTCCAACCTATCACCACAGGGATAGCAGCGCTGTTGTATATGTGTCTTTAATTGAATAAGCTTGTTTTGGAATGTATTGTTGGTTACCCTAGAGATAGAATGTAGGGGATGTTTCCAGGTGATGTGAGTATTCCAGCCAGTACTGTTGCTGCTGCTGGAAGAGACACACCTGTTTCCTGTAGGAGAAATAAAGGATACTTTACTGCTACCTTCTCCTGATTGATTTATACTACAATTTGTGGCGACGAGAGTGTGGCACAGCAAAATTTCACAATTAATCCACCTCACAATTTTTGGATTTCTGGTCGTGAACCATCAATGAATTGGTCTGAGTGGAAAGAATACTTTGAAAATTACATTGCAGCAATAGATGAAGATAAAAAAATGTCTGCAGACCAGAAAAAAGAATTCTTTTACTTTCCTTAGGACCCATAGGGCTGAAAACTTATAATAGAATGCCGAAAAGCACTATTGCAGGTGACGCAAATGCATTTTTAATAGCCTTACAAGATCTTGACAAATACTTCACACCCAAAGTGTGCATTGGTATCACAAGATATACATTTTTCCAACGTAAACAACTCAAAGGAGAAGCTGTTGATGATTATATTGCAGAATTAAAAAAATTAGCCATTGATTGTAAATTCGGAACTAACCATGATGACTTTATTAGGGATCAATTAGTAATGCACAGTAATAATAGCTCTATTCAAGATCGGTTGTGGATTAATGGTGACTCACCTCTAGAAGAAGTTGTCAACATAGTAAGGAAAGCAGAAATGTCGGGAAGATGCGCAACAGAGTTACAACATCCTGAAAAAGAGAATTCATGTGTTTGCAAGGTTAATAGTAAAAAAGTTGATTACAGTAAAAAAGCTGAGCAAAAAGGAAATCATATAACACTGATTGGAAAAATAATAAATCTGATTGGAAATGCTATCGATGTGGCAGTAAGGACCATTTAGCCTACAGCAAAACTTGTCCTGCCATCAGACAAAAGTGCATGATCTGTGGATTAATAGGTCACTTTTCAAAGTTCTGCCGGAGAAAGAACGTTAAAGTCAAATGCGTTCATGATAATAGAAGTTCAAATAGTAGTGAAGAAGAAGAAAACAAAGATGAACATGGGAGTGTTTTAAATCTTACTGAAAAGAAAAGATTAGTACTCAATATTGTCGATGAGAACTGTAGAGGGAAACCAGAGTGCAATATGTCCATTGGTGGAGTTAGAGTAAAAATGTATGCAGATTCTGGTTCACCCTTTACCATCGTAAATGAAGGAATCTGGAGAGATAATTTCATACCAAAAATAGGAGAACTTTTATCACCTCCTGACATTAATCCAGAAAGTTTTACAGGTGAAAAGATTGACGTTATTGGCTACAGATGGTTATCTTTTGCATTCAAGGGTAGACCTGCAAGAGGAAAGTTATATGTAGCAAAAAATGGACCATCAGTGCTAGGCTGGCATGACCAAGGAAATTTACATATTATTTTAGACCCAAACAGTGTAGACCAAGTTCTATTGATGGATGAAGGTATCTCTATGGGCAAAGAAATGGAAAAGAAATTTCAAATGTTTTTAAAGAACAGTTAGGTGCATTGGACGGTTTTGAACATAAGATCGTTCTGAAACAAGATGCTAAACCTAAAATACATAAAATGAGGATGGTACCTATGATGATACGAGAGGACGTTTCAAAAGAACTAGAGCGATTGAGAAGCATGGATGTTATAGAACCAGTGGAGAGCTCGGACTGGATTTCTCCGGTCGTAGTAGCAAGACGGAGCAACGGGAAGATCCGTTTGTGTGTTGACTTACGTTATGTAAATAACAATATACTTATTGACCGTTTTCCCTTGCCCAAAATCACAGAAATGGTTTCATCCCTTAAAGGTGCTTCTTGGTTCTCAACTATAGACCTTTCAAATGCATACCACCAGATACTTTTAGCAGAAGAGTCCAGGAGATTCACAGCTTTTATTACACCATTTGGGTGCTTCCAGTACAAACGCATGCCATTTGGTTTGGCCTCAGCCGCGGCCGTATTTCAAAGGCTGATGCATAATTTATTTGGCAAAGAAAAAGGGGTGTTATTCTTCCAAGACGATATTTTGATTTTTGGGAATGAAAGGGATCAGCATGATGAGAGGTTACAGAATGTCTTAGAAATCTTAAACAAGAAAGGTTTGACAATTGAATTGAGTAAATGCAAATTTGCAGAAAGAAATGTGTCATATTTAGGCCACATTATAAGTGGAGAAGGTGTTAAACCAAAACCAGCTTTAATTGACACTATTGCAGGTCTTCCGTCTCCCACTAGTAAAGATGAAGTACGATCTTTTTTGGGAATGGCGGAATACTGTGCAAAATGTATTCCAAGTTTTGCGGGTAAGGTTTTTAACATTAGACAACTTTTAAAAAACATGTCAAGTTTTGCTGGGATTCACTATGTGAAGAGGAATTCCAATACATTAAGGAATCTTTAGAAAAAGTACCTCATTTAAAAAGTTTTGATCCTAATTTGAATTCCTATGTTACCGTAGATGCAAGTAATAAAGGCCTAGGAGCAGTTCTTTCTCAAAAAGATAGCCAGGGAAAAGAGAACATTGTTTTATTTGCATCAAGGTCGATTTCTCCCACTGAGGAAAAATACCCCATAATAGAAAGGGAAGCTTTAGCGTGTGCCTGGGCACTAGACCACTTTAGAGCATTTATCTGGGGAAAACCAGTTGTGGTTTGTAGTGATCACAAACCATTGATTAAATTACTCTCCACAGAAGGTATTTCATCTGCATCATCCAGATTAGCGAGATTGTCCATGAGAATGAAGGATTATATATACACAATGGTTTATCTTCCGGGTAAAGAAAATTTAATTGCGGATTGTCTTTCTAGGTTACCCAATCCATTAGAGACATGTGAGGATGATACGTGGAGTGATTATAAAATTGCTTTAATACATGATTTTGGTTTTTCTGCCTTAGACCGTAAGGATTGGAGTGAGAAACACTTATTAGACAAAGTATTATTAGATGTTGTCAAATTCATGTCCGAAGGATGGCCTAAAAAAGAATTTCTATCCAAAGATTGTAGAGCATTTTGGGATGTTAGGTCAGAGCTATCTGTAGATAACAACATAGTTTTCAGAGGTTATAAAGTTATTCCACCTGTGGGCATGAGGAATTGGGTTTTGAGTTTATGCCATGAGGGACATTTTGGAGTGGTAAGGACAAAGAACATAGTAAAAGAAAAGTTTTGGTGGCCTTCCATAGACAAAGCTGTAGAAACTTTTGTAGATAACTGTGTTGTATGTTCTGCAGCAGATAAAACTTTCAACACTTTGAGACCTCCCATGTCTATAGGTGACGTGCCCAATCAACCGTGGGATAATGTTGCAATTGACATAATGGGTCCTATTGGTGAGTTAAAGGAATATATTATTGTCTTAATGGATCTTTTCACCAAATGGCCTATTATAGAAATTGTGAGTAGGGCTGATACAGATACTGTTTTAGAATTCCTTGATAGTTCATTTTTATCAGAGGGTATCCCTATCACACTGTTAAGTGATAATGGGGTACAATTCATGTCTTCTTCAGCCAAAACATATTTTTCTAGAATTGGTTTGAGACATAAAACAACTGCACTTTACAACCCAAGTGGTAATGGAACTGTTGAAAGATTCAACAGAGTGTTAAAAGGAGCCATTCAGGGTGCAATATCAGAAGGAACTGATTGGAAGTTAGCTATCAAAAAAGCTGTGTGGGCATATAGAATTACAAAAAATGATGTGGCTGGATTATCCCCTTTATAATGATGAGAGGAAGATCGCCCAGATGTAAATTTAGTCCAGATTGGTTAACTGATAGTACAGTTTTAGAGTGGTCCCCTATTGTTGTCAAGGAAAGGCTTCTTGATAATCAAAGAAAAAGTAAAACGTATTATGATGCACGCAATAATGTGAAAATGGTATATGTTAAAGTGGGTGATTGGGTAAGAATAAAAAAACCTACTATGGTTAAAAAGGTATGAGCAAATATTACGAACCTGAGAGAGTCATTAAAGTTTTTAGGAATGCAGTACAATTATCAAATGGTAAAGTATGGAATTTAAAACGAGTTGTACTATGTAAAAAGGACATTCAAATGTAAAAAGCAACAGTAAATCTGTAGTGGACCCATTATGGTCTACTGATATTAGTAATTCAAGTTACCAGGAGTTAGATGCATCTAGTAGCCATAATGCATCTAGTAGCCATAATGCCAGTAATGAGAGATCTGAAATGGTTGAGGAAAAGGGTGGAAGGAAAGGAATTTACCTTCTTGGTTGAAGGATTTTGTTGTTGGTTAAATTGGAATCTTGCAATATGTGTACACTAGTTTTTTTTTATTAATTATTATTATTATTATTATTATTTTTTTTTCATTGTAGGGAAGAGTGGTGGTAAGTTTGTATCTATTGTTATTCAATATATAAAATAGGGGGATGTGTTGTATATGTGTCTTTAATTGAATAAGCTTGTTTTGGAATGTATTGTTGGTTACCCTAGAGATAGAATGTAGGGGATGTTTCCAGGTGATGTGAGTATTCCAGCCAGTACTGTTGCTGCTGCTGGAAGAGACACACCTGTTTCCTGTAGGAGAAATAAAGGATACTTTACTGCTACCTTCTCCTGATTGATTTATACTACAAGCGCCCTCCAACCTATCACCACAAGTATATCAGCTCAGGGACAGCAGCGCCCTCCAACCTATCACCACAGGGACAACAGCGACCTCCAACCTATCACCACAGGGACATGCGCGCCCTCCAACCCTCAGTCTTCAGTGTCACCCCTCGGCGTCTCCTTCAGTGTCCTCCTGTGACCCCCAGACCCGCCATGGGTCGAGGTCAAGGGCTGGGTCCGATCACCTGTGAAGGACGCCCTTCTCCACAGGGACCAGCGCGCCCTCACTCTTTTAGTCAGAACCAACCAGAGCTGCACTTCCCTCCTTCCATCTCCAGGACCCTACCCTACCCCTTACCACCCGAGGGGTCGGCGCAGGGCAGGTCACATTATTAATGACCCCGAGCCGGAGGTCAGGTCATCGGTGAAGGTGCGCGCCCTCGCTCCCCCAGGGGCCTCATGTCTCACACATGTCAAGAGAGAATCGCGTTCAGTGATTGGTTGAGGTGTCACTGATAGCAGGCGGCTAAACATCACACGGGGGGGCCTAGCACCAACCTCTATAATGCAGATCTTTTCATAGCTCCCCGGTGGGGCTGGGAGTGCCTGGGAGCTACAGAGGCTTCAGGGTGTGCCCCCCACCCCCCCCCTCACGGGAGCCCCCCTTAAGCAAGGAGAGGAGCCGCATCAGGGCCCCGCACCGCCACTTTTTAGACCACACGGCACGAGTGTACTTTAATGACGTCTTCCTATTAGTCTATAGGTGTTTACATTTTTGTTGTTATCCTTTTACTGATGTCCCTTTCTGTGATGTCATTCACTCTGTTGTCAAATGACATCACTTCTTGAAATGGCATTAAAAATGCTAATTAGTTCTCACGCCTAACATTTTTCAAAACTTGAGAGCTCCGCTATTCTAGTCAGACCTAAGGCGGCCCTCAAGGCCCCCGTTTCTCGCCAGCGTCACGTGGGGCCCCACCCCTGCCAACCAAGGGGCCGGCCCAGGTTAAGGGTCAGGCAGGGCTCGAGTCGGGGTACCACGCGGGTGGACGGCGTCCCCCCACTTATTTTACCGGGAGCTCGATAACTGGAGCAAATGGAGCCACACATTCACTCTTTGGCCTCTCTGGGGCGAGATCGGAGCTCATTCAGAACGCTGCTCACGCGCTGGCTTCTCTGATGCAATCGCATCTAAGGGGTGAGCGAGGGGAGGCAATGAGTCTGATGGTGCAAGCCACCTTTCGTGACGTCACTTCCTGTCGTGACGTCAGTATCCCCCCACTTCTTTTTTTAGGACTTGTGCCCTGGGGTCAGGTCACATTATGAAGTGCAGATGGACCGTACCAACCCAGAGCTGCCACCTCACACAGTGTCATCACCGCATCATGTCTCCAGTCCTGGGTTTCATGGGACTACTTGGGGTGTTCTGGGAGTTGGAGTCCTTCACTGTTTCTTTTTGGAACAGCACACAGGGTAACAAGGACCTGTAACAAGAAATCCAAGGCTGGGGTCTCGGAGCCGTGAGTACACGCCTTCTGCTGGACTCTACAGCGCAGATTACTGCCAGGTGAATGGTGACTGTAGGCACCAGGATTACATAGTTCGCAGACTCTGGGTTATCACTTCTAATAGTGCAAGAAGTGTCAGTGTGACCAAAGCCAGGATCACCAATGAGGGGGCATTTACTCAATAAGAGAACAAGACCGCGCTCACCAATCACAACGCACAAACACATGCCACGTCGACCAATAACAAACCAAAGAGAAGGCGGTGGCGCCCACTGAGAACAGAGCCAAGCTCACCACTTACAATGCACTGACACAGACCAGTCACCATCAAAAAATTAGGATGTATTGACAAATACAGAGCACATTGACAGGTCCACCAATGAGAATGCAGTGATGCTGACAGACACCACACAACGCCCACCTATCAGAGGGCAATGTACGTAGTGATTAGCAACAGTTCCTCCAATTAGGGCAGACTAATGCCTGTCTCTATAGGCCTTGTGCAGGTACAGACCGGAGGAGGGGGCAGAAGAATCGTGCCACTCAGAACACCAAGAGAGGTCAAAAAGCTGGTCATTTTAGGCTTTTTGCTATTGATTTTATCCTGGTAACTGCATTATAAACATCAAACAATGGGGCATATTTACACGGGGTTATGGCCACCAGAACGTCACTTTTTTTTACGTTCTGGTGGCGATATCCCCTTCTCCTTATTTACAAAGAGGAGTTAAGGCACTTAACGTAACGTGGCTTAACGTTGCCTTGTAAATAATGCCCCCTTTCATGCAGCACTTGACGTGAAAGGGGCAGGCAATGGGTGTTGCAGTGGGCGTTCCGCTGCAACATCCATTGCTTTTTGACGCTGCCCCCTATTTACAAGGCTGGCATAAATATGGGTCAGCGCCAAAAATAAGACTGGGTAAAACCTGGTCTTAAACTGGCGCAACGAGAAGAAATGATTAATTTCTCCTCGTTTTTGCTGTGTGGATAGGTGCGGCAGCACACAGAGAGAGGAAATCACCATTAGTGATTGTTTATGTGCAGGAAGGTTTCGCTTCCTGCACATGAACAATCATTAAATAATGACGAGTTGCAACTTCTATGTGTGTGTCATTCTGCAGCACACATAGAAGATACAAATCGCCATTAGTGATTGTTTATGTGCAGGAAGGGACACCTTGCTGCACATGAACAATCATTCCCCACAAAGCAGGCACTTTAGTGCAAGGGTGCCTGTGTTGGAGCTAGGCAGCTAGATTTAGAGCCAGCGCTAGGTGAAACGCAGGGGGGCGGGGCTGTATTATTGTAAATACAGCGCATCCCTGCATTTTCAGAATGTCGGATTGCAGCGCTGCCAGTTGTGGCCTAACACCGTGCTCCGGCATTCTGTTGTAAATATGCCCCAATGTGTCATAAAATGATGCCCCTCTTGCCTCTCCCTTCCGTACGTATTTGCTGCCACCTTCTTCCACAGTGCTTTGAAGCAGCACAGAAGCACCGTAAGCGCTAAACAAGCAACCACCATGACAACACAATAGAAGCAGGACATAGACCTGCATCAAAGGAAAAGGTGGAGGAAAAACGTTTTACAACTTCGAAGTGAAGGCCCCGGCACCTAAAGTAACCCCGATGGCCCGCCCCAACAAGAAATGTCACAACTCCCAGCGGCAGCAGTCACGCCTCGTGTGTAAACAGGCAATCAGCTGGATTCTTGCTGCCTGCTGCACTCCGATAAGGGGGCCGGGAGGGGACACTAGGGGGAGGTGGGGGAGGTGGGCTCGGGGGCAGGCAGAGGGACCGATAACACCCGGGCGGGGCAGCACCTTCTAAACCGAGCCAAACGCTGCCTTACTCTGATTGTTTCAAAGCATCAGAGCTTTCATTCAAGTTACAGTCGCAAGAGCTTCTCAAACACGAGATTCGATGCACATTTAGTAATATTTGCAATTGTCAGCGCTCGGCTCGGAGTTAGACGGGATGTTTCCAGAATCAGGATTATTTTGATGGCATGTGGGAGCCCCGAGGAGGATCTACCCATTCCAAACCAGCAACTTCTACCGTCACTTCCACTGTTCACACCTGAGCCCAACCACAGTGTCTGTGGGAGGAGATATAAGGGCGCAGGCGCCCCGCCCACCCTCTCATTTATAATGATGGCCTGAAAGGCAGACATGCAGAGAAGAAACATGCTTTTGTTTGCACTGTGCAGGTGCACCCTCGGGGTAGATGCAGTCTCTTCCACCAGAAGATGTGGGTTCGAGCCCAGCATCCCCCGTGTAGGCCCAGGAACCTAACACATCTAATGCACAAGGGGGGGAAAAAACCCACTTAGTACTAATCTACTATTAAACTCTAATCTTTGGTTCTGGAGTAGCGTACTACTCGCCACAAAGCGCTTCAACGCCTCGTCAGGCGCAGTAAGCGATATATAAATACAATTCAATCACAGCTGTGCTCGCCTGTCAGTTTGCGAGGCTCCATCTGTTTGCGTCTTTCTATGACCCCAGTGTCTTCCAGCATGCTGGACGCACTCCATGCGTTTCTAGGTCTGGCCTGAGACCTACAGCTGTCTGCAGTAGGTATTCTTACTAATTCTTCAAACAAGCATTGGCAATGCCAATAGGTCTGGCTCGAAAGGAATGTTGTATGGTAATGTGAAGCATTACAAGTAAAAAGCATGGGAATTAATATGTACTTGTGTGGAAGCAAAGAACTGTAAAATAATATTGGTGTAGGTTAGAAGGTCAAGTGAGCCAGACCTAAATATCCATGCAGGTTTTTGACTTCCTTCCTCACCCATCTCTGCTGCTGCCAGAGAAAGACAGACAGCAGAAATTATCTACTTATCTAAGACACTTTTACAGCATTATGCGTATGTGCCCCTGAAAATTCAAGTTCAGCCAGCTAAATAAATATTCAAAATGATTATAGCTGGTTGAGAGCAAGCACTTTTTTGTGGAAGCACACAACGTCTGCCCAATCAAACATGTACTGTGGCTTCCAACATGTGGGCGCAGCCAAAGCCCCTCTCAATGTGGTTCACATAATGGTCTGGCGAAAGCTGCACTGTCAAACCAGACCATAAATATACAGAGTGGGCTTTGACTCCACCCACAGGAGTATCACTGTCTCACCTTATATATGTGCTTAATTTGAGCCGTGGTTTCCGGTGCTTAGCACCGGCACCTAATCATCAACACCGATGATCATGAGCTTCAGTTAAGGACACATTTCTTTATGGGGAGATTAAGTGATTTGTTCAGAATCACAGATGTTGAGCCGACGCCGAGACTCGAGCCTGGCTCCCCAGTAACGAAGTCAGCAGCTCTGGTCATTACGCTACATCCTCTCCCAACTTTCTTGGTTAGTAGTTGGTTCCATTTTAGGCGGCGCTAACAGGAGAAATGGGCAGGTGCAAGCTGCCTCCTGACGAGAGCCCCAGCACTTATTTTTTTTACAAATTAACCACTGCCTTATATTACAGGCTATTCAGTGTTGGCATTCCGCCTTCCAGCAAGAGCTTCATTCGAAATGCACAAGACTATTTTACATCTCAAATGTAGACACAACCATTAGCCTGTTTTTCACTTTCGATTCTCTATCTCCTGTATACATTCGACACAGAAAGAAATCCCTTTTTTTTTTTTAGTTACTTTTTTCCCAGCACTGGCAAAGTCAATAGGACAGGTTTTAATGTGGTAAACAGTATTTGTGCATGTAATCTGCATTTGTGAATACATGTGTTCACATGAGTTGGCACATTAAATCCTGACCTATGCTTGTTGGATCCTTGAGAACGTGGCTGTGCTGGACTCTGGGTGCATCCAGAGTGGAGGGTTACGACAGGCCCCACCCACTCTACGGCACACACATATTTGATGGTAGTTGGTACATATTGAGGACTCTAGACGTTTTTACCTGTATCCCCAGGTCTCACTTGCCCTGTGTGTGTTTATTTGTGGTGATCATCTGCTGGCCAAACCGGGTCCCTCTCACACAAGGGTATTTATTTGTAGGCAGCCTCCATGCCGCTGCTCCCTCCCACCGAGGAGCCCAGGGGCTCTGCACCTTGGACAGTCCCTAACAGTTTTGTCAGTGCCTGGCTTCCACCTTGCAATCTGCAGTCAGCTCAGAGGCCTGCCTGACAACAGTGTCTGGTTCAAACCGGTGTGGCCCAGCAAAGCTGAGACTTCACTTGGGATAGTCACTGACACACTGCTTTTGGAGAGGCACTACGCCGGTTACTTTACTGTACCTTTGGTTTCACTCATAAGGATCCACCTTATGTTTTTTTAAACTACTTCTCTACCTGAATAACCATATACTTTGAGGATACGAAAACCTGTTTGATGCCCACGTTGACTTTCTGGAGATGTGTAATAGGCCCTGAGGAAGCGATAGATCTCGCGAAACACGTGTTGGCCATTATACGTTTGAGGATTGCTTTAAAATAACTTTTTTTTCCTCTTGCATCTGTTGGAGTAATAAATTCACTTGGGATGTATTGCCTGTGACTCCCTAATACACCTCCCCTGGTTATCTGATTGACTTTCCATCCTGCAATAAGCATACAAAGCCCAAGACTATGTATGAGTGCCCCGTGCTGGTTGGCTGGTGAGTCCAAACGTGAAGGCGGGGTTCTTTCTGATTGGCTGTGGCCCTCTAGAGGCAATAGGCAGTAACTTTCTAGACTTCTGAAGCTCTGCACCAACAGGTGAGACCAATCATGGCCACAGCGCCTGGACTTCGAGCTGCGCCACTTTCCTCTCCACCCACCGCGACTTCTGAGACCTGCATGGATGGGTCCTCACCATAAGCACCTTCCGAGGTGCGGCGAGGAGGCTGGTGCCCCCAGCTCTGGAGTGTTCACTAAGCTAATTAGATACTGCATTGGACTTTGGGTGGATTGACGCAGTCTTTCATTCCTACCAAGGTTGTGGAAATGAGTACTATTGAGTAACAATTTATCGTTTACAGCACAACTTGGCCAAAAGATCTTGGAAGTAAGCACTTTGTTAAAAGAAAATGATTAGGGCAGTCACAAGTATCCCAGTTCCGGAAGGCATTGTTATTAATCGTGTGCCTCCGGTTGCAAATATCTGTAATGCAACAGCTCCTGTACCTCACATTGTCAGGGTAAGGCCTAGGCTTCCATGCACATACTAGAGTGTGACACCAGGGCCAAAATAAAAAGCCAGGATGCCAGATACACACGCAGTCAGGCACCAGGGCAGGGGTACACGGGTGTATACCCTGAAGGGTGGACTCCAGTCACAAGAGAAACCAACCTCAGCAGCAGAAAGACTGTTTCACCTGATGCCAACGCCCTTCAAAATACATATGACTATATTTCACACACAAATAATGTTGTTTTTCTTACTACAGTTTTTTCTACAGTACATCCTCTTATTGAATGCTATCCCAAAAAGCCCTCCCCCCAAATATATTCTGACATCTTGCATGACATTCTGACATAGACTTAAAACTTTCAACTGCTCCCCCTTTTTCCTTCCTTTCCTTCTTCCCTCCATCTCTGCACTCTGACTCTGGGTAAAGCCCACTCTAAGACGCATGCTTGTCACCCTTAATCTTGTTTACTGTGTTTTTGCAAAGCGCCTACACCTCATTTCACTGACCACAACCTCCACTTCTTTGAACCAAACCCGTGCAACAGAACAAACAAAAACTAAAAATACACTGTTACTATTCTAAAGTAATTTCAATATATTGTCTCATTCAGTACCGACCACCTTCACCACTGCTACTGGTCTCCAGTACCGCCATGTACCGCTCTGCATAGAGTTCCTGGTACCAGTACTTCATTAACACCTCAATATAAATGCATTTCTTAAATATAAACATTTAAAGTGCTGCCTGACCCTAGGGTAGCGAGGTGCTGCCCTTGACGGTTTCTCATGTGACCCGACACGAAGTGACATCATGAGAGCGGATACACATTTTCCAATGAAATGACATCATGGGCGTGGCTACGGAATATTTCATCAAGTGTAAGTGATTAACGAAAACCTCAAAATCTCGCTGGTAACTGGCACAAGAAGATGTTTTTCATACACTGAAGAAAATCTGCAATAGTCTCTCCTCCAAATACAAAAAAAAAATAGTCCAATACCAACGTTTAGGGGCTAATTGGCAGAGAAAGGTTTTAAAAGGCAGAAATGTATTTTAAGGAGATTTCCTTCTGGTGCATGGGGTTCATGAAATATCCCAGGATCAACCAATGGAAATTGATGCAATTCATAGTTACCATGCCTCATCACAGCTAAGGAATGGGAAACATTTCGTTTGCCAGAACAACTCGCATTCAAGGACACAAAGAATAGAACAGGACTACTGCCCAAAACTATGATATGTCACTGAATACTCTGGGAAATTACTGAAATACAGTGACCAGAAATTTTAAAATAAACGCACGCTTCCTCATTGAAGAAAGGAAAGTGTGTAAACCAGTGAAAATTGGAACTAATAAGGATTATAATTGGAAGTAACTACCGGTACATCCATCTCCTGGAGTTTTCCTACCACAATGAGATTTATTACTTGTGGCTAAGACAACATACTTCAAAGAGAACCCAACTGTCTTTTAAAAATAAAAGCTTGTCCTGAAGAAGGTGGTGCAGAATAAGACAAGTCCACCGAAACGCCGCGTCCACACTTTGCTTTTACTATATTTGTATGAACATTGGTTTGATTTACTGGTTTTTTTAAAATCGCTTGTATGGGATTTTGATAATATGTGAAATGTTTGTTAAGAGTTATTCATGTGCAGAGATTCATAGATAAAAATCATTGTATGAATATTGTGATTTTTAAACAAGTGTAAATAGGAGGCATGACAAAGGAGGCCTTCTGTTTTTGTTTTACATCTTAGTATTAGATTGATCGATGAAAAAATGTTATGAAATATTTATTTGGAAAATTGTCATTGAGTCTGTGGTTCTGTATATAAATATCAATTATTGTGATTCAGCGTTACATGAATATAAAAGGAAAATTTTTTAATAAAGGAGGAGACATCTTTTGCAAAAAACAGGTTTTATGCATTTTGAGTATGTATGCATGAATGTGATAATAGAAGAACAATAGGGGTGTTCCACAAGATTGATTGAATCAGCACAAGGGGGCCGATAGTTTTTTTCCGGTTATGGGAAACATTTCGGACACCGGTTCCACTCCGTGTGCACCTAAACTGAGTTTTGGGGCAGGTTTTGTAAACATGACCTTAGAGAAACACACACAACACAGGTTTCCATTTTGTAGCCTATTAAAAAGGGGCTTTATCGTACTCCTTCTAACATAGTCTTATTTGGGCACAACGTCTGTGCAGCGGAGGGTCTAGTGAGTGACGCAACCATTTTTACCTGTACCCCTTGGAGGCGAGTGTCTGACTATATCTATGTAAACAAGTATAACCCGCTTAACAAGGATCCTTTGAGTGACTCCCTACATGTCTGTGGCATGTTGCGGCACGCAGCAGCGCGCTTTGCATTACCTTCGTGAAGGTAGCATGGGAAAGAGGGTTCCATTTACAGCGGCTCATGGACGCGAGGTTCCTCATGTAGCTTCCATTGGTAGAACCGTCTTGTCAATCTGGGAATGTTCTTGGATACTACGATCGGCCCCCTCCAGTCCTGAGCCCTGCAGAAGGACCCACGGATGGACCAAAACACGTCCTTCTGCTTTTCTGCACCCATCTTCAGACCTTTCCTTCAACAAGCTGCTCCTTCCTTTAGAGTCTGGACCGATGCACCTCACTTCCACATCCACAATGGCTGTCTGTCGGCTCATCTTTTTCCCTGCTTTGGGAACCGAGTTTGCAGGGACTCCACTTTAGAAGTCTACCTGTCCCTATTGAAATACATATTCCTAGGAACAAGAGCAAATTGCCCCTTCGCTCTTTTGAGGGAGGAGCCTGCGGGAGCTGCACTCTACCACGGTAGGTGGCGGTTCAAACTCTAAAGGTAGGGTGCCTTTCGCTGGGCCCTGGTTTCTGGTCAGTGCCCTCAGTTTAAGATAAATTATTTTCATTCATGAGCCAAGAGGTTGCATTTTTCTGGATTTCTGAGGGTCGCTGCTGCACCAGCCCAGGGGATCATCTGACTTGGGGTTGGAATTGGGGCGCTGCTGCTACTTCCCAAAGCTGGGACCTGTGAAGGAATCCCTGACCCAGAGAAGGAGGCCGGACAGCAGAGGTGGAGAGGAACTGCCCTGATCAGGAGGAATGAATAAGGCCCAGAGGTCTGGCGGCGAAGTTGCCGCTCTCTCAAGGACTTTGGTGGCATAGTCGCCACATGGACCTTTGCAGCCAGCTATTCAGGACGGACCCAGAGACTTCTGCTTTCATCAAATGTCCAGGAAACATTCCAGGACTATGAATGTGGTAGGTCTGTGTCACCATGGCCAGCATTAGGTCATCACATGGCGGGAGTCTGCATCACTAGTCCTATAGCTAGAGAAGGGTTGGGGGGGGGGGGGCACTCCCCTTAGGCCTAGGTCTCCCTTTGTCTGAGATTTGGGCGCCTCAGTTCCATAACTGTTGGAATCCTCTTTACCTTTTATGGTTCTGGAGATATTGCAGTTAAAAGCCACAACTGGACCCCTAAATCCCATTTCCTCAGTCACTAATGGTGATGGGTGGATTGATGGGGTGTGGCAGAAACCCTGGCACTAAGAGCCACTGAGAAACCAGGATACATTGGTCCATTCTGCCCGGCACCCTCGTCCTACTAACTGAGACCTGTAAACAAAGCCGCAGCAAGAGCAACGAAAGCGAAGGACTCCAGTGGGAGCTGAGAACTTAGACATTCTTCCGTAGGATAACGCAATCCAATGTTATTTTTACTGTAGCGCCTTCCTGTGTAAGCGCTATAAAGCGATTACTGAGCGTAATCCAGCCCAAGAAGGTGCTAAAATGTTCTGGGTTGTTTTTTGGCTCATCACTTTCACTGCCACGCGTTTCCAATATGTCTATTCTTTTTTAAAATAATATCTATGACTGGACATTGAGTATTACCACTTTCTGCAGAAATTCCTGACTGCTCGTTGGTGAATCAAGTGTGCAAAGAGAGTAACTTGGGTGTCCAGCTGCAGTGAGACTGTACCCACCATGGACAAAGTCCAGTAACCAAAGACAAAAGGGCCAGGAGAAAAGACCCCAAGACATTTATTTAAAAAAAATTCAGGCAGTATAACCGCTTTCTCTGGGTATTGGCAACCCTTCTTCAGGCGTCTTAGCTTATAATGGTTTACATTTTCGTTCACACACCAAGAAAAGTATGCAAAATGAAACCAACTATAACTCATCAACAGTTTCTTAATAAAATTAAAATAAAAGTGGGAATGAATGATTAACTTATATAAAAAACTAAATAATAACAATAAAAATGATTCCATCAATGGAAAGATACATGGATATTAATAAATACTGATCATATGAAACAGAGAACTCTCTTCCTTCAGGATCAAAGTGCTACACTCCTCCCTCTATCCCCACATGGGCCATAATGCTGCAGACACCACCACTGCTGTCCAGGTGCACTCACAGACTGCGGCCCCTCATTTCCATACCGATTTGCATACGTTTCTTCATGCAAATGAGGACATTTCTCCAGTGAAAACTGCTCGGTGTTGCATTTTGTTGCAACACTGCTGGGCACCCTTTAGATTCTCATAAAGTGTTTTTTTCGGTGCTGCCACGGTGCCATCTGGCCGCTTACCCTTCACCTTCATCGCTTTAGAAATTCACCCCAGGTGGGACGGCATTATATATACTCATGCTTTTCAGAGGGGGTGACCCCTATTTTGAATGGACATTTAAATAAACGTGCAGTGTGTAAAGTGTGATTGTTAGCACAGTTGCTCTAAATGACGCGGGCTTGGTCACCGGTATCTTCACTGTAATCGCATACATTTTATTCAGAATTCTACTGTCAAGCGCCCTCCACTGACAACTGTCAAGGAACAGAGGAGTGTTTACAGGCTCCTCAGCTGCCTGGAGACCCAAAGGGGGATGAGAGGGAAAGCTGGAAGGCTTAAACTGCGGATTCTTCCATTTTTAAATTTATTTATTTTTAAACTTTTGGCAGTCAGTTAACAACTAAATGTAGGCTTTGTAACTCGCCATTTTTATGCAACTTAGAGAGTTTCTTAAAGCTCTGAGTGTCGAAGATAGAAATACCTGGACAGTGATCTGTCCAGTGCGAGGGTCCGTGATATGAGTGAACGCGCCCCACTGCCGCTTAGGGTGGTGGGTAGGGTTAAAAGGGTTGCGTGCCCTGGCATGTGCCAGAGGGGTTTACAAAGATCTTCTGAGCTGTGGTCAAGTCAATCCTCGGAGCCGACTGTCCGAATCCAGCATTTCACGGTGACTGTGTGCAGACACTTGTGATCCTCTGCGAAGGCGCCTGGAAGCTGCAGTACTGCATGGACCCTTTACTGCACTCTGGACCCCCTGCTGCTGGGAATCCCATGCTAAGAACCTCAGGCCCCAAACACAGTGGAGGGCCCTTTAGTGGCCCCTCATGCCCAGCAGCCAAGAGGACGAATGGCGTGTTGTCTGTGCACAGGATGCCTGGTGCCTGTGCTAAACACCTGGCCTTCACGGGCTAGTGTGCAAACACCTGGCTGCAGGTGGCCTTCATCCTCTGCACTGCAGAAGAGTAACCTGTACAGCGCTCGCACCCTCACACAGGCGCATTCTCTGGGTAGCTCCAGTGTCTGCCTGCTGCAGTTCAGGCGTTGAGCCTGCTGCAGTAGGCATACGACTGATTCCAGTGCTGCAGCAGAGACGGCTGGCTCCAGTGGAGATACGTCTGGCTCTAGTGCTGCAGCGGGGATACAGCTGGCTCCAGTGCTGCAGCGGGAATACGTTTGGCTCCAGTGCTGCAGCGGGGATACGTCTGGCTCCAGTGCTGCAGCGGGGATACGTCTGGCTCCAGTGCTGCAGCGGGGATACGTCTGGCTCCAGTGCTGCAGCGGGGATACGTCTGGCTCCAGTGCTGCAGCGGGGATACGTTTGGCTCCAGTGCTGCAGTGGGGATACGTTTGGCTCCACTGCTGCACGGATACGGCTACCTCCAGTGCTGCAGCGGGGATACAGCTGGCTCCAGTGCAGCAGCAGGGATACGGCTGGCTCCAATACTGCAGCGGGGATACGGCTGGCTCCAGTGCTGCAGTGGGGACGGCTGGCTCCAGTGCTGCAGCGGAGATACAGGTGGCTCCATTGCAGTGGGGATATGGCTGGCTCATGTGCTGCGGCTGGCTCCAGTACTGCAGCGGCTATACGGCTGGCTCCAGTGCTGCAGCGGAGATACGGCTGGCTCCAGTGCTGCAGCGGAGATACAGCTGGCTCCAGTGCTGCAGCGGAGATACAGCTGGCTCCAGTGCTGCAGCGGAGATACATTTGGCTCCAGTGGAAATACGACTGGCTCCAGTGGGGATATGTCTAGCTCCATTGCTTCAGCAGGGATACGTTTGGCTCCAGTGCTGCAGCGGGAATACGTTTGGCTCCAGTGCTGCAGCGGGGATGCGTCTGGCTCCAGTGCTGCAGTGGGGATACGTTTGGCTCCAGTGCTCCAGTGGGGATATGTTTGGCTCCGGTGCTGCAAGGATACGGCTGGCTCCGGTGCTGCAAGGATACGGCTGGCTCCGGCGCTGCAGCAAGGATAAGGCTGGCTCCGGCGCTGCAGCAAGGATACGGCTGGCTCCGGCGCTGCAGCAAGGATACGGCTGGCTCCAGTGCTGCAGCAAGGATACGGCTGGCTCCAGTGCTGCAGCGGAAATACGAATGGCTCAAGTGGGGATACGTCTAGCTCCTGTGCTGCAGCAGCGATATGGCTACCTCCATTGCTGCAGCGGGGATACAGCTGGCTCCATTACTGCAGCGGAATACGAATGGCTCCAGTAGGGATATGTCTATCTCCAGTGTTACAGCAGCGATATTGTTGGCTCCAGTGCTGCAGTGGGGATTTGGCTACCCCCATAGCTGCAGCGGAGATACAGCTGGCTCCAGTGTTGCAATGGGAATAAGTTTAGCTCTTGTGCTGTAGTGGGGATACGTTTGGCTCCAGTGCTGTAGCGGGAATACGTTTGGCTCCAGTGCTGCAGTGGGGATACGTTTGGCTCCAGTGCTACAGTGGGGATATGTTTGGCTCCGGTGCTGCAAGGATACGGCTGGCTCCGGTGCTGCAAGGATACGGCTGGCTCCGGCGCTGCAGCAAGGATACGGCTGGCTCCGGCGCTGCAGCAAGGATACGGCTGGCTCCAGTGCTGCAGCAAGGATACGGCTGGCTCCAGTGCTGCAGCAAGGATACGGCTGGCTCCAGTGCTGCAGCGGAAATACGAATGGCTCAAGTGGGGATACGTCTAGCTCCTGTGCTGCAGCAGCGATATGGCTACCTCCATAGCTGCAGCGGGGATACAGCTGGCTCCATTACTGCAGCAGGGATACAGTTGGCTCTAGTGCTGCAGCGGGGATACAGCTGGCTCCAGTGCTGCAGCGGAATACGAATGGCTCCAGTAGGGATATGTCTATCTCCAGTGTTACAGCAGCGATATTGTTGGCTCCAGTGCTGCAGTGGGGATTTGGCTACCCCCATAGCTGCAGCGGAGATACAGCTGGCTCCAGTGTTGCAATGGGAATAAGTTTAGCTCTTGTGCTGTAGTGGGGATACGTTTGGCTCCAGTGCTGTAGCGGGAATACGTTTGGCTCCAGTGCTGCAGTGGGAATACGACTGGCTCCAGTGCTGCAGCGGGGATACGTTTGGCTCCAGTGCTGCAGCAGGCATACGACTGGCTCCAGTGCTGCAGCAGGGATACGACTGGCTCCAGTGCTGCAGCAGGGATACGACTGGCTCCAGTGCTGCAGCGGGGATACGACTGGCTCCAGTGCTGCAGCGGGGATACGACTGGCTCCAGTGCTGCAGCGGGGATACGACTGGCTCCAGTGCTGCAGCGGGGATACGTTTGGCTCCAGTGCTGCAGGGGGGGATGCGACTGGCTCCAGTGCTGCAGCAGGGATACGACTGGATCCAGTGCTGCAGCGGTGATACGTTTGGCTGCAGTGCTGCAGGGGGGGATACGACTGGCTCCAGTGCTGCAGCTGGGATACGACTGGCTCCAGTGCTGCAGCTGGGATAAGACTGGCTCCAGTGCTGCAGCAGGGATACGTTTGGCTGCAGTGCTGCAGCGGGGATACGACTGGCTCCAGTGCTGCAGCGGGGATACGTTTGGCTCCAGTGCTGCAGCGGGGATACGACTGGCTCCAGTGCTGCAGCAGGCATACGACTGGCTCCAGTGCTGCAGCAGGGATACGTTTGGCTGCAGTGCTGCAGCGGGGATACGACTCGCTCCAGTGCTGCAGCGGGGATACGACTGGCTCCAGTGCTGCAGCGGGGATACGACTGGCTCTAGTGCTGCAGGGGGGGATGCGACTGGCTGCAGTGCTGCAGGGGGGATGCGACTGGCTGCAGTGCTGCAGGGGGGATACGACTGGATCCAGTGCTGCAGCGGGAATACGTTTGGCTCCAGTGCTGCAGCGGGGATGTGTCTAGCTCCAGTGCTGCAGTGGGGATACGTTTGGCTCCAGTGCTGCAGTGGGGATACATTTGGCTCCAGTGCTGCAGTGGGGATACGGCTGGCTCCGGTGCTGCAAGGATACGGCTGGCTCCGGTGCTGCAGCAAGGATACGGCTGGCTCCGGTGCTGCAGCAAGGATACGACTGGCTCCAGTGCTGCAGCAAGGATACGACTGGCTCCAGTGCTGCAGCAAGGATACGACTGGCTCCAGTGCTGCAGCAAGGATACGACTGGCTCCAGTGCTGCAGCAAGGATACGACTGGCTCCAGTGCTGCAGCAACAATACGACTGGCTCCAGTGCTGCAGCAACGATACGTTTGGCTCCAGTGCTGCAGCGGGGATATGACTGGCTCCAGTGCTGCAGCAGGGATACGTTTGGCTGCAGTGCTGCAGCGGGGATACGACTGGCTCCAGTGCTGCAGCGGGGATACAACTGGCTCCAGTGCTGCAGCGGGGATACGACTGGCTCCAGTGCTGCAGCGGGGATATGACTGGCTGCAGTGCTGCAGGGGGGATGCGACTGGCTGCAGTGCTGCAGGGGGGATGCGACTGGCTGCAGTGCTGCAGGGGGGATGCGACTGGCTGCAATGCTGCAGGGGGGATGCGACTGGCTGCAGTGCTGCAGCAGGGATATGACTGGATTCAGTGCTGCAGCGGGGATACGTTTGGCTGCAGTGCTGCAGGGGGAGATACGACTGGCTTCAGTGCTGCAGCAGGGATACGACTGGCTCCAGTGCTGCAGCGGGGATACGTTTGGCTGCAGTGGGGATTCAACTGGCTCCAGTGCTGCAGCGGGGATACATTTGGCTCCAGTGCTGCAGCGGGGATACGTTTGGCTCCAGTGCTGCAGCGGGGATACGTTTGGCTCCAGTGCTGCAGCGGGTATTCGACTGGCTCCAGTGCTGCAGCGGGGATACGTTTGGCTCCAGTGCTGCAGCGGGGATACGTTTGGCTCCAGTGCTGCAGCGAGGATACGACTATCTCCAGTGCTGCAGCGGGGATACGTTTGGCTCCAGTGCTGCAGCGGGGTTACGACTGGCTCCAGTGCTGCAGCAGGGATACGACTGGCTCCAGTGCTGCAGCAGGGATACGTTTGGCTGCAGGGGGTGATACGACTGGCTCCAGTGCTGCAGCGGGGATACATTTGGCTCCAGTGCTGCAGCGGGGATGCGGCAGCAGCCCTCTTGCTGCTTTCTCCACGCCAATGCAAGTTTCCGGGGAAATTAAAATGTAAGCCATCCCAGGTTTGTTTCTCTAAGTGTGGCTCTCGAGTGTTCTCACATGCTAGCACATGCACTTCAGATGGCCACGCACTGCAGCACGCTCAAGGAGCAAAAGGCCCATCTGCAAGGGAAAAATCTGTTTTTAACTCGGTGCAAAGGTCACAGGCCCCTAATTTGTGGAGAGCAGCCACTTATCAGGAGGAAAATTGAAGAGCCCGAGGAGCAGAACGGGCATCGGAAGCGGACCGCTCCCTCCGGAAGTAATCCATGCAGAGGAATTATGGATGCCCAAGGTCAATGAGAGAGAACACCAAAGCCATTCATGGAACAACTGGTGGCTGGTGGCCTGGGAGATTGGTAGCGCGTGACACAACCTACTGAGGGTCCCACGTGCCCATCACTTCCGGTAGTCCACCACCTCCACGACGGGGCCCCTGGAAGACCGCATCAATTTACTGGCAAGTGGTGTCACGTGATCTGTCCAGAAGGCCTCAGATGGCTGTGTTTGTCCTCAGCGTGATCTTACACCACCCGTCTGAAGGGACAAGCCCTTCTCATCCGCACGGGTAGCTGCTCCTTTCTACCTGGGCCCCTGGACTGATGCGATCCTTGTTAAAAGCAAAACGACAATCGTGAACATTACCTGCGCCATCTTGTCTGGTGGAATTCTATGTGCACATAAGTTGCAGTCATTTTAATCTATCACAGCCATTTTGTACTCTGTTGGTCACCTTTGTTTCACCCTGCCCTTACTAGCATCCCTCTGACCCTCTGACCGACCTGGTACGTGTGCTGGGGGCTATAAACTCTATTTGCCGCAACAAACCTCAGCGCCACTTGCTGCCACAAACTCGTTTTTCCTCTCATCTCTGTTTTCAGGCAAACCTTTGGACACTCTACCCCTCACTGCACCTAGTTACACAAACAGGTTCCAAACACCAAAAAGACTCTTGCAACATGATTTATTGCACTGCAAACAGCAAGACTTGTTGTTACCAACAATGGGACCTGTTTTTATCAACAGAACGGACTCTTAGATCTGGCCGGTCTCACATGTTTTAGACCCTGAAGCAAGGTCCAGCTGAAAGATAAGATTGTCTGTTTGACCTGGGTGGGAAGAGAATTACTGTTGGGCTTGTGTGACAACCTGCCCGGGGCGGAGACCCCAAGCTTGTGTAACCATGTTGATGAAACCAATGCATTGTGTCAAACCTGTATAAAAGGAAGAGCCAAAGGAGTTATCAGCAGAACACCTCCCTCAGACATCCCGGTGTCTGCAGTTGACGTGATCTCCTCATGAGAAATAAACCTTTTTCTTGTCTTCCAGTTTCCAGCGCTTGCCTCATTATTTTGATAGCGAACCCAAAGTGAATTAGAGGTGGAACCCTGCACCGGGCAGCATTGAGGGTCTTAGAAGACTCGCTGCCTTTCACAAATTGGCGCCCAAACGTGGGGGCCCATCAGCGACGCGTGGGTCCGGTAGAGAGGTCCTAACGACGGAGTGAACGACTAAACGATTGGGGTATACCTGCCTGAGAAGACCCTTGTCTGGCTGCCGATCGACTGAACTTCACCGGTTCCGAACGGACTCTCTCGAGTGACCTGCGGTCCTGACTGGGACCTTAGAGGAACGCCGCATTGATTGTTGGAGTGAGAGGACAACCAGGCGCTGGAAGGGGAAGACGAAGAACCGTCCATACGGTCCGGGTAAGGTCGTGAAAAAACGACTTAAATTGATTGATTGATTGAATAGTTTGATTGAAATACTAGTATTCCTTTTTTTTATATTGAGTTATTTACGACATTTCCTGCTTGCAAACAACGAAGAATAGGAATATTCTCTCTCTTTGCAGGCAGCGAAGGACAGGTAGTGCAGACTTTTTGTCTAAATTGATTGATTGAGATATTCATTTTTGACCGATAAATACGTCATGCCTGTTTTCTCTAGATTGTTTGATTGTAATTGTTTTGGACCAGACCGTTCGTTAGAGGTCAGTCAGCCGGCACCGCCGGAAGGCACCCCTAACAAGGACATGTACGTAAAGTATGGATTAGCCACCGTAGCTTATAGCAAACTATGGCATAAATACACTAGGAAGGACCGGGTAAATCAGTGGCCACTGACGGGATCTTTCGATCCCGCTAAAATAGAAACGTTAGAATTAGCTCTCCACAAAAAGAAAACTAGACCAGCCATGTTTGACAGTTTTGGTTTATGGCGAAAAGAGGCACCTCAAAGAAAGAAAAGGGACGAAGCTAGACAAGATAAAGAAACGCGAAAATCAGCTTACCAAGCCTGTAAAAGATTAGAAGAAAAACTAAAAGAAAAGGAAATCGATAAAAAGGAACAGGAATCAAAAATATCAGATCAATGCCCTGTTAGAACGCCCTCGACTCTTTACCCCAAGTTACCAGCAAAACAAAGGGTAGATGATGATTTATTGTTAGGTCCCCCAATCATATACATGCCACCCCCTTACGCCCCTACTCATCCCGTAGTACAACGCCAGGACCACCAAAGTATAGCCGGAGATGGCACGATCGCCTCAGTCTCCACCGACTCTGCTCCCACCAAGTCACCCACACCAAATGCCTCATCAAAGGATACAGTAGTAGAGGTAGGATCAAAGAAAAAGGAGCGCCCAGGGTCCCGCGATTAAGTAAAAATGAGCGAGCAGGCATTGATAAAATAGTTAAATCCCTCATAGATAGGAAGGAGACAGAAGAGTATGTAACTGACATATGCAACTCCTATGTTGAAAACCACAAACGATACTTTATTGTACGTCTCTGTTACCACACTCTTACTGCATATGAAGAGAAGTACCAAGATGTAGGGCCCGAGCGGCTAGTGGCTCTCTATAGGAAGGTAGACACCGGAGATAAAGGCGACAACGATGTTACAGAACTCTTTCATCCACACTGGAGGTATTCCGTCACCTCGTGGAACAAGGACGGATAGATAAGGACAGGACATCTAAGATAGCAGGACCCCCGGTGGAAAAACAAGATAGCATGATGCCGATAAAAGAAGTTGCCCCTTATTGGGTACCTCCTAGAGGACAAGGGACTCATGACGATATGAACCATCAAGACGCTAGAGGAAGGGTGGTCTACAATTGGGTGTATCAACCATGGGACAGACAGGACATTTTGACGTTCCGTAAATCTTTACCGGATTTACGAAAGAACCCCACCGCCTTTTACACCGAGCTAGGTACCGCTCTGGGATCAACAATAATGACACTTGCCGACATAGACTTGTTCTTCGGGTTATGTTTGCCAGCAGATGTGTGGAAACAGATTAGGAAAATAGACCATACCGAACTGCTTGGTCATACCTGGGAACAACTCAACACACTAGATAAACAGCGGAACCCTGGTCAAAAACCGGTTAAAGCAATATTGGACCTCCCTGACAAAGTAGTGCAGAAAGTGAAAACGCTGATCCCAGAGAAAAAGATAGACTGGTCCATAGTAACTCCGTGCCGCCAGAAACCACAAGAGGATGTCTCAGAGTATTTCTCCAGATTTGAAACGGTGTTCTCCGATTACAGTGGACAAGACATGTCCACCGCAACCGGACACCACATATTTGTGCAGAACTATGTCAAAGGACTACTGCCAGATGTATCCCAGAAATTACAAGCCAGCGAAAGTAGTTGGGCAGCATCTAAACCGGCGGCCATTCTCCAAATGGCCCAGTACTATGAGCATCAGAGAAACGAAAATGACAGGGCTACAGAAAGGAAAAAGAAGGACTTGAAGGAAAGGGTAATGGTAGCACAACTCCAGGGGGCGAATACAGGAAGGGAGCAATATAGGGGAGGATACCAGCAGAATACCCCTAGAGTACAGCCACCTAGAAACAATTCATCGACATCATATGTAGGACGCCAAGACCTAGGACAGGATCAATGTGCATTTTGCAAAGAATATGGACACTGGAAAACCCAATGCCCGGCTTTGTTAGGAGCTGGTAGGGGCAGAGGGGCGAGGGAAATAGCAAGTGGACAGAGAGGAAGAGGGTACGCGAGTGAAGCAAGCGAGGAAAGGCCAGGAAGAGTGAACACATTTGACCATCCCAAACAGAATCAGTACCAACAGACAGATTATGACAATACGTACGACTTTGCATAGGACAGCCAGGGGCAAGGGAGGGATCCAGTCGAGCTCTATGTTGATCAGCAAGGCCCTTATGTTACCGCTGAGGTCCTGGGCACAAAGTCGCCATTTCTGGTAGACACGGGAGCAACACGTAGTGCACTATCCAAACGACTGATTCCAAGGACACCCTTGTCAGGCTCACATGTGACCTCAATAGGATTTGACGGTACACCCTCCACCAACCCTTTGTCCCGACCGATCCCTTTTACCCTTGACAACAATAGCGTCGAAACGACATTCCTCCTCTCTTCCAACACCCCAGACGCCATTATGGGTCTCGACCTTTTGAAACACTTCCATGCGACTATCAGATGCTCACCAGACGGAGTGCGTGTTGTCCTGTATGACAACCCCCAGCGCCATAGAGAGAACCCTTCTCAGCACATGTTTCCCATCTCCGAGACTGACGCATCCCTACTGGACACTTTGCCATCACACTTATGGGCTAGGGCTGATTCAGACGTAGGACGAATGATGATTGACCCAGTACACGTAACAATACGACAGGACGCAACCCTACCGAAAGTACCGCAGTACAAAATATCACCAGAGGGTGAGAAGGCACTGACAGAGATCATACACTCTTTGGTAGAGGCAGGGGTGGTAGAGGAAGTAGTGAGCAACGTTTGTAACAGTCCCATACTACCGATTGTAAAGAGACAGGGAGAGGGAGACGGAAAAGCCTACCGCTTCATCATTGACCTGCGGGAGATAAACAAAATCATAGTGCCACAATACCCAGTAGTTTCCGACATCACGACAATTTTGACTTTAATCCCCTCCACTGCCACCACCTTCACTGTAATTGACCTCAAAAACGCATTCTTTTCCATACCTATACACAAGGACAGCCGCTATCTATTTGGATTCACCCTAAACTCCCGTTCGTACAGATTTTGCAGAGCACCTCAGGGGTACACTGAGAGCCCAAGCATCTATAGCCAGGCGCTTAAAAGACAGTTAGACGCCATACAATTGCCAGATGGAGTGGCACTAATACAATATGTAGACGACATCCTTCTAGCAGCGGACACCATACCAATAGCCGTCACAGCCACCATCAAACTACTCCATTTTCTTGCTGAGAATGGTCACAAGGTCTCCCGAAAGAAATTGCAGTTCTGTAAATCACAAGTGACCTATTTGGGTCACCTTTTATCCAAAGAAGGGAGGAAATTCACGCCTGACAGGATCCAGACAATTCTAGACACCCCTGTCCCCAAAGATCAGAAACAAGTCCGCTCTTTGATAGGTCTCACTTCATTTTGCCGACAGTGGTTACCGAACTTTAGCCTCATTGTCAAACCCTTCTCTCCCTCCTAGCTAAAGACATCCCCTCACCTCTCCCCTGGACCCCCGAATGCCAGTCAGCCTTTAAAGAACTACGCAATGCCCTTTGTTCAGCGCCTGTACTAGGAACCCCGGATTACTCCAAACCATTCTTCCTCTACACGCACGAGAGGGAAGGATGTGCATTGTCTGTCCTAACACAATCAATTGGTCACAAACAACGCCCTTGTGCATATTTCTCTGCCACCCTCGATCCAGTAGCCAGAGCGCTGCCAGCGTGCCTGCGCGCTGTGGCAGCTGCAGCAGTATCGATACGCCAGAGCGAAGGAATAGTACTCTCCAATCCAGTCACTGTTTTAGTACCCCATGCAGTCGACACACTACTAAACCAGACCAAAACCCAACACTTGACTAGCACCCGACTGACAGGATATGAGTTGACCCTGCTAGCACCGCACATTACCCTAAAGCGATGCACCACCCTCAATCCAGCCACACTGTTACCCCTACCCGAAAATGATCCTAGCGTGACTCCACTACACGACTGTGTGACACTAACCGATGAACAAACAAAGAGTAGAATAGATCTGAGACACACCGCCTTTCTAGAACCAGATGGAGAACTATGGGTGGATGGTTCGTGCATCAAACTCCCCGACGGCACCACCTCAGCTGCATACGTTGTCACCACAGCCCGAACCGTTCTGGAAACAGCCCCGTATTCCCCAACGTTCAGCCCAGGCTGCAGAACTCATTGCCCTCACACGAGCATGCATCTTAGCGACTGACACGACAGTTAACATATACACCGACAGCCAATATGCCTTCGGGGTGGTTCACCATTTTGGGATCTTATGGAAAGAAAGAGGGTTCCTGACTTCACACGGTACACCCATCCTGCATGGAGATTTAGTCTCCGCCTTGACGCAAGCAGTCCTCCTCCCCAAGAAGTTAGCAGTGATAAAATGCCAAGCACATAGGAAAGTGACTGATCTCATTGGACAGTGAAATGCACTAGCAGACGTTACTGCCCGAGCCACGGCAGGAGACAGAACTACGACACCAATGTATGTGACCAGGTCACAAGCTGAACGATGGACTGACGCTAGGACCACTGTAAGGGACATACAGACTACAGGCACACAAGACGAATTGACCGAGTGGGAAAAGGTGGGACTAAAAGACGAGGAAGATTGCTGGAGAACTAAAGACGGAAATAAATGGCTGTTACCCAATGCCTACCTCATCCCTATATTGACCATGGCACATTTACCAGCACACATAGGCTCCACCCCCATGATTGAACTAATCACCAGAGTATGGCATAACGTCAAGATAGCAGAATCTGCTAAAACGCCTAGTACAACAATGTATAGTCTGCCTACAACACAACCCAGGGAAGGGGACAGTAGTACCACGGGGAGGGTTTGGAGTCCCTGACCACCCCCCTTTGAAATCCTTCAAATGGATTACATTCAACTAGAGAGATGCCTTGGTCTAAAATATGTCCCGGTGGTTGTGTGCGCTTTTAGCAAATGGGTGGAGGCATATCCCACCCGCGACAATACCGCCTTAGCCACTGCAAAAGTATTGCTGAAAGAATTCTTCCCCCGATACGGCCTTTGCAGAATTTTATGGAGCGACAACGGCCCCCACTTCGTAGCCGAGGTGATACAGAACATACTGAGAGGGTTGGGGGTAAAACAAAAGTTCCATGCCGTCTTCCACCCCCAATCAGCGGGCCTGGTAGAGAGACACAATGCAACGTTGAAACTAAAACTAGCCAAAATAGTTGCCACGACCGGGTTGAAATGGCCCGACTCCCTCCCATTGGCATTGTTATCGATGCGCTCCACCCCAACCAAACACCGACTGACCCCGTATGAGGTGGTCTTCGGCAGGCCTATGAGCATTTGGGCGGCACCAAGACCCACCTCCATTAACGATGTCCCGAACATATTAATGTCTGATTACTTGCATAAGTTGACAAACGAGCTAACAATTATCCACCAACAGGTGCAGCAAGCCTTGCCTGACGTATCCAGGGGCCCGGGTCATGAAATAAAGCCAGGCGACCATGTATTGATTCGCAACTTCCAAAGAACGAAGAATCTGGAGCCTAGGTGGACGGGCCCCTGGCAAGTCCTGATCACCACCCGAACTGCCCTCCGAGTGGAAGGAAAACGAAACTGGCTGCATGCCCACCACTGCAAACGAGTCCCTCCAACCCTGGCAACCTGTGAAGGGGTGGAGGTGCAAGAGGAAGTACTCGCGAGAGACCGACCAGCTCCGAGTTGCTACCCACAAGAAGACACCCTCGAACTATCAGAATTTCCCGACCCCACGGTGCCATCCAGGAAAGGGTACAACCTAAGATCGACGAAAGGAGGGAGCTCCAACGACCAGGCCACCAACTAAGTCAAGGTCTCAGATCGGTAGCACAGTCAAACAACGCTACCAGGAAAGCGCCAGACAAAAGTCTGTGGTCCTAACAGTTGTTGAGCTCCTCGAAGATGATGGAAGAAACTGAACACCTGCAAAACCACCGCAAAGACACCAAGACTGCTAACCTGCACAGCACAAAGACAATTACACTTGTAGCCGCATTTCTCACCTGTCTCCTGCTAATGGTCGCACTCTGGATCATTGAAGAGAATGCACCTGCATACAGAACATGGTCACCCACCATGCAACCAACCACCAAGAAAGAACACTACCTGGTATCACTACCGCCACATCTCCGAGAACGACGCAAAGAATTCTGGAATAATTCTTTCGTGCAGATGTTGCACCAGCATAATCTTGCCACCAATGCTACCAACTGTTGGGTCTGTGGGCTGTTACCACATGCCACTGAACATTCCATCCCTTTCATCCCTTCGCCCTTTTCTATTCACGGATCTTGCCTTGCCTGGATGATGCTCCTACAAGAAAGTTACAAAGACAATGCCACTTCCGACGGAACAATCGCCCAGTTCTACAACGAGTTCTGGCGAAACAAAACAGGAAGGACAGCTGCCCCCTTCTGCCCTCACACCTTCAATGCGACATTCCAGATTAATGTCCCCTCCAAAGAACGAGTGGAAATGCAAGTGTTCAATAATCCTAACAGAGCCACATTTTCCTACCTGAAGAAAAGAACTGCTGCAACACTGACTGTGGCCCTATCTGTGGTGAACGTCTCTGGCCTTGTATGCATTGAAGGCCGTGGGACTAAGAATGTGGGTAACAGCACCTGTAGCATTGTAAGGACTTTGAACACTGCCAACCCCCAGCGCTTGTTGCATCACCCAATATGTACTTTGTTTGTGGAACCAAAGCCTACACCTGGCTCCCAAGAAACTGGGGGCACGTGCTACATCGCCTTTGTTTTGCCACCAACCTACACAGCCCCTGCAGAGCATCATCAAGAAAAGCGTTCTAAAGACATTGATCAAGCAGACTCTGCCTCATCACAGTTCCTCGATGCAGCAAAAGGGCTCGTCCCGCTATGGGGTCCGATGGCAAACAGCCGAGCCATCAGACATCTGTCCCAAGCGGTAGAGACCGCCCTGAACGTCACTGCCGGCATCCTCACCAACAACACTGCTGAGCTCCAAGCGATCCGTCTGGTTACCCTGCAAAATCGCATGGTCCTGGACGTGGTACTAGCGGACCGTGGAGGAGCATGCCGCATCATCGGTGCCAGCTGCTGTGTATACATTCCTGATAATTCACCTTCTGTCTATGAAGCAATCGAACATCTCCATAGACTATCTTCAGAAATTCATCAAGGATCAGAGACTTGGACAATTGGAAGTTGGCTTTGGGGCATCTTGAAGGAGTGGGGTTGGAAAATATCAATGATTCTCTTGGTCCCAGTATTGACAATATGTGGTTGTTGTTTGGGTGTACACTGTATACCACCTTTGTGTTCTCTTTGCATAACTACCTTGCACCCTAAGACTATGGACACTCAGCTAACAAAAATGAGAGTAATGTATGATCAAGAGATACGG
Source organism: Calotriton arnoldi (assembly GCA_963921515.1). Lineage (NCBI taxonomy): Eukaryota > Metazoa > Chordata > Amphibia > Caudata > Salamandridae > Calotriton > Calotriton arnoldi. The sequence continues at coordinate 1,616,709 of CAWUFW010001464.1, read as the reverse complement.
GACATTATGGAGATCGAAAAAGACTGACAAGCTGGCTAGTTATGTTCAAAGGGGCCACTGTTAAAAGCAAAACGATAATCATGAACATTACCTGCGCCATCTTGTCTGGTGGAATTCTATGTGCACATAAGTTGCAGTCATTTTAATCTATCACAGCCATTTTGTACTCTGTTGGTCACCTTTGTTTCACCCTGCCCTTACTAGCATCCCTCTGACCCTCTGACCGACCTGGTATGTGTGCTGGGGGCTATAAACTCTATTGCCACAACAAACCTCAGCGCCACTTGCTGCCACAAACTCGCTTTTCCTCTCATCTCTGTTTTCAGGCAAACCTTTGGACACTCTACCCCTCACTGCACCTAGTTACACAAACAGGTTCCAAACACCAAAAAGACTCTTGCAACATGATTTATTGCACTGCAAACAGCAAGACTTGTTGTTACAAACAATGGGACCTGTTTTATCAACAGAACGGACTCTTAGATCTGGCCGGTCTCACATGTTTTAGACCCTGAAGCAAGGTCCAGCTGCAAGATAAGATTGTCAGTTTGACCTGGGTGGGAAGAGAATTACTGTTGGGCTTGTGTGACAACCTGCCCGGGGAGGGGACCCCAAGCTTGTGTAACCATGTTAATCAAACAAATGCATTGTGTCAAACTTGTATAAAAGGAAGAGCCAAAGGAGTTGTCAGCAGAGCACTTCCCTCAGACATCCCGGTGTCTGCAGTTGACGTGATCTCCTCATGAGAAATAAACCTTTTTCTTGTCTTCCAGTTTCCAGCGCTTGCCTCATTATTTTGATAGCGAACCCAAGTGAATTAGAGGTGGAACCCTGCACCGGGCAGCATTGAGGGTCTTAGAAGACTCGCTGCCTTTCACAAGCCTGAAGCCGTGGCGTTTCCCGCTTAGTGATGGATTTGCCGCACTGGCCACAAAAGCAATCCTCTGCCGCATAATCTGCAGATTTTAACAAAAAAGAATTGCTTCTCGCTCAAGCAGATCAAAAGTTACTAAGAATGTGGTGACTCGTGTCCGGTGCAGTGAAGGGACCTTCACAAAGTTGAGGGGTCATCTTTCAATTACTTGCTGCGGCATTTGGATGGTAAACTGGTACTGATGAGGTGAAATGTTTCTCCTGACAGTGTTACCATGTGTAGAAAGGACATAATAATCCACAAATTCTATCACAAAATGTGCTGCATTGCGCCGCATAATTTGCCTTTTTTTGCCACATAATTTATTCAACCCTGCCTCATAATTTGGTCTTCCCCTGCCACATAATTCCTGTGGCCTTGCTCTTCATCTGCATGTGCTCCGAGCAGACGGTGCACACCTTCACAGCGGGCGAGTCCGTGGGTCTCCTGTGTTAAGGGTCTGAGCTCCAGTGGACAGAGGGAGTAGCCTTGTTGTCCACCCGCAGCGCAATAGTAACCGAGGCCTTGGACGCCAGTGGGAAGCTGTCCCCACCAGTGATGCCGCACTCACCCAAGACCTGGAGTGAAGGCCTCACGAGTGTGAAAACAAGAGGGTGAGAGGACAACTCAGGAGTGAGGAGGTGCACGACCACTACCTCAAGCCGCCGCCACACCAAGGAACCCCATTGGGAATACCACTACATCCACCAAGGTGTGTAGAGCGGTCCTGGGAAGGGGTAGGAGGAGTGATGAGCTGAAATTCGGGGTAGGATTGCTTTTAGGAATGGGGTAAGTTAAGCTTAGGATAAGGGGTAAGGTTGGGGCAGGTAAAGGCTTAGGCTGGGATATATAGCAAGTTAAGCCCAGGCTTAAGGACTGTTCAGGATAAGGGGCAGGCTTATGGTGCGGATTAGTCTGGGGCAGGGACAATGGAATTATGCGATTCTGGGGCTGTGGCGTTATTCGCATAATTCTGGATTTGCTGTTTTTGCCACATAATCCATCATCTGCTGTATAATTAGTAGATTTTAACAAAAAAATTGTTACCAGCTCAAACGGATCAAATGTTAGTAAAAAAATGCAGCGCAGTGGAAGTCACTTCGCAAAGATTGACTGTACACCTTTCAGTTGCATATTGCTGTATCTGGGTGTTAAACTAGTACTAATGAGGTGAAACCATTGTCCAAAGTGTTAACGTGCAAAAATGGCAAAATAATGAACTGATGCTACCACAAAATATGCTGCATTATGCCGCATAATTTGCTTTTCCTTGCAGCATACTTTAATAAACCCTGCCGCATAATTCCAGTGGCCCTGGTTCAGAGTTACAGTTGAGCAGTTGTTAGGGCTAGGGTATGATATTATGGTCAACTTAGACGTAATATGTAGTCGGTAATTGCATTACATTGTGGTTGTAGTGATAGGTCAGAGTAGTGACAGGGCGAGGTAGTGGCTCTCGGTGCAGTGAATGTGTGCAGGTGCCAGGGTGCGAGTGAGCAGCCACCAGCTGCAGGCCCTCGCCTGTAGTGAAAGGGGCTGTTGTGCTGGCACTTGTGAACAGGAAGGACGGGTTGGCTCAGAGTCAGGAGTGCAGCGCACTCCAAGGAATGCTGCAGAACCGGTCTCTGTATTTGCAGAGCTGCACCCGGGGAATCCTCAGAAGACACTAGTGAGGGGAGGAATTCCTCCAAGATCACACAGCGCGGCACTGCAAAGGTGTGACCAGAGAGGAACCACCCTAATGGATGAAAGGCCTCTGTGAAGGGCTGAGAAAAGAGAATTGTTATGAAATAAATAAAACTGCTTTACCGTGGGGTGCAAGGTAAGAAATAACATATTACTGAAAGTCGATGTCACATACAGTGCCGCAGAAGGAATAGCCATGTAATAATACACAACATAAAGAGTTAGGGACCAATTTAGATCTCGGCAGAAGGGTTACTCCGTCACAACGTCCCATTATGTCCTATGGGATTTATATTTCGGCGATTTATATTTCGCCGGATGGGATATACGTCACGGAGTAACTCGTCCGCCAAGATCCAAATCAGGCCTAGAAACTCTTACAGTAAGACACAACCTCACCACGCAAATGCACCTGTGGGCATGTTAAGGGGGGGGGGGGGAATCGGGCGCCACGCACTGTGGTTTCTTTTTAAAACAACTTGTTTACATAGTGCTTCTTATAGCTCCCCTGCTATTTCTAAGCACTGAGCATGATCTATTGTTTTGTGGTATTCGCAAACAGGTTATTTCTGCAATGGGAGACTCGTTACCTGGAGAGACAAAGGAGGCGTGACCGAGCCGCGCGGGGAGTGCTCACTCTGTGGTTAATAGATGTAGAGGGCCATCCAGGCTCTCCACTACTTTGTTGCAGTTCTTTACTGTGCACGAACTCCTCAGGGCCGGCTCGACCCGAGGAGATAAATAAACGGCGGAAGACCGCTCGGGGTCTTCCCGCCAGAGTACTGCTAATGAGTGTGGGCGTGTAATTATTCCAGCGCTGCGTAGGCCTTTGATATCCCCAGGCCCCGCCGCGCTACATTGGCGACGAGGCCGGTCGTACCCCGGTGCACCATCCCTGCCAGGAAAGGAGCGCGCGGAACACACCCGCGACGCTCCGCTATCCGGAGAGCCTGTACCTGCCATCTCTCATCGTGTGGAGCCGTCCGCGGCCTGGGCTGTGTCTCCTGTGCCCTGCGCTGCCGCTGCTGAGGTGCCTCTTGCCCCGCCTCCGGCACCGCGACTCCAGCCGGCGTCATCCCCTGCCAGGTGTGAGGCTGCTGAGACGTCCTGCACCCGCCGGCGCGCTTCCCTGGACTGACGGGAGCGTGCTCGAGCCGGCGGTGCATGTGTGAGGAGGATCGCCACGAGCCTGCACGCGGGTGAGTCAGCCAGCCCCAAGGGGAGCTCCCCCGGTGGCGTGCAGTGGTATTGCAGGCCTGAAGTGAGGAAGGCAGCGAGGGAAGCCTCCCACGTGGCCCGTGTCTCCCCATCTGCTGCAGGGGAAACTGAGCAAGCACCCAGGGATGGCCTTGGAACCCTGCCTCACTGTCAGCCCACCTCAGAGGGAGACCCAGAGGACCCTGTGCAGCCCACAAAGGGAGAGTGCCACCAAGACCCAGCACTGGCTAAAGTGAAAGAGAGGGCAGTTTTCAGTCAGTCCCACAGAGAGACTGTACCACGTCACCCAGAGGAGCAGGCCCAGCGCATTGCGCATCACCAGGCCCATCACACATGTGGCTACACGCCGGCATAGACCTTGCATCCAGGACCCCTAGCACCAGCACTGCGCCACTGCAACCACGCCCAAGCGCGCCCCCACCATGAGCACGCCAGCCACACCGGGCACGGCGGGCCAACAGGCCGATGCGGACAATCCACCCAGGGGTGCCAACGCTCCACCCCCAGAACACAGCCACACGGTTGTCTCCCCACTGCCACCGTTTAGCGAAACCGCTGACCCTGTCACGGCGGCCCCGCTATGGAAAGCGTGGATTGGGCGGTTGAACCATTATTTCAAGGGCACCAGAGAAACGGACGGTACTGTGAAGAGGTCGCTGCTTATATACTATGGCGGTGCGGAGATCTACGATCTCTTTGAAACCCTGCCCAACACAGGTAACGATGACGACTATGAGGCGGCGGTCGCCGCGCTCAACAGGCACTTCGACACTCAACTTAACCCCGACTTCGAGCGGTTCAAGTTTAGACAGGCGTCGCAGTCGGACACGGAGTCCGTGGACATGTTTTACACGCGGTTGCGCAGGCTAGCCAGCACGTGCGCCTTCCTGGACCAAAGGGAGGAAATACGTGGCCAAGTCATCCAGGGGTGCCGCTCTACACTGTTGCGAAAACTGATCCTTCGACAACCGGGGATCTCTCTAGATGAGATCCTCATCCTAGCCAGGTCTCATGAACTGTCGGACGTCCGGGCTGGCGAAATGGAGGCTGCTCTACACAAGTCCGCCGCGGTGACGCACACCCCACGATATGCGCCCGTCAAAGAAGAAAGGGTCGAGGCAATACAACGGTGCCCTACCATGGCTCGCCAGGCACCGAGGACGACAACTGGCGGGGCATGCGGCAACTGTGGAGAGGACCACCCGACATCGGCAGTGTGTGGAGCAAGGGGGAAAACGTGCTCCCACTGCGGGAAGAGGAACCACTTCGCAAGGGTGTGTCGAAGCAGCCGGTCCCGGCCGGCCCCTCAAAGATCACAAGGCATGTCACAAAACCTGCGCCAAGTCTCACTCGAAGACCCGCAATCGCGTGAAGACGACCCGCCGCGGGAGCGCTGCCTCGCCCTAGATGATGATGAAGTGTTCGTCGTGTCTTTTGTCAGCAGGTCCGACAACCACCGAAGGCCGCCACCGATGTGCTCTGTCCTAGTAGAAGGGTCCGCTGTCCGGGCGCTCATCGACACGGGTGCATCGGTTAACGTTATGGATTCGGAGCAGTATGACCGTCTGTCGCCACGGCCCCCGCTCGCACCCACCAAGGCCCGGATCTACACCTCCGGAGGAACAGACCCACTCCCCCTTCGGGGAGTCATCAAAGCCAAGATCGCCAGCGGAAAGCTTGTCACTGTGGCTCGGTTCCACGTCACGGAAGGGAGAAAAGGCACGCTACTCAGCTGCCACACGGCAGAGGACCTAGGCCTGGTCTTCTTTGCAAACCAGATCCACGAATCCCACGCCGAAACCATCCTGAGGGAGTTCCCAGCGCTATTCACTGGGCTCGGCAAGCTAAAAGGGAAACGGTTTAAGCTCCACATAGACACCACAGTGAGGCCTACCGCCCTGAGGCACAGGAGAGTGCCGTTCAATCTCCGCCCGCAAGTGGAAGAAGAGTTGAAGAAGCTGGAAGACCTCGATGTCATCGAGAAGTGTCCGGCCCAACCCCATGAGTGTCCCCGCTGGTCGTGGCTCCCAAGCCAAAGCAGCCCGGAGCCATCCGGCTCTGCGTGGACATGAGGCTCCCGAACCTGGCGGTCAAGAGGGAACGCCACCTTACGCCCACCATGGATGACATCGTGGCGGATTTGAACAGAGCCAAATGGTTTTCAAAGCTGGACCTAAACGCGGGATACCACCAGTTGGAGCTCGAACCCGAGAGCAGGTATATCACCACGTTCTCAACTCACGTTGGCCTCAGGAGGTACAAGAGACTGAGTTTCGGGGTGTCGTCGGCAGTCGAAGTCTTCCAGAATGCCATCAGGGAAGCACTGTTGGGCTTGCAGGGTGTCATCAACCTGAGCGACGACATCCTGGTGTTCTCGAACACCCTGGAAGAACACCACACTCACCCCTGGGCCACCCTCCAGCGACTCGAAGATTGCGGACTGACCCTTCACAAAGCAAAGTGTTTGTTCTACCAGGAGTCAGTTGACTTCTTTGGGTACGTCTTCACTAGGGAAGGGCTGCAGGTGGACCCCAAGAAGGCCGTGGCCATATGAGCAGCCAGCACTCCAAAGACCCCCACAGAGGTTCGCAGTTTCCTTGGCATGGCCACATACTGTGGCAGATTCATTCCGAATCTGGCCACCCTGTCAGAACCACTGTGCACCCTCACCCGCAGTGACCACAAGTGGGAATGGACCGTAGCTGCTAACACTGCATTCAACAACATCAAGGCTGCGCTCATGGATAAGACGGTGATGGCCTACTTTCACCCGGGGCGGCGCACCGAGCTGGTCGTCGATGCCAGCCCAGTAGGCCTTGGAGCAGTCCTCCTTCAGGAGCATAATCAAGAGACCTGGAGGCCAGTGGCGTACGCCAGCAGGGCACTATCGGACACCGAGACAAGGTACGCCCAAATCGAAAGGGAGGCGCTGGCAATAAAATGGGCATGCCAGCATTTTCACCTGTACTTGTACGGACAAGAGTTTCAAGTGATAACCGACCACAAGTCACTGCTCCCGCTCTTTGCAGGGTCATCGAGACTGGCCCCTCCGATAATAGAGAGATGGGCCGTACAGCTACAGGCATACAATTTCAAAGTTGTCTTCCGTCCCGGTGCACACAATCCAGCGGACTACCTCGAGAGACACCCTGAGTCCCTGGTCCCTCGAAGTCCACCGGTGGATGTAGCGTACTCCGAAGCATTTGTGAAAATGATCTCGCAGGAGGCATGCCCCACCGCCATGACCCTAGAGGAGATCGGCCAAGCGACGGAGGAAGACGAAACACTGACCAGAGTGAAATCCACCCTGCTGAGCAACGGATGGACACACTTCCTGGACGGGGCTCAGACACTCCGAGCCGAAGACAGCCACGCTCGGCAACAGATCTGGCAGGTTCGCCATGAACTAAGTGTGGGAGACCAGGGAGTTGTTCTGAGGGGACACGTCATCATAATCCCAAAGAGACTGCAACACCTGATCCTCCAGCTAGCTCACGTCGCCCACCAAGGGATGGCAAAGACAAAAGCCAGACTACGGAACAAGGTGTGGTTCCCAGCCATGGATGCCATGGCGGAAGACAAGGTGAGACAATGTCACGCTTGCATCATCACTGGTGGGGACCCGGCGCCGGTAATCACGGAAGAGCCAAGCGAACTCCCATGGGCCAAAGTCAGTCTCGACTTTGGGAGCTTCCCGGATGGTTGCACCATGTTGGTGCTGGTTGACTCCTTCTCAAAGTTCCCGATCGTGGAGGTGGTGGCGTCGACAACGTTCGTGCATGTACGAAGAGTCCTTGAGAAGACATTCGCACTCATGGGGCTACCCGATGAGATCCGTTCAGACAACGGACCTCCGTTCCAGGGCTGTGAGTTCCAGGAATACTTGGAGAGGAAGGCGATTCGCCACAGGAAGATCACCCCTCTGTGGCCACAAGCCAATGGGGAGGTGGAACGCCTTATGGGGACACTCAACCGGGCCCTGCGCATTGCTGTCGATCAAGGGGCAGATGCGGAATCAGCACTCGACCAGTTCCTTGACGCCTACAGGCAGACGCCACACAGCACGACCAAGTGTGCTCCCGCCCACCTGCTCTTCAAAAGGCCCCCCCGAGGGACAGCATCCCGACTGACCCAACATGGAAACCCCCGGAACGGGACAATGAGGCCATCCAAGCGAGGAGAAAGTCAACGAATCAAATGGCGAGTGAAGCCCGCAGAGCAAGAGAGCCACAGTTGAAAGTGGGGGACTGTGTCGTGGTCAAGGACAGACACCCAGGTTGGAAGTTTAGAACACCGTATGAACCGGAAGAATGGGTCATCGTTAAGGTTCAAGGGACCATGGTTACCGCTCAGCGAGGGCAACAAGTTGTCACTAGGAACGTGTCAAGCTTCAAGAAGACGAGTGGGCCAGGCGTTGACCAGGAAGAGTCAGGAGGTCTGAAAAACACCCCGAGCCTCACCCCCAGTGGCTCGCCGGGACCGCTAGTCTCTTCACCAAGTTCCCCGCAGGCAGAGAGTGGAGGGACTGTCCCTGAGGCCAGCGGGCCCCGCCAAGGGTTTGTGACTGTTTCACCCCCGAACACTCAGACGGATGGATGCAGTGGCCAGCTCCAACTCCCGGAGCCAGAAGTATGGTCTCCGGCCGAACCCTGCAGCCAGCGGCTAAGAGAGTTTGTGTGCACATCTCCGTAACCCTGAAGAATCCTGATAGACTGTGTTTAAAGAAAAGTAGGAATGTAGAGAGCCATCCAGGCTCTCCACTACTTTGTTGCAGTTCTTTACTGTGCACGCACTCCTCGGGGTCTTCCCGCCAGAGTACTGCTAATGAGAGTGGGCGTGTAATTATTCCAGCGCTGCGTAGGCCTTTCATATCCCCAGGCCCCACCGAGCTACAATAATGAACCCCAGCCTGGCGACCAGACCAAGACATCTGGGGGTGCATCCACTCACTGCAGGGAGCTTTCCACTGCTCCGCTTTAGAAGCCCCCACCCTCCCACAGATCTCTTTAGAGGGGGCTTTCCCTGCTCAGAGATTCGCTCAAGGGAGATTCCCGCACTGCATTCCCCTTAGGGCTCATATACTAAATTCGGCATTCTAAAGCCATGTCCAGGGAGGTGCTGATAAACGAACATTTAAAGGTTCCCCTGCAGCAGCGCCCCTACAAACACAACCAACGTATTTTATTTCTTGACTCTCATACAGGCAAAACAGCATCTTCTCCACCCTTAAGTGCGTTACGCAGTTCAATGGCTCTCGGTTTATAAAACTCAGCAGCAATGCATAAACCCACACAACTATCTTATCTACACACTGCTCGTCTATAGCCTTTTTTAACAGGCACATAAAGTGGCATACATGAGGCATTCTCTAAAATGATGTAATATGGAGTTGTTTTTTTATACAGCACTTCACATCTCACCGCGGTGATTTCTAAGTGCTGTAAATAAGACCATTGCTAGGTTATGTTATGAGTATTTGTAGAGCGCACCACTCACCTGGGAGGATATCCTGGCACTGAAAAGCAGGAGCAGCGTGCGCCAAAGCCAGGACCGAAACTAGGTGAGGAGCCAGGCCTTCAATTTCTTGAGAACTTCAAGAGCTGAGGAGGCAGATCTGATGGGCAGGGATAGGTCATTCTACCTCGCTCCCGAAGCCTGGGGGAAGACCCGGCCGCCGGATCTAGTTCTGTGTATGCGGGCAATGTGTGTGAGCAAGAGTCCGACTAAGCAGAGGTTGTTGAGGTAGGTGGGCGATGTTGTGCAAGGCTTTCCATGTGTGCGTGAGGCATTTGACGACTACCTGTTTGTGGATGGGGAGTCAGTGGAGGTCTTTGAGGTGTGGGGTGATGTGAATGTGGTGGTGGGGAGTCTGAGTGTGTGTTTGGCAGCTATCAGTCAATATAATGGGATTCAATTTACTGACCTTGGAAGAATAGAAGGCTTGGTAGGTCCTGCCAGGATTAAACTTGAAGCCTACAGTGCATAACGCATCAGCAGTGAGCTTCTTTCTTACAGGGCAATCTTCCTGCGATCACCGCCACAAACAAAGTATTGCTACATACATACATGGACGTCATTTATGGGGTCGCACCTGCAACCCCTGGATTGTCCCTAGTGACCCGTGGTATAGCCTTTGCAACCCCTGCCCCCCAGATGTGGCAAAATCAGTGCCCAGAACATAAGGGCAGCTTTATTATTTTCTGTCAATTTTTTATTACACTAATAGTGAGTAATATTTTATTATTCACTATTAGTGTAATACAGAATGGATTACAATTAGATGGAATATGATCCTCCCTGGCAGCTGAAAATGTCTTTAAAGTTACGTTGTGTGCGTGCTTGCGGGTGAGTGGGTTTATGTAAGAGTGAGCATGTGTGAGCATGCATGTGTGAGGGAAATTGAAGGTTACATGGCATGTGATTTCACTTCTGCTGCCCCTGGCATTTAGGTGAATTGACATTCATTTAGTAATAGGCTGACCCTAGATGAGGGAGACACGGCGGCGCTGATATTACATGATCTTAGCGCTGCCTTCGACACTGTGTCCCATGATATGCTCCTATTGAGACTGGCACAACCGGGGCTCCAGGGAAAGGCACTCTCCTGGTTGTCCTCTTTTTTTTAAAAGGGCTGAACATTCCAGGATGTCTTGGGCAGCGCCTCCTCCACGTGTCAAAGCAAACACAAGGAGATGATGAACGGAGCGCTGAAACTTTTCAGACACTCACCCCCAGTCACAGATCTGTGTTGAATCCATCATCATTCTTTAGCTCACTTCGCCACCCTAGTTCAGACCCAGCCATATGCAAATCAATCTTGACACTGTGCCTCATGGGAACAGTCCAGCCCAAACTGCCAAGCCAGGTCTTCCCTGGACCGGAACCAAGCATCCTGGGACCGGTTTCGGGGTAACACCCCCTTATCAGCCAGGCTAGCTTGAATCTAGTGGCAAAGTGAGCCCGGGAACCACGTATGGGCATACCCTGCCAACTTAGGGCGAACAAAGCAAACACAAGGAGATGATGGACGGAGCGCTGAAACTTTTCAGACACTCACCCCCAGTCACAGATCTGGGTTGAATCCATCATCGTTCTTTAGCTCACTTCGCCACCCTAGTTCAGACCCAGCCATATGCAAATCAATCTTGACACTGTGCCTCATGGGAACAGTCCAGCCCGAACTGCCAAGCCAGGTCTTCCCTGGACCAGAGCCAAGCATCCTGGGACCGGTTTCGGGGTAACACCCCTCATCAGCCAGGCTTGCATGAATCCACGTGTCCTGCACCGACGTCCGGTGTCCCTCAAGGTTCTGCTCTAAGACCGGCACTTTTTAACATCCATGTTCACCCCCTGGCCAACCTGGTTGAGCGATGAGGTCTTACTTTATTCTCCTATGCGGATGATACCCAAATCATCTTGTCTCCATCATCCGCTCAGGACCACAATTCTGTGTCCTTGAACTCCTGCCTGGCTCAAGCAGCCTCGTGGATGAACAAAACTCGTTTAAACTGAACAGAGAGAAGGCTGAGGTGCTGGTGCTTGGAAAGAACCCGTCCCTTTGGGGTCCACAGCCCTGGCCAGATGCTCTGGGTGATATCCCTGTCCCTGCCCTCAAAGTCAAGATTCGGCTTTTTAGTGGACACTAAGCTTTCTAGGAAACCTCAGGTGGCAAGGGTATCTGCGACCTGTTTTGCCACCCTGAAATGGTTACGGAAATTTATCTGGATGCTCCAAGTTTCTGCCCAAAGAGCTGTCATCAAGGCACTCTTTTTGTCCCGATTGGATTACGGCGACATCCTTTACCTGGGGGTTGAAAAAGCCTCCTTGAGACATATGCAAGTGGAGCAGAACGCGACCGCCATGCGGATTCACAGACTGCCAAGACATGCATCAGTTAGATCTCTCCTCCATGAACTTCACTGGCTAAGGGTGGAGAAACGCAACCAATTTAAGGCTCTGTGCTACGTCTTCAAGGCAAGGGCAGAGGATGCCCCCACCATATTGCGGGCCTGTTAAAACCGCACCAGCCTGCTCGATATCTGCGCTCAAGCAATCTCTCCCTGTGCACCGTTCCTAGGATTAAACTGACTCGCATGGAAGGCCGTTCCTTTGCGTTCCTCGGCCCTAAGCTCTGGAACGCTCTACAGGAACATCTGAGATTCTGTACCTCGCTGACCCCCTACTGCAGGCAACTAAAGACTCGGCTGTTCTGAACTAGCTGGGCCTGGCGGAACCTTGTCTATTGCTAAAAGCACCGGGAAACCCAGAGTGCGTAGCTGAAGCGCCATATAAGCATCTAAACATAACCCTTGGGGCGCCGTGGCCCCATTCAGCCCAAGGTCAATGCATTTCTGTGAGATCTGGGAACCTGAGGGGCCATTCACGACATTCCACAAGGGGGCCCTCATTTTGTGTTTGCAACAGTAACTCACGAACATGAAGAAGAGTAGGGCAAATGCAAATTTACACAGAATCCATGTGCATGCCACAGAGGTGGGCCGCGCACTGAAGGTTTGAGTCAAGCTCGAGCCAGATGCCCGACTCCGGCTCAGCTCGAGCCACCCCTGAACTCTCGAAACCAAAATGAGCCTTTCGTGCTCATACCTCATTCTCAAAGCCCGGATTGTGCCCCTCCATCAGTGCCAGGCAGCTGCGGCGCGCCAAAGTCTTTCTTCAGTTTTTATTACACCCTGTAGGCTTCAGATGGACGGATCCGGAAGACACCATGGAGCGCAGTGAATAGGCTGCGCTCCACAGGCTTCATGATCAGCCACAGCACCGACCCCAACAGGTAATGAAAAATGTTAACAAGCCCAGTCAGACAATCAGACTCTCAGTTTGTGTGCACGTCACCTCTGTCTGGTTCAAGGTAAAACAGCAAATCTGACCTTTGTTTTGTCAATACCTATAAATGCTGTTACTGGGGCGTCGGACCGCTTCTGATGCCCAGCTGATAACATAAAAAAGTGAAGGTCTGCCTTTCCTTAACTTCGTACTGCTTTCCAGAAACTTTTTTTTGTGTTTGCTCAATTCAACATGTATTGTGTGCATTTATTTAACACATATACTAATTTAGCTCCTGAAAGAAACACAAAGATTGTTTTTGGGTAGAATGGGAAGAGAGAAGGCGACCCCTATCCAGTGAGTGAATAGCACCACTGTAACCATGAAACTTGGGTTCAAATCTTGACCACATTTGGATCCTACTTGACCAAATAGTGTGATCCTATGCAAATCAGTTTATTTAATCGGATTTTAATTGACGAGCAAAGCTGAAACCGCCTTGAAAGAGCTGTGTGCTGTATGAAAACTTCATGTACGGTTCAACAGACAATAATATAGCCCTGCATACATTAATTTTGCTATTCATGTGTACAGTGCAAGTGACAAAATGACATCTGTTACTCCAGCCAGCCTGGCAGGGCACTGGGAGAAAGTAGGTTTGAAAACTATTACTTTTAATGGTGGCATAATCTAACACAAGCGTTTAATAAATAACCTATTTTTTTCTTCGAAACAGACTTTGTCACATTTTTAGGTCACCTCTTGTATATACTTTAGTATATACTTATATGTGTATGTACTTTGTGGGCTCTGGAGATCAGCCCTAGGACTTGTATGCTTCCGCTTAGGGACTTTTTTTTCTGTTCAACTGCCTCTATTTAACTGTCTTGATAGAAAACGACCAGCAGAGGTCAGTAAAATACCAGATTCACTTTAGCATTCCCTAGATTCCAGTCCATAGAAATTGTCTTCCACGAGCACCCGTAGACAATAATATTTTTTTCAAATCTTGTATTTTCAGTGATATGACCACCGAAGGCCCTGATTTTATATTAAAAACAGAGCTTTGGACTATACCATTTCCCACTGAAAGGCAATATTTCTTTCCATGTGTTCCCATACCTGGCGTGTCACGCAGTTTGGAGCTTACTTTCCCTCCATGTTAAAGAACAGTAGATGCTTCAGCACCCAGGCTAATGTGCTGCATAGATAAATACATATAAGGTCCCAAAGGCGAGACCGATTGCATTGCAAATGCTTGTCAACTTGACATTTGCTTTATCATTTACATGGTGAATCTTTTTATTGCTTGGTTCCTGTTTTGGCTCTTAGAGCCCCTGCTCGTATCTCCCTACTAATTTTCTTACTTACCCATCACGAGCACATCACCACACATGCACACCAGACCCTCTCCTCAAAACCTTAACATCCACAATGTCTTATAACATAACATGTGTATTTGTAAAGCGCACGTTCACCTCTAACGGGGTATCTTGGTGCTGAATAACAGATGTTTATTGTTACCCAACACAATGGTACTCATTTTATCGACCTCAGATGGATGAAAGGCTGAGTGGACCCGCCGGGATTTGAGCCTGTGGCCATGAGGTCGAACACAGACCCCTGCAGTGGATGCATTAGTCCACTGAGCCACCAGACCCGGCTGGGTCCTGGGTTTTCGAGAGGTTCGTTTCTTCTCTGAGGCTTCCTCTCAGATGGACTGAAGAGGTTAGTGAACACAAAGCAGGTGTATAATAAACTGCGCACATGCTCACCGGACCCAGGGACATCTTAAGGATTTTGGACACACTGGGCCAAACTTATTTTGGGGGCCCCGGTTTGGAACAGCTTTGAATTTATGATCCAATTTGAGCTCTTTCATGCCCTCTTTGGCCAAGTCACTGACACTACGTAGGCACACTCGTCCAAATTCGAAATGTGTTTACATCTAATATTCAGGAATAGTGATGTGTGTTTTCAATATTGTAACAGCAGCAGCTCACTAATGTTACTGCAAATAATCTCTGCAACACCCTCAAATTTCTCATGTGAAGGCCTCTTTCGATGTAAAAGAAACTTTTTTTATGAATGTTGCATGAAAATTAAACAACATTTCTCTGCAAAACGGTTGCGATAGACTCTCACACATCACTCACATTAAAAATCAATTAACGGAAAACAGTATTTAAAACAATCTGTTTAAGAATTATTCAAGGTCAGCAGGGCAAGACTTTCTGCAGAACAGAGCTGGCTCTATCAGGGGGCCCTGAAAGGCTGAGGCTTTGGGCCAGAGCCCACTCTGCCCATGCCTTAAAACGTCAGACCAGACCCTCTTCGGAAGCCAGGATGGATGGTTTCAGAAAGAGAATCTGGCAACAATGCACACTACCTCGAGTCGACGAGGTGTCCTCTTAGACCTGGTGTCCTGAAGGAGGTAGGGGATAGTGCACGACTAACCTTTCCCTCTCCGCAACCAACGCCTCCAATGTGGAGAACTTGGAAAAGCCAGCCCAAGGGAAATTAGTGGGAGGCGGGAAGCAGCAGCATGGAGTGTCAATGTTGGCCGAAGGCCTTTTTTTGGCCTGCATCAGGTGTTCGCCTTGCCAGACGCCATTTAGGAGACACCTCAACAATTTTGACATTATTGGAGCTGTAAGCATTTAAGTTCCAATCTAACGCGGTGGAATATCTTCAAATGAACAAACACAGATACAGGTGGAGGCTGGAAGTATTAAAAGCTTCTCCCGATTTTTGGTGTGCATGCTTGTTTTCACATCAGACCTTGGTTTGGGAGAGGGAATTGAAGCCAGAAGATGGTTTAGCCGCAGATGTAGAGTGAATGCTCCTGTACTGAGACCTTTGGGGTTCACTTACCCTGAGCGATGGAGGGCTGGAAGGCAGCGCTGGTAGGGTATACTCCAAGGTATCGCCCATCTCCTCCTCCCTCCATCCCTGCCGGGCTCAGCTGTGCATTACTGATAGACATCACTTTATTGTAGACAACCAGAGGTGGTCACTTTTGACATTCACACTGTGACTTTATGACATAGCATGCAGCTGGCTTGATTGTAGATTATAGCAAACTACATTGCCTAAGCAACTATAATGAAAAAATATGGAGATTTAAGTACCTAAAAATGGGTTTAAAATAATTGTGATGACCATACTGCTAAAGAAATCCTCTTTTCATGAGAACTATAACTCTATGTCATGCACTGCCATTCTCAGCCAATCCGGGCTTTGCAGCTGACAGCACTTTGCATGCTGGGAGTTCTGAGAACACACTAAAATGTCAAAAGCGAAATGGAAGGGATTTCTGAAAGAAAGAGGACTGAGGGGAAGTACATAGTTTATAGTTTTTGCATAAAAGGATGGGGGAGGCACAATGGGGATGAGTTAAGACAGGAGGATGAAGTAGAGCGGAAGATGAGGTCAAATCATGGTTGGTGCAACGGGAACGAAAAAGATGAGGGGATGTAAAGAATGGACTATGGACTGCTATAGATAGAACAATGATCTAGAACAGTGCTTCTCAGCCTTTTGATTTCTGGGGACCCCCATTTAATCATTACTGGAACCCAGGGAGCCCCACTGAATCATTTTGGGAATCGGGGACCCCTCACTGAGTCATTACTGGAAGCCAGGGACCCCGCCCTAAGCATTGTTGATAATTTGAACCCCAAAACAATACACAAAAAATGCAGAAAAAGCATTCAAACAAATACACAAGTGATGACGCATTTTATTTAACTTGCAAACACAAATCGAAAAAAATAAATATTTTAATAGAAAGGTTAGAACTTTTCTAAATTCAATCGAGGCCACTCATCGCCCAGACTATATTCTGTTTGATGCACTTGCAATGCGCCCACAAATCCGTCTGACGATACTCATTTAATTTTAGCCTCAAATTTCAAATTCCTTCACATTTACAGTACATTTAAAAATTTTCAATTGTACATTTAGTTTCTTTATTTAAATACTCTTTATTAATCTGTTAATATTATTTAATTTTGTAAGTAGTTGCTGACCCCCTGAGGAGGCTTTGCGGGCCCAAGGGGTCCCCGGACCACAGGTTAGGAACCGCTGATCTAGAAAGTATGATGGTTGATAATTCTACCCCTTTCTCCATTTTACAATCACACGAACAATGCTGCGCTCTACCAAGGGTTACTTGAGAATTTTCAAAAGGACAGTGGTATATCGTTAGGTATAATGGCGCCCCGTAGGAAATTAACACATATATTGATATAGAGAATAAATATTAGTGGACAGTGCTGAAAGGTGAGGAGAACCACCAACCTCCCCAGATAGCGGCCAAAGCCTTGAGAATCCTCCAGACTTTCTTGGGCTGTATCTACAAAGCGGGCCTGGCCTTCAGCCCATCCCCTTCACTGACTCACAGCTCAGGCTCCCTAGGAATGTGTCCAAACGCACCTCGCGCCTAGGGCTCCCTGGGCGCGCCAACATAGGCCGGGCAGAGAAAGTAATTCAACATATAACAACAGCACTGGGGAAAAAATACACCTGCGGCACCAACAGCGTAAAACCCATATTCAATAAGGGTGAAACTACAGACCGGAGATAACACTGTCAAGACGGGCGACCGCAATCCAAGAACACACATTGAAAAGGTCGAAATAACTTTTGAAAACAATTTTTGATTGGAAATTTACCATTTATGCTATCTAAGGCTTTTTTGGGATGGATTTATTTTTAATTTAATAGCATTTAATTCGAAATTTGGCTAATCTTTCCACCACAGTATTGAGAGTGTGGATAAATAGCTCTTCTAAATGAAGTGTTTGTCACGGGTCATAGGCACAGAGTTGCCCATTATAATTTCAAGAATAACATTTCCATTGAGATAATAGCATAGCGATGGGTTTAGTAGTTTCAAACAAAGACATTTTCTAAAAACAAATCTTTCAACCAAATAGTTCTTCAACAGTTTATTTCAGTTTGTTTTCTACCAATAGTTTTCTACAAAAAACCTCATGTCGGGGGCTGATATGCCGTAACAAATGCATACTATTTGAGTGAAGCCAAAAACAAACCCTCGTTAAGGTAGATCTGGTTTCTGTCTTAATTAAATTGGAATAAAATGCAGTTACACCGGTCTGTGTGGTCTCAAATAAAGAAACTGACTTTATAGGCCATGGAACACAGGAAGTGCCCTGGTGCAACAGCTCTGGCATGGATACTGTGGTATGGAGCAACAGCTGGCTACAGGAACTCATGGGAAAAACCTGTCACCTTCTCATCCTGCCGCCATTGGGATCTGTACCTAACCCCATCATTAAACGTCTACCACTAACTCACCCTCAGTATGTCCCTCAGACCTGGGGTGGGTACCGACTCGCAAGGTCGGCCATTAAGAGCAGTGTGATGTTCATGACGGCTTTCAAGCAAAAGAAGAGGGGAGGGCTCAGCCTTGCAGGCGAGAGGTAGTCTCAAGTACCCAGAAACCTTCATCAGCCCTTCGGCTCCACAGCAGTCATGAGGGGATGCCTTCAGCAATGCAGCAATCAAAGGAACCAACTTCCAACTCTACCTCCTCTGGGAAGAAAAACTCAAACTCCTCCAAACTATCGACCTGACATGCTCGGGCGATTGCCAGACTTAAAAAAAGACAAAAGTAATGAATGAATGAATGAATGCTAAACCCTAGCCTCACACCTCATCAGATACCATGAACTAGACCAATGTTCATCTAAAGCATAAACTTAACCCTAACCGAAGCGTAACGCTAGCCTTGGCCGAACCATAGATCTGAGCCTACTCCTGGCTCTGACACTAAACCAAATGCTAATCCCAAATCTAAACCTAGGCCTAAAGCAAAGCTTAAACCTAAGCCCAGTGCTAACCTTGGGGCTATACACAGCACTCTTTATAAACCTAATGGTAACACTTACACGAACCATAGCTCTGTGCCCTGACCCTGAGCCAAAACCTAACCCTAACATCAAGCGTAGCTCTGGCCTGGGACATAAGCCTAACACTTACCCCTGTCCTAACTCTAGGAACAAACTAAGCCGAACGCTCACCCTATCGGTATGGTACCAGAATATCAAAACCAAATTATTGTCTCCCAGAAATATTGTGAATATCATTTGCAAAAATGTCACCCCATAGGAGATACTAATAAATAACTTACACCCAACTAAACAATCTTTTTGTAAACGATATTAAAGGGCATGATATTTCTCTCAGAGAATAGTTTTGCTAAGAATGCCCTACATACAAGCACCCTAGCCTAACACTAGCACCACGCCAAGCCTAGTGCTCACCCTAAAACAAGTCTTAGCCCTGTTCCCAGTCCTATGACTAATGCTTTTACATTCATTTTTAATGAAACTTCACCAATTTCTCTAAAAACATGCTTTTATTTTTTGCATGTTAGATATGTGGGTTTCAGGTCTTTTCATTTATCCATTATGTCCGCCTAGGTCTGGCTGTATCGCGTAAGGGGATCCAAGTCACATCGGAGGATCTTTTGTGGAAGGACCTTTTCAGAGAAGGAACTGAAGATCCATTTTCCAGATCCCATAAAGTGCTGAAAGAAAAATAAAAAAGTAGGCCCCTGAAGATAAGCAGTGGAAGGCTACAAGTTATCCAATCAAAACGATGGTAAAGCAGCTGTGCTCCAGGGGAGGGACAAACCCTAGGAAAGTAAGGAAAGTCATCGAACAAGAAGCAAGCAAATGAGATTGACAAGAAAGCTAATCAATGGTAAGCGATGGTCTGATCTCACATTAAGTATTGGTATTGTCTACAGTAGGACTTAACTGTGATGGCAAGCCCTAAAAATGTTCACACTGACATTCATATCAAAGACTGTTCTGAAAGCATCCATTCATTCATTAGCACTATTTTCAAAGCAGCAATTGTTTCAAGATGATACACCTAGTTCAGAAGAATTTCAGACAAGTTGCACCTCTTTTTAATAGAGAGAGAGTGTGTGTGAGTTGGTTTGTCTGTCATAAAGCCTCCTCCCCTCCACAGAGACACAACAAAAATGAAAAGTAAAGAGTTGTTTCCATGTATGGTATAGTGTGAATACATGGTAAGCCTTGTACCGAAGACAAATTTAAAACAAGCACAGGCAAAGCCAATTGGCCTGGTCTTGCCATGCTGGTGCAATGGTTCCTTTGTGGAGTGGGTGATCAAACCCGGTCTATGGTGGGATGTTATTCCAGAGCCTCACTCCTTCTGCTGAAGACAGATGCTGCCAGGGCTGTATCTGTGTCTGCCTTAACCCACTCAAAGCCACAAATTCGAGCTGACCCACTGCCCCAGAGAGAGAGAGATACCCTTCTCTCGCCCCCAGACCTAGAGCACATGCTCGACAGGCCTGGACTCTACGGACCGATGGAGGAGGTACAAGGAGACTTCTAGTAGCCCCGGGCTGATGGGCCCCAACATCGCCACACACCGCCATTCCACCCAGTCAGGCCATGTAGAAACTGCCACCCAATTCTTACACCCCGGGAGCTGGCAGAGGGGGGGGGGGATTTCCCTAATCTGATTGGTGCTATCTCTGCCTAGGCTACCATCTTGCAAGTGTTGACTAGATAGCAAGTAGAGGTACCGCTGCCCGCCCCTCCGGAAGTGGTACATACATTGGTGTTACCTCTAAATGTCAGAGCTTGAGGTCCCGAACGCTGACAGGTGTGTCTTAATGTTGAACAGACACACGGGGATCCTTGTCGATCCCTCTCCGGCTGCACAGCCATATCCGTTACCAATGAATCGAATAAATCAATTTCATGTTTCTATTCTTCAGTTCATCCACTTGTTTACTCAATCGCTATCTTCACCTTTCACCTTTTTCATTTTTCATCAATTTATTATACTCATTTCCATGTCACATTCAAGAATATCCATAAACAGGAGATGCTTTCCATGTCACGACTTTATTTAAATTTCACTCAATGCATTTCGGGATATTTCCTTCGTCAGGGTATCGTGACATGATGCTCTAAATACAACTCTCTCAGTTCCCACTCTTCAACACACTCATTATTCTTCTAGTGTCCTGGCACATCTTGACACTAGAAGAATAATGAGTGTGTTGAAGAGGGGGAACTGAGAGAGTTGTATTTAGAGCATCATGTCACGATACCCCTGATGAAGGGAAATATCCCGAAATGCATTGGGTGAATTTTAAATAAAGTCGTGACATGTGGAAGCATCTCCTGTTTATGGATATTCTTGAATGTGACATGGAAATGAGTATAATAAATTGATGAAAAATGAAAAAGGTGAAAGGTGAAAAGCGATTGAGTAAACAAGTGGATGAACTGAAGAATAGAAACATGAAATTGATTTATTCGATTCATTGGTAACGGATATGGCTGTGCAGCCGGAGAGGGATCGACAAGGATCCCCGTGTGTCTGTTTTACATTACAACGCGCAATTGGGCGGAGCGCGAATCCAGCTTGCACGCCTATATATGTGTGAAGCAGCTAAGTATGGTTGAATAATGGAGCACACTGGTGTGCATCCCACCACTACTAATGTACAGTGTCTTAATGTTGGCCTGATATAGATCCTGTCTTTAGTTTGCTCTAGGACAAGCAGTCCCAGGGCCCACCCCTTACTTCATCTCTAGGAGCATATCTACCAGTGGCCTCCATGTACAGCCAGAACTCCCAGCATGTAAAGTCCTGCTGGGTATAAAGGTAGGACAGGTTGACGGAGTCACATGTACAAACTGTATGTGACTATCCAGAAAGTTTGCCCTGCATTGCATGCTCACCAGTTCACCCTCTGCCTCGCAACCTTGACAGTGTGCTGCACGATTCAGACGTTCACACCACAAGACTGGTTCTGCAGCCGCACCACTGACAAGGCTCTCTTCATAGGAACTCTGACTCTATGAAGCCATGTTCAGTCAGTCCAGGCTTTATAGCGGACAGTACTTTGCATGCTAAGAGGTCTGAGCACACACCTTTGACATGCCCCGGGGACCCCTTCCCCCAGAGCCGATAAATATAGGTAATGGGGCATCCGTCCCGAGCTATGAACAGGCCCCAGGGACCCCATCCCCCGGGACACTGCTGTTTTCTGACTGGGAGGATGCAGGCATACCCTGCCAACACTCT